>CM075856.1:54524389-55185639 GCA_037975125.1 Latrodectus hesperus
CTTCACAAGAGATCGAATTAATTTTGGATCAAATAGAACCCATAATAATAGCTAACAAAAATGATAAGTGGACAATCCTTGGAGACTTCAACGCTAAATCTTAAATATGGAGTACTAGAAATACAGACATAAGAGGGCAAAAAGTAATAGATTTCGTATTTAAACACAACCTAATTATAGAAAATGATCCAAGCTAATTATCGAAAACCTACTTACAATAGCACACTGGGTTCCAGCTGGAAGGACCATTTGATAACCAAAAAGAAATACCCAACGGATATACAAATAAATGGGTTCATTAGAAATAAATACCAATTTTAGGCTAACTGTGCTATTCGTTTTATTAAAAATATATAATTTAGGAGAAAAATGAGTTTATTGTATAGTGCGCCACATATGGTCCGTGAAATTTCTGATTACCGAAAAGTTTGATTTCAAAATTCCCGTACATCTTAAGAAATACCCAATGGATATACAAATAAAAGGTTTCATTTTGTAAAAAATCTCATTAAGATACTAACTGGGGTATTCGTTTTATTATAAAAAATATAATTTAGTAGAAAAATAGGTTTTATATTATGCGCCATATATGGTATGTGAAATTTCTGATTCCCACAAAATTGATTAAAAAATTCCCGTTTATCTAAAGAAATACCCAATGGATATACAAATAAATTGTTTCATTTATTAATAAATACCATTCTTAGACTAAATTTGGTATTCGTATTATTACAAAAAATATAATTTAGGAGAAAAATGACTTTCTGTGTAGTGCGCCACATTTGTTACATGAAATTTCTGATTCCCGCAAAGTCTGATTTCAAAATTCCCGTATATCTTAAGAAATACCCATTGGATATACAAATAAATGGTTTCATTTAGTAATAAATATCATTTTTAGACTAACTGTGTCATTCGATTTATAACAAAAAATATAATTTAGGAGAAAAATGAGTTTTTGTATAATGCACCACATATGGTACGTGAAATTCCTGATTTCTGTAAAGTAGAATTTCAAAATTCCCGTATATCTTAAGAAATACCCAATGGTTATACAAATAAATGATTTCATTTAGTAATAAATACCATCATTAGACAAACAGTGGTATTCTTTTTTAATTTTTTTAAATACAATAAATATAATTTAGGAGAAAAATGAGTTTTTGTATAGAGCGCCACATATGGTACTTGAAATTTCTGATTTCCGCAAAGTTTGATTTAAAAATTCCCGTATATCTTAAGAAATACCCAATGGATATACAAACAAATGGTTTCATGTAGTAATAAAACTTATTATTAGACTAACTGTGGTTTTCTTTTTATTACAAAAAATATAATTTAGCAGAAAAATGAGTTTTTGTATAGTGCTCCAAAAAGGTACGTGAAATTTCTGATTTTCGCAAAGTGTGATTTCAAATTTAAAGTATATCTTAAGAAATACCCAACGAATATACATATAAATGGTTTCATATTGCATTAAATACCATTTTTAGACTAACTGTGCTGTTCGTTTTATTACAAAAAATATAATTTAGGAGAAAAATGAGTTTTTGTATAGATGCGCCACATCATGATACGTGAAATTTCTGATTTCCGCAAAGTTTGATTTCAAAATTGCCGTATATCTTAAGAAATACCCAATGGATATACAAATAAATGGTTTCATGTAGTAATAAATCCTATTATTAGACTAACTGTGATATTCCTTTTATTACAAAAAATATAATTTAGCAGAAAAATGAGTTTTTCGTATAGTGCTCCAATACGGTACGTGAAATTTGTGATTTCCGCAAAGAGTGATTACAAAATTCAAGTATACCATAAGAAATACTCAAAGGATATACAAATAAATGGTTTCATGTAGTAATAAATCCTATTATTGGACTAACTGTGGTATTCCTTTCATTACAAAAAAAATAATTTAGAACAAAAATGAGTTTTTCTATAGTGCTCCAATACGGTACGTGAAATTTGTGATTTCCGCAAAGAGTGATTTCAAAATTCAAGTATACCATAAGAAATACTCAAAGGATATACAAATAAATGGTTTCATTTGGTAATAAATCCCATTATTAGACTAACTGTGGTATTGGTTTTAGTACAAAATATATAATTTAGGAGAAAAATGTGTTTTCGTAAAGTGTATGGTACGTGAAATTTCTGATTCCCGCAATATTGGATTTCAAAATTCCCGTATTTCTAAAGAAATACTCAATCAATATACAAATAAATAGTTTAATTTAGTAGTAAATCCCATTCTTATATCCAATCCTATTTTTAGATTAACTGTGGTATTTGTTTTATTAGAAAAAATATAATTTAATAGAAAAATGACTTTTTGTATATTGCGTCTTATATTGAGCGTGAAATTTCTGATTTCCACAAATTTTGATTTAAAAATTTCCGTATATCTTAAGAAATACCCAATGGATATACAAATAAATGGTTTCATTTAGTAATAAATCCCATTACGATACTAACTGTGGTATTCGTTTTTCGTTTTATTACTAAAAATATAATTTAGTATAAAAAAGAGTTTTTGTACCTTGCGCCACATATGGTACGTGAAATTTCTAATTCCCGCAAAATTAATTTAAAAATTCCATTATATCTTAAGAAATACCCAATGGATATTCAAATAAATGGATTCATGTAGTAATAAATCCTATTATTAGAATAAATCTGGTATTCATTTTATTACAAAAAATATAATTTAGGAGAAAAATGAGTTTTTGAATAGTGCGCCACATATTGGACGTGAAATTTGTGATTCCCGCAAAGTTTAATTTTAAAATTCCCGTATATCTTAAGAAATACCCAATTGAAATACAAATAAAGGGTTTCATTTAGTAATAAATCCCATTATTATACTAAATGTGGTATTCGTTTTATTACAAAAAATATAATTTAGGAGAAAAATGTGTTTTTTTAAAGTGTATGGTACGTGAAATTTCTGATTCCCACAAAAATGATTTAAAAATTTCCGTATATCTAAAGAAATACCCAAATGATGTGCAAATAAATGGTTTTATTTAGTAATAAATCCCATTCTTAGACTAAATTTGGTATTCGTGTTATTACAAAAAATATAATTTAGGAGAAAAATGATTTTTTTATATTGCGCTCCATATGGAGCGTGAAATTTCTGATTTCCGCAAAGTGTGATTTAAAAATTCAAGTATGTCTTAAGAAATACCCAATGGATATACAAATAAATGGGTTCATTTAGTAATAAATACCATTTTTAGACTAACTGTGCTATTTGATTTATTGCAAAAATTATAATTTAGGATAAAAATGAGTTTTTGTATAGTGCGATTTAGATGGTACGTGAAATTTCTGATTTCCGCAAAGTGTGATTTAAAAATTCAAGTATGTCTTAAGAAATACCCAATGGATATACAAATAAATGGGTTCATTTAGTAATAAATACCATTTTTCGACTAACTGTGCTATTCGATTTATTACAAAAATTATAATTTAGGATAAAAATGAGTTTTTGTATAGTGCGATTTAGATGGTACGTGAAATTTCTGATTCCCGCAAAGTAGGATTTCAAAATTCCCGTATATCTTAAGAAATACCAATGTATATACAAATAAATGGTTTCATTTAGCAATAAATCCCATTATTATACTAACTGTGCTATTCGATTTATTACAAAAATTATAATTTAGGATAAAAATGAGTTTCTGTATAGTGCGACACAGATGGTAAGTGAAATTTCTGATTCCCGCAATATTGGATTTGAAAATTACCGTATTTCTTAAGAAATGCCCAATCGATATAGAAATAAATGGTTTAATTTAGTAGTAAATCCTATTCTTATAATAACTGTGGTATTCGTTTTATTACAAAAGAAAATAATTTAAAAGAAATATGAGTTTCTGTATAAAGCACCACATTTTGTACTTGAAATTTCCGATTTCCGCAAAGTGTGATTTCAAAATTCCCGTATATCTTAAGAATTACCCAATGGATATACAAACAAATGGTTTCATGTAGTAATAAATCCTATTATTAGACTAACTGTGGTAATCCTTTTATTACAAAAAATATAATTTAGCAGAAAAATGAGTTTTTGTATAGTGCTCCAATACGGTACGTGAAATTTCTGATTTCCGCAAAGTGTGATTTCAAAATTCAAGTATATCTTAAGAAATACCCAATGGATATACAAATAAATGGTTTCGTTTAGTAATGAATCCCATTCTTAGACTAACTGTGGTATTGGTTTTATTACAAAATATATAATTTAGGAGAAAAATGTGTTTTCGTAAAGTGTATGGTACGTGAAATTTCTGATTCCCGCAATATTGGATTTCAAAATTCCCGTATTTCTAAAGAAATACTCAATCAATATACAAATAAATAGTTTAATTTAGTAGTAAATCCCATTCTTATATCCAATCCTATTTTTAGATTAACTGTGGTATTTGTTTTATTAGAAAAAAATATAATTTAATAGAAAAATGACTTTTTGTATATTGCGTCTTATATTGAGCGTGAAATTTCTGATTTCCACAAATTTTGATTTAAAAATTTCCGTATATCTTAAGAAATACCCAATGGATATACAAATAAATGGTTTCATTTAGTAATAAATCCCATTACGATACTAACTGTGGTATTCGTTTTTCGTTTTATTACTAAAAATATAATTTAGTATAAAAAAGAGTTTTTGTACCTTGCGCCACATATGGTACGTGAAATTTCTAATTCCCGCAAAATTAATTTAAAAATTCCATTATATCTTAAGAAATACCCAATGGATATTCAAATAAATGGATTCATGTAGTAATAAATCCTATTATTAGACTAAATCTGGTATTCATTTTATTACAAAAAATATAATTTAGGAGAAAAATGAGTTTTTGAATAGTGCGCCACATATTGGACGTGAAATTTGTGATTCCCGCAAAGTTTAATTTTAAAATTCCCGTATATCTTAAGAAATACCCAATTGAAATACAAATAAAGGGTTTCATTTAGTAATAAATCCCATTATTATACTAAATGTGGTATTCGTTTTATTACAAAAAATATAATTTAGGAGAAAAATGTGTTTTTTTAAAGTGTATGGTACGTGAAATTTCTGATTCCCACAAAAATGATTTAAAAATTTCCGTATATCTAAAGAAATACCCAAATGATGTACAAATAAATGGTTTTATTTAGTAATAAATCCCATTCTTAGACTAAATTTGGTATTCGTGTTATTACAAAAAATATAATTTAGGAGAAAAATGATTTTTTTATATTGCGCTCCATATGGAGCGTGAAATTTCTGATTTCCGCAAAGTGTGATTTAAAAATTCAAGTATGTCTTAAGAAATACCCAATGGATATACAAATAAATGGGTTCATTTAGTAATAAATACCATTTTTAGACTAACTGTGCTATTTGATTTATTGCAAAAATTATAATTTAGGATAAAAATGAGTTTTTGTATAGTGCGATTTAGATGGTACGTGAAATTTCTGATTTCCGCAAAGTGTGATTTAAAAATTCAAGTATGTCTTAAGAAATACCCAATGGATATACAAATAAATGGGTTCATTTAGTAATAAATACCATTTTTCGACTAACTGTGCTATTCGATTTATTACAAAAATTATAATTTAGGATAAAAATGAGTTTTTGTATAGTGCGATTTAGATGGTACGTGAAATTTCTGATTCCCGCAAAGTAGGATTTCAAAATTCCCGTATATCTTAAGAAATACCAATGTATATACAAATAAATGGTTTCATTTAGCAATAAATCCCATTATTATACTAACTGTGCTATTCGATTTATTACAAAAATTATAATTTAGGATAAAAATGAGTTTCTGTATAGTGCGACACAGATGGTAAGTGAAATTTCTGATTCCCGCAATATTGGATTTGAAAATTACCGTATTTCTTAAGAAATGCCCAATCGATATAGAAATAAATGGTTTAATTTAGTAGTAAATCCTATTCTTATAATAACTGTGGTATTCGTTTTATTACAAAAGAAAATAATTTAAAAGAAATATGAGTTTCTGTATAAAGCACCACATTTTGTACTTGAAATTTCCGATTTCCGCAAAGTGTGATTTCAAAATTTCCGTATATCTTAAGAATTACCCAATGGATATACAAACAAATGGTTTCATGTAGTAATAAATCCTATTATTAGACTAACTGTGGTATTCCTTTTATTACAAAAAATATAATTTAGCAGAAAAATGAGTTTATGTATAGTGCTCCAATACGGTACGTGAAATTTCTGATTTCCGCAAAGTGTGATTTCAAAATTCAAGTATATCTTAAGAAATACCCAATGGATATACAAATAAAATGGTTTCGTTTAGTAATGAATCCCATTCTTAGACTAACTGTGGTATTCGTTTTATTACAAAATATATAATTTAGGAGAAAAATGAGTTTTTGTATAAAGCGCCACATACATTACGTGAAATTTCTGATTCCCGCAATAGTTTGATTTCAGAAATTCCCGTATATCTTAAGAAATACCGAATGGATATACAAATAAATGGTTTCATGTAGTAATAAATCCTATTTTTAGATTAACTGTGGTATTTGTTTTATTAGAAAAAATATAATTTAGTAGAAAAATGACTTTTTGTATATTGCGTCAAATATGGTACGTGAAATTTCTGATTCCCGCAAAGTTTGATTTACAATATTCCCGTATATCTTAAGAAATACATAATGGACATACAAATAAATGGATTCATGTAGTAATAAATCCTAATATTAGACTAACTGTGGTATTCCTTTTATTACAAAAAATTTAATTTAACAGAAAAATGAGTTTTTGTATAGTGCTCAAATACGGTACGTGAAATTTCTAATTTCCGCAAAGTGTGATTTAAAAATTCAAGTATATCTTTAGAAATACCCTATGAATATACAAATAAGTGATTTCATTGAGTAATAAATACCATTTTTAGACTAACTGTGTCATTCGATTCATTACAAAAAATATAATTTAGGAGAAAAATGAGTTTTTGTATAATGCACCACATATGGTACGTGAAATTCCTGATTTCTGTAAAGTTTGATTTAAAAAATTCCTGTATATCTTAAGAAATACCCAATGGATATACAAACAAATGGTTTCATGTAGTAATAAAACTTATTATTAGACTAACTGTGGTTTTCTTTTTATTACAAAAAATATAATTTAGCAGAAAAATGAGTTTTTTTATAGTGCTCCAATACGGTACGTGAAATTTCTGATTTCCGCAAAGTGTCATTTCAAAATTCAAGTATATCATAAGAAATACCAATGAATATACAAATAAATACTCATTTTACCATTGTAAAGTGTATGGTACGTGAAATTTCTGATTCCCGCAGTGTTGGATTTCAAAATTCCCGTATATCTTAAAAAATACCCAATGGATATCATATAAATGGTTTAATTTAGTAGTAAGTGCCATTCTTAGACTAACTGTGGTAATCGTTTTATTACAAAAAATATAATTTAGAAGAAAAATGAGTTTCTGTATAGTACGCCACATATGGTACTTGAAATTTCTGATTTTCGCAAAGTTTGATTTCAAAATTCCCGTATATCTTAAGAAATACCCAATGGATATATAAACAAATGGTTTCATGTAGTAATAAAACTTATTATTTGAATAACTCTGGTTTTCTTTTTATTACAAAAAATGTAATTTAGCAGAAAAATCACTTTTTGTATAGAGCTCCAATACTGTACGTGAAAAATCTAATTTCCGCAAAGTGTCATTTCAAAATTCAAGTATATCTTAAGAAATACCCAACGGATATACAAATAAATAATTTCATTTAGTAATAAATCCCATTATTTGACTAACTATGGTATTCGTTTTACTACAAAAAATATAATTTAGGAGAAAAATGAGTGCCTGTATAGTGCGCCACATATTGTACTTGAAATTTCTGATTCCCGCAAAGTTTGATTTCAAAATTCCCGTATATCTTATGAAATACATAATGGATACACAAATAAATGGTTTCATGTAGTAATAAATCCTATTATTAGATTAACTGTGGTATTCGTTTTATTACAAAAAATATAATTTAGTAGAAACATGAGTTTTTCATTGTGCGCCACAATATGGTAGCGTGAAATTTCTGATTTCCGCAAAGTGTGATTTAAAAATTTCCGTATATCTAAAGAAATACCCAATGGATATACAAATAAATGGTTTCCTTTAGGAATAAAACCCATTCTTAGACTAAATGTGGTATTCTTTTTATTACAGAATACGTAATTTAGGAGAAAAATGAGTTTTTGTATAGAGCGCCACATATGGTACGTGAAAATTCTGATTCCCACAAAGAAGAATTTCAAAATTCCCGTATATCTTAAGAAATACCCAATGGATATACAAATAAATGATTTCATGTAGTAATAAATCCCATTCTTAGACTAACTGTTTTGTTCGATTTATTACAAAAAATATAATTTAGGAGAAAAATGAGTTTTTGTGTTGTGGGCCCCATATGGAGCGTGAAATTTCTGATTTCAGCAAAATGTGATTTCAAAAATTATATCTTAAGAAATACCCAACGGATATACAAATAAATGGTTTCCTTTAGTAATAAATCCAATTCTTAGACTAACTGTGGTATTCTTTTTATTACAAAAATTATAAATTAGGAGAAAAATGAGTTTCACTATAGAGCGCCACATATGGTACTTGAAATTTCTGATTCCCGCAAAGTTAGATTTTAAAATTCCCGTATATCTTCAGAAATTCCCAATGGATATACAAATAAAGGGTTTAATGTAGTAATAAATCCTATTATTAGACTAACTGTGGTATTCCTTTTATTACAAAAAAAATTATTTAGCACAAAAATGAATTTTTCTATAGAGCTCCCATACGGTACGTGAAATTTGTGATTTCCGCAAAGAGTAATTTCAAAATTCAAGTATACCATAAGAAATACCCAACGGATATACAAATAAATGGTTTCATTTACTAATAAATCCCATCATTAGACTAACTGTGGTATTTATTTTATTAATAAAATATATAATGTAGGGGAAAAATGAGTTTTTGTATAGAGCGCCACATATGGTACGTAAAATTTCTGATTCCCGCAATGTTTGATTTCAAAATTCCAGTATATCTTAAGAAATAGCTAATGGATATACAAATAAATGGTTTCATATTGGTAATAACATCCCATTGTTAGACTTAACTGTGGTATTCGTTTTATTACTAAAAATATATAATAATTTAGTAGAAAAATGAGTTTTTGTATAATGTGCCACATATGGTACGTGAAATTTCTGATTTCCGCAAAGTGTGATTTCAAAATTCAAGTATATCTTAAGAAATACCCAACGGATATACAAATAAATGGTTTCATATTGTAATAACAACCCTTTTTAGACTTAATGTGCTATTCATTATATTGCAAAAAATATAATTTAGGGAAAAATGAGTTTTTGTATAATGTGCCACATATGGTACGTGAAATTTCTGATTTCCGCAAAGTGTGATTTCAAAATTCAAGTATATCTTAAGAAATACCCGACGGATAAACAAATAAATGGTTTCATATTGTAATAACAATCCTTTTTAGACTTAATGTGCTATTCATTTTATTGCAAAAAATATAATTTAGGGAAAAATGAGTTTTTGTATAGTGTGCCACATATGGTACGTGAAATTTCTGATTTCCGCAAAGTGTGATTTCAAAATTCAAGTATATCTTAAGAAATACCCGACAGATAAACAAATAAATGGTTTCATATTGTAATAACAACCCTTTTTAGACTTAATGTGCTATTCATTTTATTGCAAAAAATATAATTTAGGAAAAAATGAGTTTTTGTGTAATGTGCCACATATGGTACGAGAAATTTCTGATTTCCAGAAAGTGTGATTTCAAAATTCAAGTATATCTTAAGAAATACCCAACGAATATACAAATAAATAAAAATAAAATGTGTTTTTGTAAAGTGTATGGTACGTGAAATTTCTGATTCCCGCAGTGTTGGATTTCAAAATTCCCGTATATCTTAAGAAATACCCAATCGATATCATATAAATGATTTAATTGAGTAGTAAATGCCATTCTTAGACTAACTGTGGTATTCGTTTTATTACAAAAAATATAATTTAGAAGAAAAATGAGTTTCTGTATAGTGCGCCACATATGGATTGTGAAATTTCTCATTTCCGCAAAGTGTGATTTCAAAATTAAAGTATATCTTAAGAAAAACCCGACGGATAAACAAATAAATGGTTTCATATTGTAATAACAACCCTTTTTAGACTTAATGTGCTATTCATTTTATTGCAAAAAATATAATTTAGGGAAAAATGAGTTTTTGTATAATGTGCCACATATGGTACGAATATACAAATAAATGGTTACATATTGTAATAACAACCCTTTTTAGACTTAACGTGCTATTCATTTTATTGCAAAAAATATAATTTAGGAAAAAATGAGTTTTTGTATAATGTGCCACATATGGTACGTGAAATTTCTGATTTCCGGAAAGTGTGATTTCAAAATTCAAGTACATCTTAAGAAATACCCGACGGATAAACAAATAAATGGTTTCATTTAATAATAAATCCCATCATTAGACTAACTCTGGTATTTGTTTTATTACAAAAAATATTATTTAAGAGAAAAATGAGTTTTGTAAAGTGCGCCCCATATGGAGCGTGAAATTTCTGATTTCCGCAAAGTGTGATTTAAAAATTCAAGTATATCTTAAGATATACCCAACGGATATACAAATAAATGGTTTCATTTAGTTATAAATACCATTTTTAGACTAACTGTGCTATTCGATTTATTACAAAAATTATAATTTAGGGTAAAAATGAGTTTTTGTATAGCGCTCCAATATGGTACGTGAAATATTTGATTTCTGCAAAGTTTGATTTCAAAATTCCCGTATATCTTAAGAAATTCCCAATGGATATACAAATAAATGGTTTCATTTAGTATAAAATCCTATTATTATACTAACTGTGGTATTCTTTTTATTACAAAAAATATAATTTAGTAGAAAAATGAGTTTTTGTATTGTGCGCCACATATGGTATGTGAAGTTTCTGATTCCCGCAAAGTTTGATTTAAAAATTTCCGTATATCTAAAGAAATACCCAATGGATATACAAATATATGGTTTCATTTAGTAATAAATCCAATTCTTAGACTAACTGTGGTATTCATTTTATTACAAAAAACATAATTTAGGAGAAAAATGATTTTTTGTATTTTGCGCCACATATGGTACTTGAATTTTCTGATTCCCGCAAAGTTTGATTTCAAAATTTCCTTATATCTTAAAAAATACCAAATGGATATACAAATAAATGGTTTAATGTAGAAATAAATCATATTATTAGACAAACTATGCTATTCCTTTTATTACAAAAAATACAATTTAGGAGAAAAATATTTTTTTTTGTATAGTGCGCCCCATATGGAGCGAGAAATTTATGATTTCCGCAAAGTGTGATTTAAAAATTCAAGTACAGTGAGTGTAAAAAGTATTCGTACAGTACGACAATTGATTAAAAAAAGATCCATTCATAAAAATTATAAACATGAATTCTGTTTTAATTAATAATAAATACATAATAGAACATATTTTCACTAGTTGCATGTGAAATTTACAGAAAAATAGTTTTATACATGAATAAATATTTATAAAACTGTAACAACCCAACATCTTATGGTGTAAAAAGTATTCGTACACTAAAAGAAATGCAAATTTTTTTGTTATATTTTGTGATTGGTTTATCCATTAATATGTAGTTAATTGACGTTATCTTGTAAGTTACTTAAAATGTTCTTCAGTGGAAATTTTAATGTAGTGAGAAACAATAAATTCTGTTATGGGTCGTAACAAATGTTTCCGAAAAAGAACTTATTTTAATGCTCCGTAAAAATGGTAAATCGTACAACAAGTTTTCTGATCTGGTTAGTAGACCCCGTTCAACTGTGCAGTCAATCATAAAAAAAGTTTGCTTCCATTCTAACGGTTCAAAGCAGTTCTTTTACTGGGCGACCATGTTTATTGACATCATATGACAGACGGTTTCTGGTACGTTCATTAAAGAAGGATCCCAAAATAAGGGCTCCTACATTAACATCAGAACTGAAGAACATTGGAACAGCAGTCTCCGTAAGTACTGTTCGAAACACATGCAGAAATGAAGGTTTCCATGGCCGTGTTGCGAGACGAAAATTCTTTGTTAGTGAGAAGAATCGGAAGCTGCGATTGTCTTTCGCCAAGCAATACGTTATGAAAGTCCAGATTTCTGGAAAAAGATTATCTTACTCTATACGAAAGTAAATACAACATATTTGAATCGGACGGGAGACGAATGGTATGGAGAAAGCGCAATACAGAAATGCATCCTATGAATTTAATGCCAACAGTGAAACATGGCAGTGGAAGCCTGCTTGTTTTGGGAGTGTATGAGTGCTTCTGGGGTGGGCAAATCAGTCTTTATTATGAATCATCAACTTTATATTGACATTTTTAGCAATAATTTAGGACCTAGTGCAACAAAAATGGGCTTGAATGGTGATTACGTTTTCATGCATGTTAACGACCACAAGCACACAGCCCTAAACACAAGGCTCTAGATACTATATAATACCCCAAAGTTCATGAAACTTCCTCCTCAATCGCCGGACCTCAACCCCATCGAGAATTTAGGGGACGTTCTTGATAAAAATATTAGATCCAGACATATTTCTAATAAAAATGATTTAGAATCCGCTCTTAATGAAGAATGGGACGCCATATCTAGCTCAATAACAGCAAAATTGGTGGAATCGATACCCAAGAGACTCAAGGCAGTTATTCGAGCTAAAGGATATCCTACAAGGTATCAGCTGTAATATTATGATTGTGTTGGCCAATATATGCCTGATGTACGAATACATTTTACACCACAAGATGTTGGAGTGTTTCAGTTTTGTAAATATTTATTCATGCATAAAATTATTTGTTTGTAAATTACACATAAAACTAGTGAAAATATGTTTTATTATATATTTATAATTAATTAAAACGGAATTTATATTAATAATTTTTATGATCGGATCTCTTTTAAATCAATTGTCGTACTGTGCGAATACTTTTTACACTCACTGTATATCTTAAGAAATTCCAAACGGATATACAAATAAATGGTATTATTTAGCAATAATTACCATTTTTAGACTAACTGTGCCATTCGATTTATAACAAAAAATATAATTTAAGGAAAAATGAGTTTTTGTATAGTGCGTCCCATATGGAGGGTGAAATTTCTGATTTCCGCAAAGAGTGTTTTCAAAATTCCCGTATATCTTAAGAAATACCCAATGGATATACAAATAAATGGTTTCATGTAGTAATAAATCCTATTATTAGACTAACTGTGATATTCCTTTTATTACAAAAAAAATAATTTAGCAGAAAAATGAGTCTTTACATAGTGCTCCAATACGGTACGTGAAATTTCTGATTTCAAAATTCAAGTATATCAAAGTGTGATATCAAAATACAAGTATATCATAAGAAATAACCAACGTACATACAAATAAATGGTTTCATATTGTAATAAATACAATTTTTAGAATAATTGTGCTATTCCTTTTCTTACAAAAAGTATAATTTAGGAGAAAAATGAGTTTTTGTATAATGCGCCACATATGGTACGTGAATTTTCTGATTTCTGGAAAGTGTGATTTCAAAATTCAAGTATATCTTAAGAAATACCCGACAGATAAACAAATAAATGGTTTCATATTGTAATAACAACCCTATTTAGACTTAATGTGCTATTCATTTTATTCCAAAAAATATAATTTTGGGAAAAATGAGTTTTTGTATAATGTGCCACATATGGTACGTTAAATTTCTGATTTCCGCAAAGTGTGACTTCAAAATTCAAGTATATCTTAAGAAATACCCAACGAATATACAAATAAATGGTTTCATATTGTAATAACAACCCTTTTTAGACTTAATGTGCTATTCATTTTATTGCAAAAAATATAATTTAGGAAAAAATGAGTTTTTGTATAATGTGCCACATATGGTACGTGAAATTTCTGATTTCCGGAAAGTGTGATTTCAAAATTCAAGTACATCTTAAGAAATACCCGACGGATAAACAAATAAATGGTTTCATTTAATAATAAATCCCATAATTTGACTAACTCTGGTATTTGTTTTATTACAAAAAATATTATTTATGAGAAAAATGAGTTTTGTAAATTGCGCCCCATATGGAGCGTGAAATTTCTGATTTCCGCAAAGTGTGATTTAAAAATTCAAGTATATCTTAAGATATACCCAAGGGATATACAAATAAATGGTTTCATTTAGTTATAAATACCATTTTTAGACTAACTGTGCTATTCGATTTATCACAAAAATTATAATT
Source organism: Latrodectus hesperus (assembly GCA_037975125.1). Taxonomy (NCBI): domain Eukaryota; kingdom Metazoa; phylum Arthropoda; class Arachnida; order Araneae; family Theridiidae; genus Latrodectus; species Latrodectus hesperus. Next base: position 54,538,801 of record CM075856.1, read on the forward strand.
TAGGGTAAAAATGAGTTTTTGTTTCGTGCTCCAATATGGTACGTGAAATTTTTGATTCCTGGAAAGTTTCATTTCAAAATTCCTGTATATCTTAAGAAATACCCAATGGATATACAAATAAATAGTTTCATTTGGTAATAAATCCCATTCTTAGACTAACTGTGGTATTCATTTTATTACAAAAAACATAATTTAGGAGAAAAATGATTTTTTGTATTGTGCGCCAGCTATGGTACTTGAATTTTCTGATTCCCGCAAAGTTTGATTTCAAAATTCCCGTATATCTTAATAAATTCCCAACGGATATACAAATAAATGGTATTATTTAGTAATAAATACCATTTTTAGACTAACTGTTAAATTCGATTTATTACAAAAAATATAATTTAGGAGAAAAATGAGTTTTTTAGAGTGCGCCACATATGGTACGTGAAATTTCTGATTCCCGCAGTGCTGGATTTCAAAATTCCCGTATATTTTAAGAAATACCCAATCGATATCAAATAAATGGTTCAATTTAGTAGTAAATGCTATTCTTAGACTAACTGTTCTATTCGTTTTATTACAAAAAATATAATTTAGAAGAAAAATGAGTTTCTGTATAGTGCGCCACATATGGTACTTGAATTTTCTGATTCCCGCAAAGTTTGATTTCAAAATTCCCTTATATCTTAAAAAATACCCAATGGATATACAAATAAATGTTTCATGTAGTAATAAATCCTATTTTTAGACTAACTTTGGTATTCCTTTTTTTACAAATAATATAATTTAGCAGAAAAATGAGTTTTTATATATTTCTCCAATACGGTACGTGAAATTTCTGATTTCCGCAAAGTGTGATTTCAAAATTCAAGTATATCCTAAAAAATACCCAACGGATATACAAATAAATGGTTTCATTTAGTAATAAATCCTATTATTAGACTAACTGTGATATTCCTTTTATTATAAAAAATATAATTTAGGAGAAAAGAGAGATTTGTATAGTGCTCCAATATGGTACGTGAAATTTCTGATTCCTGCAAAGTTTGATTTAAAAATATCCGTATACCTAAAGAAATACCCAATGGATAAACAAATAAATGGTTTCATGTAGTAATAAATCCTATTATTAGACTAACTGTGGTATTCCTTTTATTACAAAAAAAATAATTTAGCAGAAATATGAGTTTTTCTATAGTGCTCCAATACGGTACGTGAAATTCCTGATTTCCGCAAAGCGTGATTTCAAAATTCAAGTATATAATAAGAAATACCCAACGAATATACAAATAAATGGTTTCTTATTGTAACAAATAACCTTTTTAGACTAAATGTGGTATTCGTTTGATTACAAAAAATATAATTTAGGAGAAAAATGTGTTTTTGTTAAGTTTATGGTTCGTGAAATTTCTGATTTCAGCAAAGTGTGATTTCAAAATTCAAGTATATCATAAGGAATACCCAATGAATATACAAATATATGGTTTCATTTAGTAGTAAATCCCATTCATAGACTAACTGTGGTATTCGTTTTATTACAAAAAATATAATTTAGGACAAAAATAAGTTTTTGTATAATGCGCCACATATGGGACGTGAAAATTTTGATTTCCGCAAAGTGTGATTTCAAAATTCAAGTATTTCTTTAGAAATACCAAACGGGTATACAAATAAATGGTTTCATGTTGTAATAAATCCTATCATTAGAGTAACTGGGGTATTTGTTTTATTACACAAAATATAATTTAGGAGAAAAATGAGTTTTTGTATAGTGCGCCACATATGGTACAATTTCTGATTCCCGCAGTGTAGGATTTCAAAATTCAAGGGTATCTTAAGAAATTCTCAACGGATATACAAATGAATGGTTTTATTTAGTAGTAAATCCCATTATTAAACTAACTGTGGTATTCGTTTTATTACAAAAAAGTATAATTTACGAGAAAAATGAGTTTTTGCATTGTGCGTCCCATATGGAGCGTGAAATTTCTGATATCTGCAAAGAGTGATTTAAAAATTCCCGTATATCTTAAGAAATACCCAATGGATATACAAATAAATGGTTTCATGTAGTAATAAATCCTATTATTAGACTAACTGTGATATTCCTTTTATTACAAAAAAAATAATTTAGCAGAAAAATGAGTCTTTCTATAGTGCTCCAATACGGTACGTGAAATTTCTGATTTCAAAATTCAAGTATATCAAAGTGTGATATCAAAATTCAAGTATATCATAAGAAATAACCAAGGTATATACAAATAAATGGTTTCATATTGTAATAAATACCATTTTTAGAATAACTGTGCTATTCCTTTTCTTACAAAAAGTATAATTTAGGAGAAAAATGAGTTTTTGTATAATGCGCCACATATGGTACGTGAATTTTCTGATTTCCGGAAAGTAGGATTTCAAAATTCCCGTATATCTTAAGAAATACCCAATGGATGGACAAATAAATGGTTTCATGTAGTAATAAATCCTGTTATTAGACTAACTGTGATATTCCTTTTATTATAAAAAATGTAATTTAGGAGAAAAATGAGGTTTGTATAGTGTTCCAATATGGTACGTGAAATTTCTCATTCCTGCAAAGTTTGATTTACTAAAAAATGAAACCATATATTTGTATATTCGTTGGGTATTTCTTATGATATACTTGAATTTTGAAATCACACTTTGCGGAAATCAGAAATTTCACTATTCATAAACTTTACAAAAACACATTTTTCTCCAGAATTATATTTTTGTAATAAAATGAGTACCGCAGTTTGTCTAAAAATGGTATTTGTTACAATATGAAACCATTTATTTGTATATTAGTTGGGTATTTGTTATGATATACTTGAATTTTGAAATCACACTTTGCGGAAATTAGGAATTTCACGTACCTTATTGGAGCACTATAGAAAAACTCATTTTTCTGCCAAATTTTTTTTTTTGTAATAAAAGGAATACCACAGTTAGTCTAATAATAGGATTTATTACTACATGAAACCATTTATTTGTTTATCCATCGGGCATTTCTTTAGGTATACGGATATTTTTAAATCAAACTTTGCAGGAATGAGAAATTTCACGTACCATATTGGAACACTAAACAAAAAATCATTTTTCTGCTAAATTATATTTTTTATAATAAAAGGAATACCACAGTTAGTCTAATAATAGGATTTATTACTACATGAAACCATTTATTTGTTTATCCATCGGGCATTTCTTTAGGTATACGGATATTTTTAAATCAAACTTTGCAGGAATGAGAAATTTCACGTACCATATTGGAACACTATACAAAAAATCATTTTTCTCCTAAATTACATTTTTTATAATAAAAGGAATATCACAGTTATTCTAATAACAGGATTTATTACTACATGAAACCATTTATTTGTATATCGTTTGGGTATTTCTTAAGATATACGGGAATTTTGAAATCAAACTTTGCTGGAATCAGGAATTTCACGTACCGTATTGGAGCACTATAGAAAAACTCATTTTTCTGCTAAATTATTTTTTCTTTTAGTAATAAAACGAATAGCACAGTTCGTCTAAAAATAGTATTTATTACAATATGAAACCATTTATTTGTATATTCATTGGGTATTTCTTAAGATATACTTGAATTTTGAAATCACACTTTGCGGAAATCAGAAATTTCACGTACCGTATTGGAGCACTATACAAAAACTCATTTTTCTGCTAAATTATATTTTTTGTAATAAAAGGAATACCAGGGTTAGTCTAATAATATTATTTATTACTACATGAAACAACTTATTTGTGTATCCATTATTTTTTAAGATATACGGGAATTTTGAAATCAAACTTTGCGGGAATCAGAAATTTCACGTACCATATGGGGCGCTCTATACAAAAACTCATTTTTCTCCTGAGTTATATTTTTTGTAATAAAACGATTACCACAGTTATTCTAAGAATGGGATTTATTACTAAATTAAACCATTTAATTGTATATTTATTGGGTATTTCATTAGATATACGGAAATTTTTAAATCAAACTTTGCAGGAATCAAATATTTCACGTACCATATTGGAGCACTATACAAAAACTCATTTTTTTCCAAAATTATATTTTTTGTAATAAAAGGAATATCACAGTTAGTCTAATAATAGGATTTATTACTACATGAAACCATTTATTTGTATATCCATTGGGTATTTCTTAAGATATACGGGTATTTTGAAATCACTCTTTGCGGAAATCAGAAATTTCACGCTCCACATGGGACGCACTAAAAAAACTCATTTTTCTCCTAAATTATATTTTTTGTAATAAATCGAATAGCACAGTTAGTCTAAAAATTGTATTTATTACTAAATGAAACCATTTATTTGTATATCCGTTGGGTATTTCTTAAGATATACTTGAATTTTGAAATCACACTTTGCGGAAATCAGAAATTTCACGTACCGTATTGGAGCACTATAGAAAAACTCATTTTTCTGCTAAATTATTTTTTTGTAATAAAAGGAATACCACAGTTAGTCTAATAATAGGATTTATATAACATGAAACCATTTATTTGTATATCGATTTAGTATTTCTTTAGATATATGGAAATTTTTAAATAAAACTTGGCGGGAATCTTGGCGGAAGAACTTTCACGTACCATATGTGATGCACGATAAAAAAACTAATTTTTCTACTAAATTATATTTTTTGTAATGAAACGAATATCACAGTTAGTATAATAATGGAATTTATTACTAAATGAAACCATTTATTTGTATATCCATAATGTATTTCTTAAGATATACGGGAATTTTGAAATCCTACTTTGCAGAAATTAGAAATTTCACGCTCCATATGGGGCGAACTATACAAAACTCATTTTTCTCCTACATAATATTTTTTTAATAAAAAAATACCACAGTTATTCTAATGATGGTATTTTTTACTAAATGAAATCATTTATTTGTGTATCCATTCGGTATTTCTTAAGATATACTTTGAAGTTTGAAATCACAATTTCCGGAAATCAGAAATTTCACGTAAAATATGTGGCGCATTATACAAAAACTCATTTTTTCCTAAATTATATTTTTTAGTAAAACAAATACCAAAATTAGTCTAATGATGGGATTTATTCATAAATGAAACTATTTAATGTTATATCCATTGGGTATATCTTAAGATATACTTGAATTTTTAAATCACACTTTGCGGAAATCAGAAATTTCAAGCTCCATATGGGACGCACTATACAAAAACTCATTTTTCTACTAAATTATATTTTTTTCTAATTAAACGAATACCATAGTTAGTTTAATAATGGGATTTACTACTAAATGAAACCATTTATTTGTCTATCCATTGGGTATTTCTTAAGATATACGGGAATTTTGAAATCCTACTTTACAGAAATCAGAAATTTCACGTACCATATGTGGCGCACTCTAAAAAAACTCATTTTTCTCCTAAATTATATTTTTTGTGATAAATCGAATGGCACAGTTAGTCTAAAAATGGTATTTATTACTAAATAATACCATTTATTTGTATATACGTTGGGAATTTCTTAAGATATACTTGAATTTTTAAATCACACTTTGCGGAAATCAGAAAATTCAAGTACCATATGGGGCACACTATACCAAAAAAATATTTTTCTCCTAAATTGTATTTTTTGTAATAAAAGGAATAGCATAGTTTGTCTAATAATATGATTTATTTCTACATTAAACCATATATTTGTATATCCATTGGGAATTTCTTAAGATATACGGGAATTTTGAAATAAAATTTGCAGGAATCAAATATTTCACGTACCATATTGGAGCACTATACAAAAACTGATTTTTACCCAAAATTATAATTTTTGTAATAAATCGAATATCACAGTTAGTCTAAAAATGGTATTTATTACTAAATGAAATCATTTATTTGATATCCATTGGGTATTTCTTTAGATATACGGAAATTTTTAAATCAATTTTTCGGGAATCAGAAATTTCACGTACCATATATGGCGCACAATTGATTTAAAAATTTCCGTTTATCTAAAGAAATACCCAATGGATATACAAATAAATGGTCTCATATAGTAATAAATCCCATTCTTAGAATAACTGTTGTATTCGTTTTATTACAAAAAATATAATTTAGGGGAAAAATGAGTTTTTTTAGTGCGCCACATGTGGTACGTGAAATTTCTGATTCCCGCAAAGTTTGATTTCAAAATTCCCGTATATCTTAAGAAATACCCAAACGATATACAAATAAATGGTTTCAAGTAGTAATAAATCCTATTATTAGACTAACTGTGATATTCCTTTTATTATAAAAAATATAATTTAGGAGAAAAATTAGATTTGTATAGTGCTCCAATATGGTACGTGAAATTTCTCATTCCTGCAAATACTTTGCGGGAATCAGAAACGTGAAATTTCTGATTCCCGCAAAGTATGATTTGAAAATTCCCGTATATCTTCAGAAATGCCGAATGGATATACAAATAAATGGTTTCATTTAGTAATAAATCGAATCATTATACTAACTGTGGTATTTGTTTTATTACAAAAAATATAATTTAGGAGAAAAATGATTTTTTTATAGTGCGCCCCATATGGAGCGTGAAATTTCTGATTTCCGCAAAGTGTGATTTCAAAATTCAAGTATATCTTAAGAAATACCCAACGAATATACAAATAAATGGTTTCATATTGTAATAAATACTATTTTTAGACTAACTGTGTTATTTGTTTTATTTCAAAAAATATAATTTAGGAGAAAAATGACTTTCTGTATAGTGCGCCACATATTGTGCTTGAAATTTCTGATTCCCGCAAAGTTTGATTTCAAAATTCCCGCTTATCTTAAGAAATACCCAATGGATACACAAATAAATTATTTCCTGTAGTAATAAATCCTATTATTAGACTGACTTTGCTATTCCTTTTATTACAAAAAATATAATTTAGGAGAAAAATGACTTTTTGTATAATGCGCCACATATGGTACGTGAAATTTCTGATTCCCACATAGTTTGATATCAAAATTCCCGGGTATCTTAAGAAATACCCAAGAGATATACAGATAAATGGTTTCATTTAGTAATAAATCCCATTATTAGACTATCTGTTGTATTCGTTTTATTACAAAAATATAATTTAGGAGAAAAATGAATTTTTGTGTAGTGCGCCACATCAGGCATTTTCTTAAAAGTTCTAAATAACTTATATAGTATATATAATAAGTACTATTTATATAATATAGTCCAAATATTTCTTGTAAAATTTATTTATAGAATTTATGTATAAAAATTGTCTTGATACTTAAAAACTTCCAACACTTGTAAAGATAAATTTTAAAGCAATTTAATCTGTGAAAGCTTCGAACGTATTGAATGCTTTCTTTCTACCTCCTTCTTTTAAGTTTTGATTTTATCGGTAAAGTATCAGCATTATGAAATTATAAACTGTGTATAAATTATCACAATTAGTTTTTAATGCTGCTTGTATTTTGTCACACAAAATTCTTGACACATTTCTGTTATTGTCATCGTATATTACCTAGATACTATTATTATAACTTTGCAATTTATGATAAGACGATATATATATATATATATATATATATATATATATATATATATATATATATATATATATATATATAATAAATCATTATTTAGATATATTTTATTGTGAACTATATGAATATTTATAGTATTTCTTCAATTTTATTTTCGCTTTCACATTCAGAATTTAAATATTCTGTTACGGAATTTGATCAGAGTCTTCCTTTTCTTCTGAAAGACTTAACTTTCCAAGAAAACCGGGTAGTTCTTATAATCTGGATTCAATCAAATGAAGCATTAAAAAAATGGGCACGTTTTGTGGTGCTTAACGTATTTAAAGTTTAATAATTTAATATTTCAGACATTTATTGTATAAAAATAAGTATGAGAATAAAATCCATTTAGGATAAAGATTTCAAAACTTTTTCTGTACGTAAGAAGGATTAGATAAAAAGAAATGCAATTTGTGAAAAATATAGTAGACATTTCAATGTTACGATCCTCGAAATGGAAATCACAAATCTGTTTCCAACTTCAAAGTAATTTCCTATAAACATCTGAAGATTTTATACTTACAAATTTGTTGCTTCACAATAACCAATACTAAACATATATTGTTTTAAATAAAAAAAATTGGTAGAAATTGATGTTGTGAAAAGCTAGAAAACTATCCCAAAATTTTCTATGAACTCTAATAAGATTTGTATGGGATAAGTCTTTTTATTATATTCTTTAAAAAATTAAAAAGAGTATCACAAAGACAATCTTTAATTGAACAGTTCGACCTATTAAAAAAACAGTAAAGATATGCTGAAAAATGTTTGTAAATATATACTTACAATAACTGAGACCAAAATTTGATATTTAATTGGAATATCATTACTTATAAATATTTTTTAAAACAGTAAGCATTAATATTTTTAAGATACTTCTTTAGATTCCGAATGAATTAAAAAATATACTTCTTGCAAAATATCGTTTGGAAGTGAAATCAAACTTCTAAATCTGAATATTCGACAGTTATGAGTTGGATGCCTTAATAATTAATGCTTGCAATTCAGAAAAATATTTACATAAAGAAATGTTTTATTGTTTAGTTCAGAAAAAATTTAATTGAAGTTCTTAAATTTTTTTAGAAAAAAATTATAGTTTAGTATTATTTTATTCCGCATCAGTTGAATTAAATTTAGAAGAAAATATTCATAAAATAAAATAATTCCGCGGAAAGTAAAATAATTGGGAAAGAAAGTAAAATTTTTAATGAATCAATATCGCACATGAGTAATTTTTTCCGCTTAATTTCTCAGAAAGTACGTTGAATAAATCAACCACACTCCATAAAAATATTATCCTATTCTTGAAAATGAAAGTCTGATATTTTCCAATCTTTTTGCTCCGGAAATACGAATTCAGAAGTAAAGGGATTAAAAATTTCTGTTGTATATTTTGAAGTATAGAACTCAACACAGCGGAAAGTTATGCATTCTTTCATTTTCATAAAAGTGGAGGGAAAAACTCCAAACAAAAAAAGTCCGTTTCATTTGACTAAGAAGCAGCGATTCCATTTTATTTTTCCCTAAAGGGATTTCAAGCCCTGATGAATATTTCATGGGTATTGGAGGGACGAGTGTGTTGAAATATTTAAGGAGAAAGCCCTAAGAGAAAGTGTTTTTCTTAAGTGACTACAAACATAAGGAAAATATTCGATTCCGTCAGAAAGTCGACCCCCCCCCATCAAAATGATCACTTAACTCCAGCGGTTTGGAACAAAAAAAATACTGTCGCCATTTGAAGTTTTTCAACGAATCAACGAAATGGGTTTTCCCTTACGTCAATTTTCTACATAGTGAATTTACCCCTTTTTTTGGGGGGGAGAAACAATTCGATAATAAAGTCTGGCTTTAACGAGATTAAAATTTGCCTACCAGCAGATTAAATTCTTTTGAATTATCGACAGACTTATCGACTGCAACCGCAACGGTTTATGAAATTTTTATTCTGAAATGCCAACAGTTTGTCCTGTTTCTACAAGCTGTGTCAGTTGGTGTCGATTCGTTTTCATTCTCAAGGTGAGTGTTATTTTAGCCAAAGTATCACTGTTTCCCTAATGCATTAATATTTTGACATTCCATAAAACAACAGCCTCGAATATTAAATTAAATTAAACAGAAAATTACCATTATTGGTAAAAAAAAGTTTAGCAAAATCATTTACCATGTCATTTTGCTTGTAGCTCCATAATTTTTACTGGTTTATAAAAAGTAAATTATATTAGATATATAAACCAAAATACAGAAAAATGATTACTTGACTTTTAAAAATTTTACATCCATAAAAATACTTTAATATTTTATCATGGAATAATCCATTAATTGAATAAACATTGCTTTCCGAGAGAAATTTAAGAAAAACGTTAAACACTTTCTAGTATTCTTTTTATACCAAAAAAGTCATTTGAAATAGTAAATAAAACGTTTTATTAATAAAAGATAAAAATGGGAGTTATTGAAATAAAGTTTCACCAAACTAGTACATATCATTGTAATTTTAGTGCAAAAACTTACATCGGTTTTAAATAGTGCAATATTAAATACGTAAAACATTATTAAAAAATTTATATCTATGAAACAAAATTTAATTTTTCATTATGAAATAATTAATTATAGGCTAATTTATTCAACATTGGTGTTTAATATATTCAATATAAAATTTTTTTAATAGACTAAATGATTTTTTTTCTAAGATACCAAATATGGAATTATAAAATCAGTTCTAAAAAGTTTGGATTCCGGAAAAAAAAAAAAAACTATGTCTTTAAATTATTTTTTTGAAATTTAATATAAATGCGATTCTTGTCGACTATTGTGTTGAAACACTGTTTTTTAAAACATAAATAAAGTAAAATATTTATATATTTGAAAAATATTCACTAATATTTCCATACTTTAATCTCTTAATATGTTTTAACACAAAAGAATTTAACAACATTTATCGAATATGGTAGTTAAGTTTCTACAAAATATCAAAGTTCCGCTATTTTACCATTAGTTAAATTCAGTTCATTTCAATCCTTTATCAACTTACAATAATGTTAAGAAAATGGAATTATTTGAACGAATGACTTAAATTTCTGTTTTAGTATTTCTTTGAATGTGCCATTATTTTTCAATTTGTGAAACTGTTATAAAAGAATCTTTTATTCTGTAAAAATAATCATTTCCTAGAGTTGAATTACTTTTTGTGGTGGCGGGAAAACTCGTAAGCATAGGCAATGTTCGTGGTTCTCTAAAAGAGTTCAGCTGGAAGCTTCGATACAAGCTGAAGTAAACTGTCCAGTTTCTGTAAAGTGGAAGACGATGAATAGTGACATGACCTCCCCCCCTACACGCTTCATTTTCAACAACTCTCTGCTGCATTCCCTGGCAATTTCCAGAACATTCTATAATAAGCCCTTCTCCCCTATTAGCACTATTGACGCAAAAATTCGAAAACGGTGTCACATGTTTTATCGCCAAATATAGCAAAGCCTCCAAAAATATCGCCCATCAGATCTTACTGAGGTCGGAAACCTGAGGTTATTGCTGAGGTCAGAAACCCGTTATTATTACAGAATTAACGTTTTCAAATAATAATTTCACAAATTCAACGGAAATAACACAATGATACAAGTAATGAATTGAAAATGTGAGACCTTCATACAAACACTTACACTGTTAACATTTTTTGAAAAAAAAATCATGCAACATAACTCATTTTTGAGAGTTCATAAAATAATGAAAATATACACAATGCTTATATGCACACCACTAGGTATTTTTTGTTAGCAAAAAATATTCTACATTTTATTGGTAGTAGTAAAATATTACAGTAACGTATACTTACAGCAGTAGATTGTGCCGTGACATACTTTACTAAACTCAGAAAGTATCTATACACATAATATAAAAAAAAAATCTGAGATATCATCCATAAATAGAAGGGATCCTACGCTCAAATTTTGGAAAAAAAAACTTAAACTTCAAAGAAACTAAGGAGAAAAATCCCTGACTTTCTATTTATTTTCATTAAAATACATTTGGCAGTTTCGATCATAATCTAGTAAATACTGTTGAAAAGTTTAGAACTAAATTAATGTTGTAAACATTCTTCTAAAATAAGGATTCACCTTAAATGAATTGATAAATTCATAACACTAGCAGAGAATTTCATTCGATGGAACACTGTAAGATATTGGCACCATGAAAATCATTATTTTTCAATGGAATTTTATATCTCTAAAAATCAAACGACTAGACTTAGATACGTAATCTGAGTTACTTAAATAACAATTACTTCTATGAAAGAACCCTTAAAGAGATACTTCATTTGCATTTTCTAAATGTTTGGAATAAAAAAAATCACATTTTTTTAACAGAGATCAATTCAGTTCCTATGGTCTGAAAATTCCAATTTGCATCTTAATTTGGACAGTTTGAGCAACCCTCTCACACCGCGTCCCACACGCATCGAATGCAAGTAAATTATTTGCGAGCAGAAGCTGTGAACTGGTGGGCATCACTGAGTGGGCATTCGACATCATCGAATAACAAGGACAAGATTTTGCCACATCGAAGTAACGAATCTTAGAATAGCTCTGGATGGGCCAATGTGGCCCAATGACCGGACACTGCTGCTTAGAACAAAAATTACCGGCTTTGATCCCAATCATTGTTGAACAACACGAGATAATTCTGCTTCTGCATTGCAAGTCTGTAAAACAGGGCATTTATAGAGAATATGAAATTCTACAGAACAAAAGACTAAGATTTTTTAAAATTTATTTTAATTTTATGGGCATTGGAATTGGACCGAATTTTTTTGATATCTATCACATTTTTCCCGTCCTTTACCGCAAGTGCAGCATTTACTTTGTTTTGGACTTTGCTTAATCTGGGGGAAAAATGAGGCTCATAGAAGCTTACAGTTTATTAAAAAAAGGAAATTTTCCAATTTATTCTTAAATTACAGTTATTTATTCTAATATAAAATAACGCAAGGATGTTTTTTTTTTTGAATTGGGGTAAGATTACAGTGTTTACATGGAAATTATTTTGTTTACTTGTAAAAGCAAAAAAAAAAATGTGATGGTATTAGCAAGGAAGAGGTTCAGAGACCCTCAATTTTTTTAGACTAAAAAGTCTGCATCGCCTCCATTACATTCATTACTTACTAGTCTACATTTCGGATTCATGAGGATTGTCTTGCTAGGCTAGATAATCCTAAGATTAGCAACAACAGAAAATCAGATGACTTTTGATCATAAATAGGTTGAAATTTATGATCATATATTATGATTTCATATGGCATATTTAAGAAATATGCCATATGAAATCATAATCTTTTAATCATAAATATGTAACTTATGAAGTTATTACACTAACTCTTAATTTTTTATCTACCACCATCAGAGAGTTTAAGAAATTTGTCTTGACTGCCAAATTTCAAAAATCTTACTACAGATACAGTTAATTCAAGCTTTTGACATTATCAAAAGCTTCTTCATGGGGATGGTTCTTGCTTGTGTTATTGGTGAAAGGAGCTTATTTCCATGGAAAATTCCCTGTTCTGTTTCTGCCATGGTTAAATAATGGGAGCTAGGTATTGCGTCCATTGTTACACTGTGATCATTATTCGAAGTGCATGATTAGAATTTTTCCGGGTTGCTTCACTATTCGTTAATGTTTTAAGAAGCACTTCAACAGGTTCTACATTTTATATTATTGCTTAGATGATGTTTATCTAGGTTAACACTTGGAATAAAAAGTGAGTAAATACGAACAGAAAAGATTTCTTAGTCAGCTGCATGAAAGTCGCAAAGACTCGATTAATTGGCCGCTAATAAAGATATCTATGGTACTAAACTCACGAGAAAGTTTTTCGGTTGTTCCTTCCATATTGTATTCCCTCTAGTATTTGGGCTCTAATCTCAAATGAATACTGTATTCTACATGATTTTTTGTTGCACCTTCGCTGTGCTTACACCATAGTCGGGATCTACCAGGCAATCGCTGAGAGACTTCGTCATTCAGAACCCACAGCAGACGATCCCAACACTTGATCTGCCACTCCAGAGATATCATTTCATTCGGAAGACATTGTGACCATAACCTACAGATCGCTCTCCAACCCACCTCTAGTGAATATGGAAAATCTTTGTTTCGTGGCCTTCCGATAAGTTCAAGTTCAATAAATAAAAACTCTTGTCAATCGTTACTTTTGTTATTCAACTTCTTTCATTTAAAACAACATCGTTGCAACAACTTTTTAAATCAACAAAAATATAACAGCTATTATTAATTACCATAATAATAAAGTATTGATAATGAATTTTTTGCACTAAAATTATTAATTGTATTTGGCATCTTGATCTGACCACAATACCATTTAGTTTCTTTACATTTTGGAATCAAGTAGTCTAAAATTACTATATAAAAATCGGTATATTTATTTCAACCCATTAAAACCGATATATTTATTTATCGATTACGATTATCTGATCTGGCATCTAATTATTTCAATTGTAATAACATTTTTGAATTACGTAGTCTGCTATTATTATCAAATATATTATCGATTTATATTAATACAATAATTTTTTAAACTATTTTCTATAATCAAAGCAATAAAATAAGAAGGAACCTTTCAATCTAAATCATTTTACTGAACAATTTTTTATCGATATTCAGTTTCCTTTTTTTTCTTCCTATTAACGCTAGAGCTTAGTTTATTACAATCAAATACATGTTTCATTCTTTAACGCGTGATATTCTTCATTGCTGCACATTTTAGGATCTGAAAGAATGTTTCCATCAAATTATAAATTACCTTTAATTTATAAAATTTTTCCTAGAAAATGGCACGTGAATCTTTTTTTTATGACTGAATTCAATGTTCTAAAAATTATTGCAGACGATATATTGTTCTTATTCCTCCGATTCGAAGACGGTACGTTAAATGTGTTTTCGAATGCAATGCGTGGTAAAATCGCCTGGAACCAGAGTTCTTCGAATCGGTTGTTTGGTCGTTAGGAAAAAATGGATGTTGATCTAAGCCTTAAGTGTGCTTAAGGATTTCACGCGAGTTTTCCAGCGTTCCGGTCACAATCATTGAGCCCGGACCAGCTGCTCCCTGACGGCAGGGACCGTTTCCAATTCGCTTCGCTAAACTCCTTCTAAGAATAACATTTTCCCTCATAAGGGAAATAAATTAAATAAAAATTATGTACTTACCACTCGCTATTTTTTTAATTTCAGAAACCAACTAAGTTAACTATTATAATTAATATTTAAGAAAAATTATGGTACCAAAATAATTATTTTATCAAAATAAAGCATTATTTTGATCATTTTATAGGTCGATATGCCTGCCAAGCAAACTTATTTCTCAGAATAGAATTCCTTTCACTTTCCGAGAAACGTGAAATAAGTGAATGTCACAAATTTTTAAATGCTAAAAAATTATATTCTGAAGCTTATTGTTTATTAATTTATGAGTGCATTACAATACGTTATTAAGATAATAAAATTAGTATGTTTAATATAGCATTACAATATGTCATTTAGGCAGATTAAATTGGTCAGTTTTTATATCAATTTTATATAGGGCGACATACCCCCATGTAACAATATACGATATTGCATACATAAAATATTTGAAAAATGTTCTTGACAAAAACTTTTACTAAAGCCTACGTATACATTTCAAAGGAATCTGTCTTTTTCTTCTTGAGAAATATCAGTCACGTGTTATTCAGTATTTTCTAAGTTATTTCAGCCTGACGTAGTGGGCAGGCTGACTATCAAGAGACTTTCAAACTGTAATGCGTCAACTGCC
The DNA here is from genome assembly GCA_037975125.1 of Latrodectus hesperus. NCBI lineage: Eukaryota > Metazoa > Arthropoda > Arachnida > Araneae > Theridiidae > Latrodectus > Latrodectus hesperus. The sequence goes on from CM075856.1 coordinate 54,554,202, forward strand.
GTCCGGGTATTTCCTACGACTTGGTGAAATCAACCAGACTTCCACGTGTCGCAAGGGAGAAAACTTGGAAAATTCCAAAGCTCTCACATCAGTGGCCATGTCCGCAGAAAGCTGAATCATAGTATCCGTCTTTCGCTGTTCAACAGTGCCTGGGAGCGAACTAAAACCTTTTGTTCCGATGAGAAATGTCCTACAAATAGGCCGCATATGAAACATTTAAATATCAATTTCATATTTTAAGAGCATTTGTACTAACTGCATTGCTAGTTTTAGCATTCAGAAATATTTTTTGAGTAAATCAAAGGAAATATAGACTTTAATACCATTTATTTAATGAAATTGCTTATGAAAATTCGAAGTAAAAAGCTTTTTCAATAAAATCAATACACACAGAGAATTTCCCCTTACCGCGTAATAAGTTGCGAAATTGATGGCCTCTTGTGAATCCAAAGGTGGCAAAATTGTCAACCCCAAAGGGGTTGTGTCCTCAAAATTTCGAAGTAGAGACAAAGGAGAAGGCCCACACACTTAGTCTGCCCTCCCCCTTGCATGTAGAGAACTCTGCGTCCTCAACCCATGTTTTACGTGCAACATCTGCCAACAGTGAACACGATGCATTGTGTTTCATTAGGTCGGAAATAGAACCGTGAGAACAATACCCTGCCCCTCTGCCCACGCTTCCCAACAACCAGGGCGCTTCGTACAATATATATATATATATATATATATATATATATATATATATATATATATATATATATATATATATATATATATATATATATATATATATATATATATATATATATATACACACACACACTTGACAGAGTAATTTAACTATATGTATCTATTTGGATCTAGACTAATACAAAATTAACCCTTAATATGTAAAAATATGCATTGAAAATTTATTTATAATTTTGATATAAAATTTAGTTTTTGATGCCGCATAGTAAATAGGCAGAGATCGTTATATATCATCTTGGTAATAGCCTTCCTTGGACTGTTTATCCACCTTCTCATTACCGTATAAATCTACATGAGAAGGAATCCCTTGAGTATAAACTTTATGGAACTGCAAAATGAGTTTGAGCTTGAGAAGGATAGAACTGCTAGTTTGATCTCCAATTGCAATCCAGCTGTGGTGGTGCTACTGTCCGAGAGGAGCCATGGATCCCCAAAATCACTTTCATTAATGTAGTAGCTTTAAGATCAGGGTTGCGAAGGCGAATAGATAGTTTTTATCCTGGTTTCTCAATGTAGAGGTCACTACCAGCTTGGTCATCCAGTTTACTTCTGTCCGTATACAGTTTTATGGCATTGTCGGGGATCTGGTTAATGATTTCTAAGGCCGACTGTCTAAGATAAGCAGGATTCAAATTCTTCTTGTTGATCGGGGCAGTAAATCTTAAATGGAAATGGACTCTGGGTAGTCATTTGAGGGATTCACGCAAGATTTCAAGGAGTGGGGCTCAACGTGATGATTATAAAGCAAATGCAAAGTTTAGGTTGACTAAAGGGACTGTTCTTCTTGAGTCTTTGATTATTATTTTAGTTGTTTAAAAATAATGAGGTTCTATGATGCTGACACAATAGCTGAAAAGTTTATTGAAATACTAGGTAAGGTTCACCTTTCTCCTAGTTTGAAATGGTTGCAAATTAGCTTCATAGAGAACAACTTCTCTAGGACAGCTGCATCTTAGTCCAGTGATAATTCTAGCAGCACTGAGTTGAGCGTTCTCCTATTTATCTAAGTTGGTGGCTGAGGCACAGCTGTAAACAGGGAAACCATACTCTAGGATGGGCCTAATAAATGCTATGCATGTTATGTCAAAATAGAAAATAAATATTTTTAACAAATACTTTCAATGTTCTTTTTCATGGGGTTTGCATCTACCCGATGCTGGAGATATTTTGATATGATCATAAAAGTATTTTCCAATAAGATTCATTAAGGAAAACAAAGAATTCGGAGACAACCACAAAAGCACATCTTTACAAGAGCATTTTTACTTTTCTACTACACTACAAAAGATTAGAAAACATGAAGTGACAAACAGCGCCGCGTAGCGGCCAGGCACAGTTCCTTTCACTTTCTAACATCCTACCCCCCTTGAGACTCGGACTAAGTCTCACTCTCATAACATATATTAATGAATAAATCAAGTCTCTTTGGTATTTTCACACATCTATCAGATGAAGTAAATTTTTTCAAAATAACATTTTCAGGTCTCATTTGACCTCCCGAAGAAGTTACATCAACAGGAATTGGCTCCTCATCAATTCGTTTCTTATCAAAATTAATATTATCTTCATTTGCCTGTATTTCCATTGGAAAAATACGTTGTATCGGTTGCAAAACTGTTCCACGTTGGGTTTTAAGCCTTACGGTATGAATCTTATTATAGCGACCGGGAATTAATTCTATAATTTTCGCTAATTGCCAAAATAAACGTTTTTTGTTATCATCTCCTATTAATAAAACTTATCCTTCTTTAGGAACGCGAGATAGCTTTTCATTCTGTTTTTGAACCAGTTGACTCAAATATTCTTTTTTAAAGCGTTGTCTCAAATCACTTAAAAGCTTACTTCTATATTTTATTCGTTTTACAGGACTCTGTCTGTTTACTTGATCAAAATCTTGAACATCGAATTTCCGATTCTCGATAAGAAATATTGCAGGTGTCAAACGAATTGTCAAGGAATTGTTCCAATTCCTGTGGATTTTCAGACAGATAAGTCAATGGTCTAAAATTAATTATGGATTCACAATGACAAATAATGGTATACAATTCTTCATACGTTAACACAAATTTACCTAAAGTGCGTTTTAACAGCTCTTTTACAGTGCGAACCAACCTTTCCCACCAGCTGCAGTGGGAGAAATAAATTTGCAAAATATTTTATAAGAATTTGTTTCATTTAATATTTTGTTCCAACTAAATTTCGAGAGTTCATTGAAAGCTCCACGAAAGTTTGCTCCATTGTCACAGTAAATTATTCGCGGCCGTCCGCGTCTGGCAATAAACCGCCTAAATGTCAGAACAAATGCATCAGAAGAGAGGGAACTAACAAGCTTGAGGTGGACAGCGCGGTATACTGCGAAAGTAAACAGTGTTATCCAAACTTTTCCTCCATTTTTCAAAAATAGAGGTCCGGCTAAGTCAATGCCAACAATTTAAAATGGCGCGCAATCCGATACCCTATCTGGTGGTAAAGGTGTTGGTTCGCTTGACATAGTTTTCGTTTTAAAGCATTTACAAACAACACAGTTATATTAAACATTCTTTAAGGCTTTTCTAACTCTAATGATCCAATAATTTTCTCGTAAAAGACATTGCGTCATTTGAATGCCCGCATGGCTATTATTTGCATGAACATTTCTGATTAGCAGTTTAGTGAAATCACATTTCTCTAGTAACAAGATTGGATACAAGAAAGATTTTGAATCATTTCTATAAACTCTTCTTGTTATAACTCTTAAAATACCCTTATCATCTACAACAGTTTCAATAAAACTTGAAGATTTTACCTTATTTAAGTAATACTTTTGAACAAGACAAATAAATTTTTCTTTGGAATTTCTATTTCTGATAATGTTAGTTCATGATCTTGGCATTTATTCAGACCAATTTAAAAATTATTTATAAACCTCAATAGCCATGCAAATATTCTAATCATTTTATTATAATCTGATACATTACTTAAAAGCCAAGAGGCTGCGTCTTTTGAGAGATCAATATTCATTACTTTAACCATTTTTCTTTCCAAACCTACTTGTTCAGTTTGGCAGAGAGTTTCTCCAACAGGCCAGTTTTCAGAACATTCTCGCAGCCACAAAGGGCCTTCCCACCATTTGGAAAAATACATTTGTTTCGCAGAACATAACTATGCGATAATACATCAGCGATATTCATATTTCCTGGAATATGTCTCCATAACTGACCTTTTATCAATCCACGAATCTCTTTAACTCGGTTTTGCTCGAAAACAGACCAGTTCCCCTTGCTCTTTTATACACCAAAGAGCCGTAGTAGAATTGAACTAAAAGGTAATTTTTATATCTGGCAAATCAAGCGCATTAATAATAGAATTTGCAAGTCTAGAACCTATGCAGCAAGCCATTAATTCTAAACGCGGAATACTTAAAGGTTTTAAGGGTGCGACTCTAAATTTTGCTCGTATGAGAGTTACCTTAACTTCAGAACCGAATACCGATTGAACGAAGACGCACGCTGCGTATGCCCCCTTGCAAGCATCCACAAAGATATGTAATTCAGATGTTGAATTGCCATATATCGAGGCAAAGATACATCGCTTAAAATAGACAAATTTTTAAATCATTGCAAAAATTCAGTTAAATTATTTTGAGACAATTCTTCATCCCAAGAAATTTTCATTTTCCACAAATTTTGCAATAGCATTTTAGGAAGCAATGTAACTGGTGTTAATAATCCAATAGCATCGAACATTCTTTGTATAATTGATAAAATTACTCTTTTTGTAATTTTACTATCAAAGTCAAGGCATCCAAATCAGTGCAACATTTTAATGTATCGTTATCCAAATTCTAAATTTCTCCTAACACAGAAGTATCTCCTGAATGTTTATCAAAAATCACGCCAGCGACATTGCTTTCAAAATTACGATATTTAAAACATCCATTCATCATAATTAATTTAGCAAGTTTTATAAATTGCTCTTGTTCATCGCTACTAAATACACCCGATACACAATTATCAATATAAAAAGAACGCTTAAGCTTCTGAGTTACATCATAATATTCTGGTTTACAGCTTTCTAATAAATGCATTATAGAAGCATTGAGCAGGAAATGGCTTGAAGATTCTCCAAAAACAGCCCTACAATGTTTATAAACTAACCTTTATTGGATGGGACTAAAAATCTAAGAAAATCTCTGTGATGTGGTGCTATAGATAACATTAAAAAAGCTTTTTCAATATCAGCACGAATACCAATAGGATACATTCTAAATCTATCAAAGAATATCAGGTATTAACTCAATAAGATTAATTCCTTTATACAGACATTCATTTAAAGACTTCCCTTTCTCCGAGGCAGAAGCATCAAATGCAGGACTGATTTTAGTGGTTTGGCTCTCTGATTTAATTACTGGTCTGTGAGACAAATAATGACATTCATTGTTTATCTCAAAATCTGGCACGCGCTCAGTAATTTTTAATTTTTCCCAATCCTGAAAAACACGCTGATAATCAACGAAAAAATTCACTGCATTCTAATTTGTTAATAATTCGCGTGTGTCTTTTCCAAACTAGTTCTTTATTATTCGATGGATTCATATTATTTTTCCATGGAGTTCTACTTCATATCATCATCAGGAGGAATTTTCATTTTATAATTGAAATCATTTAAATTAAAATCACCTTTTTCTTTTTCGATTGGAAATTCCTAGAAGTTCTCAAGTTCCCATAATTTACTTAAGGGTATCTTCATAGAATGCATCGATAGAATTTTTGAAATATTATTCGCTTCACATGAATTATATTTTCCAAATACAGTCCACCCGAGTTTCGTTTCAATGGCTGTTAGACCAGATTTTAATTCGAAAGAATTCCCAGTTAATAATTTTCCTATAAAATCTATTTTATTTTATATTAATTCATTCAAAATCTTTTTATTCTCAATTGTAGAAATAAATCCACAAATCTGTTTGTCGAAAAGAGCCTCAAACGAGCAAGTAAAACTTCCTTTCAAATTGCCGACTTCCACGCAAAAGACTTGATGTTGCTTTGGTTTTGTTTCATCCCCCCCCAAAGAGCGCCTGGTTCACCGTTTCCTTCCTAAGAGGGGAGGCCCCAAACTGGGTCATCAACCGTTCGTTTACGTAGCTACTCTGACTCCCTGTATCTATTACCGCGCGAATAGTTTTCTGGCGACCTTGACACTTAATCCGAACAGAAAGGGTCTGCAAAAATACCGTTTCTCTTCTGCCCGCGATGGAAAGAGAACTCTCCTTTTGAAAATATTTTTGTTCATTTACTTTTTCTTGCTTATTACACATAATATCATAATGATTATTTTGACAATAAGAACAATGTAATTGATTTTTATACTACAATATTTACTTAAATGTCCAGCCTTTTTTAAACAAGAAAAACATGCACCTTTTTTTAATAACAATTGCTTTTTATTAACTAATGTCATTTACTTCGCCGTAAAACATTTTCCGCTATAGGGTGCAATTTATCGCAAAAAATACAAGTTATAATTGTCTTATTTGGATTTTCCAAATTTTCGAGTGCTGATGCTGTTACCTGTTTAGCTGGTTTCACCTGCTCCATTTTCACGGGGGCCGAATCCAGAGCGGGCCAGTAGCACCATTTCCTCACCCTTTACCTCCTGGCGAAGAAAGTCCTTTAAAAATTCTAAAGATCTTGTTTTTGAAGAGTCATGGTTACGGCTTCTTTCCCAGGCGACCAAAACTTCGTCGGGAAGGCAACTCTCCACCAACGGCATCAGGAAATCTCCTTATTTTTCCTGAGTTCTTCCAAGACTCTCTAGTGCTCGTAGTTTGCTCTCTAGTTCATCATAAAGAGATGGTAAATCAGTTCTCGCTCTTCCTATAGATGCATTCTTTATGACCATCGATAATAAATCTGCACTAATAAATCTTCACGCCAGAAACGCACCCTCATCTGTTGAATTGCCTTCGGATAGTTAGCTGCAGTAGCTGGGTAGCTAAGCCCTTAGCGTTCAACTTTAGAGCCCGGCTCCATTGATTGAAATAATTATTGAATTTTGTCTTCATCGACAATGGTTCTTTCATCATGGATCTTTTGAAATTGACTCTAAAAGGTTAAATATTCCTTTACTTCTTCATTGACTTTCTTAATCTCAATTTTCGGTTATTTGAACTTCCTCGATTCCTTATCATATGGAAGGTACAGTTCTTTTAATTTCAAATCAATTTGTGAAGACATTTCAATAAATTGATCTCGGTAATTGTCAGCTTCAACAAATTCACTATTAAATAATTGTTCAACATGTTCAGACTGTAAAAGTTTCTCAGAAATTTCAGTCTGACAAACATCTAGTCTCTGAAAGTCTCTGAAATTTATCATTTAAGTGACATTTCAAAATCGAAAGCGTTTTTATATCACTCACTTCTTTCGATAATTCTAGTTCAATTTTCTTCAGAGTAAAAGAGAAAGCTGTTCGTAATCCTTTTCTTTGAGTTTTAAGAGCGCCATAAAACATCCATCTTGAATTTCGAAGTTCAGTTGAAAATCATAATAAAATACTCCACACCGCCGAGGGTGCCAATGTTATGTCAAAATCGAAAATAAGTATTTTTAACAAATACTTTTAATGTTCTTTTTCATAGGGTTTGCATCTACCCGATGCTGGAGATATTTTGATATGATCATAAAAGTATTTTCCAATAAGATTCATTAAGGAATATAAAGAATTCAGTGACAAACACAAAAGCACACAACTTTATTACAGCATTTTTACTCTACAACTCTACACTACAACAGAACAGAAAACATGAAGTGACAAACAGCACAGCGTAGCGGCCAGGCACAGTTCCTTTCACTTTCTAACAATATACCTATTTTTTAGAGTGAGAGCATTGGCTCCGCAGTCTTTGCCAGCGATGTATTTAAGAATTTTTAATCTTTTTTGGCATTTGAGATAATATGTTCTATATGCTTGTTGCTTATCTATTCAGGATCTAAAATATATCCCAGATATTTGGGATGCTTCTCATAAGCAAAGTCTTGATTATCCATTTTTAATTTTGGCTGGAAATTTATATAGTTTTTTATTGGTGATAAAAAAGGTGACAATGGATTTCACAGGATTAAAAACGAGTTTAAATTCTGAGGCAAAGTTTGGTAATGCAGAAAGAGTGTTAAAATTCCTCTCCATTTAAATTAAATTGGTTCCAGAGCGCCAGAGAATGATGTCATCGACAAACAAACCAATTCCTACACCAGTGGGTGATAGTTTCTTCATGCAAGCTAAATATGGAAAGAAAAGCATTGGACTGAATACTGAGCCCTGAGAAACACCCTGACAATGCTGCACTCGGTTAGAAAGTCTTGTTAATTTTGACTCTGATGGACCTGCGGTGAAAGAAATCCGAGATCCATGCCAAGATGTAGTCACGAATGTTGAAGGTACAATGTAGTTTAATTAAAAATTTGTGTTTCCACACTCTCACAAACGCTTTTCTAAGATCCAAGAGAGCTGCAGTTGTATGGTGAATAGGTTTTATGTTCTGATGTTTTGGCATAAAAATAGGACTTGATCGATAATACTATAGCTCTTTCTGTAGCCATACTGTTCACATGGCATTCAGTTTTTACAGTCCAAAAATATTGCATTCTATTTAAGAGAATTTTTTCCATAATTTAGCAAACTGTACTAGTCAGTGCAATGGATTTGAAATCCCTAGGGGCCCAAGTCTTTTTGCCAGTTTTCTTAATGGGGATTACCATGGCAGTTTTCCAGTCAGATGGAAGGCGTCCAGTTTTCCAAGAGAGATTAATGATATCTGATAGTGTCTATTTCCCATGATGGCCGAGATTTTCCAGCATTTGGCCAAAGATTGCATGTGGGCCAGGAAATTTTGTCAAATTAAGAAGAACTATTATTAGGAGTGATTCTTGCAGTGCAATGCTTTTTGTTAAGTCTCGGTTGCCCAAATCAGAGCTTCAACAGCCATAAATGATGTTTTTAGCTTTTCTCAAAATAGATTTATTCTCATTTGTAAAATCCAACCAGCTAATTCCTAGTAATATGCTGCAAGACCATTTGCTGCAGCTTTTTCGTCTGGAAGAACATGACCATTAGTGTCTCATTACTTTCTGCATACTGTTCTTGTTTTTGGTTAATGTTTTGGACAATCCTTCATAATTTTGAGTTATTTGTCCTAGAGTCCAGATTTCTGCATATTTCTCTCCATTTAGATTTCTTCCATTGTGGGTATAATGTCTTTATTTCCGCATTAGTTTTGTATATTTCAGCTCTAGAGCAGTCATTACTTACGTTTAAAGACTCAAAAAGAAATTTTCTCCTTTCAAGAAGCGGTTTTACACTTGAAGCAAAATGAGTGAAGAAAGGCATGTAACGCCTAAAATTGCCTGTAGGAATAAAGACCCTGGCTTTAGTAAGAATAATACCCTTGAACTTCTTCCAATCATCTTTAAGATCATTTGAAAAAGGGCATGATAACATGTTATTATCAACGGCTTCTCTGAATGAATTGGCCTTTCTAAAATTCCAGAACTTATCTCGTATAAAATTTACTCTTTGTCGTTGCTTAAAATCGATAAAGGCCGGTAAATGATCGCTGCCAATAGTGTAAAAGATACTCTACAAACAATGAGGAAAACTTTCCAATCTAGTGATTGCAATATCCAGTGCCTCAGAGGTGTCGAAGCTGTGGGATTTGTAGGTATGAGAGCCATCATTTAAATTCATTGCTTTTGAATAATCTACCAACTCAAGGAATTCCTCTCCTCTCGTATTAATGCAGGAACAGCCCCAAGCGGGATGTTTGGTGTTTAGATCTTCTAAGATAATGGTGTTTTTGTCTAAGGTATTAAAATAATATGCAGGAAGTTGCTTATGATTTGGTGGCTTTTAAACATTTCTTATGTCAAGCTGTTTGCCTCTTCACAGAATGCTTATACCCTGGATTTCAAAGTCAGAGGTCAAATCCGAAGGGAAGTCAATGCTTTGGTATTTAACATTTCTCATGAAGAAGCCAAGGCCTCCTTCACCCTTAGTCGTACGATCGACTAGATAGATGTTGAAATCCTTTACTTTGAATAAAGTTGCTTATATTATAGCGATCTCAAGCATTTGATCAAGTTCAATTCTAGTTGCTAGGGTAGTCAAGCCGTTAATGTTACACTGTAGAATCTTCAAGGATTGAGAAGATTGTGGAAACCATAAATTACTTAACACTTGTGACCCTCTGCTTCTACCCCAAGAGCGTCCCTGATTAGTCTGTGCGACAAACGATGCAGCATTAAGATTCTGGGTCAACGAAGTCATAAGGAGGAGGTGAGATGCAGCTCCTGTTGATCCGGGGACCCGAGTACCATAAGGTAGAAGTTAGTATTGGCTCGGGTTGGTGTTCTTTTTCGTCAGGCACCTACTCTTCGGCTTGTCTGACTTGGCGCACCCAACCAGTTGCAAGCTATTGCCGGCAGAGCCCTCCGGGTCATCGGTGCACGCCTCTCCACCCCGACAAGGCAGGAATACCATCGGCAGGTGGTTTATACTAAACAATATTAGTGAAAGACAATTTAAAATTAGCATTTAAATACAAAATATGCATTCCTAAACCTAAAAAAGTTTAAAATGCCGCAACAAAAATCTAAATTTTACTCCAAATATTTATTTTATAACGTGTTACGTGAATGAAATATATTACTTTGAAACAATTTCGAAATATTCAGTAGGATATATTTCCTGGTTAGAGTAAACACAAAATGTAAAAATACCGATAAAATGCTAAACGGTAATTGTAATTTAAATGTCCTCTCTATAAGAAAAACTGACATCATAGAAGGAAAATAAAGAGGTTCATCGAACGCAATCATTGTTATTTTTCCTTTTAATTGATAAAATAAATAATCTAATTTAAGGTTTAAATAAAGTTTGAGAGAATAAAGAGTGACTAAATTTTTTCTCCTAAATTTAATGTTACAGCATGTCAAAAAGAAGTCGCAATGTCAACGTTACGTGAAACGAAGACAATCTCATAAGCGAATTTTTCTTAATTTATAGCGCTTGAACAAATAAGGCAAAAGAATAAGCGAGAATACTCAAACAAAACAGAATGAGCTAAAAGATGTGCAAAACATTTTGTTCGAAAAAGTGTGCAGGCAGAGGAGAGCTTCTCCATTGATTTACGTAAATGAAAACGATTTTCACCGAAATTAGACAATGTTCCACAACAAGTTAAGTAAATTCAATTAATAAAGACGGAGGGTTAAAAATAAATCTTATTAGCAGGAACAAAGGAAATTTTGACACATTTTGAAACTCAGTAATAAAAAGGTTAATTAATTGCATCGAGTAGCGACTAATTTAAATTTCCATCACTTAAAAAAGTACTTTAATGCAATTATGACTGTTAAAGGGCTCTGAATATGTATTTATTATCGTCTGTGCTCTGCGTGGAGAATAATTTGTTTCCTCCTTTTTATGAATCTTCAGGTTTAATTAAGAAAAGCGCATTTTTCTCGCGCGTAACCTCATGAATATTATAAAGTTAAATTCTGCTCCCTGTTTTTGTATTTATCTGTCGTGTCTCATTTAATAATTCATGTCAAACATTGGTGTTAAATGGTGTGAAAAAAAAGTTTAAAATTATCTTTTACTTTAATTTTTTGAATAAATGCAGTCTTTGTATTACAAAAATAAATCTCATTTGATAATTTTTCATCATTTATAAAAAATATTCGTGTTGAAATTAATTTTGCGGAAAAAATAAGGGAGAAAGATCAGTTATTAATTTTCAAATATAATATTGAGAAACGATCTTTAAAAAGGAAAAAATATTTTTAAAGGTGTCTTTAAATACAGAACGACTTGAATTGTGGACAATTTATTTGATCTGATTCACTTTCTTTTCCTCATCTTTTGAATAGTAGAGATAAATTGATAACCAAATTTCTATTAACTGCCCACATGCCTAGAAATTAGGGAATTGATTAACTGTTGTAATTATGAGCGTGCTCATTGCTGGTTTTTTTAAAATGGAAAATGGTCTCTTTCTTATGCTTTAAATTAATCCATAGATGTCATTTCAAAATTATTCTGTTCTAAGTACATTCATTACAAGAGGCTTTTAACTACTTGGAAAGAGGAATATTTCATTTTGTAATGCTGAGGTCACCAAAAATATCTTTCCCACTATATAGACTGCTGTCCAAGTCTTTCCTCTCAGTTCATTCCAAAGTTTCTTAGTTTTTATCTGGTCACGGTCAATTTGAGCGTTGTTTCGTTTCTATTTATCATAAAACAATTTATATAAATGTTAAAAAAAAAAGACCTCAAGGTTTGGAAATATTGGATATTTCTCATTCTCTATGTTTCATGAGATTATGCCTGTTGAAACTCTTGAAATGTTCGGCGTGACTTGGCCCATGAATTTATTTCTTTTCGTGAAGTTTAGTCTGCTGTTCTCTGATTTATTTAGGTATGCAAAATTTAATGTTTTTGTTAACTTATACTTGTATAAGCTCCTGCGTTGTACATCAGTAAGGAACAGATTGAAGATTGTAGGCTTTTTTTTTTTTTTTGCTGTACATCAATAATAGAAATGAGTGAAATTTCCACTCGGAGAAGAATTAAAAGTGCCACACCTCAAGTCAAAAACCCTTGAAAGTGCTGCTTTTTGTTTTTTTTACGAAAAGGAAAGTTTCATTTAGTTGTCCTTGTGTTGTGTGCTGCTCATTTAAAACATTTTGCATGCATTGCTTCCAAACAACTCTACGCTGGTTTATTTTAAACCAGAAGTTCTTATATCTGATGAAACTTTTATAATTCAGATAATAAATCATTAAGTTGTTCAGCTTGTTTGTAAATTAAAAATTAACTTTAATGATATAAAAAAATTAAGTGTTTCTTAATTTCAGATCTTAAAACTCATTTAATTTATTTTTCAAGAGTCAATATTTCTAAGAACATCAAATTATATTCCTTCTCTTACTTCCTATTTATAATTTTAACTTTCTCCAATGTGTAGGGACTGAACACATCCGTCTCATAATCATTCCTTATTAATAATTACTTAATGTATTACAATACTTTTGAAGTCTTATTATTTTAACTATTTTTAGTTAAATAGTATGCTACAAGAATTAAAAGGTCTAATATGAACTTAAATTTAAAAAATTAAATTAACTCTGAATTTAATTTCTTTAGACAGTTTAAAATATTTTCTAATCAATCGCGATTAAAATATTTAGAAATGTTTTCCTTAAAAATAAAAGTACAACTACATCCATATCATAAGCTTTAACAGAATGGCCATGATCAAGTTTTATTCATTCAACCCTTAAAATCATAATACTTAATTCATTTCAATGTCTCTCGGTGAGCAACTTGCAAATTAGTTTTAATCAAAAGGAACTCAAATATTAAAATAAAACTAAATTTCTCATCGATAAAAAAGAAGTTTTTCAGAAAATTACAAATTTTGGACTTAAAAATATATTCTACATTTCAAAATTAATATAATATTTTGGCATTGATATATGAATTGAATACATTATCGTTTTACTTTCAAATATATTTTTAAGTTATATTTTTCAATATATACCTTATATTGCTTACAAAAAAACGTAAACTAAAGTCAGCAATTGGTAATACAAGCGGCACCTCCAACTTTTGTACTGCACTTACCAGACCACGGATAGGTTCCCGGTGTCCTGTGTTATTTCCATTATCAAAAAGAGTGAGCTCGGTCCGGGATTTAACTGAAAACGCGTCTCTCAAGACACGTGGGACATGTTAAACAGGCCGTGGTCATAATGTCATCCAAGGGAGATGACACTTCTTTGTGCCAGGTTAATTACAGCGGGGGTCTCCTGGATTAAAATCGCAAGCTTCCCACGCACCTGCTTCCATCCGAAAGATAGAGCTCAACTCTGGGCTCAGCCAGTTAGGCGCTACAGGGATGTCTGCTGCTGCAATCCAAGGAGACACTTTGAAAATGAATGAAAGAAGCTTTTACAACAAATTTTAAATGTCAATGAAACACACAGTATAAGGAAGAATTGGATTTTATAATCAAATATAACAGTAATGCAGTATTTTCAGTGAAAATACTAGGATGCAACAAAAAAGAAAGCTGTGTTTTTGAATGCTGAAAAACTGGGAATAAGGTAAAGTATTCTGAAAATCAAAAAGAAATACAGTTCAAGAAAATATTTTTAATTCCACATTTCAAATAATTCAGTTTTACTACTCAATTAAAAGCACATAAGTGTGAGAGTGATACCAAAATTTTTATTTTAAGGCATATAAAAAAAGAATTTGAAATGAAATTATTGTGTCAGGGGACTTATGATTGCATCTCCGTCATTTAGAAGCGGACACCAAGCAGAAGACCCCCAATACTTGACCTGACTCTCCAAAAAAAGTCAGTTCACTTGCAGGACAAGGGAAGCATGAGCCATTCAACATGCTCCAACTGCTACTTGGCGGATCTTCAGTTAGACTGGAATCGGAACTTACTACTTTCTGCTAACGACACCTTAATCAACAAGTATGCCACTGCACATAATTTTAGCCTTATTTGAACAGACATCAACATCTCTATTCCAAAATGAGAGTTTTTCATTAACGTTCTAAACTGAATCTAAGTTCAGCAGCTTCCTGCGTTAAGAGTAAGATTATAGTAAACAACTGATAAGAGAATTGGAAGAAATTTTAAGAATAAACGTGAATAAAATAACTTCTAAGGAAATGCATAAGTTTATTCTGAGTTTAGATAGGAAGTCCTGCAAGCTGATGGCATGATTTATATAAGTTCCTCGTTTAGGCTTTATCTCTAAACAAGGTCATTTGTAACACATAAGAAAATATGAGAATTTAACTGGGACAGTAGAGCACGTTCTATAAATTGCCATCATATCTATAAAATACCTAAATAACAGACTTGTAGTCCTATAGATATCAAATCTCATTACGTTTGTGAAATAATTCCTTAGCAGACGTTTTGGGTTGATATGAGCTAATTTTCAGAATTGCATAAGCAATGCAATGAGCCAATTCATTGACGTACAAATGACATTATAACACTTTGATGTAGTTTAATCTGCAAGTATATATTTCAAAACAATTTTTATTCAAATTATAGTAAAACATACTAATGGTAATTAATATAGCTACAGCTAGAAGATATATGAATTAATGATATTTACTGTACAAATATTCAATGCTAGAAATAACTAATGATTAAAATTGCATGAAATTTGAAAACGTGAATTTGCAGAATTCAGTATCCCGAAAAATCCTATCTGGCAGAAATAACACCTTTTATCTACGAATGAGAGAGATTAAAGGGTATTTACAGTTACAATTTACGTAGCATTTATATTACCATGTAGCTTCTACATGACTCCATAGTTCATCGACCGTAATGATTGATAAATGTAGACAAATAATTCGCTTGACAACCTTTGACCACATTGATGATTCCTATTGAATTATGATATGCATAGCATGCTGACTAGGATAGCAACTGAACGTTTTTCGCATTGTGGATAGTCCGTAGGATATTATAAATATAGAATCGTGCATTGCTGGGAAGTTTTGGTGGATTACTTTAAGGATGATATTGTCTATTCCATCTGGTCTGGGGCTTTTTCGTTTGGGAAAGATGTTATTGTTCGAGTGATTTCTCCTTGGCTGAGATCTGATTCTGAATTATCTTCCGGGCGGCTAAATATGTAGATGGTAGATGATTGATGGGGAAAAATTTCTTCCAGGATTTTCTTTGCAAAGGTGATGGAGTTGCCCGTTTGGGTTCCTGTGCTAAACAAACTCTCTGGGGGTGTAGATTTTTTAAATGTAGCTTTATAGATTTTCCCATATGGGTTTTTAGTGGAGAAGCAAATTTGGCGTCTGCAGGCTCTTTTTGCCGATCTAATTTCTTTAATAAAGGTGGCTTTAGCTTTTTTATAAGTAAGATAGAGTCTGGCTTTGCATTCGTTGCCTGCCTGTTGTGCTTGGCGTCTGAGGAAGTTGAGTTCTCTTTTCTTGTTTGCCCTTAACGAAGTCCACCAATTGGGTAAGATGTTATGTTTATGCTTGGTATTTTTTATAAGCTAGTTACAAGTTGGTCCTGTAGTGCGAAGGTGGCATCATTCAATTGGTTTTTTGTGCAGCAGTCTAAGAGGTTCTGTATTACTGTTGTCATGAAAGGACGGAGAATATTTATGAACTTTTTATGGTTCCCATATTTTGTTTTAAATTTTGTGATTATATGTGAGTCCGGAGGTTTGGTTAGTTGGATCTGGATGTATTTATGGTCGCTTAAGGATTCAATGTTTAGAACTTCCCATGTGCATTTTGTGGCCAATATCGGGTTTGAAGTAATTGTTATATCCGGCCATCCTTCCTGAGTTGAAGAAAGAAAAGTCGGTGGAGCTCTCATTGTATTCAGTAGGTGGAGGTTGTTGGTGGTTATGAATTCCAATAGTTGTTCTCCTGTGGAGCCGTTGATTTTTTTATAGTCCCAGACTATATGGTGCGCGTTTAGATCTGCCCCTAGGAGGTAATCCTCATTGCCTAGTTTACTGTGTATGTGCTTGAGATCTTGGATAGTATTCATGATGGTTGGTTGAGATGTTTGTCAATCCATATGTCTGTGGTTAACGGATGGACTGTATGCTGAGATGATGGTGAGTGAATTATTGGCTACTGAAGTTTTAACTGCTATTGCTGTTTTTCAGAGTAGGATTGGGTTGATGTTAGCTGTTGCAATTATTCCCGCTTTGGAAATTACCCGCGAGCCAGTATGTCCACGAGCTTGGTATGCCCAGTATTTTGTTGTCCTTGTTCAAATAAGTCTCCTGGATGGCGAAGATATTTACGTTGTGTGTATTTGCAATGATTTGTAGTTGGTCAGTCTAAGCGCTGGATCTCAATAAGTTGATTTGGATGATAGTGGTTTTTGGAGGGCTGTAGTGGGACTCTATGTATCTCTATGTGTCAGGTCGTTGGTGGGTTGGTTTTATGGTTGTTCATGTTAAAGTTGTTGGAGTTGTTGGTAGCTTAATTCGATTGTTGTATGTGTGTACGATATACTCGGCATTGTGTTGAAAACGATGTGTGGTTCATGGGGTAATTGGCTCCATTTCTATTGGCAACCCAGCAATTAATACATTCCAGAAATTTCGCCTAACATTCAACTTCAGCGTGGTTACAGCCGCAGACTCTTCTGTATTTACAGTTTGAGCTCAAGTGACTATAGTCATGGCAGTTGAAGCACCGTATGTAAGGCTTTACTAAAACCAATAGGTATGGTCCTTGTTTTTAGGAGTGCGTGCTCTGTAGCACAGTCCACTTCTAGTACTAGGTGCTGCAGTTTATCATTTGATCAATGCGTTTTAAATTCTATTATTTTTATGTGGGCATCAGTTAGGATATCTTGTTTGCTGGATGATAACATGCTGTGAATGTTATCGTCTGTGATTTGTATTGGGTCATTTAAAATGATGACCTTCTTGTGCCTTATGGTGGGTTCCTCAGTATTTATATTATGGGAGGTGAGTTGTTATTTCAGTTTGCCTTTTAATGCCTCCTTGCTTCACTGCACTTTGGCTGCGAACTTTCCTCAAACCACATGTTTTGGGCATACATTACTTTTGATCTTTTCTAAATTCTCATTGAGAGTTTTGATGACATCGTCTTCTGAAGGTTTAATTATGATAGTTGTATTTCTTTTTTCAACATTGCGCTTCTTTAATATTTCGCTGTAGGTGGGCTTGCCTGTTTGTTTTCCTGTTGGTTGGCTTGTTGTGTGCAGATTATTTATCAGTTTGTATGTTTCATTTTGTAGGTAAGTGAGTGCTTGTAGGTTGTCACTAATCTGCTCCACTTGAGCATTTATTGTTGCTATGTGGTGGCGAACCGTGGTTTCTTCTGGTTTAGTAAGATGCTGTCTTAGTTGACCCAATAGATTTTGCGCGCGCATTCTTTTATAGCCTGGAAGGTAGAATTTTTCACCTGTCTTGGAAGTTAAAACTTTCTCCAGGTCGTCCAAAATACTAGCGTACTCGTTGTTTGCATTTTGGCTACAACCATCATGCTGTAATAAAGGGGCAAAGGTAGAATAGTTCACATTCACACCTCTTGGTTGAGAAGGATAGCACATGATATTTGGGGTAATTTCCTCCTGATGTGAATGGTTGGTTGGTTCAGTTGGGAGATTGATACAGGTTGAGTACGACATGGACTCTTGTTGTTGCTGTAAGTCCATTGTTAAACAAATAGTTCTATTAGTAGCAAGAGAGAATATTATCTGATTGGAAGGGGAGTAGTACTGGAGTCAAAAGAAATGTAATTCGTCAATGACCCAGATACCCCTCTATTTCATCCTAACACACACCCTACCTGCCCGACACATGGACTGACTGGGCGGACTCCCATGAGAATGTGCAATTGTTTGCTTTAACGAGCGTAATTAGTTTTAAGTTATAATTAGTATTAGCAATAAATTGGTCATAACAGTTATAAATTAGCATTTTGTGACTTCTAGCAGGTTTGTAGCTGGGATTTGTAGATTCCTGTTCCCAATGTTCCTCTAGGACAATGCAATTAAGTTTAATATGTAAACAAATAAGTAGATTATATACATACATATATATATATATATATGTATATATATATATATATATATATATATATATATATATAAATTAAAAAAGTGATTTGGCCAACAAATGATGCTTTGCAAAAGCAATTTTTGAGTTAACTCTTGCTAAGCAGTGGTTCAGCAAAAAGTGAATTAAGAATGAGTAAAATATTTTGAAATATATATGAAAAAATGATTCTTAGTGGTTTTGTTAGAAACGGAAGAGAAAACTATATATGAATTTTGAAATTATCTCTGTATCTCTAGGACAATTTAGAGCCGAGAAAACCGCTGTTCAAAATTTAATTAATTTAAGAACTGGGCGCGGGAGTTTGGTGACCAAAGTGTTAAGAAAGAAATAAAAAAGGGGGCTTGCTTAGTTGCAAAAAATTTCTCTTACTCTGTCTTGCGTAAGTCCACCCAAAGACTTGACAAGAGCTATTAAATGCAGTTAATGAATGGGAAGCATTCGGTACAATTTACATTTTCCAGCACACTGAGTGTATCTCTTCACAATTCATTTCCCTGTAATATGTTAGAAAACTAATCATCTAAATATCGCAAATCGTTTCCAGTTGTAACAACTTTAATCACCATTCATTTTTGCTTAATAGAGAATCGAACACTTCAAACAAATAAAATCTCAGTTATTATTATTTATGATTTAAGTTTATTCGAATTTAATGGTTCAAACGTTTCCATACATACAAAATAACGAAGTTGATTCTAAAATTTAGAAATTTGAAAATAAAATTTAACAATGATCAAAGCTTAGATGAGAAAGCAGAATCAGCTTCATTGAAATAAAATTTATTTACATAATGTAGAACACTTGCGAGCTCCAGTGGCTCAGCAGCTTCACACCGCTTCCCGTAAGCTCAGCAAAGTGAAGTATCATTTGCCACGGGCAGTGGTTAATAGGGTGACCACTGTGTACTCTCCTTTACTGGGTTGCTGGAACTCCGTGTGTTGGGGACGTGTTCACGTTAATCTGGGACCACGTTAATCTCCGTGGGTTGGGGACGAGGCACCTTAATAGAGCAAAGTCGTACTTTCATCTTCGTGGTGCTCTGGTTAAACGAAAGACGCTCCTTACTGACTTAAATTCGCATAGCCAACGGCATAGCGAGCTTGGCTTGCCCAAGCGACATTAGCAACAACAACAGAACATTTGCATTTAAAAGGTTGTTACATTACAAATAATTGATGAAAAATTATCAATAAAAATCAATTTTAGTAAGGATTTATCTATTTATTTGTTAATCGGTTGCATATTTTACAATATCTAATTACAACACTGATGCTAAGCAGAAGATACTGACACAGTAAAAAGCAGAAGATGAATAAAAATATTATTCAACAATGATCTATACTTCGATAAAAAAAGTTGTAAAGTTTTCTCTCTCATTAAGAATAAAATCTATTTAATGTAGAACGTTTACATTCAAAAGATTGTTAATTTACAAGCAATTAATTAAAATTTAACAATAAAAACTTATTTTTTAGAAACTTTTCTTTTTATTTGTTAACATGTTGTATATTTTACAAAATGTATTTAGAACGCGGATACTGAGCAAAATACACTTATAAAATGCAAAGTAGAAAACGAATAAAAATATGATTTAATAGTAATCAAAGTTGATATATAAGTTACATCAGTTAAAAATAAAATTAATTTATAATGTAAAACGCGTGTACAATTAAAAAGTTGTTACTTTACGAACAATTAGTTAAAAATTTAACAATAAAAATTTATTTCAATAAGAATTTGCCTATTTATTTGTTAACAAGCTGTATGTTTTACAATGGCTAATTATAATGATACTAAACGGAAGACTCTAATTCAATACAAGAGAGAAAGCCAATAAAAAGCAAAACACAAATATTAGAAATAGGATTAAAGCATTAAAAAAATTAAAAATGTGATGAAACGAAATTTTATTGTATCACTAAAGCATTAATGTACCATTGAACTTTTGAAATTTATTTGCAACGAAATAACAAAACATTCAAACAAGGAAATAACGAATTCTATGTTTTAAAAGGGAAAAGAATTTAAATAAGTTTTTATTCTAAGTCTTTTAAGAAAAATGTTTTTAGAAACAATCCGTATTCGATACATTTTCTCTTCTTATATATTTGCATACATACTACTTAATTCCCTAAAGTTCATGGAATTTACATTTGAAATCACTTCTCTCTGCACCAAAAGCACAATGCAGAGACATTCTCAACTGGGAATCTTTTAAGAATTTGTACTTTATAAAAGCTGATTGTGAGACTTTCACTTGCTTACAAAATTCGCTTTCTTTCATCAGATTACAGTAATACATTCGTCCCAATATTTAGTATTGATACTGGAGTTGAGGGAAAACAGTAATCATAGTTGTCCTAAATAATATGACAACTTCGTGAAGCAGAAATCTCTCATCTTTATTTAATTAATTTATCTAAATTTTTAAAAAAAATATACCATTGGAATTGTTTTTTTAAAATATGTTCTCTCATGCAATTTTTTGCATATGATTTACTAATTGATTCTATTCAACATTTTAGAAATATTAGAATACTACTATACTTCATAGTTGAGAACTTTCTAATAATGAGCTTAACAGAAAACTATTTTACAATTTTTTGGAAGTATTTCATTCTTTCACTGCAACTGGTTAACTTTAAATGATAATTTGTATTTGTATTACTCGAGTTGATTTGTTTGCAATAGTTCAAAACGTTTGAGTTTTGATTACAATGCTTGGTTTAATACGATAGATGCAGATGGAACAAATTCTATCTATTGCTTTTATTTGTATAGAAATGCTTTACACGTAAATTTCATCAGCCAATGGTTTCAATGAATAAAATAAGTAATTAATAATAATACTCTTCTATAAAATTAGATTTATTATACGACTCAAAAATATTTTGCTCAGGAAGGAAAAAAGTAACGCTAATTTTTTTCGTTTTGTATATAAAAATTCTAAGCAAACAATCAACCATGGAAATTACTCAAGGAATATAATTTCCCAAAATAAACAAAATGGAATTTTCCTGTATAATTACTCCATATATAAATCATAATATATTTTTTACATAACGGAATATATATTCTATGCAATTTAAAATGATTTTGCTATAATAGTTTAAAATTTATTAGTACTTTTCGAAAGCCCTTAATTATTGACTGAAGAACATTCATCTGATACGACTGTTATGATTAAGGGAAGATTGTAGCAGCGATTGTTGTTGCTCATGTCACTGCACATGCACCAGAATCAGGCCAACTGAACCGTTATATGGGAGAAGCTGAGTGGGATCATCAATTCAGAAGAAGGAGTTAGGCAGAGAATCCCCAATACTAGGTTTGCCTCTCCTACAGGTATTACTTCGCTTAGAGAACATTGCGACCACGAACTGTTGAGCACGTCCTTAGTGTACAGGACGGATGTTCAGGTAGACCAGGTTAAGTCTAACCAACCAGTACACAGCGGCCTCATGCACTGCTATCTAAAACTAAGCTAATAGCACTCAGAAACTCATAGCTCCGATTCCACTTAACGGATAAAAAGGATCTTTGGAATATGTTATGGGATTATAAGGCAAAGACTCCCTTTTCCATTTAGGAATTAATTAAAACTTTTGCCTATAAATTGCGCTGTAATTTGGGAACCATTTACAAATCCATAATTCCGTATAAGAATATTCTGAGTTTCATGAAACTATGCAGCTACACAGGCTGGAAAACACTTTGATTTCTAAATGTGTTTTCTAGAATGAGAGCAAAGCTTCCGCAGTACTCCATGCCTGTAGAGCGATGAGAAATATAAAAAGACGACTGCTATCCAGTAAAGCAGTTAAAAGCATACAGTTAATTTGAAGAGCACCAACGGCAAACTGAAAAGGAAACCTCATTTGCCACGGACATTGATTTAGAGGGTGACTACATTCTCTCTCACTGCGTTGCTGTACATAACTGGATTGCGGAAGTGTCCACGTTCATCTGTGCAGTCCAAACTCCTTTCACTAGTATAGAGGATAGAAGGTTACTAACTCAGATGTGATCTCGTCACATTACCGATATTCAATGAGGTGCTTGGTGACAGGTGAATATTCCAAGCCCGTTAAACTTAAGGTACAGTCTGAGGCTTGTCCTTTGAACCGCTATGCATATAGAAGTATGTGGAAGAACTATTGTCTCTCTCTCTCTGTAGGTGTATATATATAGTGCATTTTAGTTGAGGCGTTGCTGAGCAGTTTTCACTCCGCTGAAACTTGCTTTGAGACATTGATGTTTGCTTTGCAAAAGAGAAATTTATAAGAGCAAAGGAAAAAATGAATATTTTTTAGACGATGTTACTTAAGATATAAAATACTGTTATTGTAGCAGTTTGTTTCTCAGTGCATAGCCGGAAAATGAACTCTACCTGTTAAGTAGAAGCAGTCAGGAGAGAGTTTACGCAATTTAGAAAAAAGGATCAAGCAAATGACCCACAAAAGAATTGCACTTTCACTTGCAGGACATTGTAATCATGACGCAGCCAGTCTTAACACGACGGATCTTCGTTTAAAAATGATTTCAAACTCACTTCATTTCGATGATGATTCCGAAGTCTTCACCCACCAAGCCACTCCAGTCTACAGATAGAAGTATTGTACAAGCTCCTGTTAAGAGTTAAAGTACTTCAAAATTTTGTTAACCTTTCTTTGCATACTTTTTTCGTATTTTTGGGAAACAAAACAGGGTCCTACAAATCATTTACTTAATTAAAGAAAAATGTCTGTAAATAATCCTAGAAAAAATATATGTAAATTGATTGAAAGAAAATATTGACGGTGTAATGATTTCGACGACTCGAGATTGCGGTGCGGAGACAGCAACACGAGTTTTTTTTTTTTTTTTTTTTAAGAAAGAGAATAGTGGGCTGTTCGGCGGGATTCGAAAAATTTTTAAAACGCCCATGTTGAGAATGTAATGCTGGTGTTCCTATTACAAAATGTTCCTTTAAATTAATGTTATGTTATGTGCAATCATAGATGATAATAAAAAAATTGATTGCTAATATGTTGGGTGATAAATTGACGGTGAAAGCTTAATTCAGCGTCAGAACAACGGAAATCATCATGCCAATTTATGTGTGAATCTCAATACAAATAGCATAAAATGTATATGTGTATCATTTTTATACCGATGCTTATTAACAAAAGATTAATGTCATATTTAGATATTCTTTTAATTTAATTTCTATTTCGAGGTGATTGTTCCTCGTCATCAAGGCCATCTTCTGATGGCGCCTTTTAAATTGTCTAAGAAATCTTCATTGTTTTCTCTTCTAAGTTTCTCTACAAAAATAACAAAAATTAAATATACAGTACAAATCATTCCCATTGGATGTTAGAAGTAGAGCAAATGGATAGTCATGTAAATTTCTGTCCCATGGTTTTGAGAAGATTATTTGATGTATTCCATGTATATCGTACAGAAATTAACAGAAACACAGAATATATTTTCCTCTCGCCATCGCTTTTATCTGCTATACAAATCTCACATTACTTATGAAATATATTTGAAAAGTCGTATGCTTCTACCGACCGCAAGAAACGATGGAAAGAGTAACCTACTGTAATGATTACGACATTTGAATTTTTAATGGCTACTTTCTTAGTACACAACCGCCTTGTAAAAAATTGCCAGCAGCAACTAGTTTACGATTCACCTGTATTTAGCACAATTTCTTCTTCGCTAAATGTTATGATAAAATTTGTTAAAAACAGACAATTTTTTTCTTATAGCTCTCTTCTCTTCTTTTAGTAAAAAGAGTATTCAAAATCAAAATAAAAATGAAGTCTCTTGTGAAGGTGGACCAAGCGTCAACCCTCCAGGGCACGGAGGGTCAGAAGCGAAAGCCACCCTCCCCATAGCCATCGCGCCTCGGAACAGGATGACATGGTTCGAGCACTATTGGGTGGGCTCTCATGATGCCGAATTTTGTGGACCCTTCAAGCGTCACCAATTAAAACCACCGAGGGTGGAATGATAGACAAGAACTACCGAATGTCAAGCAGTCTGTCTATTCGACTGCATCCATCGAGAGTCTGAAGGACTGAGGATATTTCATACGAAATGAAAACAGGAAAGTGGAACAGTAGAAGAGAGTATTATAGTAAGCGTGCTAAATCTATTTTATATCATCCAAATGAAAGGAATGCCAAGATATTTCTGCCTCGAATAAAATGTTAGGAAACATAATCTGAAAGCTCTTACATGCATTTTTGCATTTTCTGTGTATTATATATATATACATATAATATATTAGGTGAGGTTCTTTCAGATTTGGACTTGTATTTAGATATGGTTTTAATCTGATTATTATAAATTAAATGCATTTTGGCAACATTGGATTTTGACTTATATATTTTAGATTAAATTCTACTTCTCTCTCTCTTTTATTCTGGTTTGATATTTTGGTTTGAAATTTTGGTATGGCTTTGGGGTGTACTGGCTCCTTTAAGACTATGTCTTGGGCCATTGCAGAAAGCCATAATTTGTGCCAATGTGGTCAAGACCCCCTGACGAAGCTGGCCATATTGGTACTTCATTCCATTTTATATCTATCTTTCATTGATATTTTCCTTGATATTTTTCTTTGAAAATTCTTACAAGTATTTTCAATGTACTATTCTCCATTTGGCATTTTTCATTGTATTTTATAAAATATATTATATATATATATAACTATTCATATAACTATATATATATATATATATATATATATATATATATATAGTTATATGAATAGTTATATATATATATATAGTTTTAACATTAAAATTATTTATGTAAGTAATTTATTAAGAAGAATATCATTATTGTAAGTTAAGTAACATCAGTAGAAAAGTTATTCTGAATTAGTTAGTAAATAAGTATATTGAATTTCAGTATGCAAATGCTTCTATATACATTTATGACTCATTCAGTTTTTTTAGAAACGTCTGTGCAAGTTGATATTGATTCTATTTCTTCACATATTATTTAAAAAAAAATTTTGACAAAAAAGAAACTCCTTTTAAAAGAATCTACGTTATTTTAAAAATTGCTCCTCACTTAATTGTTTAAAAAATTTTCTTGACTCCGTTGAATTGTTAAAAACATTTCTTTATAATCAAGCTGAAATAAGTAAACACACATGGAAAGATTATGGTAGCGTACACACAAACCTAATTTCGCGCTGTGTATAGTATCTCTATACAAGAAAATGCATCAGAAAAATTCCGCAAAACTTCTCAAAATTTACTACAATAAATAGTTTTCGCAAAACAATTAAGGAATATAATTTATGCAGTGGATATATAGTGACTGCATGAAATGATTCCTTTTAAAACCTTAAGAATTATTTAAGATTTGCTTTTTGAAAAAAAATCGAGACCCGAGGCTGGTTCATTCAGGATAGCGTACTCCAGGGAGGTCAGGCAGAAAAGCGAACTTCACGGAAATAACGCAAGCGTATTTTAAATGAGAGATACAACAAGAAAGTAATAAGAAAAATTATCTTGACCAATACTACACCAGGAACTTAAAAGCACCGGACATACAAATCAATTGCTTACTATGGTAAAAGCAATATGTATTGAATCTAATTCGCTGGTGCAATACTTATGAGATTCATATGAAAATAGAAAATGCTAAATCAACCATTTCATTTTTTTATTGATAATTTCTTCAATTATGTTTCCCATTGGATTCATAATTTTTATATACGCAGGTTTGACGGCATTGGTAACCAATATAATGATATTAACGAGGATGGTTTAACATTAAAGGCATGCGACATCTTCCTTTACCTGTGATAAATGTTTCAACACTATGCACTTGTTGTTCGGAAAGTGACATTTAGAATGTGCGATTTCTAAATGACTTCCGATTTTCAGACAAGCTTTCTGAAAGTCTCATGGAAGTTCCACCTCATGACGACGTTACCCCCTCACATGACACCGAGCTGACATGTGACCTGTTGCTTGTACTCTCCTGCAAGCTTCTGAACAACACCTGTTCGGGGATGAGCGTCTTCGGCTGCACCTCAGAAGGCAGCTGCTTTCTGTTGAGATTACCAATTCATTTGGAGGATTAGAGGGAGGCATTGCACATCGTTCATTTGAGGTCTAAGATTATTAAAATACAAATGCAATTAAAATAATGCCGATAATTCATAATATCAAAACACAAATATAAGTTGATTAAATAATATCTTGTTGCGTTTGCGATATCATTTTTAATACAACTTATGAATTGATTATATCCGATGGCCAGCTTTCTCTGTGCGTGTGATGTTTGAGAGGGGGAAAATTGCAAGCATTAAGTGTTCAGAAGATGAATGTAGCTTCATATGACTTGTTCCCTCTTAACAAAGACCTTTATTAGCAATAAGAAAAATTGTTCCCACTGTTTTCACTTTTTTAATCATGTACGGAAGCATTTAAGTATCTTCGAATGCTTTGAAATCCTATGGAAGCAGATTTGTGATCATCACTTGAAAGTTGTGGATATATTTGTACAGATTTCATGAATTGTGCATCACTTTATCTGTGTGCATTCTTACACGTGAAAATCGTTCTAAAATATGGGTCTCAAATTGTGATTTATTTATTCTCCTCTTTAATTTCTTACAATAATATTTAATGTTAGTGTATTATGTCTAACCGTTAAAATCTTTGATATACCCAAAAGTACCCAAATTTGTTCAAAATTTTAATATTTCTGTTGATTGAATCTAGCTTATGAAGAACTACCGGACTTTCTTCGAAAATTAACTTTCTAGAGAAAGAAGAAATACTCTGATCAACTCTTATAAAAGAATATTTAAATCATTGAACTAAAAGGGAAAATAAAATTGAAAACGCTCTAAATAATCTTAGTTCACAATCATAAAATGTATCGAAATAACGATCTTTTAAATAAAAATATTGAAGTCGCGCTTCTATCAGAAATCGGAGTTTTATGATAATAGTGTCTAGCTAATGTATGTTGACAGAGAGATGCGTAGAGTATTTTGCGTTACAGAGCGCACGCATCAAATTGTGGAAACTTGTATCACTTCAGAGATGACCAGCGATCGTTCGCCTGCGAAAGGAAGAGCTCTTCAGTTCTGAGCAAAACACAGTTATAAATTCGTAATGTCATATACTTTCTGATAATGCTAGAACTTAAACATAGGAGAAAGAAAGAAATACATATTTTCTAATAATGATTTAAAATTTATCTTTAAAAATGCTTCACATAGTTTCTAAATTTAAAAACACTTTATCTATAATTTCTATTAATAAATTCTACAATGACTATTTATTTAAGAACTATTTGGAATTTGTTATAATTAGTTCTTTGTATATATATCAAACTATGTAGAACTAAAGAAATTTTCAAAATATACTATAATAGAAAAGAATTACTTGGTTCTAATTAATAAATTTTATGAGAACTATACATAAAAGTTTTAATATAAGTATATATAAAAATTTATATAAAGCATGTGTAGACGTTTAAAAGGTATACACTAAATTTTAAATATTTTTGTATGTTCTTTCAGAAATATTGCTCAGATGGAGAAATATCAGTCTACCTCAAGTAATAATGGTTGACTAAATATGTTCATATCGAAAAATTTTAGTATTTTATGTTTATGCTAGCCATAAAGTTTACCACATTCGGTTGTATATTTTCCAGCAACTACACAGAAATATTTATAAAAAAATAAACAAACTTACAGAATACATAAAATACACAAATGATAAGGAAATGAATTCACTCTTTCAATACTATGAAGATTAGAAAAACGTTTTACAGATTTGGAAAGCATTTTTTATTCAATTGCACAGCAAATACCCTTGAATGAAGGGAGATTTCATTTCCTCCAGCTGAATTCATATCAGTTCTTATACGAGGGTTACTCTGAAATTTTTGAGATACGCGCAGACGAGAGTTTACAAAATAAAAATAACGGTTTAATTTTAAAGTACAAAGTATTTTAACTCAGAAGACGATTTTTTACTGACTTACTTCAACTTGTTTAGCGTGGAATACATTTTAAACAGAAGAGAAAATGGAGTTGACGCGAGAACATTTTCGCGCTATGATTTTCTACGATTTCAAAGCAGGATTAAATCAAGACGAATAGCGTTCAACGGTTGCAATTAGCATTGGGTGATGAATCTCCAGCTCGTGCTACTGCATTCAGATGGTTTAGAGAATTTAGAAGAAGTCGCGATTTTCTTCAGGATGAAGAACACACAGGAAGGCCGCCGTCGGCAGTCATCCCGGATAATGTGTCTGCCATACGAAAAATGTGAATGGATGATAATCGCTGCACCTGTCAACTGAGACAGAAGGAACTTAACATTGGATCGGCAGCCATACACAAAATCAATCATGAAGAATTACATATGAAAAAAGTAGTTTGCCGTTGGGTTCCCCATAATCTAACTGAGCATCAAAAAGTCCATCATAGTCATTGGAAAAAATATCGATCTCGAAAATGTAATGTCTGGATCTGTTCCATTATTTACCTTTTGCGTCGAACATTAAGCAAGCATAGTTTAGTTCCTCCTGTTAGCAAATTTTTAAAAAAAATTGTATACTTCCCCCCTTCCATTAAAGATGTTAACGCAGTCTCTGAATTGGGCCCAAATCAAAGGGAACACATGTGCTTTAACATGAGCTTGTATTCATTCCTTAACACAGTTTAGGAACAGCACCGACACTTGAGATATCAGAGAAAGAGGGCTTAACGCGATATTTTTGCGTATCAGAAAGTCTCACAACAGTTGAAACAACCCACGCATGCATTGCTGCAGCAAAGGAACATTTGGAATTACAGTGGACCAAGCAAACCCTTTTAAGTCTTGTAACATATAGAATAACAAAATTTATAAAGGAACTTATCATATTCTTATGCAGTTTAATATGCTCTCAAAAAGATGAATCTTTTCAAAACAAATTAAAGGACTACTTGCATCTAATTACAGTTGATAAAATGGTTAAGACGAAATGCCGCCTAGTTTAGACACATAATATATTTAAAGACGATTCATTCTGTTATTCTGCAGCAATTATTTCTTATCAAGATAGAATAGAATATAATCATATTTATAATAAAAACTATGTTTAATTATTAACAACACACAGTCTTGACATAATGTATAGTAACTATAATAAATCTAAATTGTAGAAAAGATGACAACTTACAATAATAATAAACAACTTGATGAATAAGTTGCTAAAAGTTTAGACTTTGAGCTTATCTTTTACGTCTTTGAGTTGATATCTTCAGTAGTGATACACATTGACTCTCATCACAAATAATATTAAAATTATATTTCAGTTTCATATAAATAAAGATATATTTTTACATTTTTGAAATATTTTATTTGTAGAAATTTCTTCTATATTTTATATATAGAATTTATTCCATTACACACACACACACACACACACACACATATATATATATATATATATATATATATATATATATATATATATATATATATATATATATATATATATATATATATATATATATATATATATATATATATATATATATATATATATATATATATATATATATATATATGTTATACACACATATGTTGTGTAACCCATCTAGCAAAAAATAGATGCATCAAGAATATAAATTAGGTAAGAAAAATGCATGGAAATCGATGCAATTCAAATAAGGCAAAAATTTGGAAATCTATAACAATCAAGGTAAAACCTTGGAAATAAAAACAAAAACCATAGGGACCTTTCTTTATCGGGGGGATATAGTTAGCTATGTAAATAAAACAAACAATAACATGCACTGATCACTTGCTGTATTTATTTAATATTATATGAATTTTTTATATATTTTAATTATATTTATGATAAACTGCGGTTTAATTTACTAAAGATAACACATTAATGTATATTTGAGTAAAAGTAAATTAATCTGTAACCTTAAAATTAAAAAGATTAATTTTATCATTGGTATCAATATAATCATTATAACGGTTTCAATATTAATAAAGAAATCCAGGAATTGACTATTAAAAATAATTTAGATTTTGAGTGAAAGCTCATTAGCATAAATTAGAAAAATCATTAAAGCCTAAATTAGTAAAAATAATAAAATTGTTAATATAAAGAAAGTTTAAAAAAATTTGATAAACGAACTTTTTTGCAAGTGATGTAGAAATAAATTGCTCATCAGACTTGAAATATTAGAACCCTGAGGAACACATCACATAACACTGAATGAGACTATTTTCATTTTTATAAATGTAGTTATTATAAATGGAGAATGTGACTAGGTTATTTCAAAACTCAAAATTGACATTTAATAAATGTTTAAAATCCTGAAAGTAAAAATATAATACCTCATTTATTTCTAGCTAGTTTAGTAAAAAGATTTTTAAAATCAAAATTATTGATACTAAAAAAATACAAATATTTGATAAGAAATTCAAATAGGCTCTATTTTTTTTAATGGGCTAAGTTACTTTAGATGGAACATTATCTAGAATACATTAAAATATTTAGCAAAAGCAACCGGGTTTATTCGTAATGAGACTTCAATAATCAAATAATGCATCTAAATTTCCTAAAACTTTTATTGAATTTTGGAGTAGTGCGTTTAAGAACAAACAAATATTCATAATTATAACTGCTTTATCGAGAAGTAGTAATAAAGATAGCTTTCATTTTTTGATAAAATATCCTTAAATGTAGATTTTGAATGGTAGATTAGATCTAAATGTATGCTTATAAATGATACATTATGTTTTTTTTATTTTTTTTTTATCAAAAATTAAGTTTTTTATTTTATCAGCTATTTAAGATTCACAGAAACTGAAACATTCATCGGGAGTATTATAGCAATTTTATATTTTAGAAATAAAGAATCAATATTGTATAAATAACATGAAAGATTTTAAGTTTGTTTTTTTGAAAATTTAGTCGGTCCTGTAGAGACCTTTCTTAAATTTTCCCTAAGTTTTGTGCTTTGTAGTAAAGATCTTGAACTTCATGAATATTAAAAAAAAGTGTTTGCCTTATTTTCATAGCTAAGCAAATCCTCACGATAAAGACTTGGTCCCTGTGGTAGATTGTTTTTTATTTGCAAGATTTTGTCGTACTCGATATTGATTTTAATTTTTTTTGTCTCTTATTTGTATTATCTATTTTCAAATTATTCCTCTTCTCCTACCTAATATGTGAAGCTTGTTTAAATCAAAATTATCTATTTGAGTTATCCTAATTTAAAAACTTTGGCTGCATGATAAAGTGAGCTGCTGCTTCAAAAGTCCAGTTAATGAGGAGGATCTGCCGTGCTGAAGGGGGGGGCCGCGGAATCTTTCTTCGATGAGCCCTCAGCATGAACCACGCCGAAGAAAAGGATTTTCCTCGTCCGCTTTTATTGAAGTTTAATTCCATTACGTGTGACGCAATCGATGTTCAGATCTCCGATTGCAGGCAGACCACTCGAAATTTAAACATGGCGACCACAGGGGGAAGTTTCTTTCAGCGTGGAATTTTTCGAAATGTCTCGAAGGGAATCGATTCGTGGCAGGCTCGTTAAGAGGGAGCGGAGGAAAACCTTGATCCATTAGCAGACCTCCTCTTTCCGATGCTTGTTTTCCCCGCATTTTCCCTTTCGCATAATTGTGCCTTCGCACGTTTCCCCTTTCCACAACGAAGCCGGTAATTATTTCACTTAACTTTCTCCGTCCCTCATTTACATGCCTTTGATCTCTCCCTTTCCCCGGGATTTGGGAAAATCTTCGACGAGGAATTAGCCGAACAAACAAGCGGAGAAGACAAGGGAAAAGTCGGGAGAAATAAAAGGCATAAAAAGAGGAGAAAATATGACCGGGAGAAACTTTGGAAAGAGAGCGAGGGAGGAACGTGCTTGGAATGCAAGCCGCAGCAACAAGTCACCAAAGTCCTGACGGCGCTGCTGGTGAGCAGGTGGGAGTTCCATCGCGAAATATGAACTCGGTGCGGATTCGATGCCGTAAACGGAGCAATTCTTTGTCCCGATTAATTGAATGTTTCACGTAGCTTAGAAACCATTCCGTTGCATTATTTTCTGCTTCATAAATACTTCAAAGAGGTGTAAATAAACACATCATTGCATTCCACTTTTAGAGCATTTCTTCTAATCTACATTTTGCACAATTTCTATTGACAGCGCGTAAAGAATAGAATAACGGCCAAAGACTAGAGTTAGGCATTTTAATATCAACCGCATATTGCTCCCGGCAGGGCTTTTCATAGTAACCGTATTCATGAATTGCAAGGAAGGAATCCCGGAAAACACTTAAGCATCCACTTCACAGACTAACGACAGTATCGTGACTTCCATATTTCTGGTTCAGCAGGTGCTGGAATCGAACCCGGGACATTAGCCTACGAAGAAATGTGTCCTAACAACTTCGTCGCGGTGCGCCCAAGGAGGTCTACTATTAGGACATGTATGTCATGGTCGTAGTGTCTTTTGTTTGAAACGATGTCTAGTCGGGGAGTCTTCTGAAAGGCCCCTGCTTCTCCCTCAGTTTCAGGACCACACTCGGGTCCTGCCTTTGCATAAGCCAATTCTTGTAGTACTGAACGATAAATATCTAAGCAATATTATTTATTAATGTGATCTTTTAAAATTGAAAACGTTTCTTTTCAGCGTTAGTCCATATTCTGGAATTCAGTATGTCGAATGACTACAGCTCTGGCATACAGTTCAGCTCTTAGAAAGTTCACATTTCAACACGGGGTTGAATGTTTGTAGCGTTTCTGAATCCACTTTAAACTGAAGCTACCAGTCTAACTATCCCTTGCTTGTAAAAAGATACTCGTGAACGACAATCAAATATGACTTCCAAACAACAAAAAATGAACGGCAATCAAATAAAACTCAGAGAAGAGCGACATTCCAACTACTCCCTTCAGAAATTCATAAGACCTTTCACATTCGTTAAGAAATGCAATATTTTAATACAGGGATATTAACATTTGGTGTTGTTGTCGTGTGCCAGCTAGGCTGCCATTATGGGGTGCGCTGCTCCACTTTTCCAACTGAACCCCATTTTGGTGTGGAGTCCAATTTCCTCAGTACCCACATGCCATAGGTATCCGTTTATAGGGTAGGCAATTATTCACAACCTATTCATACAAAGTAAGGACAAAGACAGGATAGATTGAGAGAGACAGTGCCCGAACTGGGATTCAAACCCATAACCTCCCTATTCGCAGTCAGGCACTCTGACCAATAGACAAGGTGGGCGCGGCGATATTAACACTTCAAATTTATATAAAGCGAATACATTAAATAAATCATTGAAGTTTCACTTCAATTTTTAAACAGAAATGCACTTTAAATGGATGCAGCACTGCATATGATTAGCAGGCACTATGAATCTAAAAAAATTGCACAATTTTTTATATTTAAAAAATAAATTGTTATGTTAGAAATAAATCTGAGAACATTTTTCGATAAGCAAACTGAGGTCAAAAGTAATCACACGAAAATCTTTTGCAGTCATTTACATTCGAGGATGAGTTTGCCAATTTGATGCTAACGCGTTTCTTCACTTTTTGTAAAAAGGAGAACAAAGGTACTGAGTAGTGTTGCTTACTTTTCGGATGCGTTTATAAATTTTTGTGAATACATCAAAAGTGGTTTTTTTGGATGTATTTATGAAAATATCGATAATGTATCCGAAGTTACACCAGGAATATGTTTTTGGAAAATCAATTTAGAATTGTCAAGTTTTAAAACTATCAATTATGATATTTGTAAATAGAAAAACACACTTAGAGTATCTAAATTAAAATTCATAATTCTTTATAAACTGTGTACAACTGTTTACATTATGAAAAATTCAGTTGCAAAGTTTAGTATATATGCTTTGGAAATCGGATAATTGCTTTCATATTGGCAATATCAAATGTGTGTTATGTGTAAGCTAAGTGTCATTTGAATATTGGAAACATAAAACACACTCAGAATTATTACAGAGTGTTGTTCATTAAAGAGAATATATACTGAGTGCAAAAATGTTGTAATAAATATATCAAATTCTTTGTCTATAATGTCTATCATCCGTTATACACTCATGTCCATAAATTAACGATAATGCAAGTTCAGGCAAAGAAAGAGACAGAAACAAAACAAATGTAACTTATTTGTAAAGTCTATTTATTAAACAAAAGGTAAAGTTGATATGATGGTTCATGCCCCCCAGACAATGCAATACAGGCCGTACAACGCCTAGGCACGTTGAGTATCAAATTATCGATCTGATCTTGGGTAATATTTACACCACTCACACATCAATCAATGATCTCATAAGTTCCGGTAGACATGTGAAGGGGTCGATGGGCTGCAATTCGTCGGCCAAGCATGTCCTACGCATGCTCTATGGTAATCAAGTCCGGTGAGTATGCTGGCCAGTCCATAAGGGTGATATCCTCCGATGGAAGGCATTCGTCTACAATGCTTGCATGGTTTGGACGGACGTTGTCATCCATAAACAGAAATTCTGCACTCATGGCGCAACGAAATAAATGTACTTGTTGTTCCAAAATGACATCCGGATAGATGGGGCCTGTCATGGTTACATTCTGAACATGCAGGTTTGTTCTGGAACCCAGAATAATTCCTCCCCAAACGAGCAATTCGGCACCACCGTAACGGTGTCATTCAATGGTGTTTTCTTGGTGGTAACGGGGTACCTGGCCCTCTCCATGTGAAAGTTAGGCGAGAATATATATATATATATATATATATATATATATATATATATATATCATATCAATCACATCACACAAATAAAACTTTATGATCGCAAGAGTTATCAGTTGTCATTGTCCAATATAGAATGACGTTTCAGTTAATCCTTATTTCTTCTAAAAATTGAACGCGGATCAGCGGGTCTTTGAAGCTGCAAGTGCATTACGTAAGCTCACAATCTATGTAAAATACAAGCGTTACTTAATGCTTTTCGTTTTACATAAATTGTAACTGAAATTTTGTGTCTCTCTTGTTCGTGATTTTTGGACACTATAATTTAATAAGCACATTGTTCCTTTGAGATGAATTTTTTGGTGTCTTTGTAAAGACTTGGTACAACTATATATATTAAGTTCACAAACTCTTACTTTAATATTTTATCAATAGACAGCTTAACTAAAACAGAGTATTAATATCATTTGATGATAATGCAAAGCTATATTGCTGCAGGGCAATGCAGTCTTGTGTGAATAACTTAACGACTCCCTCAGAATATTTGGAAGCCGTTCAGAATACTTGGTGCATTTCTTTGGGGTCAGTTTGCATTCGCAGGCACAAGCGAATCAATCGTCACATCGCCTTAAAATCATGAGACATTTGGCGGAGTTTATTTAGGCAAGCATTTATTGCCATTTTATGAAACAGAAAACAGAAAAAGATCTTTCTCAAGAATTCATTACTATAGCTGTTCTTGATATCACTTTGTGCAATGTCATAGCTTTTAAATGCAATATTCGGAATTCATAAGCAATACTAAATAACCAGAAAGAGTGAATATGAGCCCAAGCATTCTCTTTCAAACGAAATCGGAGCTGGAAATTTAAATTTCAAATATCATTCAAGAATTTTTTTAAAAAAATTCATTTTTAAGTAACAATACAAGTTGCAGGTAATCTTGTTCAAGAACTTAACTTACTGCGTGCTATATAATTACTCTATAATTTTTCTCATAAATTATTTTGAAATATATTAACGTTTAAATAAATAAATGAACTTAAAATAAAATGAATATGTAAGGAATGAATTATATATATTTTAACAAAAGAAGTGAGAGGCGTTATTTTTTCAAGATTCTTATTCTACCATGAGTTTAAAGTTATGGAACACATAATTCAGGTGAGATAAATCTCCATAAGAAAAATTTCTTAATCTTTTATAATGGAACATTTATTTTTATAAGGATATGAGAACTAAAATAAATTCTCTCATCAAGAAATGTTTCAGTACGAAGTCAATTTATAAAATAATATTTTAAAGAATTGTGTACAATATTTTTGAATAAAACTTTGCTTCAGAAAAAAAATTAAAAAATTATTTTTTTAAGAAAATAAATTATTTTGTATAAAAATTTTTGGTTTATTAATGTGTTATAATTTTTGCATTTCAAAATCAGAAATGTTTGAACGTTTTAGAAAACGCGTTATAAATTTATGAGAGGATCATGAAACTTTTTGAATACTTTTATATTTTAATCATAAATTTCATTTAATATGATTAATAATGCTCTATGAATTATAAAGCAAATAGACTTTTTCAAATTATATGTGATTGAAAATCGTTACACTTACTGTTATAAATCTCTAATAACCATTCAGATAAAATTTTGTCCTTATTACAATGAATGACACATTTTTTATGAGAATCCCACCTTCAAAATCAAAACTTCAAAAATAATTTCTCTGGGTACTATTGCAGATTTCATTTAGAAATGAAGTCAGTAAAGTGTTGTAGTTGACTACAAAGCATTTACCTGCTGCTGATTACAGTCTAAAATCTGCGCGTTATGCTGGGAATCAGTGTTTAACATTGCATTAAGGAAGATTCGAGTCGCGAGGACTTTGCTCAGAGACAATATTAGTCCTGATGGCTTCATGCCTTCCCCCCCCCTTATGATTAGTTTAAGGATCACGTACGCTTGCCGACAGCTCCTCCTCCTGCATTAAGTGAATGGCACATTCCCAATGCATTATGAAGCGCCTTCTCCTTCCTCCAGGCAACTCAACTTGTATTCTCTACTTTAAAGAGTAATTTATAATATTTTTGGGATTAAAAAGTGTATTCTTTTTCTTTCTATCTATATCTACATTCATCATCTATTTATCCATATATATATATATATATATACATACATATATATATATATATATATATATATATATATATATATATATATATATATATATATATATATATATATATATATATATATATTTATATATATAAAGAAACTGTACTTTAAGTTAATGTGGGTAAGAATTACTTATACGATTACTCGCTTATAATTAAGCGCCCCATCATTTGGATCTAAACTCAGGTAACGAGGTCGACACCTGTGCCGACTGCAACACCTCTTCGCATTCACGCCGCAATGCAATAACGGAAGGACTTTGGGTGCTCCAGATGAACGTGAACACATCCCCGAAGCTCCATCTGCCGCCACTCAGTAAGGGAAAATTCCATCCCCCCCATAAACGCCGCCCCTGGCAAAGGGGCTTTGGGAGATCTTGCGGACCGAGCTGCTGGGCAGCCTTTTCATGAATAATTCTTATGTTTTTAAAATGTGGATCCTTTCTGTTTCGGTAGTTTGCATATTTGCAGGCAATTTTTTTTTTACAATGTAATAAAATAAGGGATTTATGATGTTATTTCGTAATCTCCAGCTGAATGAAATTATTATTAGTATAATTTTTATAGTTTGCTAAATTAAAAAATGTATACGTACCGAAACTTTAATAGTTTACTGTCATGCAACCTGCTTAAGAAATTGTTTCATCCCTATATCTACATACACTAATTATTAGCTAACTGTATTACTGACCCTTAACCAACCCGCCAGCTTGGATTTCTTTTTTGCTCCTGCTTGGATTCCTTTTTTGCTCTTGCTTGGATTTCTTTTTTGCTCTTGCTTGGATTCCTTTTTTGCTCTTGCTTGGATTCCTTTTTGGCTCTTGCTTGGATTCCTTTTTTGCTCTTGCTTGGATTCCTTTTTTGCTCTTGCTTGGATTCCTTTTTTGCTCTTGCTTGGATTTCTTTTTTGCTCTTGCTTGGATTCCTTTTTTGCTCTTGCTTGGATTCCTTTTTTGCTCTTGCTTGGATTCCTTTTTTACTCTTTCTTGGATTCCTTTTTTGCTCTTGCTTGGATTCCTTTTTGCTCTTTCTTGGATTCCTTTTTTGCTCTTGCTTGGATTCCTTTTTGCTCTTGCTTGGATTCCTTTTTTGCTCTTGCTTGGATTCCTTTTTTACTCTTGCTTGGCTTTCTTTTTTGCTCTTGCTTGGATTTCTTTTTTGCTCTTGCTTGGATTCCTTTTTTGCTCTTGCTTGGATTCCTTTTTTGCTCTTGCTTGGATTCCTTTTTTGCTCTTGCTTGGATTTCTTTTTTGCTCTTGCTTGGATTCCATTTTTGCTCTTGCTTGGATTCCTTTTTTACTCTTGCTTGGATTCCTTTTTGCTCTTGCTTGGATTCCTTTTTTGCTCTTGCTTGGATTCCTTTTTTGCTCTTGCTTGGATTCCTTTTTGCTCTTGCTTGGATTCGTTTTTTACTCTTGCTTGGATTCTTTTTTGCTCTTGCTTGAATTTCTTTTTGCTCTTGCTTGGATTTCTTTTTGCTCTTGCTTGGATTCCTTTTTGCTCTTGCTTGGATTCCTTTTTTGCTCTTGCTTGGATTCCTTTTTTGCTCTTGCTTGGATTCCTTTTTTGCTCTTGCTTGGATTTCTTTTTTGCTCTTGCTTGGATTCCTTTTTTGCTCTTGCTTGGATTCCTTTTTTGCTCTTGCTTGGATTCCTTTTTGCTCTTGCTTGGATTCCTTTTTGCTCTTGCTTGGATTCCTTTTTACTCTTGCTTGGATTTCTTTTTTGCTCTTGCTTGGATTCCTTTTT
The DNA here is from genome assembly GCA_037975125.1 of Latrodectus hesperus. Classification (NCBI taxonomy): domain Eukaryota; kingdom Metazoa; phylum Arthropoda; class Arachnida; order Araneae; family Theridiidae; genus Latrodectus; species Latrodectus hesperus. The sequence continues at coordinate 54,593,267 of CM075856.1, forward strand.
TGCTCTTGCTTGGATTCTTTTTTTGTTCTTGCTTGGATTCATTTTTTGCTCTTGCTTGGATTCCTTTTTTGCTCTCGCTTGGATTCCTTTTTTGCTCATGTCATCAGGTGAGATCTGATGCCTGTGAAACCACGCATGTTTCCCATTGTTAAAGGATACGAATTTTTCAATCCAGTCTCTGGTTTCCTTGCTTGAGGAATTTCGTTAAAATGTATAATATTTCTTTCGCAAAATTCTCAGATATTTCTTCGATAAGACTTAATTTTGCTTCTAAAAATTGTTTTCTAATATTTTCTGAACTTTACGCATACAGTTTTTAATGATTCATTCATTGATGATAAAATGATTCGGTTTAAGCAGCTATTAATTTTATTTCGCAGTTTTTGTTTCTTTCATTCCATGAATTCGTCTCTATGGCTTATAATGGTTATTCTTGTTCTGCATATGGATTCAGACACAGCAAGAAAAAATATTGGTTTATTAAAATCTTATAGCATGAAAACTTCATGGTGAATTTAAAGTTCTACCGGTTTCAATGACATGAGATTGAAATTGATTGATATAAGCACACCTCCTACGATGCCACAGTTAATATGTACGAGGCTTACTCTGAAATTTTTGAGATTTTTAAGCGCAGGCGCGAGAATTTACAAAATAAAAATAACGGTTTAATTTTAAAGTACAAAGTATTTTAACACAAAAGACGATTTTTTACTGACTTACTTCAACTTGTTTAGCGTGGAATAAATTTTAAACAGAAGAGAAGATGGAGTTGACGCGAGAACATTTTCGCGCTATGATTTTCTACAATTTCAAAGCAGGATTAAATCAAGAATGCGTTCAACGGTTGCAATTAGCATTGGGTGATGAATCTCCAGCTCGTGCTACTGCATTCAGATGGTTTAGAGAACTTAGAAGAGGTCGCAATTTTCTTCAGGATGGAGAACACACAGGAAGGCCGCCGTCGGCAGTCATCCCGGATAATGTGTCTGCCATACGAAAAATGTTAATGGATGATAATCGCTGTACCTATCAAATGATACAGAAGGAACTTAACATTGGATCCGCAGCCATACACAAAATCATTCATGAAGAATTACATATGAAAAAAGTAGTTTGCCGTTGGGTTCCCCAAAATCTAACTGAGCATCAAAAAGAGGAGCGTGTCAGAATAAGTAAAGAAACTCTTAATATCCTGAATGATGGTGGCCAACGCATCATTTCTGAAATTGCAACAGGTGATGAAACGTACGTACCGTTTTTTGACCTTCCAACACGTCAAGAAAGCAAAGCATGGGTCTTTGAAGATGATCCCACGCCAACAATGGTGAAAAAACATCGCGCACTGAAAAAAGTGATGTATGCCGTTTTCTTCAGAAGTACGGGATTGCTCAAAGCCATCCAGTTGGAAGGACAGAAGACAGTAACAGCAAATTGGTATACCACTAAATGTCTTCCAGAAATTCTACAAGAACTGAATGTTAGGGGACTAATGCTTCACCATGACAATCATCTTCACATACAGCCGGATTAACAGTTGAGTTTCTTAAGCAAAAACAAATTAAAGTGATCGAACATCCGCCGTATTCACCTGATCTAGCTATGTGCGTCTTTAGGTTATTCTTTAGTCTAAAAAAGAACTTACGTGGACGTCGTTTTCATTAAGAAGAAGAGATTGATGTGGTTATAAATGCATTTTTTTCATCTATTCGAAGAAATAAATGGCTTGAGGAATTTAATCTGTGGAAAATTCGTCTACAAAAGTGCATTGATGCTGGAGGAGACTACTTTGAACACACCTAAAATTTTGTAAGTATAGTTTTAAAAACCTAGTTGTATCTCAAAAATTTCAGAGTGATCCTCGTATATACTTAAAAAATGTATGGGTATATGGGTACAATTAGTATGTATGTGTATATATATATACATTAGAGGCATTTTTGATTCCTCACACCTAATTGCATTCCAGGTGGATTTTTCATATCAGTGGATCGTATTCATGTATTTCAAGGGAAGAAACCCAGAAAACTTTTAAGGTCTCGTCTTGACAAACATTCATGCTGAAGGCCGAAACGCAACATCTCTCTCACTTTGTTCGATGGTGGCTGGGAGCGATCCCGATGTTGAATGACATGGAGGTTGCCTGATGGCTTAAAGATTTTGTAAGACATTTGCGTAAATGCCTTTAATGCGATTTCTCCATAGATAATAGAACGAAATCAGGTGTCACAAGGGAGGAAACCCGGAAATTCCCCGATCGATCTCCCCGACAGACTTGAATACAGAAACACCCCCCTTTTATTCAGCTGGGTGTCGTGGATTGATTCCTGGGGCTTTTACTCTGAAGGAGGGAGGTGTCTTGCGACGAGGAGCACCAGGGACTTTCTGCTGCAGAGACACCTGCCCTCCGCGGTGCCTTAACTTCTTCTCTCGAAATGCCCCCGAATGCAGAAAACCCCTTTGCAACTTTGAATCATGTCGAAGGAATAAGTTTGATTCTAGAGCTTCTCCTCATCAATTCGGAAGGAGGGATTTTGTATCCTACGGAATGTTGAACGTTCTTAAGGTTGATTTTTGCTGAATCCAGTATCAAACTCTCTACCTTTCGAAAGTGAGAGAGACACTTTCCTCCACACCATTCTGCCGCTGTTGGTCGCGACTGATCATCACTTAATATTAAACACTTTCTCATTCGTCAAATTTATTTTTCGCAGCAATGAAATGTGTATGTAAAACACAATCATTTCTAGATAAAAATATTTTTGTATTAGAATTATTTTCAAACAATTAAGTATTTTGCTATCTTCGTAAAATGGGTTTAAATTAAAACTGTTCTACTTTTAATTATTTTGATGTAATAAATATTAAAAATAAAAACATGATTGTGAATCGATGTTAAATGAAAGACTACTAAAATAAAAATATTTTGTCTGAAAAATATTATTTAACTCTTATCTTAAAATATTGTAATCATCCTTATTATTTTTTAAATTATTTTCATTTACAAAATTATTGTTCAACTATCTGGAGCTTGATATCTAGATTAAAAATGAAGCGTAATTTGTTTACTTCTAGCTTTAATCTAGCAAGATATTTCATTGAACATTTATATTAAAATAATTGTTGCGAGGTCACAAAAGAATCCAACAACTAATGGACTTAATAGGTCAGGAAACTCTGATTGAAAAAAAATTGGAATATAAAATCTTTTTTGGGCAAATGTTCGAGAACTTTTATAAAATGAGTGTATTCAGTATACTTTTAGAATTTCTTAAAATATTTTTTTAATTAATCTATTCAATAATTTAAATTATGGTTTCTAAAATATCCAAAATTGGCACCCAATATAAGTGTACGTTTAAAATTCATATATGTTATGTAAAAAATCATAAACGTAAATTTATGCTAAAGAGCCTGTACTTCTATTATATGAATTGCATGTATTGCAAGCAGATTTCGAATTGAATTCGGAAATATTTAAAATGCTGATTCCTCCTTTAGTGTCTGTTTACACTTTAATTGTTTCATTTCATATAGTATGTTGATCTTATTATTAACCCGTTTAAAGATTACTTTTATCTAGGCAGGGCTTCGTAAGAAAGGTTCTATATTATTATTCACTCATGAAAAATTTAAATGATTAAAAAAAGAAATTATAAATTTACAACAGCTGTTTTACCGATCATTTTAATTGATATTTTAATGCGTATATATCTCTTGAATTTAAATGTAAAAAAAGTATTATATCCAAATAATTTCAAATCAGAGTTTTTGTGTTTAAAATTATATTGCGATATGATATAGATGATATGTGTCGACCTACTTGTCAAGTGGTCAGCGTGCCTGACTGCGGATAAAGAGGTCCTGGGTTCGAATCCCGGTTCGGGCATGGATGTACTTTCTCTCTCTATCTATCCTCTCTTTGTCCAATCCTTGTATGAATAAGGTGTGAATGGTTGCCTACCCTATAAACGGGTACCTATGGCATGTGTGTAGATCAAAGTCGTACTTTCACCTTCAAGGTGCTCTGATTAAAATGAAAGACGCATAGCCAAGGCATAGCGAGCTTAGCTTGTACAAGTGTCATTAGTAACAACAACAACAGATGTTACTGAATTTACGTATTTAAATTTTATTTGTTTGTATTTAAATTTTATCGCCACAAATGTAACATATTTTTAACTTGAAAGAAAGAAATATTTCGTTGCACTTAATATAAGATTTTGAACATACTTCACAAGCACATTTCTCTTATTATTTTTCCAGCCGAATATAGAGTTATATTTGGAATAATATTCGTGTAAATGTCTTATAGTAAATAGTTAGAAAAAGTTGTAATATAAGAATATATAAAACATATTTATATCTACTATCATAACATTGTAAAAATTATACTTTTTTTTAATTAGACAAATGGATCTTTAGAAGATGGACAGCACTCTAAACTGTAACTTATTTACATTTGACTTGTTGCAGCCAATTGCGCGGATTGAACTCCGAATATTTTTTGTCTTTAGACAGCCAATGAGGTGGTATGGGGTACCATGGATGGAAAGCATTTAAATTTTAAATAAAAAGTCGTAATGCTTCTTAGTTAGACATGATAACAGTCCTGTAGTATTTCACAGCTGTCTGCTCTATATAGGGCGAGGAGCGACCGGAATACCTGCGCGGGCTAGTTGAGACTGGACCATCAGAAGGAGCAGCCAAATGAGATTCAATGCAATGCAAAGAGTCAGCAGACCTCCAGGAGGAATCGTCACACTTGGAAGATATTGCCATGGCGACCTACAGAACATGCTCCAGCTGCCGTTAGTAAACACGAAAAGTTTTCGATTAATTTGAGATTCAAATTCAAGGCAATGCAATCATGAGCATAACGCATTAGCCAATGAGTTGCAAACAAGGCGAAGTTCATGATCGGGCACAGGTGCCGTATCATGCGTCAAATTTTGAGATTGGCGATTTTTTGGCGGATATTCATTTGTATCTGGTAACCAGATTACTATTACGTCATACAGATGAAGACCAATAAGAATTAAGGTGAAAATTCAGTTTTAACAACCCTAGTGTTTACGTCATCCAGAAGAAATTTAGAACAATTTGTTCCAGTTCAGCATTTTACTAGAAATTTTTGCGAACTAACTTCCTAAGATTTTTTGTAGTGTGTTTTGCAATTTGCTTGACATTTTGGATACTTAAACTCCAGGTTGTATTGCTCTTTTGCATTACTTTAAAAATTTAAAGTTATTGTTTATAATTGTGTCGACACACATTCTTTCTTTAGTTTATGTACGGCATTCTTATAATTTATATTATTACTACAAAATACTATATAATTTGTGTATACATTTATAAAATTATTGTTTCTGTATTTAATTTCTTAAAGATATTCTATTTAACAAATTAGTTTGTACTTAATAATTTATGTTTATTCTTTTCTGAATGTTGCTTTATTTTTCATTATTATTCGTGTTCTAATTCTTCTGAAATTTTCGTTAGAATTCGTATTCTGATTTTCATAAAACTGATATTTACATTTTCGAAGTTCCCATATTTTCCTTATTCGCATTTGTTTCCGAAGTAATTTCGGGAAGGAATACAAATAAGGAAAATACTTGTATTTTCTAATGTTTCACTTTCTGTTCTAATGTTTCCTTATTTTTTAAATTTTATTATATTTCAATAATATATATTCACGCTCTTTATTTATTAGGTTTAAATTTAATATTTAGATCTGTAAAGTTTTTCAAAAACGATTTTATTACGTCACAATTACAACATATTCGCGAGGCATTACTTCACAATGACGACATCTTGGCAACATTTCGTCGTCGCCAAAAAAAACTCAGAATTTGTAACCATGGATTATACGGCACCTGTGCCCATGATGGAATGTCTGAAAACAGTGTCGAAGCTCATTCTGTTAATAAAATGATTTCTTATATAAGGAGCAAAGCATTACATTACACATATTACATATATTCAGACTTGTATGCTTGATTCTTGAGATCCGCTTGTAAGTCTTCGTCAATATTAGGACAAATAGCACAATGACAGATGTACAACCGCAGAAGAATAACGAAGAAAACACCCAGGGCCAGGGTGGGAAAAGAGCTAAGCATCGGTTTAAGAAGCTATTTTCTATCGGTTCAAGCCACATTAACACATGGGCAATAGAACAGCAGAAAAAGCAAAACATTGAAGACATGACAAAACATTCACTTTGGAACAAGTTCAGTATCCCCATACACTGATTTCTCGCCAAATCTGGTAACCGTTGTTTACGTTGTAGTGTTGCCGATTTCAGCTTTTGTTTTTATTGTAGTGTTGCCAAATTTAGTTTTTGTTACTATTTTTATTTTCTCGTTGCCAGATTCCATTTTTCTCGTGTTTTAAATAATTTTTACGTTATATATGTGCTTTTTTTAGTGGCAATAGCTTTTTTAGTTTCACTTCGAGATCTTTCTTTGCTATTTGTTCTACGTTTTAATTGATAGTCATTTTAATTTCGTTGGTTGTTGCTGCTGTAATTATTGGTTTTCCCGCAGTTGTGTTACGTTGTCGCCAGTGTCCAAACATCGTAAATTTTTCTTTTTTACTATTTCTTTATATTATTTACTTTTATTTGGTTTATTTATAATATCTATTTTTTTATTAAATGATATATTTTATTTTATATATTTAAAACCGTTAAATATTCTATTTTCCTTATTTCGTTTTCTTAATTTATTATCATCTTTTTAATGTTTTAATTACTTTATTTATTGTTGTAATTTAAAATGTCTCATGTTCAAAATGTTGTTGAAAAATATCAACAAATTATTTTAGCAAAAATTAAAGATAATAATGATGGATTATTGCTCAGGATTCCAAATTATTAATTAATTTAGGTTTCGCAAATATTAATTAATTTTTTAACGGAAATTGGATTTGGAGAAGGTGTTATTATTTTATTTAAATTCTATTGCTTACATGTATTTTTGTATTACATTCGTGTTTCATTTTTATTTACTTAAAAAGTGTATATATTTAAAAAATATTTTATTCATGTTTTTTTTAAAATATATTTTAAAACAATTCAAATAATACTAACTTATGATAACTTAATTGTTGCGCGAATTGTATATTCTTTGTTATCCTGGTAAAGTTTGTAGACTCCAAGAGGTCCGCAGTAAAATAGGCTGAAGAAGTTGCGCGTTGACTGCGCATTGCTGTTTAGAAATTAGCTTGCCACAATTTATTTAAGATGAATACGTGTTAATTTATAAGTAGTTAGAAAGCATTTTCTTGCATTAAAATTTGTTTTAAAAGTCATTATAATAACCAAAAAAATGAACTAATCTATTATATTGAATTTAATGTTTTTAAGCATACAATTATATAAAATGTAAAACAACACTTTCTATTCTTTTGGCAATTCTAATAAAGTAAACAGGTTCATAAAATGAAACATTTAATTTTATACTCTGCCTAGGGAGTTTCGTTTCTGAAAGATTGACCCTTTTTTCTATTTATTTTGTGTTTTTAAATATAATTTATTACTACGTTTTAAAAGAGTTTCAGCTCAATTTTTAAACGAGTGAATTTCAATCTTAATTGGTTGAGTTTTGAGAAAATAAGCGTGAATTTTTCATTTTTCTGAGTGAAAACTATTTATTTTATTAAAGGGAAAGCATGCAAATGTGATAGTAGTTCACAACATAGAACAAGAAATTATTTAATCGCTACTCTTAAGAGGTCAGTAATCATGCAGTTACAATATTTCTCGTTGATTCAACTACTTTTTCGGTATAAATCTTGACCTTTTTTAATGACTTGATATTGAAAGAATGACATTGTTCATCGGAAAATTATAACTACCTTATTTATACTGAAAGATTTGCAAGAAATGCAGGAAAATGAATGCAGTGTGAAGCATATGTCCCGATTGGGCGGCAAATGTAGGAAATGTATTTTGATGGTGTTGTAGTGATAAATATTTTGGTGGTGTTCTTCCAATATATGATGGTGCAAAACTTGTTTTTTTATTTTGCACATCGCAAGTTATAATGCAAAAATTTCTTTTTTCTCACCTTGTCTTCTTTTGCGTAATTTTAAGTAACATCTTCGTTTAGGTATGGCTAAAAAGGAATAAATGATACAAGTTGCATTTCAAAAAAAATTAAATAGTGTTTCAGTAAATCTAGAAAAAAATGTACTGAAAAGCCTCGTTTTATCTATTTAATACGTCTATCACAATTGTGCAGATGAAAGAATATATTTTGTATTTTGGCATTCATAAATTATATGCGTGCGAAGTAATATATTTTCAATATAATATTATATTTAGTATTTTATGAACGTAAAGAATGTGATTTGTATTGCATAAATTTTAAAACTATTTCTACAAGTGGCAAACAATTATAAAATATGCAAGACGATGAAAGACAACAATCAAAAAGGGTAGGAATTGGATTATATTTCAGTAAAGTATTTTTTAAAGTGACGCTTGATTATTCTGAAAATTAGGGGAATATATTTTCTTTAAAATACTTCTCAAATATTTGTTTTTAATTTTACCTGTGTGGGAATTAAATCCAGTCCTCCTCCTTTATGTCTATAAGGGAGGATTCTTAATTCAATCAATTTAATTTAGTTTATTTATATAATTAAGCCAAATTTTATCAAAATTTTTCAAAATAAATTTCCCTTAAGGTCTTTTGAATTCTTATATATTGTGAGCTCCTATTAAATAGTTATTTTAATTGTATATTTTGCTTAATATTTAGGGTAATTATGCATTTAATATATCAGAAAAATATAATTTTTGAAATGGTTTTTGCATATTATGTTAACTGATATCGAATGAAAGGACTTAAATTCATTCTTTGCTTTCATATCAATCTGGTCACTTAATGTGACGCTCCACCGGGTGGAATTCGCGGAAATCCTTCTTGGCCTTGAATGAACCCTTGAGGCACGAATCCTCTCAGCCTTTGAGAAATGTTGAAATGAAAATTTAAGTACTTTTAAAAGGATTTTTAATGTGGACTTCTTATTTAGATACTTCTATCAATTTTGATAAGCACATTTAAAGAAAGTAATTAGTTCTAAATTATTATCTGGAATTATTTTTTTCTCATATTAATAATTATGCAACTTATTTACCACTGCTGGTTACTTATAGCAAAGTCATAACATGAACTTATTACTGAATATATAATTTGCATTATTTTTTAATTTTATTATTTAATGTCTCAGATTTTAAACGAAATTAAAATATGTTAGCCATTGCTCAATTCTTTAGCTTTCTACTTTCTTGTCTTTCCCGATTTCTTTTGCAATCGAATACAATCGACTGTTGTTGCACCAGCAGCCTTCCCTGTACCTGGTCCTGAGTTGGCTCTACCAACAATGGACGGTGACACAACTCCTCAGTTTGATTCCATTTTTCAACTTCCGATTTTTTAATTTATAAATTTTACAATATTATTTGTATGTAGTAAATACGTCTTCAAAGCGCCTCTTAATTGCTTCGGAAATATAGAAAAATGATGCGATGTTATCTAAATGGAGTCCTATCGGGAAAACCAGCAGTTCCTTAAAAGCTATTCTAGGTGTATGAAAGTATCAGTGCTCGAAAAAATTTGACTCCGGCGTGCCTAATGACCCAAGACTACTGTAAGGCATTTTTTTAAGCATCCGTCTTTTCATTTCTTCCGGGGAAACTTTTCAGAATGCGATTAGTATTATTTGGCAAAGAGGTGATATTTATCACAGAAAGCAATTTCAATATGCGCTCTAAACACGTTTGGTCTGACAGCAAACCCGTATGCATTACACCTCGTAAGCACCAGCAGAATTTTCTTTAGTGAAAATCTGCGCGGATTTCCTTAGTGATTACCTGGTAGGCACTCCCCTTACGGCACGCAGCGTGACCAATACAACTCTCCTTAGAACAAGTGCTTCCCAACTTATTGCAATCTGTTCTGCTCCCATCCTGCTAGACATGTGGTTTATTCTCAATGGAACACTTGACCATTTTTCATCTCAGTCCGTAACTCCTTGAATGCCACATATCCCTCACGATGGATTGGACATGATGGACCTGTGTGGCTTCATCCCTCTTACATCAAATTTAAATCGACCGTACATTAACCGATTCAAAAATTTTTTCAGGACATATGAAATTTTAAGAGTACAAGACACCTGTTAGCACAGCTAAATGTCTCGTAGTGAAGCAGATATCTAACATGACAGCAGGAATTTACGAGGGAGTGGGCCAATCAATCTATCGCCATTGTCAAGACACTTGGTCAGCCTTCCCCGTCAGACTGCAAAGATACTTGGTCAGCCTTCTGAGCATTTGCTGTTGGTTTTTAACTGAACAATCAATGTAATTGTGCATGTTTTGGTACTATTCCTTCACTTTCCCAAGCATTGCTGTAAGTTCAGGTCGGAATTCTGGTATTCTCGTTCTTCTCCCTCTGAAAGGCGAATTAGTGCTCTGAAAGGCGAATTAGTGAATTAGTTCTGAAAGGCGAATTAGTGCTCTGAAAGGCGAATTAGTGAATTAGTTCTGAAAGGCGAATTAGAATGGCAATTATTGCTCGTCGTCTCTCTCTTAATTTGTAAAAACAATTCAGAATCACTTCTTATATATGTAAATGTATTGGAATCACTTTATATACATTTATAATCTCTCAATATAGTTAGTGTATTGCATTTTTATATCCATTTGAAATAACTTCCATAATTGTAGTTGTATGCTAATCTACTTCATTATGTTCTATATATTTTTTCCGATACATTTAAAAAATACTAGCATAATAAAAAGATGTTTTAAAAAGTAATTAAATCCAAATGAAATTTCATGGAGCATTTATACCAAGTTCTTGTAATATATAATTATAGTAAATCTAATGAAAGGGTTTTAAATTAGGACCAGATTCTAAACAAATTAATTGTAAGTGTGTTTAATTCTAAAAGTGAACTCGTGTCTCATGTTTTCCAGCAGCCTTCTTGTAGTGGAAAATTCAAGGTATTAATGCGTGGCTGATGTCTGTTCTTAGGTTATTCAATTTCATTGGTGCTGAATAAAAGCTGATTATAACACGTAAACAGATTAATAAATAGGAACAAAACATTGCATAATTGCATCAAGCAGAAAGAGGGACAAATAATAGCAATGTCTTAAATATCCGAACATTGAATGACGTCATCTTCAAATTACTCCACTGCCATTCGCAAGATGCACAAAAATTACAGAAAACAATTTAAGAGATAACTATTGTTCTAGTAATTAGTTTAATTTCATTTATGAATAAAAGAGGAATTTTTCTAATTTCTGTAAAGTTTCTAATGGTTTTCATATATCACTTACTTTGGAATAATAAATTGGAAGGACTTTTAAGAATAAGAGAGATACTCTTAAAATTCTGGATAAAATGGAAGCAATATATGCTTACTGAGAAAACTTCAAAATAAACCTCAGTTTTCTTTATATATAAATATTCGTTTTTTAAAATGCGAGGAAACCTATAAAAAATCAATTTTAACGAATTTTTTAAAGATTTCAGTTAAATTTTATAGTTACAAAAATAAAATAAATATTTAAAAGATCGGAATAATCAAACTGAAGGGAAACTCACGAAATGCAGGAATTTTGTTGTTTGTATATAAACTGTAAATGAGATGACAATTAAAATTTGAGCAATATCATTTTATATATTGTCAACACAAAAAATTGAATAACATGACTTTCTGTGAAATATTTGTACAGTTAAACTTTGCTCTTAAACTAGGGAAAATTGTTTTGCCATATTTAAGGGCTTGTTACTATTTTTCTTTCATGCATTTTCGCATCACTTTTTTCTCTTCTTCAATAAAATGATAAGGAGAACTCATGTTCAACTTTTATATTTTTTCTTTTAGATTTATTTAACTTTTAGTGATATTTTTTCTTCACATGGAGATCGACACATTCAGTACCAACAGAGTAAGATGTGGCAACTCAGCCACAGTAAATCCCTAAAAAGGGAATGAGAAGCACATCTTCCCTATCCGATGGGGAATCTAGCTCAGTTGCTATATGGATGCGGTCGTATGAAGACCGTATTGGAACCAGTGTATTAAGATGTGGAACTCATTTTATGGAAATATATTTTGAAAATTGTTATTCATTAAATTTTTATTGTTATATTATTATTGTTAGATTGTTAAAATAAAATAAAAAGACAATAGGACTTATTAATTAATAAAATCACGCAACCAAAACGTAACGCCTTATAAGAACTTATGCATTGAGAAGTGAGACGTCTCGAAATAATTTTGTAGTGAAGATGAAGAGAACACGAGCCAAAACATTAACTGCGTTGAAGATACTTTACTCGGTGTTACTAAGGGAAACAAATTTTAATGTCGTATTTTGCCTAAACGAAGAGAACGAATGTGTGCATGTAGTGTCGATGGAATGGTGTATATTTTCATTCTAATGGAGGAAGAATGAGTGCACTTGAGAGGTTGTCCTAGAATAAATACATTGCAATGACAACTGTCACAAACGAGTATCTTTGTAAAAGACAGTAAATCTTATTTCCCGCCAAGTTTTATAAATCTGAAATTATCTTTATAATAAACATGTATTTTTCTTCAACATTTTCTCATTTAAATTTTTTTCATTTTCCTCTGGTCTACGTGGGTTTCTTTTTTCTGAATTGATAAATCATCAGTAACTTTAAAGATAATAAATTAGCGAAAAATGTCATTTTCAACAAATTATGATTTACTCAGAACTTTTCTGTTTGAATTTTCTCATTTTTATCTGACTACTGCAATAATTTGATAAATTGGTTATCCTTTTAACAGTAACGTTTAACTGATAAATACCCTTTTTAACATAGCATACTTCTAAATTCTTCAATTAACAATAAAAAATGTGTTAAATATTATTTACATAGTTCCTACAAAACGTATAACTGATAAATTACATCATCATGAATTAAATGCGCAAATACTCGCGTTGACACTGATCCTCAGAAGAAGGTCATTACGGTGCAAATTATTTTATTCATTCCACTCAATTTGTAACAAAGTTTTGGCCAATTAGGCCTCATGCACTCGCTGATGTCTTCATCTGCAATTATGGAAGAGGGTAAGCGGAATCGCCAGTCAAGAGTCCTTGAAAACGCTCTCAATGCAACGGCACGATGAGCCCTATCTTTCAAGGATTTTACGTCATCATACATTAATAGTGTGGGATTTGAAACAACGTGACTCTGTCTGTAAGGGAAAATTATCTGTCATTAAAACTTCTATGAAATGTGATCATCAGAAATAGAATTTATCTTTGTAACAATAGCAGATATATTAATTACACTTTATTTTATGAAATTTACGGGAATTTTGTAATAAGTCCGGAAGTGATTGCCAAATTTAATTTTCTTAGCAGCAATGCGATCTACAGGAGTGGCTGCTTATTTTAAACAAATCAGAAAATAAACTCTTTCTGATATGCACACGTTTTCTCATACGTATTATATATATATGTGTGTGGTGGATGAACCACTTAACAGCTGACGTCACTATTTCAAGTGCCCACTTGAGATGGGGCTCGAGAGACGCAACAGCTTCCCCAGTGAGCGGAGGAAAAAAGCCTAAAAACGGAAGGCTTTAAAGACTTTCCTTTTTGATAGCAGCAGACTGCTCTTGTGTTTCCCATAACTTTAAACTTAAACTTTGAATTTCTTTCTATTAAAACGATTAATTGTAAATATCCCAAACTTGTATATATTTGTATTTGTAAATATATGTTAATTAAATACTAGGCTTTATATAAGAATTGTTAATTAGTTAAATTACGCCTTGGCCACTCCCTACATATATATATATATATGTATGTATATATATATATATATATATATATATATATATATATATATATATATATATATATATATATATATATATATATATATATATGTATGTATGTATGTATGTATGTATGTATGTCTATACATATATATATATTGCCAGATTACCTCTGGCTTATTAGGGCTTTGTCTTCGTTATCAAAAAAGCAATGAATTCGAATCCCGATCCAAACGAAGATCCATTGTGTTTACTCTAGGCCACTTGGATATAATAGGTTGTCCTTCATGTAAAATCGTTTATCTGTGGGTTTACTGCTTGTTCTCTGCTTCTAAATTCCGAAGGCCCATACACTTCTGTAGAGAGTCACGCTCACTGAATGCCCACAATATAAAGATGCCATCACTGCCTTTCCTGGTGTTGAAATGTCCAAATTCTCAAGAATATATACATATTTCAGTATCGACTTTAAAGTCATCCAATTCTTCAAATTTATATATATTAAAACATCAGTATGTGGTTCGGAAGAATGTTTGCAAATTTAATACGATAACATCCCCCCCCCACGTGGCAGTCATTTTAGGCGGATTGAAGCATATTTAAAATGTACGCTTAAAAGCCCATTTTTTACAATACAATGTTTTATCGCATTGACATGTTTATAGTATGGTTCACTTGATTCTCATGAAACGGTTCTATTCATAAAATTTCTGCACAAGTTTCTGCATTAAAATTTACAATAGTGAAAACTTGTGATTTAAGATCAAATTTTAATTGTTAATTGTGATTACCTATAATGAATAATCCTGCGCTTGTTGAATAAACATTAATATATATTTCAAGGATGTTGACGAGATTGCTCTTATTAAAATGAGAATCATTCACTTTTATAAGATTTAAGATAAAGGAACGAAAATGTATTCTAATTATGTGTATTCAACAAATAGGAATATTCACGTGATTCAGAGATGTGTACTTGTTTTGTACTCCAATCCTTAACGAACGCTCTCCGAATAATTACATGCCTGCTTGAAAAGTCATTCAATGCGAAAATGTATGATGAAGGTTTCGATGCTTTTAGCAGCTGAAAAGTACAAGAAATAACACAAAGTAAAAAGAAAATTTTGGATGAAAATTACATTTCTTACAAGATACACGATAAAGATAAAAGTTTTGAAATAATTGATATTTAGATTTAAGAAAAGAAACTGAAAATTTTATTTTTGAGTAGGTATATTACCGACGGAAATTTGGGAAAAAAAATTGTGGGTTTGTTTGGCTTCTTAAGTGCAAGTAAATAACCACCAATAAGAGTTTGTATGTAAAGAAGCTATCATGGTGAATGAGACAAAATTCATTTAAGTTTAATTAAAAACCTGATTAATTGTGTGTGTGTGTGAATGAAAATCGAGTATTTGTGTGTATGAAGTTATTTTGAATGAACGGTAAATTACACTTTTTTCCATTTTGTTAAAAGTGTTTTAGTAGTCTTATAACTTCATACGACATATATTTAAATGGACAATTTGGAAAATCTTGATAACATATTTAGTTCTTTTGATATTATAATAAATTTGTTATTTAAATAAAATAATGCAAATTTTATCTTTGGTCAGCTTTCTGAATAGAATTTCAACATGAAATGACTTTTGAAAACTCCCAAACCCCGAGTTCAGTGCGCGCGCGTTTCTCAAGGATTCTTTAGTTTACTGTTGAATACTAGGAATATCCACTTTCTTTCGTGGAAATTGTATAATGTATATACGGTATTCATATACAGAAGACACTCGTTTTTACAAGCATCTAATTAACAAACTTTTCCAATTTTGTGAACTAAAAGCTGGTTCCCACATTGTTCCGTTAAATGCAATGATCATTTAAACCATTTGCTAACTCTTTTTGCATGTCTTTTTTCGTCTGCTCTTATATTTTAAAATGCTTTTTTTCATTGATTTTCATTTTTTTACGATTGAGAAACTTGGATTGCTGTTTTTATTTGAGAATCACAATTCCTTCGAATTGTGGGTAGCGCCGATATTTTGGAGCAATTCCTGAGGGAACATGATATGCCTGACTAAACTCTCGTTTCACGGCACACGCATCAAAGTATATCCAATATTTTCAGGTGTAAATATCATAGGGTTCTCTCTCAAGGAATGAGCGTGGCTTCCAGCTCCTTCATAAAATTGAGGTTCCACAGACAATGTGCTTCTCGATCTCTGTTTTGAATGATGCTCTGTCTAGGTTATTTGGACACGTGAACTTTATTAAAGAAACGTACGTAACCGTAGAAAGCCAAGAACGTTTACCAGACGACTTAAGGAGAAAATCGCCAAAGGAGCTCACTGCAGCCCGAAATTTTAATTCAGAAATTTTTGAGTATGAACAATGCTGTATTGAGAAATAAAGAACTGATGAATGTTTCAGAACATATTAAATGAGAAGAAAAAGAACTTTTTAGATACCAAAAAAACTAAAGGACTGATTTGCTACGACCATCTGCGAATCGAAATGAATACCTAATTGTATATTTAGGTATTTTTTCTACATCGAATAATTGGAAAAATGTGTTTTTTAAATACATAGTTTTTCAAATAGAAACAAATACACTGTTGGCCACTGTAAATGCAAATAACATGGAATTTACAACATGCAATTGCGGAGTAAACATATGCAAATAATTAGAATATCAGTTCAGATTCACATCGCGCCTCAGTGGCGTCACTTCAAATATTTAAGGCTTGATTTCAACGATTTCAAGTTCTACAATTATGTTTTTCTTGTAGTTTTTTTATAAAAAATTCGATCAATTATACCACGTAGAAAACACTGATAATTTTTAATCAAGTATCCACGTTCGACGGAGAAAGGATTAGTCGAACTCGGATACCTTGATTTCAGGGAAATCGGTAGTCATATTGAACGAAACCAAACAACTGTAATGCGGACATGTGATCACTGGATGCAAAAGGTATGACGGACCGACGTGTTTGATCGCATCCACCACAATGCACCACTTCACTTGATGGCAGGCAAACTGTGCGCATTCCATTGACGGATCGCTCAGCCACACCATAATCACAGCGCATTCAGTCTGTAACGCATCATTCAATGTCTGGGAATACCATTCGAAGCCGCTTACATCAAAGTGGTCTATCTGCAAGACGTCCATTGCTTCGTCGACCCTTAACGCAGAGCCACAGACATCTCCACCGCCAATGGTGCGATGAAAAAAGGGTGTGGATAGCAGAATGAAATGAAATTGTCTTTACTGAAGAGTCACGCTTCTGTCTGCAATACCAAAATGGTCGCATTCGAGTCTGGAGACACCGTGGAGAGAGGATGCTGAATAGCTGCATTGTGGACCACCACACTGGTCCTGCACCGAGTATTATGGTACAGGGTGGTATTGGATATCACTCTCGCACCCCTCTTGTACGCATTGTCGGTACTTTAAACAGCCAGCGCTACATCTCCGATGTGTTGGAGCCAGTTGTCCTTCCTTATCTTCAGAGCTTGCCCACAGTCATATTTCAACATAATGCGCGACAACACGTGGCACGCTTTGTACAAGGGTTCTTCATCAATCGCCAGATTGAATTTCTTCCCTGGCCGGCTTGCTCGTCGGATCTTTCTGGGATAGAAAACATGTGGTCCAATGTTGCTCAACGATTGATCCAGATTACAACCCCAGCTGCCGCACCAAATAAACTTTAGCAACGTGTGGAAGCTGCTTAGTCTGCTGTATCCTAAGAATACATCCAAAGTCTCTTTAAATCAATGCCAAGGCATGTGCAGCGGTGATCTCCAACGATAGCTGCTACTTTGTCTACTGATTTGGGCAAAAACCACACTTCATAGAAATCTATAAATTTAATCATTTGATACCTGATCAACATGTTATCTACGAAATCAAATTTTTTGTGATATCTCTTGTCTTTCTTGGTGTTGTAATTTGGATGGCCAGCAACGTAGATAATTAACTTTTCTGAATTTCATCCATAAAATTAATTAAATTAAGTGATTGGGAATATAATGAATAAAACTGGAAGAACTGCTAGATATGAAACAAGAAAAAAATGAGTAGTGCAACGTCCGTACAAATATAGCAGTTGAATAGCTAAGAATGCATTGCTGTTTCCAATGTCCTATTGCTAACATTTTCACCATTCTGCATTGCAAGAGTTGCAAGTGATGGAAACTTTATATGAATGAGGCACCCAGGGACCCTTGTGCCCTCGTGGTCTCAAAACTGGATTCTCGTGATTTAGAAGTAGGGCGAATACCCTAAAATTCATTTGCTACCTCCATAAGTATGAATTCACAAGGAAGACATTGCGACCATGACCTACTTTACGTACCTTGGTTATCTGTTATGAGCACGGCGAATCACAGGTTTTGTCCAATTCAAACTGACTATCTTTTGATGAATAGACTAATGCTCTAAACATACCGCGGCTCAAAATAGATCCATCCACCTAATAAAACAAACAATAAAATTCGTATATACATAAAAAAATATTAAAGTGTTGTTAAAAATATTTTTTTCATAATGAAAGAAAAGATAATTAATTTCTTCAGTTTTTTTCTGAATAAAGTGAAAGTAAGAATCTGGTTTATTTAGAATTTTATTTTGAATGTCTCTTATAAATTAAATATATAGAGAAATTTTTCTATCAGTACTTTATTTATAAAGAGAAATCAGTTTGTTAAAATTTTTTATTTTGGAAACCTTTGATTAATTTTTAGTATTATAATTTTTTAGCAATTTTTACGTGTCTATGAGTTTGTAAAAAAGGATTTCCTGAACTATTTAAAATTTCCACAAAATGCTCATCGTTCCTTTTGCTTAGATCTCAATATAAATAGTCTGGCAGCCCTCAATGTGTGGACAGTCCCTTTAATCCAGCCTCGTACAGTTTCCTAGAAATAGCACTTAGACTTGATCACGTTTTCCCTTAGTCTTTGTTACAGATGGTCTATTTGAAGAGAGCTTTTCGTTCCCCATATTGTTTTTCACCCTTAAAACCTCTCCGAACTTTATTGCGCCATTGGGCCGGACAGAGAGGGTTTCGCTCTCTGTTTGCTTCTGCTTCTTCTCAGAGTTACTTTCATTTAGACGAAGGGCATTTATCTAGATTGAAGAGATTTCTGTGTTAGTGGCACCCCTTTGTGGTAGCAAAAAATGGACTTATGCATGTTATGCAGGTTAAAAAAGTGATAACTAGAACTTTATTTTAATGCCCTTTCAAATAATAAATGTTCACGAAAAGTAAGATTTAAGTGTTCATTTGCATGTTATTTATGTCTAGGTATGAAGTGATATTCCAGTGTTTTGAGAATTACTGAATGTAAAAATTATTATAAGAAATGAAAGAAAGTTCAAGAATCTGAGGAAACAGCATTTCTCAATCTGTCTAGGACATTCGATGTCCGTTCTTCCATCTACCGCAATATTTTGCACAAGTTTTGCAAAATATTTTCTCTGAATTCTTTTGTGCAAATTAAAATTTCAGGCTGTGTGTGTTTCTTTAAATTTCCTTCATCAAACTTCTTCCATCCGATTTATGTGATTGTACAAACTGTTCTGCATGGCTGCATGGCTAAAGGATACTTCAGGTTCTTTTTTTTTAAATAATCTTTCAGTGGACACTATTTTTTATATTAACACTATTATATAAAAAATTTAATCTGCAACACTGAGAAATGTTAACATTAATCTGTACGAGTAATGATACTTCAGTTTTTGTTCATGTTAAAAACTTCCTTAATTAGTGGTATATAATTCTACAAATGAATCTACATTGCTGAGAAGTGTTAATACTCACCTGCTTATCTAAACTCTGTATAATTAAAGACAACTTGTAGATTTTATTTCTGGAACCATCAGAACTCTGAAATTTACGTTTTGCTAAACTGGTCAAATTTAATTTAGCGATCTTTCATGTTAAACAAAATTGCGAAAAAAAATTATTATTATAATATTTTGATAATATGTGGAAAAACAGTTTCGTAAGACTAGGTGCTTTATTAGAGTGTGGTTTGCGTGTACGAAAATAATCTTGATATAAAATAGAACTAATTCATGTTTAAGTAGATAAGAGTACAACCAAACCTGTACCTGTGCTATTTTTTGCTTGTGATTTTTTGCGGTGTATGAAAGTTCCATTGCCATCGGAGCATCATCGATAAAATTATCAATGTAAAATGGTTTGATCGGCGACTTAATTGTTTTGACACCCTCTTCCTCTAGTGAGGAAATGGTTTTACACAACCATCTCCTCCCATTTCATCTGCCTATTACATTATACATGCATTGCTACCCCCTAGAAGCCACAGTGTATAGGCCGCTCTTTCTAGCTGCTATTTTAATACTATACTACATTTTTTATCAATGTATTTATTTTTTTCTCTTTTTCCTTTAAAATACTTGCAATACTTCAGTTGTGTTCGACTTTCTGCTTTGGCTGATCATGGAATGACAATCCTAAATATAACGAGCCCCGTGTCTTGATATCGCATAAAAGAGCAATTCTTAGTTATTTCGTAAGGTTTGAGTTGTTTTACACGTGAAACTTTGTGAAAATAATTTTTATAGCTGTACTCGTGAAGTTTTGAGCGATTTTTTCATGCTGTCTTCATTCCTGCCCAAAAATAGGTTTGAGAATAATGACTCACTTGAAAAGCAAAATGGTGTTGCTGACACTGAGGCTAAACAAACGTGAAAATTATAATTTGCAAAACAAAGTATAAAAATATTAATGTAATACAAAAAGTAGAAATGTCAGTCTTTTAAAAAAATACGAGTCATTCATAGGAAAATGTTGCTCAAAACTTTATCCAGTTTTATATCCACAATAAATCCTATCACTTTGTTTTGACACCGCGTCAAGGACAGCCGAAGAACGTTGTAAGTCATTTTAGCAGCTATCGTGTAAGTTTTCACTGAAAGTTTGTCATATAGTTATCAAGGCTCATTAATCTGATGATTGAAATCAATCAGATATTAATAAAAAAGGCCCATTATTGTCAAAGTTTAATCTTTAATTATCATTCATTCTGAAACGGAGATATCCATTATTCTATACTGTCAGTGGAATATTCTCATTCATTTTACTTGATTTTGGCCTCTGTACTTTTAATGGCAACCCATTTTATAATTGATTGCATTTTCGTTTAAATATGAAATCTGTTTATTATTTCATTCAAACAAACGAATCCTGATCTTAAGAAATCCAGAGCTACTCTTGAGCTTAGTGACTGAAATACCGATAAATTTAAGATCTCTAAAAAAATATTGTCTAGTAAATTTTTATTTACTATTATTTGATAAGATGTTGCACCAGCCTTCTTTTCTGTACCTAGCCCAGAGTTGGTCACTTTCGGTTGGGTGGAAGCAGCGACTGGGAGTCTTCGCTATTTAGAAGCTAGAACCCAGCAGAAGGCAACTTGGCTTACACCCTCAGAGGTATCATTTCACTTGGAGGACATCGCGACCACGATCTATTAAATGTGCCCCACCCAGACTGAACAAAATGGGCAGATATTCTACTTAATATTTTTCGATAATAAGAATGAAGCCGTAACCAACAAGGTCCCCCTCAATCTATTTAATAATATGTTAATGTTAATGTAATTCACTGTAAATGAAGTCACATAATGTTTTTTAGGAAAACACAATTAAAAAAAAACATTTTTGCATGTGCCCTCATTCAAAATATATATGTAGGCTTTATTGTATACCTGTTGTGAATATTTTTCAGCCCATTTTCTTTCTGCAAAGCTGCTTGTGAAAATTATTTTTCGATAACATGCTACGCTTTTGTTATCTTCAGACTTTCTAAAATCCCTTCGACCAATTTTAATGTTTTCCTATCCTTTTCTTCTTTCCTTAATTGGAAATAGAAAAAAAGGTCATTCTAGGTAAAAAAAAAAATTTTAATTTGAGAAAAGTTTTTTTTTTTTCCTACTACATTCTTTTTTAAAATGATTTGGAAAAAAGAAAACTCATACAAATGACGAAGCGTCACGAAATGTTTCGGTTCTTCAGAAAGTGGTGAAACTCAAATCTATTGTCAGAGCTCGTCCCGGTGGATATCCCATCAAAGTTTCGGTTGCTTGCAATATGCAAATGAAGACAGTGTGGGAGGCTTATAAGGGGAGTATTTTAGTAACTAGTTTCAGTGCTTATTTTATGAACAATTTATTTACCTGAGCGTCTCTTCTCGAAGAATAATAGAAATTCAAATTACAACTATTACAATGGAGCGAAGTTCTTAAATTAAATAACATTAGATTTAAGAGAATGATTTTATATGTTTAAACTAGCTTATCAAACTCTGATCACTTCTTTCCGATTCTCAAAGCAAATGGATGAGATTTCTTTCTCGTTGCTTTCCGGAGCAGAAGCAATCTATGCATCCAGACAAAGCCTTTGAGTGGCAGGTCTTGGAAAAGCATTTGCTTTAATGCATTTAGTTACCTGAGATTTTTCCCAGGGCCTGACTACTCATGTTTTCACCTTTAAGCTCTCTAAGGGGAGGAAGTGCGGCTACTTTTATAAAGAGGGACACCAGTGGGCATTTCATTGCTGACCCAAAATATGGTGGGTCTTCCTAATTTAGAACCTTATAACCAAGCACAATACCCACCGATCGGACCTGCCACTCCTAAATGTTTCATTTTACTGGGATGACATTGTAACCTAGTGCTACAATTGCACGAGTGAACACGACGGATCTTCACTTATGTAGGGTTTCGAGCTCACTACCTTCGGATAACGAAAAAGAACCTACTAACCAATCAGACCGGGATCTCCCAATGTAAAAGTTATAAATGCACAAACGAAATATATTTAAGTAAATCTGATGTTCAACATATTATGATATCAGAATGGTTTGAAAATTCTTTAAACATGATTGTAGTAAAATCAGTGATTCTTTAAGCATATTTTTAAACAATGCTTAGTTTGAAATGGAAAACTTATATTAAATACTACTTAGTCATATCAACAAATCTATTCAGAAGCAATTTTTTAAAGTTAATGAGTAAAAGAAATTGTTCTGTAAATTCTGCTTAGAATAATAAACGAAGATATTCAAAATAATAAACATTAAAACCCACAATTTTAACAAATGTATTTTTTAACAAATATTACATATAGTACATGTTGCAAAATACTATGAATACTATTTAATTCAAAATACTATTTACAAAAGTAAATTCATTAAATTTGCCAGGTGTAAAATAAAATTAAGTACAGATATCGCATAATATATATTTTTTTATCTTAAAAGAGCAAATGTAAAATGATTGAGTCTATAAATTTACTGAGTTGATATCCAGAATTTTATTTCATATTTTAATAACCCATTGCTGGAAAAATTACCTACAATTCGTAAAATGTAAGTGGTAAGATAATCCAAGATACATAATGACATCTCAGACCATAATTTTGGATATTCTTCTACTATAACGTTATATAATTCGCTAGAGAAGCTTGCGTTCTCCAATATAGAGTTCCATACAATTGCGGTCATCATTGTACCACAAAGTAAAGTGGCCTTTATTAGAAAGAAAAAAAACTCTTTTTGCCCATAAACAGGGCGTGACAGTTCATGCGTCCAATGCGGAAAAGGTTTCATGGGATCGCATGGGAATTCGCCTCCTAGTTCTACTATAGCAGACGTTAGAAATGCAAGGCAAGTTAAAGGGAAGAAATCCTGGACTATACCAAGGTTAATAGGTTTTGTGGCCTAGAAGAGAATCTCAAACATCAGTCTGGGATTATACTAAGCCTTCTCACTGTAGATTAGTCATTCCTGCAGTTTATTGATAAACACCAATTTTTACGAAGACGGGGGCTCGTGGAAAGCCTACAAAACATTATCTTTTAATGAATTGTGTCACAGTTAATTATTTAAAGAACAAAGTATTGAATAAGCAATATAAGGACGTAAATTATAAACTATTGTACCGAAAATAATAATGATAAATATCTGTACTATCTGATGTGCAATTAACTCATGAGAGTTAGAGAACTCTATCAATATTTAGCGCTTTCATTTGTATGTATTATACAATATACTTCACTCCTTACAATTCATTTTAATGCACTGCTCACTAGAAATAACAGTAACAGCTTCTTGTTGTAGGCTTCATTGCTGACCAATTCATGTTTATTCACTGTGTTCAAAATAAATACAGCAAAAACATAAATAGCAGTTGCATGGATTATTATCCTCTTTTTTTAAATTGGCGTTGTATTAATAGCAGACTTTAACAATCTGGACGCTTAGATAATGAAAATAAGGATGAAGCAGATAGGAATTTAGTCTGTCGTTGTAGAATGAATAAATTTGTATGGTCCGGCTGCACCACAGGGCTCAGGTGTCTTTCAGCGCGTACTGATCGTCACTTGATAGCATCTGTCTCTGAATTCCCAAGCTCCTCATCAGTCCCGTAAATATGAAATCGCAGAACTGTGCTTTTGTTATTAAGTCTCAATGACTTCCCACCGCTCAGCATACGATCAGAAGAAGGAAACAACCCTTGCGTAGGCAGCGAATGCGTTGGGAACACAATCTCCCTCATAGGGTCGCCGTAATTCCATGGGTTGGACACGTTTCCTCTATGACATCCACTGTCCTACCAACTGATGTGACGTGGATGGTCAGAAGGCGACATGAGTTCAGATGCGAGATCTTCAACTGACAATGAATCAAAACTGTGAGGTTTGATAATAGGCGAGAACTCCAAACCCGTTAACCTTAAGAAACAGTCGGGGTCTCACTTGCACCGTTATGCATGTTAATATGAGCTACCGTTACACTGCCCATGAGTTGAAATTGCACGATACTAAGCCCTTCTCCTTGAAAATAAGTATATTCCCAATTCAAACTGTTGTTGCTAACTTTTAACTGCTGTGACAAGCTCAGAGAGCACCATTCAGCTTATGCATGTGTTTCGATTCTATGATTTTAAAACTTTGCGGTATGCTTTGCAATCGCCATTTTGTAGAGAGTTCCGGTTCAGCCATTTTCCATTGTTAAAGTATTTATTAATTTCATTAAACATAATTTAATAATTTATTCATATATGTGTTTAATATTGTCCGTTAAATATAGAAATTTATATTTAGGATGTTATTTATGGAACTAACAATTTTTTCTCTTAAGTGACTTGAAAGAAATAACATACAAAATAAATTGTTAAATCATATAAATTAAAAAAGGAAGTCTTTCTCTTCGAAAGGTAATGAGTTCGAATTCCGACTCAACCGAAGATTCGTCGTGTTCTCAAATGGTGATAGCTGCATGTGAAATAGGTCGTTTTCGCAATATTTTCAAAGGGAAGTAATATTTCTGGGCTTGGTTGACTTAGTCATGGGGTTCTTCCTCAAGTCCTTTCTCTTTTAAGTGATTTTTCTTCTAAACCCACTGACTTTCTAAATTACGTTGACATGACCACTGAAGGCTCCTGTGTAAAGTTTCCTTCACATCTTCCCCTTGAAGTGAAAGAAAAAATCCAAGGGCATTTCGATAATATTATTCCTTCACAGTGTTGCATGTGTTCCAAATACTTTCTACAATACATATCAAGTAATTATAACATGATTCCAATTATATAGGGTGCATGTAAAATGTTTGACACGTTTCGAGATGTTGAGTAATTCATAAATTTAAATTAATAACGATAATGTATATATTTAAAGGATTCAAAATAGTTTAATTTTTTACTGTACTTTCAGAAGTGTTGCTGTTACAGACCCCCATGCGCTTAGCACACTGAATTCTTCTACTAGTTAGATGTAATCAACCAGGTAGGTGTCAAAAGCGGGTTGCAGTAGAAGAACCCCAAGACTTGGTCTGCCATTCATTAGGCTTTATTTCACTTGGAGGACTTATCAACTAGGACTTACTGAAGGTGCCTCAGCCACCAGGTGTTGTTGCACCAGCATACTTCCCTCTACTTAGACTTGCGTTGGGCTCTACAAGTTAGACAAAAGCAGATGGGTCGAGTCTTCGTGATTTTAAAGCCCGGACCAAGCAGAAGATCCCAAATACTTGACCTGCCACCCACAGTGGTATCATTTCACTTGGAGAACATTGCGATCACACCCAGTTTTAACGTACCCTAGCCGTCTTTAGAAAAGATGATGGCTCTTAGGAAAGATGACGGACGTTAAGCTGGGATTCAAATTGACTACGTTTTGATAATGAGAACGACGCCTTAACCAACCCAACATCGTCGCCCACTTCAGCTGGAGTGCCGTTCATCCCATAAATAATATGAACACGTTAATCTGTACAGTGCTCGGAAACTATATCGAAATCCACAAAAGTTGAAATCCTGGTCTTTACTTTATACATATTCAACGCTTTCCTCCTGTAGATAATATACTTCACAAAAGGAAAATTTTACATCAGTTAAGATAATTTCTGTGAAGCAGAAATCGGTATCAATCCATCTTTCTGGGACATAGATGATGAAGAAAAAACAACCTGGGAAAGAAAATCGACTATAATTTACAAAGGAGCAGATCTTTATAAGGAAAAAGGATATCGTTAATGGAATTGTTCATACAGTTATATCACATGAGTTATTGTATGTTTATATAATGCCATAAATGTGCTTTTATTTTTATTGTTTTATGACTTATTAAACATGTTTTACCCAATATCATATAAAAGAATTATAAAGCAAATTAAAAAAACAGATTAGAAAATAAAAAACTTAATATTATAAGTTTATTTATAAAGTACAGTGTGTGCATAACGTTATTTTTTAAGTATCATAACATGAAAAAAATATTTTTTAGATATTATATAAGAACATAAATATAATATACTATGATTACAAGACAGTTACCAATAGAAATCCCTCTTATTGTTTATTAAAAACTTCATCACCTATTCTAGAGTAAATTAAGAGGAAAACTGTTTTAACAAATGTGCTTTTAGCCTTAAAGTTGTTAATCAATTTCATTAAAAAAACTAATGTAATATCTTTTTACAGGTGAAATAACTCATCATGTCCTCTATGTTCACTAGTATAGAACCCAACACGAAGCAGCTCTCATGTTACCAGAAATGAAAGCAGCATTCATGAAAAACTCTTATAAAACCGTAAATCTTAACATTAAGCAATGTGTTAAAAAACCGAACATAGAGTTTAGTAAATTTGCAAATCTCTATTTCCAATCTCTATTACCTGGCTGTTGAGCAATGGGTGATGCTATTTTTGCCAGGTTTGGAGCTCGGGAGTTTTCCGGCTTTCTTCTCTCGAAAATCCTGCCAGAAGGCTATGACTTGGCGAACGTTTTTTCCGATATCCTTAGGACGTTATTCTGTACATAATGCAGCGACACATTTAAAGATTTCAGGCTCACCGTAGCTTAGAAGCAGGATAGCGCTCTTTGGGAGTTTTCTTGGTTTCTTGTGAATACTCTAAACTGTCGATGAAATGTCTTCCCAGAAGGCAAATAAGCGGTGTGAACGTTAAAATACCTTACACTTAATAGTCTCAGGGCTTGTGCATGAGACGGTTTGGAAACATCTGGTGCCGATTTCTACTTAACCCTTCTACTGGACAAATTCTGGTTAATAAGGAAAAAATTTTCATCCAATGTCATTCATTGAAGACTCGTGGGCGTTTATTCTTGAAAGTATAGAGAAAGATATTTCTCTAAATCCTTTTTTGGGAGTGGGGTTCGGGAAAGAGGCATGAAAAACCCGCAGTCATCAGCCACTGCCATCGCTTACGCAACGGGCGTAGGAGGACGTGCCTTATCACGGCCTCATCGCTCTGAATCATGCTCCAGTTCTTCCTGACTAGATGCAAATCTTCCCGCCTTTTTGTTGCCCGGGTTCGCAAAACTGCTTCAATGCGTCTAATTTATTGGGATGAAAGATTGTCACCGCTCTTTGATATTTAAGTATCAAATATGTGTCCTCAACGTATATAAAAATATTTTTTGGCATTTTAAAATGTCAACTATTTTAATAAGTAATGAAATAATTAGAAACTATTGCTATTAATGGAAATAATTAATATATTTGTGAAAAATAATAAAATACTAATTATTTTTATTGAAGTAGTTTTGCAAAAATTAAAGTCTTATGTCGATTGATGAATTGTAGCGATTTAAATAAATTAGTATAATCTACTGTTGGTTATCAAAATAATGTAAACACTGTGAATAAAATTATAATTAATAGGTTTCGAAATCATTAAAATGTAAAATATCTAAAGTTTCTTTTCATTAATAAAAATTAATTTATTCTGGTAGACTTTATTAAATGTAGAATATATATATAATAAAGTCTACCAGAATATATATATATATATATACATACATATATATATATATATATATATATATATATATATATATATATATATATATATATATATATATATATATATATATATATATATATATATATATATATATATATATATATATATATATATATATATATATATATATATATATATATATATATATATATATATATATATATATATATATATATATATATATATATATATATATGTATTCTGGTAGACTTTATTAAATATATATTTATTAGAATATATAGGCTTTATTAAAGTTCTCTAAGAATTGAATTTTTCGGAAACATAGAACATCAGCCACCTGATACTATCAAAGAAGAGAGTAATAATAGAACCTCATCTATCTGCAGAATGAGTGACCGAAACATCACATTTTTAGGCCTTTCTAGAGGTACAGTGCCTCAGGACAAGAGGGGATGGGAGGAGAAGCTCTGCGAAAGAGACCGAAGAGTATTGTAGCAGATGGTAATATGTGAAAAGTCGGCAACTGCAGCAAAAGTGGCCGCAGAGCTCAGTGAGCACTTGGAGTTCCCAGTTTCAATGATTACAGTTACAAGTCATCTTCATGAACAGAACATTGACAGCAGAGCTGCAATTCCCAAGCCACTTGTCACAGAGGTTAATGCCCAGCGTAATCGACAGTGCTGTCACCCTCACAATGCCCGGTTGATTGAAAGAAAAGAAAGTGATTTGATGAATCGTCTTTCTCATTTTTCCCTACAGCAGACAGGTGCACCGTTAGAAGAGACCTGCTCAGGAATGTGATCATAATTGTTTATTTCTAATACATTTCAAGCTGCCTATTTTTGCCGGCAGAACAGCACTATGCACAGACAAACGGCTTCTTATTTGTTAAAACCTGAAATGGCACTCTTTTCTATGCTTTACCGTGTCAGTGGTTCCTAGGTTAAATGCCCGAGTGGACACGAAGGTTCATGGATTCTGTCACACCATTACCGGGCGATCAGGAGAGCGACGCCTTTTCCCGCACCCCCACTAATTACTGCAATATCGATATTGCTTGTAATTTATTCAGTTATTTTAACTACATTGTTTAATTTTTCATTTTCTGAAAACTGGGCAAACTGCAGTGACAGATATAAGTAATATTTTAACATTAAGAATTAATTCACTTTTACAATTGAATGTTTGTTGTTTTGAATAATTGACTAGTGAACGAATTGCAGCTCATAAAAAATAACCTGCATATTAACATATAACTTTTGAAATAAATTTTATCAGAAATTACGAGTAGGATAAAAACAAGTGGGTGAGAGTCTTTGTTATTAAAAGAACCGAGATCAAGCAGGAAATCACTCCTTTGACTTCCTATCCCCAGAGACATTGTTTCACTCATAGGACGAGCACAACGCATTTTATGTGCTCCAGCATTATTTATTAAACACGATGGGGCTTCGGTTCGGTCGATATTCGAACTCATTACTGTTCGATAGCGAGAAGGACGTCTCACCGACCAGCCGCTGTCATTTTTGCTCACTTCGTCAGAGAATGATTAATTAAATCACTTTAATACGAGGGTTATTTTTGAGATACGCGCAGACAAGAATTTACAAAATAAAAATAACGGTTTAATTTTAAAGTACAAAGTATTTTAACACAGAAGACGATTTTTTACTGACTTACTTCAACTTGCTTAGCGTGGAATAAATTTTAAACAGAAGAGAAAATGGAGTTGACGCGAGAACATTTTCGCGCTATGATTTTCTACGATTTCAAAGCAGGATTCAATCAAGAAGAATGCGTTCAACGGTAGCAATTAGCATTGGGTGATGAATCTCCAGCTCGTGCTACTGTATTCAGATGGTTTAGAGAATTTAGAAGAGGTTGCAATTTTCTTCAGGATGAAGAACACACAGAAAGGACGCCGCCAGCAGTCATCCCGGATAATGTGTCTGCCATACGAAAAATGTTAATGGATGATAAACACTGTACCTATCAAATGATACAGAAGGAACTTAACATTGGATCCGCAGCCATACACAAAATCATTCATGAAGAATTACATATGAAAAAAGTAGTTTGCCGTTGGATTCCCCATAATCTAACTGAGCATCAAAAAGAAGAGCGTGTCAGAATCAGTAAAGAAACTCTTAATATCCTGAATGATGGTGGCCAACGCATCATTTCTAAAATTGCAACATTCGATGAAACGTACATACCGTTTTTTGACGTTCCAACACGTCAAGAAAGTAAAGTCTGGGTCTTTGAAAATGGTGAAATGTGAAAACAATGGTGAAATGGTGAAAATGGTTTTTTCACCACGCCGACAATGGTGAAAAAACAACGCGCACTGAAAAAAGTATTGTATGCCGTTTTCTTCAGAAGTACGGGATGGGTCAAAGCCATCCAGCTGGAAGGACAGAAGACAGTAACAGCAAACTGGCATACCACTAAATGCCTTCCAGAAATTCTACAAGAACTGAATGTTAGGGGACTCATGCTTCACCATGACAATGCATCTTCACAAACAGCCGGATTAACAGTTGAGTTTCTTAAAAAAAAAAAAAAAATGAAATGATCGAACATCCGCCGTATTCCCCTGATCTAGCTATGTGCGACTTTTAGTTATTCTTTAATCTAAAAAAGAACTTACGTGGACGTCGTTTTCATTCAGAAGAAGAGATTGACGTGGATATAAATGCAATTTTTTCATCTATTCTTTGAAATGAATGGCTTGAGGCATTTAATCTGTGGAAAATTCGTCTACAAAAGTGCATTGATGCTGGAGGAGACTACTTTGAACACACCTAAAATTTTGTAAGTATAACTTTAAAAACCTTATTGTATCTCAAAAATTTCAGAGTGACCCCCGTATAAGTAAAAATTTTAAAAATTGCACTCGTAAAATATTTTTGTATTTGCACAATTATTTATGTGATCTTGAGAGAATATCCCTCGGTGGACAGCCTAACTGTGGAAGGTCTTTTCACACGCGCCTTGTCAATGGAATTTTCATAAATAGAAGGCCATCGCACGGCAACCCTGTCTGTCGCACCCACCTCCATATGCTTGTGTGCGGACAGCAGAACATCACTCGTTCGTTTCAGCAGAGCGGCCGGGTTCAAAGGAGATGCATAAGTTTGAGAGAATTGTGTTTCCTTCCTCAGTGATGAGGCGAGAGGGCACCTATAGATGTAACAATATACGATCATCGATATAAGGAAGCAAATATCAGTAGCCGGAGACCGAGCTGCCCTCCGATTGGTCAGCGCCCGGCAATTTGTACTCAATCGTTTTGTGGGTTCTACTCTCACCATCAGGGCTTTGAGGTTTGGAGTCTTTTTCGCACTGCAGTTCTTGCTCAAATTAGCCGTCGTT
Source organism: Latrodectus hesperus (assembly GCA_037975125.1). Taxonomy (NCBI): domain Eukaryota; kingdom Metazoa; phylum Arthropoda; class Arachnida; order Araneae; family Theridiidae; genus Latrodectus; species Latrodectus hesperus. The sequence continues at coordinate 54,624,815 of CM075856.1, forward strand.
GGCAAATCTTTCAGGGACAATCAAACCGTTCCTCAATAGTCATTCTAAAATTTAGTAAAATTATACCCTGGTTCTACATTTCTTCTAAGTGCTTGAGCTTTACCGGTGCAGTTCTAATATATTCCAAACGCTTTATCACAATTCAGGAGAAACAATATTCATCTTTTTTTTATGTTTTTCCCAAGTGACGGCAAGTTTTTTAATTGAGGAAATTCTCACATTTCATGGATTGGTTTCGCGTGTGCGTGCCGAAATTGGAAACAACCTGTAATTTGCTGGTAATTTATTTCCTCTCACCTGCACTCATCGTTTATTTCTGTAGCCAGCGTCATCGGGGGAAAACAATTGAGAACCTCTCTTGCATTTAAAATCTGCATTATCGCGAATAATGAGCTTTTCTTCATTCCAATTTAATTAGAGTGGAATGTTTTTAAAAGCTTCAATCTATTAAGGTTTCAAATCATATTAATATTCAAAGCAGAGATCATTTTTATGTCCAGGAAATTTGAAATTGAATGCATGAAATTAAATTACGAGTTTTCTGTACCTATTTTTAAATTAATGATTCGATCCACAGTGTAAATAATTAGATATACAGCGGGGAAGCCGAGCTTCGTACTATAGTTTAAAATTAAATGGGTTTGGAATACTCGCCCATCACCAAGCGTCTTGTTGTTTTGAACTATGGTCAGGTGACTAGGTAACATCTGAGCCGGCACAGTTCTCGCCACTACAACGGAAGGAATTTGGACGTCACAGATGGACACGGACTCGTCCCCAACCCACCGAGCACTAGTATCTCAATAACTGAGAATTTTATGAAAACAGAATTCAGTAGATACAAATTGAAATTTAAAAAAAATTATATTATTAATTCTATGAAAAGTCGTGATAATATAAACGACCGAATTGGCAGCTGAATGGCATTCAATTCAATCTATTTCAATCCTTCAAGAGTTCATTTCCACCTGTATTGTGAATATTTTGATATTTTGAGACAACCTGTTTACAACAGCCTTCAGATTTTTTAATATCCACCGTAAATGGCCTCCCGGGAGGATTTTTTTCTAGATGGCGGACCTAATTCACGTGTCACAAATTTAAAAAGCCTGACAACTCCCATACAGTCACCCCGACAGAGGTGCATGCAGAAACCAGTAACACCCATCTATCGTAGTTAAAGAGATGCCGGGATCGAACTTGGATTCTTATGCTCCGAAGAGCGGTGTCCTTTCACTAGCCACTGGAAGTTTGACATGTAAGAGCTTATAATGATTTTGAATCCGTTTTAAACTGCAGGTTCTGGACACTTTAGCTAATGTATGTGGAGAATGACCACAATCTGGTCATTACTTAAGTTTTTACTTAGCAAGAATGTGTCACTCATTTCAATTTCCACAAATGGAAAAATATCAATTTTCAGGCTAGATTAAAATCCGACGATAGGACAAATTATTTTATATTATAATCCCATTTGAGGATAATTTGAATTGCACTTGATTTACGCTTATATTTGAGAAATTGTTTTTCTTAAAATTTGTATTCATTTTTTTCAAAATTGTTGTTCTCATGTTATAATAAGTATATTTACATTTGTGAAATTATTATATATTCTTATGTTTTAATTACTAAAATCCTAATATTGTTGTTGTCGTGTGTCAGCTAGGCTGGCAATATAGGGTGTGCTGCTTCACTTTTCTAACAATCCTAATAATTCAAAAATATATTTACAGCTTTTTATAAATAATCTGATTTAATATTTTTTATTTAGGTGCATAAGTTTTTATCTGAAATGATTGCCGATGGAAATAAAAAATCCAAACTTCAACATAGTGACTGTATAGCAGTTATACCGAACGCCTGACCTATGAGATATCTTCCTGATGTATGAAGCCCACTTTAGAATAAAGTGGTGCATAGAACAAGTACCAGAATCAAAAATATCGAATCGTCAAACTTCCAAGCGACTGTACCATCATCTGCGCAGTCGCGGATCCTTCAGAGTTCGCATGAGAATTGGTCAGGGCTCTTTCAGTGCGAGTGGTCGATTTCTTGCGTGAGGTTGAGCACAATCCTTCCACAATCTAGAAAGCGATTTTTGATGGAGAGACTGTCACTTGCAGGGATGATTTCAGTGATGATGCCATGCCTGCATACCACTTACAAATTATTGATATAGAAGCAGCTATTTTTTCTGGATAAAATGTTTCCGCTAGTATTTGCAATTGACTACTGTGCAGACTAATTTCCTTACAAACGTGTTACTCACAGATAAAGAGAAGGTTTGCTTAGAAAATTACAATATTCTTATTTGAGAACTTGAATATTGCGTTTGACAATATGAATGCTATCTCATGCTCAGGCTAACTGTGTCCAAGGAAATGGCTCTTCAGAGTGATAGTTTACTAGTTCGATTCCAGCCACTGTTGAACAGTGGATGATGAATGTTGCTTTTCTGCCTAATGCATACACATCTGAAGGAGTGAGTGGTGCTTGGAAAGTTTCTGATTTATTTCCCCTTGCAAACATGAATAAGCTTCACTACCCATGAAATGTCCTCCTGGATGTCAATTACGCGGTGGACACTAAAATGCCTTGCTACAGCTTTAGATCGTTGAGCAGTTCACAGCACTGTGCTTTAACAAAACTCTCTGCTCGCCAAGACAGATTTAACGCAAATGTGCGCTCCACAATACTGTGGAAATACGAGATCTGGTGGTATATGGTCCCACGCATATCATCTCCTTCCAACAAGTCTTCTCCGAGCTGCAAATCACAGTCTACATAGAGACACGTCTATTTCCAGTGTGATGGAGTCCTATTTTGCGCATGAATAACGGGAATCCACTTTCAGCTAACGTGGTTTGATGTCCACTCTAAACTGTAGATTGCGGTATAATTGGCTCCAGGGAGCAAAAACTGACCTTAAGCTTACAAACAAACCAAATCAATATGCAAAGTACGGTCACAACCGCTCCTTGCAGTGCTGATAAGGTAGAAAAATGATCCAAACAACAGAGTACTGTAATATTAATCATAACATTTAAAATCAAGCTGCCAATTGACGTATAATGAAGTACTATGAAAAAGCAAACAAATTGTGAAGACCAAATTCTTCAATTATAAATCAAACTGTTGAGATTGGATGTTCTCAGTATGTGGTTTAATCAGTCATGGAAATTAAGTGTTAGTTTCACACTTTTGCAGCGATCAAGCAGTTGAAAGCAACAGTGCTACAAGCAGTTGGGTAAAATATAAACTCTTCAAATAATCAAAATAACATTTGTGTTTCTTCATTTTATAATTTCGAATGGATGATGTAGAATAGAAAGTGCGCAATAAGTAAATAGGAGAAAAATAAAAGGAAGAGATATTGATAATTAGAGATAATCAGTAAATGGTATAAAACCTATTCTATGCCCTTAATTACATGTTAAAATTTTATTTACCTGAATCTGCTGTTTTATCGCAAAAATTAAGAAACTGAATGTCGTACTTTTTTAAGTATTTCTCCAGTGTGTAACCTCGTGTTGAATTTATAAATAAAATATTTCTAAGAGTTCTCAACAAATCAATAAATCAGAAATAAAACGACAAGATAATTGACTAAATTATTCAGGAAATGATATGAAATCTGTTTCATGTCACAGTGCTGCTGATCCGCTTCTGTGCTCTTTATCACATCCAATGGAATCGCAACGGTGTATCGGAGGGATTGTGCACGGGTTTCATCTGCCTGAAAGGAAATATTCCCGAACCTTTAAATGCACCTTTTCCATTTTAAATTCCCGAAAAGGATTACACACCCTATTGTCCTCAAGGATGCTCCACTTTTGTTTTCGGCAGGGAAAATGTCGGGGGTGGCTGGGGGAGGCGTGTGAAATGTTTGAATCCCGGCGTTGGAACTGAGGCCGACAATCCTTTTGACCGTCAAAGCTCGCTACCGAATATGGCAGGAGATGAAATTTTAATCGCTCACCCCTTTCGCCATTGTGGGTCGGCGGGAGGGGGTGGGCGGCGTGGAATGCCATTAGCGTCAAAATAATACACCCGCTTAATTATGGAGAAAGCTCATCCGATTACCAGCCAAATGACTGGGTGTCCGAGGGGATTAGGGCAGGCTCTGCACGCTTCTCCTCAGACCCAGGCAGCTTCTCTGTCACCGCGACCGTCTCGCTGCCGGTGTAACCGACAGAGGACACCCATCCACATTTCTCACAGCTGTGCATTTCATTCAGAGAGCACATATTGCTGAAAAATGTGCTCTCTTAAATAATGTCTTCAGCAACTACGGGAATGTGTTGCTATTTGATTTCCACGGCCATAACACAATAAATTGCCAAATCGGTAAGAAAACAACCAAATAAGAGCCTTCAATAAAGCACAGAATCAAGTCAAACATTTTGAGCGTGAGTAATAAATTTTAGAATCGTGTAAAAAACAGTCAAACACAAAAAAACGAAGACATTCTTATGCTCTTTTAATTTATATTGGACTATTTTGATGAATCACGAGCTATCGTAATATTTATTTTTTCAATTTAAAAACTTTAAAATATTGAATATTTTCAAATTTGACAATTTTTTCAATGATATTCTAATTTGTTTAAAACTTTTATATATAGCACAAAAAAATCGCACCAAAATATTCACATGAAAAAAGACAGCAATAACCCATTATTACATAGTTGCATGGTTGAGTGTATTATAAATATATTATTATAGCACACACACACACACATATATATACATACATATATATAAAGAGAGAGAGGGGGGAGAGAGGGAGATAGTTTTTTCAGTGTGATTGAAGAGTCAAAATCTTCTATCCTACGGAGAGAAATCATGCAGGCACGGAAACAAATGCGCTTCGATGAATGGTAATTGAAATCGATCGCAGGTGACATGTTGCGGAAACGACAAAAAGTGGATTTTGTTCCATTAATGATCGATGGACTGCTTCTCGCACATTTTGATAAGAAGTTGTCACCTGAAGATTGGGCAGTGAGGACCGTTTCACTTATCTCATCATCGGAGGGAAATTGTTGTGGAAGCCTCTATCCAGAATGCAGGTGGGTGGGATGGAAAATGTAAAATTTTGAAAAAAAAAGATTCCCATCAAAATTGAGAAGTTTTAAGGTGTTTTGAAAAATGACTCTGGATCGGCTCTTGATTCGTGGCCAACTTCACTTAGCGTGATGAGCCCAGGGGACGTCTGCCCCATTAGCATCTCATCAAAGCCCCATTACGGACACCCAGACATGCAGGGGCGCATTCCTCAGACTGATTACTGGCTGGAAGGGTGCCAGATCCCGTTTTTTGTTGCACCCACCCACGCCTCTAAAAAGGATGCCCTCTAAAAATGAATGAGGGCAGCTTAAGGAAGGGCCCAAGGGGTCTGGCTCTGTATAATTATTGAAGATTTCTGAATCCGAGATCATCCACCCCCGCCGTGATTTAACCAGCCGTGCCCTGAGGCTGCACTTAATATGCGAGCCCTCAAATAGGAGGTGAAATATGTGCGCCGGCTACTGGGCGGGAGACTTCTTTGCCTTCAACTTTTGACTTTTAAATTTATTTAGAGATTCCCATCGACTCCGCAGCGCATCAAGAAGAGAATTTTTAAATGATTGCTCAGTTTGGAGCTCATCAATGAAATGCTTTCACTCAGAAAGTACAAAACTAACCGTAACATACTGGGATTGTTATTTGCCTAATAAAGATGTCAGTACTGTAATAAGTCTCACCGTAATAAAATTTTTATAACAACTCACGGAAAGCCAAGAAATTGTAACTGTTAATGGAAAATATATTTTGAAGAAACTGTTTTTTTCGTTGTTTAGAGTGTTTGCATAAAAGGTAAAAAGTGAAAAAATAATACTGGTAAAACAGCAAATTGTGATATTTTTTTCACTTGGTTTCATATACATATATATACTCTTTGGTGACATTATCGTCTAAGCAATCAAAATGGAAAAGTAACAGATTGTCTAATGACTGATAATTTTTTCATAATTGATAAAATTGCTAAATACATGATAATCTTCATAAAACTTTTCTTCTAATAAAGCTTTTATAATTCACATAAAATCATTCATTCAGCATTGTGCTGTCCTGAAATCTATGGGAAATCTAACCTAGTTAACTGATGAAGTTACTACTGTGTCTTTAAAAAGAAAAACTTCCACAAGCTGAAGGCCTTTTCTTCAGCTTGTATTAAATGTATATTTGTGAAAAAGGCGTCTACTCAATATCACTTTGAGCAAGCTATCTAAAGTGAGAATTTGAAAAGTTAAATCATTTTTTATAATTGTGAATTTCAACTATCGACAAAGGGGTATATTATAACCTAAACGACATAATGACCACGGTAGCTTAATTAGTTTGCTCGTCTGATCTTGTTATCGGAATGAGGTGAGTTCGAAACCCAACTTAACCGAAAATTGGTCTTTTACACGGAAGTCGGCTGGACCACGCTTGGTAGGTAGTGTTCGCAATGTCGTTTAAATGAAGGGATACCTCAGGAGGTAATTGTTCTTCCACATTTACTTACTGTTCTTTGTACGGTTGATTTATCTATCGCTTTTGAATGAGATTTCGGTAGCTCTAAAATTAAATCAGGTTAGTAATTTGATTTCACTAGTCCGATAGAGATTATTTCCCTCTATGCGTAATGCATGTTTTAATGCACTATAAAACACAATCGCATTGAATGATTGAACATATAGGTTTTGTAAGATAATTTTTATTGCACATTTTTATTTTAGTGAAGACTGTCGTTTCCAATGCTCGGCTGCAAGAATACTTTTTCCGCATTTTCAGCGCGGCAAAAGGTGAAAGTGAGTGCACCATTATAGAGGGAAGCACAAAGCGGACGTGTCAACGTAACCCCTAATGTGGGGAAAGGGCACATTCCTTATTTACAAGCAGATACAAAGCAGAACACCCCCAGATGTGGCCTCTTATCCACAGAGATATCATTTCATGAGAAATAAATTAAAACCATTACCTGTTTTATGTGCCCTAGCTGCCATGAGAGAACACGATAAATTTCCAGTTGTGTTGATATTCGAGCTGCCTTCCTTTCAATAAAGAGAAAGTTGCCCTTACCACGCAGGCTATGGCGGCTATTTGGTCTGTACTATATTGTCGAACAATTTGCTTTAACCTTATTCACTCATTGTGATAATCCACTGTATGGAATGGCTTCATATTTGAATAAAATACTGAAAATATATTACTTTTCGCGAGTGTGTGCAGCGGCATACTTACCTGCACCTGGTTCAGAGTCGTGCTCTACCGAGTAGGTTGAAGCTGTCGGGTGCGAGTTCTTGAAGCAGATACCAACCATAAGATTTCCAAGCCTTCCACTCCCAAAGGTATAATTTCAATTGGAAGATTTCGTGATTATGCGCTATTTAACCTACCCCAGAGGTTTTTAGTGAACAAATTTTCCGTTAATTCAAAAACCGAACTCAATATTTTCCTAAAATTAGAACAACCCCCTTACCAAATTTGCCACTGCGACCAATGAGTTAGTTTTTTTTTTCCATAAGGCGCTGTAACAATTTTATATTGTTATAATTACATGTAGTATCGAAATTTTGGAAACACCCTCCCCCGTCTTCCAATTGCATAATCCATCCAGGAGACAAAAATGGCTATTCACCAATTACTTCAGCTCACCGAGAAACTGATGTTAAATCATTTCATGGAATTCTTCATGTTATTCCGTCTTTGAGAGCCAACGATTTAGCTATAAAATGCATTGCATCATTTATTGAACAGTTGCGTCGCTTTATCACCCTATTTGTTTACTTTTTAACGGGATCGCGTGTTCCTTCACTTAATAATATAAATGGATTTTCATTTTCTTCAATAACGGATTTATAAATAATTAAAAAATAGAAGTTCAAAAATAGATTATTAAGTAATTCTTTTAGATTTTTAAGTAATGCGAAAATAAAAATCATTGAGCCCAAATATTTTATTTTTGGAGAATCGTTTCTAATTTTTATTATTGTACATAATTTACGTATTAAAATGTAATTTTGATTCATATTCCAATAAAAACATTTAAGATTAAGTCTGAGGATATGTATTATTTTTTGAAAAATTAAGACTCCAAAAATATAACTAAATATTATTTTTAATGATTGATAATCATATTGTTCTGACGCTGAATTAAATTTACGCAGCGAATTTATCACACAACATATCAGCAATCATTTTTTTATTATCATATATTGCACATAATACAACATTAATTTACAGAAACATTTTGTAATAGAAACACCACCATAACATTCTCGACATGGCCGTTCTAAATCACTTTTTTAATTCAGCCGAACAGCCCTCTTATCTTCTCTTTAAAAAAAAATACTCGAGTTTTTCTGCCTTCGCAGCGCCATCTCGAGTCGTCGAAATCATTACAATATCTAGTACTTTGTAGTGATGGTTCTACTTACCAGTATGCGTTCATTATTTTAGTTCGATGCATTGAAAAATTTACTGTAATACATTAAATTTCTTTTTTGTGAAACTCTAATTTACGAACAGTTATGATTTTAAAGTAGTAGTTGGACACTATAAATCTGACGAACTAAAAATGTGAAAAATCTCTTTTTGTGACCCTCTTTTTATGCATCTTCCACCTGCTTTTTATGTGATCACTTGAATTTTTTAATATTTCTTATTTTATAGTTGAGAAATTTAAATCATGATGTTTTGATTGTAAAATTATAAATCCTTTAAGTTATGGTAATCAATTGCACAACTGAAATTAAAATCCGTACTGTTTAAGCAATTCCTTTCAAATTTCTTACGTTTAAACGAATTCCCTTACAACAGAGCATAGCTAATTGTTTAGTGCAAAAATCATAACGTTTTTTCAAAGGGCAATCATGACTTAGAACAGTCTTGTGAACTAAACATGCTCAATGTACTTGTGAATCGTCATTTTGACATGCAGGCTTCATTAAGGAAACCATCATAACTGAAGATAGCCAAGAATCGTTAGACGGGTTAAAATGATTTGAACTTTGACAAAAATGTGCTGACTTACTGTAAAAACTTAGGTTTAAAAAAAGAGCTGTATTTAGTAAATATGATTTAAATTTCAATATAAAAAAATTATTGACATGAGTTACCCATTGACTTGAATTATAAAATGGCTTACATCTCAACATAAAACCGTTGATTTGAGTTACTTGTTGACTTGAATTAAAGTGACTTCAAATTTGACAAAAATCAGTTCTTTTCAGTAACCTGTTGATTTGAGATCTTCAATGAGAGCTACAAGCATCATAGCATAAAGCTCCAAAAGTGGCCGCCATAACCTACCTACCTACCTTGATTTGAGTTAAGGTGATTTGAACTTCAGCAATAAAACTTTTGACTTTATCTAAGATTATTTCAGCTTTAACAAAATACTGTTGACTTGAGTAATTTTTTATTTGAATAAATATGACTTTTTTCAACTTTGATAATAATAATAATAAACTGTTGACTTGAGTAACCGTGACTTGAAAATCGACAAAGAAACCCATTACTGATCTAAATTACATTTCAGAATTATTTTGATTGTAGCTTTAGATTTAATTTTCGTGTAAATGGTGTATGATGATTAACTGATTGAGGACATACTGAATCAAAAAGTGAAAAAGCCATTTAGCGCTCGAGAGAAAAGGTTGTCTGGTTAATCGTTCGTAGTATTTTTTTCTTCAAGAAATAAACTGCGGCCCTTAACTTATTATATTTTTATTTCCTTCTCTTTCAGTGATTTTATATTAATTTGTTTGAATTTTACTTAAATAGTTTTGAAATTGAACAGTATTCATAATGCCTAATTCAAAATTTTTATTAAAAAAAATGTCCTCAAATTAAAAAATGCTTAAAATATCTACTATGAACATAGAAATGGAAACTTCAGAAATCATTTAAACCAGAAGAAATCTCATTAAATATTTTTAGAGAATCATTTAAGTCAGAAAAAAGCATTAAACACTCGCCCATAAGAATGGTTCAAAATCGTTTAAAATATTTTTGAAAGTGAAATCCGGGTCACCTACTCGAAAAGCAACCCTAAAAATGTGAAAAATGAAATAAAAGGGAAAATCTTTATTCATAAGGAAATAAAGGAAATGTTATTCACGAGAAAGGGCAGATTATTTCTGGATACAAATAACCCATTAGTAGCCATAGTAATAACTGAAATTAAAGAAATGCAAAATATTCCGTCGGATACCAAATATTTTGAAATACTATCACAACTAGATATCGTCTACGTGATATTTCTACCTCAATTCCCCTCAAGGAAATAGTTTAGTTTACACCAGCAGAACTCCCTGTACCTAATCCTGAAAGGATTCTACCAGTTTTGATGGAGACTGCCGGAAAGAAAAGAGAAGATTCCACCGCAGGATAGCCACTTCTGCTTGAGGTCACATGTTAAAAATCGGTGCACAGTCACTGATCACACGTCACAAATCGTTAAGGGGATAAGCATAGGAAGAGTTAAAGTTCATCTTCACTAAAGGGTTGCATTACTCCATCGGATGCCTCCTTCCCCTCATCATTTTTATCCTCTGGGATTATTAAGTTCCTATTTTCTAATAAGAAGTTCATTAGGGCTATAACTTTAACTTTGGCGTGACGATTATTTATTAAATTCCTGTACCACTCGGTTACCAAATGTTCACTTGGAATCCTGAAATGCCAGGTGCTCGTCAAGGGGCAACTGGTGGCGTAGTGAAAGGGATTTCCAACATCCCCGCAGGCACAGTGGTCGTTTTGTTTGAAGCCGAATCTATAGAGGTAACTTGGGAAGGGCCCATGTCCAGATGCAAAGAGTGTAATTTGTCTGGGCCAGCATTTTTTGGTTACCCCGATCTTTGGAATGATGTTATATACTAGACGTCCGGTTGTGGCGTTGTCCCAGTACGATTGCCATTCCCGTCTGGCCTGATCTTTAATTAATTTTTGGAAGTGGGATCTGGGAAGAGGTAGTATTGTTGTTTCTCCTTGGGTCGTTGCCTCTTTTGCCAATCTGTCTGCATGTTCATTTCCTTCAAGGCCAACATGGGCTTTAATCCATTTCAACTTGATGTTTTGGCTTGCATTTAGTTGGTCTTGTATCTCTCTAGCGATTGGACTAGTGGTTTTGGGATTAGAAAGCGCCATCAAGCTAGATTGGCTGTCTGACCAGATGAGACAATGCTGTTCTTGTTGTTCGGCCCACTTAACTGCTTGCTGTATTGCATACAGCTCTGCCTGAAAAACTGTGCAGTTCATATCCAGTTTAAATTTGCCTATAATCTCGATGTTATTATTGTTCATTGCAACAAAGGCTGCTCCCACTCCACTATCCATTTTAGACCCGTCTGTGTATATATTGTGTAAATCAGCTTCCTGGCCTGGAATAGAGTTTTGATTTACATCTATGATGCTGTCTACTCTAAAGTTCCCTGGGTGAATTGTAAGTTTTGAGATTTTGGCCTCCATGATTTCCTTGCTGGTGTTAAAGATTCTATTTTTTATTTCTGCTTCCGCTTTAATTGTTATGTGTAGGGGTGGGATGTTGGTGATGGCTTGGAGAGCTGCAGTGGCTGTTGTTCTAAACGCCCCTGTGATGTTGAGTAGGAATTTCCTTTGGATACTGTCCAGCAGCAGTTTGTTTTTGACCCTCAGGTTTCCTCCCCAAATCGAGGCTCCGTGGGCAACAATCCTCTCCGCTACTGTGGTGTATAGTACCCTCCTTTGTTCTTGCGTGAAACCCCAAGATGTACCGGCGATCCTCAGAAGTTGCTGGTGGATTCTTGAGGCTTTAGCCCCCTGCTTCTTGATATGGTATGACCAGTTGAATTTTTCGTCCAAGAAAACTCCCAGAAGTTTGATATTTTTGGATCTTTTAATTTTGATGCCTTTCCAATAGATTTGAGGGCCACATTGTAGTTTGGAGAACATCATGTAATGAGATTTTGCTGGTGAGATTTCCAGGTTGTTACTGTCTGTCCACTCAGCAAAGATGTTCAGCGCTTTGTTTGAGACCAACCCAAGTTTCTTTTCGCTGCTAGCAGCCACTACAAAGGTGAAGTCATCCGCAAAGGCCTGCAATGTTACTGATGATTTTGGATCTATGTCTTTTCCTACATTGGTCCAATCCTGGTGAAGTGGTTCGTCTGCCAGGAGATTCCAAAGAATTGGGCCGCTACACGAGCCTTGCGGACAACCAATGGTTTGTTTGTGCGTGGCCACTCCTGTTGTGGTGGTGATACCCACTATTCTATCCTCCAGGTTGCTAATCAAGATGTTCTTGATTTTTGATGGGCATCCTTTGTTGTTTAAAGCCCTGATTATTGACGGGTGTGGGACAGTGTCGAATGCTCCTTTTATGTCTATTGAGATTATAGCACAGTGCTTGGCCGAAGCTTTAGCGGCGTCAATGCTGCTTTTTAAATTTGCAAGTGCGTTATCTATTGATTTTCCCTGTCTAAAGCCAAATTGATTTTGGTGCAGTAGATTATTTGCTTCCAGGTAATAGGTGAGTCTGGTTGCTGTAATCTTTTCTAGAACTTTCCCTATCGTGGGTAAGAGAGTTATGGGTCTGTAAGATTTTACATTATTTTTATCTTTGCCTTCCTTGTGAAATAGGATAATTACTCCTGATTTTAAGGTTTTGGGAAAGTGCCCAAGTGTCCAACATCTCTTGAATAAGGATGTAAGAAGGTCTGGGAATTCTTTGTGGATAGCCTTTAGCATCAGGTTGTCTATTCCATCATCGCCTGGTGCTTTTCCATTAGGGAGTGTACTGATTGTTCTCCTTATTTCCTCATTGCTTAGGTCTGGCTCGTTGTTTAGTCCTGTGTTGTCTCTCTGATAGGTGATTGCTGTTTGCAGTGGGAACAGTTCTTTTAGTATCGAGGTAGCTATGTTATAGTCATTTCCTTGTAGTGTTGTATTGGTGAACAGTGAAGATGGTGAGGTCTTATTTTTAAATGTTGCCTTGTATATTTTTCCATAAGGGTTTACAGCTGAAGAGCAAACATTTCTCCAGCATGACCTCTTTGCTTTCCTTATATCTTTTATATACGTAGCTTTTAGTTTTTTATAATTTAGGATGAGAGTTGGTTTTTCTGCTATGCTGGCCTTTTGTAGCTTCTTTCTGTTGCTATTTAGCTCTTTTTTCCTGTCCTCTAGTATTGGTGTCCACCAGTTGGGTAGTGTGTTTTGTTTCCATTTAATTTTTTTATAGGCGTTGCTGCAGCTACTTATTATTTGTCTTTGGAGTGTTTCGGTGGCATCATCAAGTTGTTCTGTTGTTATTACGCTATTGAATTTTTCTATCAGAGACTGGACTTGAGGTCTTAGATTATCCGTAAATTTTTTGTGGTTGCCATATTTGGTTTTATATCTGTTGATTGGGATCATTCCCAGTGGTGAGTTTAAGGTTATAAGAATGTATTTATGATCGCTTAGCGACTCAGTGTCTAGAACTTCCCAATTACATTTAACTGATAGTTGAGCCTTTGAAACCATTGTAATGTCCGGCCATCCTTCATACGTTGTTGTCTTGAAGGTTGGAGGGGCACCAGCTGTATTTAGAATATGTAGATTGTTTGCTGTTATAAAGTCGAGTAATTTCTCTCCTCTTTGGTTATTATCATTATAACCCCATAATATATGATGAGCATTTAAATCGGCCCCTATGAGGATATTCTCAGTTCCGAGTTCTTGTATGCTGGATTCAATATCTTGAAGGATGTTGGATAGACTAATATTACTGTTGTCGTTATTTCTGTTCCTATGATTCGGAGGGGCACAGTACGCAGATATGATCGTGAGGGGTTTATTATTAATTGAGAATTTGACTGTTATTGTGTTTTCAGATTGTTTTAGAAAAATGGAGGTTAAATTTTTAGTTGAAATAATACCTGCCTTTCCGTTAGTTGAAATCCAGTAGCTCCAGGATTTAGGGATTCCTAGGATTTGGAAGTCTTTATTTATATTGGGTTCTTGGACGATGAAAATATTGATATGATGAGTATTAGCTATAACCTGTAGTAAATCAGTAGGCGCTCTAGACCTCATTAAGTTAATTTGGATGATTTTGGTTGTCTCTGTGTTTGCCATTTAGTGATAGCGGGTGTTCTCTATGTAGTTTTGATATGAACAACAGTAGTAATCGAAAGCAGCATGGTCGGTGGTGTAATCAGCCCCATTTCTATTGGCTTCGATGCAATTAATGCACTTAAATGTAATTGATGTGCACTTTCCAGTTTCGTGGCATTTACTGCATTTGGCGCAGTATGAGTTTTTGTATCGACAGTCTTCAGTTTTGTGCCTGTAGTCCTGGCATTTTTGGCACCGGCGAACGGTTCTGAAGAAGTCTATTCTTAGTCTTGTTAGACCTATATAGAAAAATCGGTTTTTAACTAATTTCTTTGCCAGATAGTTCGGGAGCTCTATTACTGTGTTATAAAGGTTATACCTGCTCATTGTTTTTCTATGGGAGATCAATTTTAGGATTTCTGACTCAGCTGATATTCTTAGCTCATCCCGCAGTTCTTCTATAATTCTTTCTTTTGTTATAGTCGCAGGAGTGTTTAATAAAATTATCCTTTGTGTAAAAGGTCTTTTTTCCTCCGCACTAATCTTTTCTTTCAGTAGCGTTTCCTGCAGTGCTCTTACGTCCTCAGGGTTTTTACATTTAATTTCAACATATTTTGGCCGACTAAAAATTCCCGTTGGGCGTATAGTTGTATCTATGTTCTTTAACGCAGCTATTGAAGATACCTCCTTTGTTTTTTTGATTATTATGGAATTCCCCTGCTTCACTGCCTCGCTGAATGATTTTGTTTTTAGAGTGGTCTTGTTTGGTGTGGAGTGGGATCTACTCATTGTAGTGCTTAGATTGTCGATTTTATCCATTAGACTAGGTAGGACTATAGACTGTAAGTTTCGCAGTTCCTTGCCTAGATCCTGCTGGATTTGTTGTTCCTCAGGTTTTTTTGGACTGGCCATTCTATTACTAATAGATCTTGGACAATTTCCAGAGCTTTATCTCGTATATCTCTTGGGAGATAAAATCTGTCTCCCCTTTTTGACATCAGAAGATCTGCGAGGCGTTGCAGTTTAGATGTTGGTGGGTCAAAAGTTGTTGCTGATGTTTCTGTTATTTGATGAGCTTTAAGGCACTCCGTTGTAATTTCATTGTATTCTTCTGTCTGGCTCGTGTCCTTATCACTAACACTATCTGTCTCCTGGGGACTAGTGTTGCTGCTTATTTCTTCTACATTGGTAGAGTCCTCTGTATCACTGTTGCCTGCTCTATCAAGGAAATAGTAGAAGATGTAATGGATGAGAATAAAGTAACAGTATCAAAGCTTAAATGTTTTCTTAAAAAATAATGTTAAAAATACAAGCCCACTGCTCTAATAACTATATTAGCCACTACCCTATCAAAAGAAATAATCCTATATTTAAGGATTCATAAAATTCAACTATTTGTAGATGAGTAACAACTGCCTGCAATTTTCCAACACCTCATTCCAGCGCAAGAATGAGGCGAAGTGTATAAACTGTAAAGTTATAAAGCAAGGTGACGTTTGTCAAATAAAAAACAAATGCAGCAATTGTTCAGAAGCCCATGGGGCTGACTTCCCAAGCAGTGCTAAGAGAACGCAAGAAAAATCTCCCTATTTATAAAATTACAATCTATCATACTCCGAAGACCGCAGACCCTTTACGTCAAATAACAATAACAGCTGTGCTATGAAAGTGACAATTCTCGTGAAAGCGATATTCTTAAAAAATCATGGGTTCTCTAACAAATACCTTAACCTCTGCATTAAGTTCAATTATGTCTCTTCAGTTTAAAAGTTTACATCAAGTTATCATTACTCACAATTATAATGTGTTAAAAAATATTTATAAAATTATTAAAGATTCAAGCAAAAAAATTTTCCTAGAATAGGTCACACAAGCGAAAAAAAAACTCATTTCTGGTGAAGTTTTTAGTCATGTAATGGACTTAAGTAGTTTGACCACTATGTGTAGCAGCATGCCTGCCTTAGCAGATATGTTAGAAGGAATTCCTTTGTATGGCTTGTTCTCAGTGTTGCGTGTGTGTTTCCTTTCATTAATAAGTCCTATTGCCTTTAATATTTTATTTTAACAATTAACAACAATTTTCATGATTATTATCCATAAAGATAAGTTCCACACCATACTACACTGGTGCCAATACGGTCTTTAAACTTAATAAAACAATCTCCTTAGTTGAACTGGAACATGCAATTAAATCTACAAAAATCTCCATTTAGGAAAAGATTTTTTGTAAAAATGCTTACATCCTTCCATTATATTTCCTGTCTAAAATTGTGTACTCACTTTATTTAATATTTTATTCATGCTGAAATTTCTCCTAGTTAGAAAAATGCTGCTAGTTTTTGTTAAAATATTTGAAAGTATTCTGCACCAGAGTCACCCCGTTTATTATAAAAAATGAAAAACTTGAGAATTCTCATTTGATATTCTTCTTTTTTGTGACTGGCAAACGGCTCTCCAGATTCTTCTTATCGTTTTAGCAAAAAATGAGAAGAAAAGCATGTCATTGGTATTTCGTTAGACATTCAGTCGGCTTACGATTCAGTATACATTGATGGATCTATTCTAAAACGTATATTAATAATTGTCAATAGTAATACTGCAAGATGGCTTCACAACTTCCTCCAAGAACAATCCTTTAAAGTCAAATGGCAAAATTGCTTATCCTCAGAAGGTTCCTTCAAAAGAGGAGTCCCTCAGGGATCATTACTGTCCCCAATACCATTCTCTATCTTATGTCTGACTTCTTAGAAACTATGTTGTTGTTGTTGTTGCTGATCCCTGTTGTATAGCAGCGCTAGACCAAGTCTATGACATTGCACACTCTCAGGAAATCAATGACCAATAATGGTCGCTCCAGAAGATCTTCTTTATCGAGTCCCAAGCACTCAAGGATATGATCCGGAGTGGCTTGGCTTTTGGAACACTTAGCGCAAATTGGAAATTCCTTTTCTTTGTTGTTAAATGTCAATGATCTTAGGTGGCCACTTCGAAAACGTGTTATTGTAGTTTGTTCAAGTCTGCTGCACCGGAGGGATAGAGATCCGCCGGGACGATTACCCTGGTACCAATGGTGCACAGGGGGAATGGCAAATGCAGACCGAACAAGGCCTTTATGTCTAGAGTATAGTTCAGTATAGGTAAGAGACGCCGGAGTAAGCAAAGGCTCGTCAGTACCTCTTTTTGCTAGGGCATCAGCCAATTCGTTACCCGCAAGGTCTACGTGGGAAGGGATCCACTGTAAGTGAATCTCACGAGATGAGGAGAGCCGTCTAAGCTTGTCCAAGATAGCTACTCCTGTATTATCACGGACTCTGTGCCAGTTAGTAAGATGCTGGAAGGCGCTCCGGCTGTCCGACAAAATCCAGATTTCCTCATTCCCAGGGAGAGAAAGAACCGTATCAATACCCACATTAATTGCAATAAGTTCACTGCGAAAGACGGAACAGCCGTCGGGGTTTCTGATTGAGATTTGTTGGGATTCGTTTTGATACTTAATAAATACCCCACTACCGGAACAAGTTCTGTCATTTCTGCTACCATCCGTGTAAATAAGCACAGCTTCATCATGGATATTGTTGATCAACTCAAGAGCAAGTTGCCTTAGGTACTCAGGAAAATCTGAAGACTTGTTAACCTCGATAGGAAGATTAGGGTGAAAATATACCCCGTTAAGACCCTCAGATGGGTCAATGCATGGGTTCAAGGAATGCGACTCTACAGTATTGGAGATAACATTATCACTGGCTATCTGACTAAGGGGACTTTTTCTTTTTAGTCTCTGGTTGTTATTCCAGCCCCTGAGAAAGTCAGAGGTTCGATTTTGGGAGCCATAACTAAAGAGTTTATTAAAATACTTCACAAGATTTGAGTCTCTTCTGTGACTGAGTGGTAGCAAATTCGCCTCGTATAGAACAATGTCGTTAGGACAGCTGTTTCGAAGACCAGTAATAATCCGAGCTGCGCTCAGTTGAACTCGCTCAAGCTTCTGAAGGCTAGTCTTAGAGGCACAGCAGTAAACTGGGAAGCCATACTCCAGGATGGGTCTTAAGAGCGCGATGTAAGTATTTCTAAGCGTAAATGCTTCTGCTCCCCAGTCGCGTCCAGATATATATTTCAGGATAGTCAGACGTTTTCTGCATTTTTCTACAAGATGGTCGATGTGCTTATTGCTTGTAATCTCAGGGTCCATAACAAAACCCAGGTATTTTGGATATCTATCCACTAAGAGAGGTTGGTTGCTCAGAAAAATCCTAGGCTGGTAATTTTAGAAACTATAAACTTATGTAGTAAAAAGTTTTGTATATGCTGATGATATTTTACTATATGGGATACATGAAAACCTTAAGTTTATAAAAACAAAATTTGATGTTACTTATATAGAACAGTGATGTTTTTATTGGAAATAATATTTACCTCAGCAAATTCACTTCTTTTAAACTTTCTAAACGTAAAATTGATATAAATTGAAACTTAAGTATCAATGGAAGAACTGTCCAATAAAAATACATTTCTCGGTACCACCGTAGACTATAGTGGGAAGTATAGAGTTCATATTCAAAATCTTAAAAATAAATCCCTTTAAAAGGATCAATATTTTGAAATATCTATCCAGTAAAAGATACGGAGCTCGATCTCGTCAACCACTCAATTTAGTTAATTCCTCAATGTGCAGCCTTTTTCCGGTACAGCAGTCTGGTCTTGGTCTTGTCCACTCTAAATGAATCTAATCCACTGGAGGTTAGTCTGTCTTACTTAATGGTCAACAGAGGGCCTCTGGAACTTTGGGCTTTTTTTAGATGGATATCCAACCTTGTGTTAAGAAAATGAACACATGCGATTCCCAAATCAAATAAACTTCAGTTCCTGAATTTCAAATTTTAAATTGAACACTTTTCCATGAAAAAGTTTTCTCTTCTATATTCAAGTATTGTGGAAGCTTTATGACATCTCAACATACTCCACTATTAAATGTTTTAAGAACAATAGAAGAAGTTGAAATCACCCCAGATTATTTAATTCAATTATATAGTTCTTCCCTCAACAGCTATCTATGATACAGTATCTATTTACATTACAGATTTTCCATCAAAAATAAGTCTTTATCTTCATATCCTGATAAAGCTTTGTTTATAAAATTTCTTCATAAATAAAAAGAGCTTATAGCATCAGATGCTTCAAAATCCTTAACAATGGCCTCTATTGCTACTTGGTCGACACTTCAATCCATTAAATTCACAGATTGAACAATATAAATTCTGTCTTCACTGCAGAAGATCTGGCAATGTGTCAAGCTATTGACGATTAATTAACGGTCTTTAATTAAACATTAACGGCTTTTAATGTTTCAAATTATATATTTTCTGACAATAAATCTGTCCTTACAATTCTCTCTAGTTCTACTATAAGATCACATAAAGTAGTTTTACGTCTGAAAAATAAACTGATCCAAACCGCTAAGTTTCACCCTTCTAAAAAATACTATACGAGTCCCAGCTGATAACGATATTGAATGCAACGAAACTGTAAACGAACTGGAAAATCAGTTACTGATTTGGATGTTTACCTTCAAAGGATCTCACAGAGGATGTGTCTACCTTCTACAAAAATAAACTAAAATTCTCGTATAACCCAGACTATAATTCAAGTAAATATTATAGACTCATAAGTAATTTACCAGAGTGGATGTGGCCTTGAAATGAAGGGAAAAAGGTATTTTCTACTAGATTTCTGTCTCGTATGCTAAGTACGCCTTCTACTTTATATAAATTGAAGGAGGAGCCTCCTTATGAGGATTATGTAAAATCCAATATAACGCGAACCAATGTCATAAATATAGACAGCAAATACAGAATTTGTTGAATAAAATGTGATTATCGGATAAAAATCTACCTCATAAATAGTGCTTACAATTCATTTCTTTAAAGTAATGCAAAAAGCTATAAAGTAATTAGGAAAACCAAATGAAAAAATATTTTTTTAATTATTTTTTAAACTGAAAAAAGTAAATGATTATTTGCTTGGTTTTTCACCAATAAAATGAAAGAAAGAATTATTTTTAAGCAAAAATTTTAATTTTATATTTTTATATTGTACATATTAAATAATTTTTGTGTTATTACTTGATTTATAAAATGAGAGGCAGTCTGATACAAAAAATTACGGTACCATTCCATTTATAATAGGGCAAAATTCGCCGTATTGACACTTTCAGTGACATCTCACTGAAAATAGATCAAGAAATAATAACAGTTAGTTAAAAAAATTATTTTAAGGCATTAATATTTCTTTATTATTTCAAAACTTTGTAAGCAGTAAAAAAATGTTGATAAAAGTAGTAGCTTGTGAAGTTTTGTTTCATTTGGCTGTACCATTTGGCTAAATTATCACATAAACCGGCGAAATGGAAATGTGCCGAAATTACTTTTAACACTTATTGTTTTGTATCATGAACTCTCTATTATAAGATTATCGATATCCATCAGCTTACAAAAAAAACGAGCATATAATATATAATGAAATCTCTTACTAAAAATAATGCATAAATTTATATCTGCATCTACTGATTAAGATGGTAAGTATACCATCCACTCAACTTTACAAGAGTACAATAAAACTTATAGTAATAGACTGTATATCTCCCTTATCGAAAAAAAATTTCAGGTGGTACATAACAAAATTATACGAAAAATATTTTTGAAAAAAACTAAGCTAAAATTAAAGAATTCAAACATATGCCAGCAAAAAAGCCGTAATTTGGAAGTTAGAACATATTATCTTCCTTTACTTCAGCTATTTTCATCTCAGAAGAAGAAAGTTCACATTTCAACATTTTTGTGCTAAATATCCTGAAAAGATATAAGGAATACTCGTATATTTAATCTTTTTTAATCATTTTTTCTAATTAAACTGACTTTCAGCAGCACAAATATTTTTGGTATATTTTCCCTGTTGATAATATCTTACAATTCCAGACAATCATGCAAAAAAGCTTAAATCAACGTATAGACAAACAAAGAAGACAGCAGATGAGTTAGGGCAATAGTTTTGTATGAAGTAATAACCGAGAAAACCTTTATTGGAAATAATAAATTAGAAAAGGTACAAAAAAGAGAAACCACAACGTTTACAAAATTGACAATATCCAAATTTTATCTGACTTGTGTACAAAACTATGCATTTCAGTAAGCAGTAAAAACAGTCCATTTTTTCTACGAGATTATATTAAAAATATTAAAAACAATTATAAAAATCTGCGTATTTTGTGTCAGTGAATGTGATGTCACAGCAACATAAATTTGCTAAATCGATGGAGGTTATTCGATTGTGTTAAGGGGAGTTAAATGCAATCCATTGTAGCAGAACTGTTAGTGGTTTTTGACAGCGTTATCTTTATTTGGAAACTAGATATATTTTTTGAAGTGTTGCAATTTACCGTTAAAGGCATGCCCTTAGTTTATGATGCTAAGTGCAGTTACCTAATTAAAATATTTATGTAAAAATAAATAAAAAACAAAAATCTCGGCAGTTTTTGTTTTTTGTTTGTTTTAATAACGAAAATCAAATAAGCATAAATAGTTCGATTAAAAAACATAGTTCCCATGTTTTTATTAAAATCCCTGTCGTCTCGTACATAATAGTTCTCCAGCCCTGTTATGTATGCATGTATATTTTGAATGAAAAATATAATATCAAAAAACTAAAAGAAGCAAAGTCATTTTGAAAAACAAAAGTATATAGTCATTTATAAAGAATTATGTTAAATAGATAATATAAAATTCAAGATGTAATTTACAAAACTCAATAGATGTTTATACTATATTTTTGACACTACAAATGAATAAATCGCACAGTAGTGAAAAATAAATTAAGCTACCACACATAAATCAAGTTTGCGCCTGAACACCTTTAATATTTCAACGAGAACAATGATAATAAAACCACTTTGGATTTGAATTACTTTTCGTTTGTATTGTATGATTCCCTCTTTTTTATGCAAATAAAATCACAATTGATCTTTAAGAATGAATTCCTAATTTTTTAAAATCCATTGCAGAAAAAATAAAAAACAACTTTTAGTAAATGGAACAAAAATAATGAAACTACGATGATTAAAGTTGATAAAAAGTTGGTTGCGTGAATAACATTTTCAAACACACACAGAACTTGCGACGGCTATGCCAAATAAAAAATAATCCGCCAAGCGGCCTGCTTTCAACAGAAAGGTACTTTCTAAATTTGAAAAAAGTATCCGACGCTGTCAATATTGTAGAATAAATATCGGTATTTATCATTATTTTGAATTAGTCTTTAATGCAACAACACATTTAAAACTTTCAAACCTGACTCAACTGTCTACCTTTGCATTTTGTCAACATATGCATTGACCAGACCAACCAGACCTCCTCGGTCTCATGGTGATGCATAAAAAAGAATAAAATGATCCTTCTTGAATGAATAATATTTTGAGCTAAAGATTATTTTCAAATTCATTCCCAAATATCGATACAGGTTTGTGATAGAAGACAATTCTTTGGAACATAAGACCTATGGTTTGATTTATTATAATAATCTAAATTTTTGTTGTGATTCTGTTTTCTACACGTATGTCTGTAGGAGTAGGTGCTTGGAAATTTTCTAGGTTCCCACTGTTGTGACATGGTATTGCAATCCATTATCAATAAAAATCTTTCGAGTATCTCCCGAAGGGAAATACGTGTTGGATATCAAAATGCCTAACCTCTTAATCACTTTGGCCTGTTGGTTGTCTAAGACACAGTGTCAAATGTAGATATCTGAGATTTAACTACATACTGTTTGCTTTACTGGTAAAAATTTTAATTTTTTATTTCTTCAAATTAAATTATTATCACGGAGCATGAGGTGGGGATACCTTTCTGCGTCACTTGATACTTTTATTCTTTATATGTCCTTCAAACATCAAATACCTTCAATGACTATGGAAGGTTAAGCATGTGGCATTTTTATGTACACAGACTACAAAAACTAGCATACATAGGCGATCATCCTAAATATTTTGGTCAGTACATTCATCATTCAGTCGCAATCTCCCTTTAATGCTCATTCCTGTCCTATATTGTTTCTACAGAGTGTCCCACTTACTTGTATTATTTGCAGTAAGCCAATTGGTTTTGTGTGACATAAGAAATAGATCTTAATACTTTCTTCAGACAGCAACATTAAGAAATTAATTCCGTTTCCTTGATGATAAATCCAGCTTGACTTATTTCACGAAGAAATCTTTGAAACGAATTGGTCAGCCTATTCTCCAGGCTTCAATATATAATCCAACAACATATATCCGGTGCATTTTAAAAAGAAGATTTGTTAATAGCTCGTCACCATCAGGAGCAATGCAGCAGCTGAAAATATCCTTTTTTAAAGTAGTGGAAAATTAATATCAGTTTCACACATGTAGGGATACTTCATAAATTACATTTCGCAGGTGCGTGACGTTGTTGCTGGTCAAGGGTAACTATATCTTTAATTGAATCCACGTTGTGTCTCCATTTCTTCTTAGGTCTTCCTGAAGATCGTCCCAAAATTTAGACTTCGCAACAAGACATTGTTCAGGTAAATGTTGTTAGCCCATCCCCCAGCGGGGGGGGGTGGACACTTGATACCAAAACAAGGCGCTCATCACTGTCTTTTGAAATTGTGTCTCCTTTTTATTCGCCTCTTACAACATGATGGGATTATTCTTTCACACACGCAATTAATAATCATTCGTCAAAACAATAATATTCTCTTAATATTCAGAGCAGTTTCATTTACTTGATACGGGGAAAACCTTTTTGAAAATAAAAAATTCCAATTACATTAAATTTGGCAGAAATTCATTCATAACGAATAATTTATAAGAGTTTCAGGATTACAAGTCATGAGTGTTTTCATGTAATAGTCATTCGCTGGATAGGTATCCATTAAGAATAGTATCATTTTCGTGTTCATCGGGTTCATTGCTCATTTCTCTGCTTAACACCAACCTGAACATGCTTTTAAGATTAGCCGAGAAAACAAGGATTTCCAAACTCAATTCCGATCAAACTTTCCAAAATTAAATTAATACCAACATTATCATTTTACTCGGTCACCATTAAGATCAAACGGTGACAATTTTTAATTCCTCATGACCTGGATGTGTGTGGGTGGCTTCTATCCCGCCACTGATGCCTCCGTTGGTAGGAAACAGGATTACTAAATGATGACACGGTCGTCCGGACAGATCGGAAGTCTGCTTCGTATTCATCGTTATTGCCCATTCCCATTTTCCGGGAATGACTTCCATGCAAATGTAATTGCGATGACCTGGGGGGCGGAGAGTGGGAGCCGAAAGGGAATGGACCAATGGGCATTGCTTTAATAGCCTGCGTAATTCGAATTGAGGTTTCTTAATGGGCGGGAGTCGCGGAGCTCTTCGCGCTCTCCTCCGAGACCGGAAGATTTGCACTTTTAAGTGCCCACATTACTTAAATCCTTGAAACGTGGAGATCTGCACTGGGCGGGAGAAAATGCACCGAGGCATCTTCGCCCCAGAAATTGGGAATGCTATTGGAATGTATTTCCATCATTCTATTCCACATCAGTATGTATCATTGTGCAGAGTTTTATGTTTTTCACAGCAAGTACACCGAATCTCGAATACGGGATTGCGATTTACTTTAAAATTCTAAATCAATGCTCTATAAATATCAATATTTCTCATCACGGAATATATACAAGAATATCAATAGACATAAAAAAGCCTGAATTAAAATTTTACATTAGTATTTGCCATTTTTCACTGATTTTGTTCTGTACTTTAAGTTTTTAGTAGACAAACAAGAGAAATGTCAAATTCGCGTTTAGGTTAAATTCTATATATAAGATCCTATCACTGAATATATCTGAAAAGATTAAAATTCCACACTGAATTAAAATTCCACAAAAATGTATCTTACTGTCAACAGACTTTGTACCGTATTTTATGTTTTTTTTTCTTTTTTTTATGGAAAAATAATAAATATCAGGTGCGGGATTAAATATCACTGCTATATAAAGTATTATTATATCACTATACACATAGAAAATGGCTGTCACTAAATAAAAAATCTACATCTACACATATCTGTCATTGTTAACTCACTTTGGATTGTTTTTAGTGTTATTTACTCTGCAAAATAATAAAATACCGGATTATAGCATCATTAAGAGTTCTTTATTGAATACACCAAAAACGTATAATTTTCCTTTATTAGTATTCAATATTCACTAGAATATTGAAATTATCGTATGATCATTTTTATAATTTAATGTACGCCTAAATTCACTTTGTACATATTTTCCATATATGTGCCTTTGTTATCATTATCGAAAGATGGCGAGTTTAAATCCCTACCCAAATAAAGATTCACTCATGGCAGCCGAGACACGTAATATATTCGTGGTCACGATGTGCTCTATATAAAATGATACTCTGCCAGTGACAGGACATGTCGGCGGGATATTATGTTTGGTTCTTGCTTCTAATTTACAAGGGCCCACCCAATTTCGGTGTTACGATGGCCCCACTTTATAAATCTGGTGCTCTTCACAGGTGCTCGCTGGGTAACGATAAATGAGTAGCAATTTCTGGCCTTGTTCTGGCATAGGGTTCAGTCACCCTTGTGTGCCCGCCATTGGATAAAAAATATTTGTCAGTAATCTCTTTTGAATCTTAAGACTTGCTTGCGCCAACATTAAAAATATTCTTTTAATTAAGATTGCTGAAATAATTAAAAGCATATTTGCAAGACATAGGCTCAAAAAGTTAGTTGGATTTATTAAAATTGTTTTTTTATTTTATCTTTTTACTAGCAAAGTTTTTAATATTTTTTCTTATAGTTGCCTCACAGTAATGATTCTTTTACAACGTGCTGTGCACTGCTAAATGGTCCTTTGCTTTTATAAGGCATTTTAATGTCCAATGCGATACTTGCCTTCCACGAGGACTTTAAATACACAGAGGGCCATGTTCGCATGAGGACGAAGCGTGGAAAACTCCCCACTATCCTTTCCCACAGATGCTGAAGACAGAAGAACAGCATCCAGCTTTTGTTGTTCAAGAGTAACTGGAATCAAGTCTGGGAACTTTCCCTCTTCTTCTTCTTCTTCTTCTTAGAATTGGGTTTGTATGTCATTGGGCACCTCTGCTTTTATCAGCATTTTGTACCATTAACTCCAAACCCAATGTTTCCTAGTTCCAGTTGCTCGGATCTCCAACTTTATTAATAAAGTCCGATAACCCTTTAATGGAGTCTAGGTGTAACTCTCTAGTATGGATGATGCCTAAAGAGGTTAATCTAGGGAGGGCAAGAGCCTCGCATTCATAAATGATATGCTCTGCCGTTTCCTCTTGCGTATGACATTTCCAGCAGATAGGGTCTTGCTGAAATAGTCCCATCTGGTCAGAGAGTCAGTCATACTAGGGATAGCTTCCTGACTTTCACCAGAAGATGGTTTGGAGGTCATTTCTACCTCAAGTGAAGGATTCATTACTGCCCCTTTACAAGACAGCCTCTGAGTTCACTTGTCTTTTTCAGCAAGGTCAACTTCAGAGGCATCACCTGTAGATGCAGAAAGGCTTGTTATTTCTTGTGTCTTTTCAGCCACAAGATAACAATTTATAAGCTCAGGTAATATAAGTCCACCCAGCATTGCCTGAGATACTGGGCAAGGCAAATTACTCTAGAAGTTTGCCAGGCAACTAGAGGCTCCGTTAAGACACCAATACCGCGATGCCAATTAGCCCTAGGCACGGAACGCATAACACCAGGGTTTACGGGAGCTGGTTCGCGGCCTCTGATTCTATATTCAAGGCTATCCTGTCATTCCTACAGGACGTTCGGTGATCCACCGCCTACCGAAGCGCCTGGTAGCTGCTCAGGCCCCAGGAACTTTCCCTCTTAAGATAAGTCCAGTACCACTAGACCGTGTTGAGTCCTAAGTAGATAAGCTTCGGCTGCACTTACTGGACAATACAGCTGCCGAAGACCATTAAAAGGAATTTTACTGCCCACCACGTTATTGCCTTATGGGAAGGCTTTTCGTATTTACATGTGTCACAAGGGAGGAAACCCAGAAAAATTCCCAAGCACGTACCTTGACAAACGTGCGTGCATGGGTTGTTAAATGCATTTCCGCTGTTCAACAGTACCTTTATTGAATCCCTTATTCACAGAAGATTTGCGTCCTGCCACAAATGATGAGCTGTGTAGTAATAACTCATGCTAACTATTCCACAATTCTGTGGTCATAACTCTGCGTATTGTAGACAAACATACTGTTCACTTATAATTTATGGAATTATCAGTGTATTATCAGCTCCAGCACACTATGCCTTGGGAATGGAATTACCCAAGGCATAGTGTGCTGGAACTCATCATGAAATGCATTTAGATCAAATTATATGAATTTCCTTTACTATTAGAAGTAAATTACTTACTCCTATATACTACCATCCATAATGGCTTCTGCCTCGTGGTGCTCCTGTCCTCGGATTGCAGAAGCTCTGCTGAGCATGTTGCACTGCTTGTATCGAACTTCATTCCTGTCAACGGTTCCAATGTTCTGCTCTGACTCCGTCACAGCAGATAAGAAACAACATCCACTACAGTAAGAATTAATAGCAGCAGTTTGTCCTTCGGTTCCATTGATCAAGGTTTCGAATCCCGCCTCTGTTTCAGGTGTTTCAAATGGCTCAGAATCCGGTTTAAACTGAAAGCTCATGTCTAACAAGCTTTCTTAAACAAAAAAACCTTTAATCTACGAATCTAACCAACCACATTTATAGTAAAGAGAAATTCTATACTGCCCGCATGTATTTCAATAGTAATTTATTCTTGATCCAAAATTCTTTCTCTCTTTCAATTGAATGTTAGAAGAAACTAAAATTGAAATAAATATGCTGAAGCGAATCTAACTGTCTTAATTATTTTTCTGAGTTGATTTATTTGTGTAGAATCTTTACAATTATGTTTTTGATGTGATATAAATGATGTGCTTTTCTAACAAAATACGCATGATGGATATAGAGTCATAAAATTAATTAAGTTTAGTTTTTTTAATTAGTTTAGTTGATTAGTTTAAGCCAAGTTATTTAATTAGTTTAGTTTATTAACTTAAAGAATATGTGCATTGTCTAAGTTTAGTCATAATTTACTTAAGTATTTTATAATACAATACAACGTTTACAAATTTTTCAGAAATATTTGTTTTGTCCTTCTCTTAAAATAAACTAAGGTATCCTTAAAATATTTTATATTTTTATTTTTTATGAAAAGGTTGCGCCTAATTTTCACCTAGCGAAAGTCAAAAAAATTAAACATCAAAAGAAAATAATCATTTCCTCAGAACAAGGGATAAAATCGTCAGATGACATAACTGACCTAAAAAAAACTCGCAAACTGCAAACATTTAGTCATGTTAGTATTTAGTATTTTTTAAAGAAATGTAAACATTTTCAAAAAATTTTTGTTTTAATGTAAAATTTTTCTATAATTAACAGTTACTATTTCTTCTCATCTATTCATGTATTTTCAAAAATGGGAGTTTGGCGTGATTGTGTGTGGTGTTGGAATAGAATAATTTCAATTCGCTGAAGTTTATTATTAATTTCTTAACTGACATTTTCTTAAACTCTCGGCCGGATAAATTATATGCACGCACAATGATTATGTACCAGTATTATTATATTAAAAATATATTCTATTTTGAAAATGTTTTAAATTTTCCTATTAGTTTTTTTCTTTATATAGTTTTCGTATTAATACACTGTTCTAATTACATTGGTGTCATTTGCTTGTAGAGGACATATTCAATGAAATCGAATAAACTTCTAGCCTGCCGTAAAGGTCTTTGCTCAACATTTTTTTTACAAGATTAGATTAGGACCTGGATACCGTGCTCCTACAAACATTCATACCTAAGTGGTACTTGAACCCACCAACTGCTGAACCGAAGACAAGAGCTAGAAAATATCTGGGACACCTGTCTTCTAATGTAGTCTCTTCAATGTCTTCCATACCAGAAACAATATCGATTTCATTTGGAACAATATCAAGAGTAGCGCCATCATTGTCCCTTTTGCGACGCCTTCTGATTCAGCAACCTTCCCAGCGTCCATCTCTCAAGCAGAAATGGTCCCTACAAGAGAGAAGAAGGACTTGATATCAGTCACAGTCCCAAAATCGGTTTTACCAGATGATCAATAAAATCATATCACACACACACAATAAAAAACAAAATGAGTAAATAGCAGATCGCGTTACTATAAGCTCTATATTATATATTAATCTTTGGTATTTCACTATAATATAAAATATCGCGCTTCATCTATGACAATTCTGTTCCGTTCAACTTAAAGCCGAATTTCAAATTGTCGCAACGAAATGAAGCTCGGGATTCTGCCACCCACCGCGTTGAGGTTAAGGGAAGGAAACTAAATCGCCAGGATTCCAGAACACATTTTGAGCTCCGTGCGTAAACTCCTTCACTCCCAAATGGGGATCGGGTAGCTATTTGGATTGAGCTGCAATCTCTAAGTAGCTCCAGTTTCTAATTTCATTATTCAATGATTTAACTGAAATAAATTTTTATAATTTTCCTCTGAAAGCTGAATCTGAATTTGAATAAACAATTACTTTTTAAATGTAAGATCTTAAGTTTTTAATAAGACCGTACAATGATTTTCCTAGCATGAGTGTTCTCTTATACCAATGTCAAAAGTCGCTTCATTAAGGGATGAAGTGAACAAATGCCAATTGAATATAAGAATAATCAATAACAAAAGGTATGAATCATTAAAAATTGCGCTTGATTAAACTGTCTGGTAAATAAAGAAAGTTAAATTAGATTAATATAAATTACCAATGTCATATCATATCATATATTATATTATACTCCAAATTCTAATTAACGTATTTTATATTATTCTGAAAAATTTAAAAGGGTTAATAACAAAGATTCTTAAGCGCTTTAAAATTGCTATTTATAAGGCTTAAATTATTAAGACATTTTTTTGCAAAATATAAAACATTTTTAAGAATGATTAAATTATCAGCTCAAAATAATAGAGATACATTGCCACTAAATAAAATTGAACTACTCGTAAAACAATACAACAAACAATTAAATTCACTATATATAGAACAATCTGGCACATGTACCTCTCAAATTAAAATATTTGTCTTTGAAAACTAATAGAAACCAAGTTTGTTGCAACAAAAAAAGACAGGATTGGACGAAATTGGCCAAGCAATGCAATATTCGGTGCAATATTTAGAAAATTATTTTTTGGTGGAAAGAAACTTGGTTTAGATGGTAATACTACTTGCATGATAAATTAATAGAAACCTTAGGTATCTTAAGAAGAACATTCAGAATAGCAGTAAGGGTAGATTTATGATGGTCTTATCGATTAGAAGTGGATTTATGATGGACTGATTTATGATGGTGTTGTTAAGTTAGGCGCTCACACACACATATCATCGAAAATGAAAAAGGAAGCGTATCTTTAGAAAAATAGATTTCGTTGTTATCAGCTAATTGCTTTACAAACATTCTATATCCTTTAATTGACATTTAGGAAGTTCAAACAGGAAATTTCAGCAAAACAGTGCGACTTCGCCTGTGTTGCTATCAATTGAAAATTGGTTTCAGGAGAGAAGTATCAAGGTCATAAATAGCCCAACCCACAGTATAAATATGAATTACATAACAAAGAAAAATCTGTGACCCTTTCACCCTTTTGTTTAAACAAGTAACAGTCAATGACATTCTGTCTCTGTGGAATGAAAGGAGCTGTTGAAGATAATAGTAAAAAATAAACAAAACTCTTCTTGAAAACCTGATTTATTCAATGAAAAATCATGCATTTGAAGTGATCTGGCAAAATAGAGTGATTGAACGTATTTTTAATTTTGTGAAGAACTTGTTTTAACTAGGGGTCTTGTAACTTTCTGACAGATATCTGAACGGAAAATAAAACTCGTAAATAATCTAAAATATTCAGTATAGTAAAACATCTTATGTAAATGATATATATCTTCTATTTCAATTATTTAGGTCATTTTAATTTAATTGGAAATATATATAGCTAATAAAAAATCACAAAATGAAAAATAAATTTATAATTTTATAAATTCACTTTTGAATTTGTGATACATATGTGGCATAAATGAAGAAACTTTATTTTGAGCTCTAAGACTATCGAGTTGATATTTCTTTATTATAACTATATGTGTTTATTTAATTTTGAGAAATATTTGAAAAATTTTCATGTAAGGTGGCATTAGAAGTCATTTATGCATATGACAAGGTACCATGGATTTACATACAAAGTGATATAAGCAACCATGAAGACATTTTATCGAAATGGAAGCATTTTAAGATAATTCTCCTAATAAATATTGAAGAAGATTTAAACTTAAAAGAAACAGCTTGTTTTGCTCAGGTGCGTAAATGTTCTTATCAACCCGAAGTAAAAATATTTCTAACTAGGTTATTTCCTGAGAAAAATAAGGTTAATTTTCTCCCACATCTAGAAAATATCCTGCTGGAAACGCAACCATCGCTGATCTAAAGCAATATCGGTGGTATTTATCTGGGTCTACCTTATCGAGCATTTGACAAGTAGATTAAGATTTGATCATATATATTTTCTTAATATCTGCATGTACATCATTAAGTCCGTATCTTCTCTTGAAATGTTGTATCAAAAATAAAATGTTGATAAAAATAAGCTTATATAATCAACATGTACGTCATTAAAAAAAAGCTTTCGTGATTCAGAGACTGGTGAGTAGCATATAGGTTCAGTACAACTGCAATTGGTCAGTATTATTAGACGCGGAAAAAGATGCATCTCAGTATCAGATGTTCCCACTCCTACTCTCAAAATTTTCTAAAAAAAATTATTAAGGGAATCATTATAAGCTTCCGAACTGCGATTTTGATCTTCTAAGCCATTCTATTGTCCTAATGCTGGCTGCTTAGTATCACTTTCTGACTTTTCAATACAAGGAGCGAGAAAGTTCGCACTTTGTCCAGTGAGTCATCAAGTTTATATGCAATCGTGGATCCCGAAACCTCAAGAAGCAGGAACCAAGCACAAAATCCGCAGTCTTGGGAAGCCAGACCCAGTGACAGGATTTGATATGGACACTGAGACCAAGACCTGTTTTACGTTCCTCAGCCGCCATTAGCGAACAAGAAGAATCTTCGTCTAGCTCAGGATTCGAACTTACTGCTTTCCATAACGATACACTCTCACCAACCAGTGAAACAGGGACACGACCATTTCTAAAATACGTTTTCGTTAAATGTTCCACATTGAATTGCGAAAAAATTCTTGGAAATTGGTGTGAATTATTAACAAGTGGTAAATCTGGAGTTTTTTATGGTTTTATCTAAACAAATAATCAAGAAATTTTCGTCTTTCTATTTTGTGTAGTTTAATTTATTATGTTTTAAATTTTATATAACTCTAAATTTTTTTTTTTGGTTTTTTAGTTTTCAAATTCGGCCATTTGTAAGAGTGTTGTTTTTGATTTTTGTGAGGTTTACTGCTGCAAGGTCCAGTATTAATAAGAAGGAAAAGACTTTCATGTTTTAAACCCAGCAGAAAAATTCTAAATGTGAGGTTAAATTCTAGGAATCTTTATAAAAAATCTTTTAATCTTTCAAGAACAATATACAAAAGTCGGAAATACGGAGTTCAAAATTCATAATTCTTCAGAAAATACCAAACTGATATATAAATAACACCACAACTCGAAAACTTTGCCGCCAATCAGAAGCTATGATGATAAAAAAATTGGATTTTATTCAATTTTTTTAAGAATACTAATTTTTTCACACTGGAATTTGTTTCCAAACTTTTTGCTAATAAAGAAATGAAAAACAGGTTTCTACGTATTATACTGCTAAAATGTACAAATTTCACTTATTCGAAAATTGAAGATATTATTTTTGCTCCGTAGTTATCTATTTGTGTATTTTATCAACATATTCATTGAGAATTAAATGAAATACAAATATATAAGAAGATGATGAAGCGCAAGTTAAGTTGAGTGGAAGAAATCTTTTCACGTTTCTTTTTGTATAGCTTTCAAGTTCAATGTGGTTGCTATCTCATTTTTACAAAAATAAGTCGCATAATTAATTAGTCAAAATTTGTTTCCTAATTCGATAATGAATTCCCACAATAACATTGCGTTGAATACATTTTGATAATAAGTTTACAACTTGTAATTTTCACTAATAAACATTTGGACCAATCGACCATTCAGCAATTAGTACAATTCTTTACTGAACCTTTTGGTTTCTGGCTCATATCGACAAAGTGAGTGAATACCAAGAAAAATACAACGCACATATTTAACTGCTGATAATTTAAATAGTAATATTGAAGAGTGTAAGCAAACCATAATAAAATATATTGATAATGTAAGCGTATGATTTGCAAAATTGAAAAGTCATAACTTATTAAAATAATAAATTTCTGTAGTAGAAATTGATGAAATCTAAGGTATTATAGTAGAAACATCCTATGGGGCTATCATGCCCCGGGCACAGCATGCAGAAGGGCGCCAAATCATTTCAAAGATAAGCAAAATTTTTCAGTAAACGTCAATCTTAGTTTTATTATAATATTTATTTTATTCGATGAAATAAACTTTGCATTTTATAATTATTGTGTCATGTCCACGGAAAAATAAAAAAAGCTCCAGGAAAGAATTAGATTAGGAAATAAAAAGTTGTTTATAAAAAATATTTGACGAAGAGCTTCAGGAGCTTGCCATAAACGAAACTTTTACTCTTATACCAGGGTTACTCTGAAATTTTTGAGATACGCGCAGACGAAAATTTACAAAATAAAATTAATGGTTTAATTTTAAAGTACAAAGTATTTTAACCCAGAAGACGATGACTTACTTCAACTTGTTTAGCGTGGAATAAATTTTAAACAGAAGAGAAAATGGAGTTGACGCGAGAACATTTTCGCGCTATGATTTTCTACGATTTCAAAACAGGATTAAATCAAGAAGAATGCGTTCAACGGTTGCAATTAGCATTGGGTGATGAATCTCCAGCTCATGCTACTGTATTCAGATGGTTTAGAGAAATTAGAAGAGGTCGCCATTTTCTTCAGGATAAAGAACACACAGGAAGGCCGCCGTCGGCAGTCATCCCGGATAATGTGTTTGCCATACAAAAAATGTTAATGGATGATAATAACTGTACCTATCAAATGATACAGAAGGAACTTAACATTGGATCCGCAGCCATACACAAAATCATTCATGAAGAATTACATATGAAAAAAGAAGTTTGCCGTTGGGTTCCCCATAATCTAACTGAGCATCAAAAAGAGGAGCGTGTCAGAATCAGTAAAGAAACTGTAAATATGCTGAATGATGGTGGCCACCGCATCATTTTTAAAATTGTAACAAGTGAGGAAACGTACATACCGTTTTTTAAAGTTCCAACACGTCGCGAAAGCAAAGTATGGGTCTTTGAAGATGATCCCACGCCGACAGTGGTGAAAAAACAACGCGCATTGAAAAAAGTTATGTATACCGTTTTCTTCAGAAGTACGGGATTGGTCAAAGCCATCCAGTTGGAAGGACAGAAGACAGTAACAGCAAACTGGTATACCACTAAATGTTCTTTATTATTCCAAACGTATCTTATTCCCGGCCGATGCACCATAAATTTAACTCACTCACAATTCAATGCTTTTTGTAGCACAAGAAAAAGTGTCTCGGATTCGTCAATCAAGAAGTAGGCAAATTTCACGCATCACAACGTTTAATTTATATATAACCATATACACATATCCAAAGCACAATATACTTAATTGGTAGCATAATTAATTATATAACACTTATTCGTAACACAATAATACTTTTCTCATATGTAACATAATTTCAATATTGTACGTAGCATTAATCATTTTGTAGCAATTAACATTTTTGTAGCAGACTGGTCATAACAAGACCTTTTTAGTCGGTGGTTCTTTTCACACTGACTTACCGTGCCACCTACTGGCGTAAACAGATCGGAGAGAGCATTCTTCACAAGAGGAGCGTGTCAGAATAAGTAAAGAAACTCTTAATATCCTGAATGATGGTGGCCAACGCATTATTTCTGAAATTGCAACAGGTGATGAAACGTACGTACCGTTTTTTGACCTTCCAACCCGTCAAGAAAGCAAAGTATGGTTCTTTGAAGATGATCCCACGCCAACAATGGTGAAAAAACAACGCGCACTGAAAAAAGTGATGTATGCCGTTTTCTTCAGAAGTACGGGATTGCTCAAAGCCATCCACTTGGAACGACAGAAGACAGTAACAGCAAAGTGGTATACCACTAAATGTCTTCCAGAAATTCTACAAGAACTGAACGTTAGGGGACTAATGCTTCACCATGACAATGCATCTTCACATACAACCGGATTAACAGTTGAGTTTCTTAAGCAAAAACAAATTAAAGTGATCGAGCATCCGCCGTATTCACCTGATCTAGCTATGTGCGACTTTTGGTTATTCTTTAATCTAAAAAAGAGCTTACGTGGACGTCGTTTTCATTCAGGAGAAGAGATTGATGTGGATATAAATGCATTTTTTTCATCTATTTGAAGAAATGGATGGCTTGAGGCCTTTAATCTGTGGAAAATTCGTCTACAAAAGTGCATTGATGCTGGAGGAGACTACTTTGAACACTCCTAAAATTTTGTAAGTATAACTTTAAAAACCT
This sequence comes from Latrodectus hesperus, assembly GCA_037975125.1. Lineage (NCBI taxonomy): Eukaryota > Metazoa > Arthropoda > Arachnida > Araneae > Theridiidae > Latrodectus > Latrodectus hesperus. The sequence continues at coordinate 54,660,718 of CM075856.1, forward strand.
AGTTGTATCTCAAAAATTTCAGAGTGACCCTCGTATTTCAATATAATTTTGTATAACTTAGTTCCCTTTAAAAATTATGTTTATTTAACAATGCTTTCAATTTTTATTTCTTCATCAATTTGATTATCGGTTTTCATTCTTTTAATCCTTTCCTTTTTAAGTTTCATACTTTGCTCAAAGTTTGTGATACTATTGTTTTGTGCTACAAATCTTGTACATGTGTAAATAACGAAAATATCTTTATTTTTTCATATGAAATTTCTGGAATATTAGACTGATCAGTTCCATTTTATGCATATGAGATGTTTTTATTTTAGTATAAATTTATTTGCCAAATTATTTGTAATAATGTTATATGGTAATTTTTGAATCTATTAACGTAGGGAGATTACGGAAGAGTTAACTCCTATTACATTCGGGATCCAAGATGGTATATTTACTAGAGGCCCTGCTAAACTAAATGACGTTTCATAAAACTGTTGTTGTTGTTGTTGCATGCCCCCAAAGGCCAGCAGCGCTAGACCAGGTTCATGACGTGGTACACTCTACAATAATCTAAAACCAGAAGAGGGTCGTCAACCAAGTCCTGCTTGGAGAGCCCAAGGCACTCAAGGATTTGTTCAGGCGAAGCCTGCTCGGTAGAGCAGTTAGTACTGGTTTCAAAGGTTCACGAACCTTCAGAAAATTTTAGAGTCTTAAGATGTCCACTTCGAAATCGGGCGAGAATAGTTTGTTCCTGACGACTTAAGTCGTTAGTCAGGGAGCCTCTGGGACGGGAACTTTGGTACCAGTAATGTACCGGAGGGACAATCCAAGTCATCCTGTTCTTAATTTTTTCTCTGGAGTGAATTTCCGTGAAGTGAGAAGAGCTAAATTAACGGAGGCACATTTCATAAAGTGGTGGAAAGTAGTCCCTAGCAACTGGGCATAGTAACAATAATAATAATAATCTATCACCATAATTTAGTCACTGTGTCAATAAATAACAAATAATGATGAAATTAAAAATTAAATATTTTGGAACTATTTGAGTGTTTAAGATAATTTTTTGTGTGTGTATCCTTTATATAATGCTGAAATTACATATCAACTGTCAAAATGGGTTCAGAAAATCTTGAATTCAGGGAAGAGAAATAGGATCTAAAGATAAGAGAGAGCCGAATATCAAAACTTATGGAATAGTTGTTGGGCATGTATTGAACAAATACATTTCAGTTAATACTTGTCTGCAAAAGCAGAAGGAAAGCAATCTTTGTCTCCGCGGCGGCCCTTCCGCGTGGGTGTCGGAAGGGAGTGGCAAACAAGGTGAGCCAAGACTTTGATAGGGTGGATTAAGTTCCATCCGAGGACTGTCTTCTTCGAAAAGAGTGCATCTCCGTGGGAAGTGCAGCACGTGGGGAAGCTCCCGGTGTTGTAAGGGACTGCAAGAAGCGCATTTTATTGGGAAGGTGCTTTTATGAGGGAAATTATACGCGGGTTATCTTTTGACAGGAATGGGATCGGATAATTAAATTAATAATGAATACGAGTTCCGTGTCAAAAATTTCACGAAATGTGATTAGTGAAGAACGTATCACTTCTTCGGATATGGTGCTTCAAAAATTTGCTTCAGTCTTTTAATATGTGCTCCTTTAATTGGTAATTATTTACCCTATTAATTCATTCATAAATATGCTTCAGTGTTTTAATTGTTTTGTGGTGCTTTGTAAAATGCATTCATTGCAGTTATTTTTTTATAATAGAGACAGGATATTTTTGTTAAGTTGAGAAGCCAACTGCTTTTTTATTTCAAAATGGCTCACGTGTCCAAATCTCACGTATAGAGAGAAATAAAGTTTGCCTCTTACTTGAATCTCTGTGCATGAGAGACATTTTTATTGATATTTAACTTTGCTGACATCTGTACATTCCACATAGCACATTTTCATGAATGTATTTTGAACGTTTTTCTAAAAGAGAAGGTTTGAGGAATTAAACATACATTAAACATACATAACAATAAATTAACCGCAGTACTTCATAAAGAAATGTTGATACAAATCCGTCTCTCTTCAAGAATTCATGCTTTGTAATAAAAGGTTCAATTCAGAATATTTTCAGGGGTTGTTTTATATTTAAAAAATTCATTCATTTTAATGCAGATTGATGTTAACAGTTGGCTTTATCCTAATAAGTATAGAGCCAATCGTTTGAATTTCATAATCGAGCAAATTTCAAAATCGATTTCATATAGCGTGGACCTGGTGGGATGAACAAATGTGAGGGAGTCTCTTCAAGTTGCGAAAATGATTTCAAACTACAAGAAACCGCACGTGTTCTCAGACTACAAAGGATGATGGATACACGTTTTGAAAAGTTTTATATGCGTAAAATTAGCAAGTATGTAAGAAAAAGTAGATAAAATGTTCACACACACATGTGTGTGTTTTTTAATTCAGACTGCAAGAGGTTTGGTAAAATTTCAAGTAGCTGCTAAACATTATGTTTAGAGTTTATCTGTTCCTAGTTATTTCGGAAGATTTTGAAGAAACAGTTTCTACGTGAGACTTTTTACGTAATTTTTATTTACGGGTTAAAAAAGTACTTTTCAATGCGCAAACTATTTTTACAGTGATTCATGAAATTTTGAGATTTCTTTATACGGTCTACATTCACACAAAGCAGAAATATGTTTTTGTGGGTGAAGTTTAAAAATTCAAACTGTTAGAAGCTAATTTTTGTGTTATTTTATTAATGGAAACATTTCTTTGAGAATGGGTTACCATAGATTCCTTTTCAAGAGCTGCACGCGCTGGCAATGAGACAGAGATCAACGCTTTTAAACGCTATGAGTATTCCCTACACTAGGGTGGGATTCGAATCCACGAATTGTTGAACCGAAGACCAAAACACTAATCATTCAGCTACCTCATCTAACTTCAGCGTATGGTTTGGAAAATAAAAATTATAAACATTATTTGGAAATTCACTATAAAGGAAAGAAGATATTTTTCAATTTGTCTAACAAAAGCAAAGCATTAAAGTTAAAATATCAAGTTCCAAAGTATTTTAGAAAAGATCATAACTGCGTAAGTATTCATTTTCTTTAAAAGTTAAGAGGGCTGAAAAAGCTTATATCGCATGTTTGTGGTGTACCATTCACGAAATTATTTAGTCCAACGGGAAGTTTCTTTCAGTAGAAGTATTTCATGTAATACTCGATTGCCGACAGTATCTGCATACTTCAGGACCAATGGACTGGTGTTAGGTATGAAGACACTTCATAGAAAGGGGGAATTCAGTAGATTGCGATCAACGGGGGAACCGCTGCGACACTTTGGGTTACCTACCCTAAGTTTTATGACCCACATATCTAAAAATATTTTCCTGACCACCAGTGTATGTGAGACAAACGAAAAATTAGAAGTAGCTCTTGACCCAGGAAAATCTATCCATCTCTGTTTATATATTATCAAAAGTCTGGAAATGTTCAAAATAAGTAAATTCCTTGCGTACATTTTATTGCAAAACATTGCATAAATATATGTGAACTTGCTCGAAATAATTTTAAAAAACTTTCTTTAATAATATTAAAACAATTATACGTGGAAAAAATGGATCTACACTTTGAAAGAACAAAAGTAACGCGTGTCTATTCTTTTTTTTAAAAAAATGATCTATATTTTGAGAAAACAGAAAATTTTATCTATACTTTGAGGAGACAAAAACGATTATTTTATTAAAATGTAGATTCATTTTCAAAATTAAAAAAAAAAGAAAAAAAAGGAAAGAAACTGAAACATTTTTACAGCTTTCATAATAAAACGTTAGAGTCATAATTATGTCAAAAAGTTTTCTTGGGCTCATCAAACGGTTTTTTTTTTTTTTTAATTTCTTCACCTTAAGCCTTGTGCTTTTAAAGCTAGAAAAGAACAAACTTGCTCTGAATTTAAGAAATAGAGAAAAATTAATAAATAAATAAAAAGCTTCAACGAGAGGAACTTTTTGAATGCTTACATTTATTAAAATGAATAAAATTTCTGTTGAATCTTAATTTGAATTAATGCATTTAAATTAATATTATAATTAGTATTAAATAAGTTAAATCAGAGAATATCAACGTTGATTGGCTTGGTTATCATTATGAGAAAGTAGTCAGTTTGAACGTAGTCGAAGATTCGTCGTGTTTTCCATCAGCGTCGTGGTTATAATGATTTCCATCTTGAACGGATAGCGCTGGAGTAGTGGGCCCCCAGTTTGAGTGACATCAGCTGAATCTCTGCTTTTAAAGACACTTTGGGGGCCACGGCACGTTCATTGAAGGCCCCACTCTCTACAAAGTGTCATCACTTCCGCCCACTGCAGTGCTGAAAAATGAAAATACTGGAAACCACAATAGTTTATTATCAGAAGACAATACAAAGTAAAGGATAGTATGTTTTTTTTAAATTCATTTGCTATTACCTTTTAATAAGTTAGTAGTAATATCAGGTTTATGGCAAATGCAATAGAAAAAGCGTGTCACCTGTCAATCAAAAGGGGTGTGTGGTTTCGCGACGCCACATGATAGTTTGTGTAAAATAAAAAACACAGGGTCATTTTTCAAAGTTGAGTTGTTGGGTTCCTACTGCTTTCAAAAATTATTTTCGTGTTGTGAGCGGGTCAACGGCGTCTATCAATTATTTATACGCGTGGTAGCTTATTCAAGTTGAGTTGAGTTGTTGGGTTACTACTGCTTTTAAAAGTTACTTTAGTTTTGTGAGCGGGTAAACGGCTTTAACCAATTATTTACCCCGTGGTTAATCATGAGTTCAGTTGAGTTGTTGGCGTTCCTGCTCTTTTTAAAAATTATTTTCGTTTCTTGAGTATGCAAAGGTGGAGACATGAAACGATGTCCAGTCGGCAAGAGAAATACTCGGTTTGCTTTATGTTTCGAAATTCATAAAAAGAATGGTCTTTGTGATAAAGTAATAATTGTTTTTCTTATAAAATTAGTTTAGAAATGCTTCACTATTTTAAAATTTACTATACATTTTTTTAATTCTTGTTTTTTTAACAGCTATATCAATGCTCAGAGTGCTGTCGTGTAATACTGAGAAGCGTGTGTCCAATGGAATTACATCGTTGCGGAGAAAATAAATGCATAAGCTGCAAGAAGTTTGTTTCAGAAGATCATTATTGCTGTTTGCAATGTGTTGAGGCAAACAAACTCAATGACAAGCTAATATTTTTTCACTTCGAAACAGAGCAGTCGACTGGAGAGCACATTGTGAACTTTGTCATTGTCCAATATCTTGACGGGACAGAATTCCTTTTTAAAGGATATAATTGTATCCATGAATTTTGCAGTTTCCTTTTTTCTCCTCAACATGAAGGATATACTGCAATAGCTCATAATATGAAGAGGTTTGACGGGCAATTTGTACTTCGTTGGAGGCTTGAGCAAGGTCAGTGCCCAAAACTCATATCTAACAGGTCTAAAATAATGTCTATACAGCTTTCTACATTAAATATAAAGATTATAGACTCATTAATTTTTTTGCCTATATCTTTATCGAAACTTCCCAAGACATTTGGCTTACAGGAATTAGCGAAAGGGTATTTTCCACATTTATTCAACAAGCCTGAGAACCAGAATTACTATGGCCCCTTCCAGATGTTGAATATTATTCACCGTCATCAATGTCTACAGACCTAAGAAAGAAGTTTCCAGAATGGTATGAAACCCAAAAGAATTGCACCTTTGATTTTAAAAATGAAATGTTAAAATATTGTCGGTAAGATTTTTTTTCTTCTGAAGAATTATGTTTTCTTACCTTTTATCCTGTAATAAAAAATTGTTTTTTGTTTGTGTTTGCAGATCTGGTGTTGATATCCTCAGGTATTGCTACATAGAGTTTCGAAAACACTTCATTTTGGTAGCAGGAGTGGATCCATATACATATGTGACGATTGCCTCAGTTTGTATCAGTAGAGTATATGAATCCTCTGTTTGTAACCATTCTTTGATACGTTTTGTTTTTATTCCTCCCTTTAAAGCTCTATGTAAACTATTAATACCTCCAAAACTTCCGGGGACTTCAGGATCTCTATACAACTGAACCAAAGCAACGTCCATTGCATTTGTGTTAACAATCAAGAATGAACATTAAGTGTTGAATGTGCATGCATTTATACTCATATTTAAAACAATCTGTTTACATGAGACATTTACTTTCATAGTGTTTCTTTTTATGAAACATTATAATTATTGAATTTAACACATTTTCATATTATCTAAAAGAAAAAATAATAAATAAACACACACACATTTAAATTCCAAACAATGATATTTTATTTAGCACTATTTTCAAAATAAATTTGTATACAAAAAATATTCAATTATATTAAATATTTTTATCAAATTCCTTTACTCACTCATTATTTCCGAAATATTCAAATGCATCTTCTGGACACAAAATATTTCTTACATTTCAAATAATGTTGTCTAGACGTAAATTTCTCATAAAATCAACTGTCACATACATAGAAGGTTTCAATGCTAAAAATTGTTCATTTTGGTTTAAAAATGGTTCATTTGAATGGCTTCGTCAACCCTTAACGCAAAGCCACAGACGTCTCCACCGCCAATGGTGCGATGAAAAAAGGCTGTGGATGGCAGAATGATATGAAATTGTCTTTACTGAAGAGTCACGCTTCTGTCTGGAATACCACGTAGCATTCGAGTCTGGAGACACCGTGGAGAGCGGATGCTGAACAGCTGCATTGTGGACCACCACACTGGTCCTGCACCGAGTATTATGGTATTGGGCGATATTGGATATAAATCTCGCACTCCTTTAGTACGCATTGCGGTACTTTAAACAACCGGCGCTGCATCTCCGAGGTGTTGGAGCTAGTTGTCCATTTTTACTTTCAGGGCTTGCCCAAGGCCATATTACAACAGGATAATAAGCGACCACACGTGGCACGCATTGTCCAAGGGTTCTTCGTCAGTCTACAGATTGAATTGCTTTCCTTACTGGCTCGCTCTCCGGATATTTCGCCAACAGAAAACATGTGGTCCATGGTTGTTCAACGATTGACGCAGATTACATCCTCTGCTGCCACACCGGTTCAACATTGGCAACATGTGAAAGCTGCTTGGTCTGCTGTACCCAAAAGATACATCCAAAATCTCTTGAATCAATGCCAAGGTGTACGGCATTGGTGATTCATAACAATGTCGGCTACTACAGGACACAGATTTTGGCAGGAACTACATTTACAGAAGTCTATAAATTTAATCATTTGGTCAACATGTTTATCTTCAAAATAAATTTTTTTTATGAAATATCTTGTCTTTCTTTGTGTTGTAATTTTGGTCGGTCAATACTGCATTTAAAAAGACATAGATTAAAGGAATGTTTTCAAGGAAAAGATTGCTTTCCCTAAGAATACGTAAGTTAACAGGGCATTAAAATTTGGAGTTTTTTCTCCATTTATACTAACAAGATTTAGTACTGAATGAAAACGTATTTATTGGGAAATATATTCAGATAAGTCTAAATGGTTAGCAATAAATTCATGAAGAAAGGAAATAGCTAATAATAATATCATAAATATGCAAAAATGATAGATTCGACAAATAAATTACTGTTTTAACGACATACTAAATATACACAAAAGAAAACATTTAATTATCAAATTAATTAATTAAAAGCAAATTATCTGTTAAATCCGTCATTTCAAAATGACAGATTTCACAAATACTTTAATTTTTAATGATATACTAAACTTAAGCTAGACAAAAGATAAATCAGCACAAATCAATAAATTCTTATTTTTCTGTGAAATTTCTCATTTAAAGTGACAGATTTGACAAATAAAATACTTTAATGACGTACTAAACTTATGCCATGAAAAACTTAAATAGGCAAATTAATTTATTAACTGCAATTTATTTTCAAGTCTGTACTTTAAAAATTACAAATTTGTCAAAAAAATTATTTTTTTTCACGATATACTAAATTTTTTTATCTACACAAAAAAATTTTAATTAGCATATCAATGAATTTAAATATTTTTATGTTATCTGTCATTTAAAAAAAGACAGATTTGGAAAATAAATTACTGTTTAAAAAATTAATGCTAAACTAGGAATGAAAATATTGAACACTTTTTGATAGTTTGTTCCAGTATTTATAAATCGAAATAGCATTTATACTTTTATATTGTCAAGTTAGATGTGTGTCTGTATTTTGCAACAATTTAGAGAACAAGTTACGCAGTAATTTAAATGGCACGTTAATCGGACTTTGCCAACAAATTTTAATTAACTTTATTTCACTAACTTGAATCCTAAATAAAGACATGCATTATTTTTAAACTTGAATACTTTTTCTTTCTATTCGTAATTGTTAAAGATTTAAAACCCCGTAAATCAACACAGATCGTGCTGACTATATTTCTCTGTAATGTTATTTGTCTTAACACTAAAAACATACATTTCGCTTGCGTACAGTAATTTTCTTGATCATTTAATAATTTTTAAGAAATAATCATGCAGTTACGGAGCAGTTTATGAATTTGAGTCCCACTTCGGATGCGGACTTCCTCAAAATGGTTGGAATCTAATTTAAGTTGTTGTTCTCAGTTTAGTAAATCATCGGGGGTGAATAAAAGCACAAACAATGTAAACTAAACTAAGCCAAGTGAAGAAGTGTTATGGAGAAAAACTTGCAAGGATTGATTTCACTCACCTTTGTCTATTGCCCCTCCGCTATCGCTATTTTGTCAGACTCAAAAGAGGCTAATTGTGTTTTTACTGCACAAAACTAGGAAACCGGAAACTCCATTAGTGGGATAGCCATTCCGGCAAATAAGTAAGATTCTAACTTCGATTTGTACGGCGAACATGGCACAACTATTTGATCTATATGATAACTAAAGTTGTATGCAGTCACTTCTAGTTAAAAACCAAATACCAAGAAATTAATTCCTCTGAATATTATACGTTTCTCAGCCTTCAATAAAAGACGTCATTGTCGTTATTGACATGTAACAAATTCGAATCCTGACCCAGGCAAAGATCTTTCGTACTTACTGATGGCGGCGGGTGGCTTAAATAAGTAGTCTTCGACAAGATGTCCTCCAGCTGAAATGGTACTTCTGGGAATAGGAGTATAAGTCTGGGACTCTTTTGCTTGGTTTTTACTTCTGACTGAGGAAAATTCACCCACTTTTGGGGTCAAGAGGGCATATCCACTTGGTACCCCTTATAAAAGGCGCCCTGAAAAGTAGTGAACCATGTGACCGATTATTAGAGAAATTGTTTTTCAAGGATACTTTGATGCGTGATTTTGTTTACTAATTTAGAAACTTCTTTTGGGGGGACTGTTGTACAAATTCATGCAATAATAAACTAGAAACTCCAGGTTCAGTCTTTTTCTTCTTTTTTTTAGTAAAAAAAATTTATATTTCAGAATTTTTAACAACATAATTAACAATGCAGCAACATGAGTATGCATTTCTATAATAACAATTGCAATAGACTGCATTTGATAAAAAAATAATAAATTTCTATTGCGAATGATATCTAGGTAAAATATATTAAATACTTTGGTTGGTTTTATCGTCTCGAATGAATGTGTATACTAGGTATTTGATCGATTTATTATTTTGAAACCTTTGGAATGTACGTAGTACCTTGATTTGTGTTTCGAATTAATCCATTAATGTTTAATAAGATTAATTGCTTAACACAATACAAAGAGAGTATTCTTGCATTTCTAATACCAGCCATCATTAAATGGATCTGTTACACTGACGCAATTTACTAGCGGCAAACGCGTGAAACAAAAGCTATGGCAGTTAAATCTTTCCCTCAAGTAGCATTCTCATCATAAATTCCCTGAACTTACGTCTGCGAGCTCACCTCGCAAGAGGCCAGCAGCGAATAGACACGCGGCCTCCATTCCCAGAGGCTGCTCCGTGAAAAGCATCACTGCATTTCCGAAACCTCTTCATCAGTCAGCAGAGAACATGAGCGATTGTCGAAAGCTTGTACGAATTTTTGTAAGAATTATTAATTCTTTGGTACAGAAAATTCCTTTATGCACTTTACTTACTTCAATAGAAACCGTAAATGAATGATTATTTAAAGTTTCCATACATTTATGCGCATATTAATTACTTCATTTGTTAGAAAATTATTTTTGCTCCTAATTATCTTCTTTCTAGTTGGCCATAAAATAAAATAAAGTGATAACTATAGTATTTATAAAAAATAACAAATATATTTCGAATTAAATACTTTTATTCTATTGTACGATTTTCTGAATGAATATTTTCGTAAATTATGTTTAATTATAATTTCTCATTTAATTTTTGCTGTTAAATAATTTTCTTTAAAACGCACATACTTTTCCCTGAAAATAAAATCCTTTTTAAGGAATCTCATAATTGTGTCAGCTAAAATCAATTAGTTTTGAAATTCTTGTCCACCCAGCAGCCATGGTTATCGCTCTTGGTCATCGTTACATCAGTTCGCGGTTTCAAGTTCCCCGTTGGTTTTGGAAGTTTTAAGTGGTTCACAATCTTCTTTAACCTGTAATTCATGGTCGAATGAACCCATGTACGCAAAAAAATTACCGCTGAGGAAAAATAAACCAAACTTTTCTCTACCCTAAAGAAACAATACAATTTCTCCAGTTATGACAGGAGATCATTAATAACAAAAACTTTTTGAGCAAAACAGTTACTCTATAAGTATTTGCTTTAAAATAATTTTTACATAAAAATTGACGGTCAAAGTTCTCTATGCGTAAATTTAAAATTATCAAGTGTTGAATAGTTTAAAAACTACACTATATACTGGTCATTAAAATTGCTACACCAGGAAAGCGGCACATTACACACGTGAAATTTGCATGACAGGTAGAACTTGCTGTGATATGCAAATGATAAGATTTTCAGCGCATTCATACAAAGCAGGCGAAAGTAGCGACATCTACAATGTGTATAAAACCAGAGATTTGACAGCAGATTTCTCATACTCACTTTCCGTTTCAACGTTGTTTTCGGCAAAGAAAGTTGTTATAATGCCTCGTGTAAGAAGAAGAAATGCCTATCAGCACGTGTCTGACTTTGATCGAGGAAGAATTATAGCCTACCGGGATTGCGGTTTATCGTACCGCAATATTGCTGCTCGCGTCAGTTGAGACCCCATGACTGTTAGCAGATTATGGAATCGATGGGTTCAGGACCATTATACGGAACGTCATGCAGGATCTCAACGACCCCCCATCACTAACAGCAGAGAAGACAGACATCTTATCCGCATGGTCACAAAGAATCGTACAGCCACGTCACGAACCCTGAGTCGAGAAATGGAGTCATTTGCAAGGCAACATGTCTCTGCTCGAACAGTTCGACGACGTTTGCAGCAGCATGGATTGTCTGCATGGCGACCATGGATTCGGCTACCATTGACGCTGCGTCACAGGCAGGAGGGCCTTCAATGGTGTGATCAGCGACGAACCTGGACGCGGGAATGGCATCACGTCATCTTTACAGATAAATCTCGGTTCTGTTTACGGGACCATGATGGCCGCATCCGTGTTTGGAGGCATCGTAGAGAATGCGCATTGCCAGCTTGCATTGGACATCGTCATACTGGTCCATCTGCTGGAGTGATGGTATGGGATGCCATTGGATATTCGTCTCGATCATTCTTGTTCGTATTACCGGCACTTTGAACAGCACCGTTACATTTCCAATGCGTTAAGACCCGTGGTTCTGCCCTATCTTCGAGGCCTCCCTAATGCTTTGTTTCAACAGGATAATGCACGACCGCATGTTGACCATGCAGTTCTGAACTTCCTTGATACAGAACAGGTTCGACTGTTACCCTGGCCAGCACGTTCTCCTGATCTGTCACCAATTGAGAACGTGTGGTCAATGGTTGCCGAGCGATTGGCACGCCATCACTCACCATCCACTACTGTCGATGAACTGTGTTGAAACTGCATGGACTGAGATCCCCGTACATGCCATACAATCTCTGTTTGACTCCATGCCTAGGCGAATAAATGTTTTTATTGCAGCCAGAGGTGGCTGCTCTGGTACTGATTTCTCAAGATCTATTCATTCTAATTTCCTGTAAATCTAATCGCTTGTTCTTTCCACTATAATGTATGTGTCCAATAAATATCGTTCTGTTATTGGCATTCCTTCTTGGTGTAGCAATTTTAATGGCCAGTAGTGTAATTAATGTTATTATATATAGATATGATAGATAATATTTTAAATTAAAATAATGTATTGTTTTTTTAAACATTGCGTTGTGTATTTATTATTTTTCTCTACCCAGATTCAAACCTGAGAAATATAAGCAGAAATTGGCTTTGTTTTAGTAATTAAAAATTTTCTTTAATTCAATCATAAAATTACAAATCTATTTACAGGCATACACAAACTCAGTTACTTATATTATTTCAAATATTTAAGCTTTGCTAACAACATAGTTCAGCATTCACATGGAGTTCATAATTTATACTAGATATCATAATCACACATTTTTAAAGTTATAAAATAGGTAATACCACACTAAAAAAATAAATGGCTGGTAAAATAAAAATAAAAAAGACATTGACTTACAATTTCAGAAACTAGGCCGGCCTATTTAGAGGGCTTCGAAAACCTGGTTGATCATTTATTCGGCGAGGCTTCTTCCATTTGGACTCGTATTAATGAAGGACTCGTTTGGACTCATATTACAGGAGCCCATTTCTTCTCATTCCGTCTAAACTCATAGGATTTTATTATATTGAAATTTCAGTTTTATTCTTTATAGAGATTCCACTACAGACTTAAATAACCAACAAGGTCCTTTTTCGAGGCGATGTGCTGCAGCTTTTTCTTTTTTTTCTCCTTCTGCTGACACCTGTCTTCTGCCTCCTTCTCTCGCTTTCTCCTTGCGGTTTCCTCCAAGTCCCACGTTAGCGCATCCCACTTCGTCCAAATGGGGACAATAGGGAATCGAATTAAGTAAAAAAAGGACTTCCAGCCAGAAAGAAAAATGGGTATAGTTTAATTTATAAAAATTATCCAGCCAGTGAATACAGCAATATGGGCTGATTATATCCGGAGCTATGGCTTAAAGAGGTTTCCAAACCATTAGAAAAATCAAAGCCCGAGATGGAGTTCGAACCCACGAACTGTCGAACCGAAGGTCTGTGCACTAACCATTTTGTTAACTGATCGGATTTGAACTTCTAATTTAAAAAAACGTCGATAATGATTTGGTTTTGATCTCTGGTGTGACCTTGCCCGGGAGCATTACGCGATAGCAGCGATTTTCTTTGCTTTACTTAACCGATCAGTGGCACGCATCTTAAAAACATATTGTAAAATGTGTGCCACTGCTCGATTAAGCAAGTGGTACCCGTCAAAATAGGTCCGCCCGGGCAAACGTGGGCCGAAAGTATGGTGCGGCAATGGAACTTTATTGGCAAAGCCAACGAAACTACTCGAGTAATATATGGCCGATGCCATTCGATGTGGGTACCGCATGCTTTCTACAAGTGCACCAGCGCCGACAACTGCTAAACGACGGACATCAAATAAAACTTTTTTTATTACAAAATTACTATGTTTTCTTGTTTGATTTTACTTGCTTCATAAAATCATTAGTTACTTCATTAATTCTGTTAGTAACAGAAAATTAATACTGTTGCTAATAGAAAAAATTTGTCATTATTATTATTTATCATTTGATAAAGCCTTTCACATACATTAGATTTAATTCAAATTTAATTAAAATCAAAATTCCTTTTTTTAAAGTATTAAAATTTCTGTAAGTGCTTATACAGGGAGAGAATATGTAATTTTGACACACACACACACACACACATATATATATATATATATATATATATATATATATATATATATATATATATATATATATATATATATATATATGACCATTTGTTATACAATATCACAAAACTATGTTTTAATATAATCACAAAATGTACATTTAAAAAACCCTTCTATATTTTAAAAACTTTTATACTTAAGAAATAGGTATTCTTAATGTAATTGTTCCATGGATATTTAGTTTATTTTATTTGACTAAGTTGATATCACTTAAGCGATATCTGTTTATCGAAAAAATGGTTTTTTCATTAAATACGAGGATCCCTCTGAAATTTTATTTAAACTGAAACTTAATTTGAATACAACTAAGTTTTTAAACTTATACTCACAAAATTTTAGTCGTCTTGAAAGTAGTCTCCTCCAGCATCAATGCACTTTTGTAGACGAATTCCACTGATTAATTGCCTCAAGAAATTCATTTCTTCGAATTGATGAAAAAATTGCATTTATAGCCACGTCAATCTCTTCTTCTGAATGAAAACGACGTCCACGTAAGTTCTTTTTTAGATTAAAGAATAACCAAAAGTCCCACATAGCTAGATCAGGTGAATACGGTGGATGTTCGATCACTTTAATTTGTTTTTGTTTCAGAAACTCAAGTGTGGTGGCATGGCCCTGAATGGTTAATCAACTCGGAAGATACCTGGCCATGTGCACAAAAGCCTGAAATCAGCATTGATGATGAAGAGGTGGAATACGACGGACAAAAACTTATTGTTACCTCAACAATTGTTTGTTCCAAAATTATGGATCTGGATAGATATAGCAGCTTGAGAAAACTATTAAGAGTAACTGCTTGGATACTACGTTTCGTGAACATGCTGAAAACCAAACTTCCACAAAAGGGTCCTATTACATCAGACGAACTCGACAAAGCTGAACAGTTTTGGGTGAAATCTGTTCAAGGAGAAGCTTTCTATGAAGAAACAAACTGTTTAATTGCAGGTAAACCTCTTTTGAAAGACTCAAAACTTCTCTGCTTAAATCCTTTCCTTGATCAAGATGGTGTTTTGCGCATCACAGGTCGCTTAGGAAGAACTGATTTAACAACTGATGAAAAACATCCAGTTATACTACCTGCTAAGTCTAAATTAACTGAATTGTTAATTTGGGAGTCCCATAAAAGAGTATTCCATTCAAGTGTGTCTCACACGTTAGTGCAACTCAGAGGAAAATACTGGATTTTAAAGGCTAGACAAACAATAAAATCGCTACTTCGGAAATGTGTTATCTGCAGAAGATTCAACTCCTCTCCTGGAGATCAAGTTTTAGCTCCATTGCCAACTGAACGAGTAGAGCAGTCGCATCCATTTGCAATCATCGGAGTTGATTTTGCTGGTCCTTTGTTTGTAAAGAATGATGACAAGCAATATATTTTGTTGATAACATGTGCAGTGACTAGATGCCTTCATTTAGAGCTAGTTGGAAATTTATCAACAGACACTTTTCTTCTGGCATTTCGACGCTTCATTGCTCGACGTGGTTTGCCGTCTGAAGTGTTCTCCGATAATGCGCGTACTTTTAAACGTGCTGAACGAGATTTGAAGCAACTTTGGTCAATTTTGAACGACTCAAAATTTCAAAACTTTTGTTCTTCAAATTGCATCAGATGGAAATATATCGTAGAGAGAGCTGCCTGGTGGGGTGGATTTTACGAACGTATGGTACGAACTGTAAAGATTGCTCTTCGCAAAACTCTTGGAAAATCCTCCCTAACCATAGAGCAATTGCAAACTGTTCTCTTCGAAATTGAGGCTATGATTAATTCTCGCCCAATTACCTATGCTGGAACTGATGCAGATGAACCAAGTGCTTTAACGCCGGCCCATTTTCTTTTAGGAAAAAGAATAACATCCTTGCCTTCTGTAAGACTTAAAATTGATTCAAACATCTCTTCCAGGAAGAATTTAATTAGGGCTTTCAATTATAGAGAAAAATTAATGAGACATTTTTGGTCTCGTTGGAAAAATGAATATTTACTAAATTTACGATCAGTTAATTACAATTTTGTTAAAGGTAACATCACTCAGTTTAAGGTTAACGATATTGTTTTGATTAAAGATGATCATTTGCCTAGAAATGTTTGGAAACTTGGCAAAATAGTAGAATTATTTCCTGGAAGAGATGGTAAGGTGAGAGCCTGCAAAGTTAAGACTGAATCATCAGTGATTAAACGCCCTGTACAGTTATTGTATAATTTGGAAATTCAGAGCTAAAATGTATTTGAACTACATAATTTGAAATTTTTCTTTTTTTTTTAGAATAATAGAATTTAACATTGTATATTTTTGATCTTATATAAACTTGAATGTTATAAAATTCTTATACATTTAAATATTTATGTTTTATATTAACTGGAATTAAGATTACTAAATTTATCATTTGAAATTTAATAATTGTAATAATTACTTTTGAATCAAACTGTATTTAACTATATCTATAAGTATTTTGAATTGAAATTTGATGAACCCTTCCATGGTTCATGGGGGGCTGGATGTTAAGAACTATTTTCTTGAAGGCGGAGCCACACAGCTGCCGTCATTCGAATGTGTATAAATAGTCTACTTGTCTTTGTAATTTAACCTTTCTCGATTGCTCCTGTAAATATTCTGTTAATCCGGCTGTATGTGAAGATGCATTGTCATGGTGAAACATGAGTCCCCTAATATTCAGTTCCTGTAGAATTTCTGGAAGACATTGAGTGGTATACCAGTTTGCTGTTACTGTCTTTTGTCCTTCCAACTGGATGGCTTTGACCCATCCCGTACTTCTGAAGAAAACGGCATACATCACTTTCTTCAGTGCGAGTTCACCATTGTCGGCGTGGGATCATCTTCAAAGACCCATACTTTGCTTTCTTGACGTTTTGGAACGTCAAAAAACGGTATGTACGTTTCATCACCTGTTACAATTTTAGAAATGATGCGGTGGCCACCATCTTTCAGCATTTTAAGAGTTTCTTTACTGATTCTGACACGCTCCTCTTTTTGATGCTCAGTTAGATTATGGGGAACCCAAAGGCAAACTACTTTTTTCATATGTAATTCTTCATGAATGATTTTGTGTATGGCTGCGGATCCAATGTTAAGTTCCTTCTGTATCATTTGATAGGTACAGCGATTATCATCCATTAACATTCTTCGTATGGGAGACACATTATCCGGGATGACTGCCGACGGCGGCCTTCCTGTGTGTTCTTCATCCTGAAGAAAATTAAGACCTCTTCTAAATTCTGTAAACCATCTGAATACAGTAGCATGAGCTGGAGATTCATCACCCAATGCTAATTGCAACCGTTGAACGCATTCTTCTTGATTGAATCCTGCTTTGAAATCGTAGAAAATCATAGCGCGAAAATATTCTCGCGTCAACTCCATTTTCTCTCCTGTTTAAAATTTATTCCACGCTAAACAAGTTGAAGTAAGTCATCGTCTTCTGTGTTAAAATAGTTTGTACTTTAAAATTAAACCATTATTTTTATTCTGTAAATTCTCGTCTGCGCGTATCTCAAAAATTTCAGAGTAAACCTTGTAACAATTCTATAATAGAAATAAAACAATTTTATTTCTGATTAATGTAAATATTGATGATACATTTGAGAACTTACACACACATATTTTTGTCTTTCAAGTTTTATAATAATTTCTTTTAATGTAAGTTATTTATATCTCTCCATTGTACTTTACTACTAAATAGTGAAAGTCATATATTAACACATGTAGACGAAATAACATGTTTCGATTTTTTAGAGCAGAAGCGTATCATTTAAATTTATTTATATATTTAAATTTTCCATTCAGATCTACATTAAATGATAAGAAATTCTAATTTATGGCAGTACATAAATGTGTTTCCCTTAAACATCTATGTACTTAATGCTCTCCTTATTTAAAAGTTTTGATTCATATGATTTGAAATGAAATAAATTGAGATTAAAAAAGTTACTTGTAGCTTTTATATACAGAATGGAGACACATTTTTTATGCAATGAAGACCTTCGCCCCTCTGGAAAAGTCATGTTTAAATACATAATAAAAAACACCTCTAAAATTAGTTTTTACTGTTATAATGCTTTCAAATATTTATAATCATTTGTATTAATGCTAATTATATTTAATATATATATATATATATATATATATATATATATATATATATATATATATATATATATATATATATATATATATATATATATATATATATATATATATATATATATATATATATATATTAATGTATTAATGCTAATTATAGATAAAAAATTTAAAATTTGTAATTCCATAATGTAATAGAATTTAACAAAACAGTTGCAAAAGCCAAAAAAATCTGATATCTTTTTAATATTATGAGTTTATAGCCATAAGACTTAGAAAATGATATACTCCATAAATAAGTAATTATATTTACTTTATAGAAAAATAAAAACATTACTATGGTTTCAACAGCAAAGTGTTTTTTGCTATTGAACTCAAAGTTTGGTTTTTATTAATGTTCCAAATGACAGAAAAAATTTAACAATAAAATTAATTGAAAAAGTATTAATTTATATAAAACGCATTATCAAAATACACATTACATTAAAATACATAATATAAGTGCATGGAATTGAAATAACATGGAAATAAATTGTTAAATGCTACATTCTAGTCTCATAGGCATGCTTACGAATCGGTCATTTCACACGCTGCATAGTCTCCGTCATTTGCTGAGTCTGAGATTCAACGCTCAGTGTGTCGAATTATTGTTCTGAAATCAGAATAAAAAGCTAACTTCTTACCGGTGTCCAGAAAGGTGGAACATGAAATAGATAAAACATTTAAAGAGATACGTGTATATTCTTAAATAAATTATTCACGGAAGGATATTTTCATCACAGCTAGATATCACAATAAAAGTAAATGGGATATTTTATTCTTATACTGCGTTCTAAAAGTAATGTTTTTGAGTCCAAATTAAGACTGATTTTACAAATTGAAA
Organism: Latrodectus hesperus; assembly: GCA_037975125.1. Taxonomy (NCBI): domain Eukaryota; kingdom Metazoa; phylum Arthropoda; class Arachnida; order Araneae; family Theridiidae; genus Latrodectus; species Latrodectus hesperus. Next base: position 54,679,600 of record CM075856.1, read on the forward strand.
ATATTTAAAATAACCCAATTAAAGGATTTATTAAATAAAAAAAATGGTGAGGTTTAATATACACACACACACCACACACACACATATATATATATATATATATATATATATATATATATATATATATATATATGCACAGTTTTCAGTATTTGTAAAACTGTGAGACGTGTGCATCGAGGATACAAATGCTTCGTATTCGCACTCTTTGGATGAGACATAATGTGAAGAAGAGAAAAGTGGAAATCAGGAGCTGGGGAGGGGGGACGCGATGAAAAGTTCCAGCTGGGAATTTTCCCGATATTAGGAAACACGCTATGAGAAAGGTCCTATTATGGAGGTCAACGAGAATTTGTTTTCATTGTTATCTTTCCTCCCTCAGTCAAAGAAAGGGGGGACGCGGAGGAGCGCCCTCTCTCTCTCTCTCCGGTCATCACACGGCTTCAACATGGAGGAAGTTTAAATGCACTTCTTTTATACATTAAATTATATATTTTTCGAGGGATGTATACAATCGCGAAACGATTAATAATGTATTTACTATTATGCAAGGGAAAAGTATTTCTAGTATTGAAAATGTATCATTTTTTATATCAATGCCAAACGCAAGTGTGCAAAAAATAGATACTTGAGGTTTGCATTTAACCATTAAAGCAATTTTATTCTTTTACAGTAAATTTTTCTGACTGCAATAGTAGTAAGCAGTATACATTGCTGTCTATTAAAAATATTTTATAGTGTGAAAGGAAGCATTTTAAAAAGACATTTATTATTTGTACCGCATTTGCTCGTGTATAAACGGCACCCATTTTTCCTTTGAAAACAGGTGTAAGAAAAGGGATGCTTTGTAGATGCCAGTACTGTGCATCGCAACTCTGTATTTATTCCGGAAATTCTGTATTTATTCCGGAAAAAATTTATTTCCGGAAATTTCTCGTATTCAATTTATTGTAATTTTTTTCTGCTTTTTTGTGGAGTGTGAGAATATTAGTCAACTAGATTTTAGTGATTGCGCTTGCTCTGTTAGGGACGATCACTGCTAAATTCATTTAAAGTTTCCAATTTTCCTGAACGACTTTCCAATGTGTCACATTCCTACTGTTAAACATTCTTACATTCTTTAGCAAGCTGTAGCTCAAAAACAACGGTGGCACTTCTATAATACGCAAGCTACGTGCAATTGCATATACTAAAGAACATGGAAGAAAGGCTACAGAGAGGCAATTCAAGTCACCCCCAACAACGATAAAAAACGATCGAACATTGTGAAATAGAAATAGGATCTGAAAAAGCAGATCACATTACACAACCTACGGAATCCATAAAACAGAGACCGTAGTTAAAATTTTAAGAAGTCTGGCAATAACAATGGTGAATGGTACAAAGGACGATTTGTTGTATGAGAATTCAAACACTGAATTTGAAGAGGCTTCTAAGTGATTCTCCATTCAACTCTGGAGACGACAAAGAAAATTAAAAGATTATTTCCAAGATAGATTTGATATTTATATAAAGCATTATTTGTATTACTTTGTAACGACAATACTGCAAATTCATACTAATAAACAATATTAAAGTTTCATCGTCCAAAAAACGCGTTTAAAAAGAGAAAAGTCTTATACACAGCAAGTACTTAAACAGTGTGGCATGTAGGCAAATTTGCAAGCAATTTAAGCGTTTACTGAAGTGCAAAATGAATGAAAACAATCGCCATTCTGAGCAGCTGAAACTACTTTCCAAGTTAGATATGAAGCAGAAATAGGGAACTCCTTCGAGGCAGCTTCGAGTCGGTGCTGCCCTTCATCAATCATAACAACTGCGAAGGAATGGGAAGCAAGTTTTCCAGCTGAGAATGACCCTATGGTTTCATTTGGAGAGAGGTCTAAAGACGATTCAGTTTAGGGCAACCATTGACTACAATCTGTATCGAGGAAAGTCAGAGATTGATATGCAACATGTACCTCTGCATTATCTTGTTGGAACGTGTAATTTTGAGATCTCGGACTGAAAACAGGAGCGCTGACCTTATGATGTTAGAAATGTTACAATCACCGTTTAAATCTCATCGTCGATAATTGCGCGTATCGGCTACGATTGCGCGTATCGTGTGTTCAGATTCAACCTCCCGATGACGACAATAAATGCAGCCAAGAGACGAGCATCCGAATTTCCAAATACATGTACGGGCTGTTGAAGGAAAAAGATAGAACTGAGATTGGGCAGAAATGGTGACCTTAAAAAATCTTTGTCGTTGGGCTTACTTGAGTTGCCATCTTTCTATACGTTGCATTCTCGCGTAAGATCTCAACCGCTAGTGAAAAACAAAAGATGGACATTCCGCCTTCTGTATGCATGTCTCCCGGGGCTGGTATTTGGGAACTTTCAGGATTTCCTCAATTGCGACACTCAGTGATAATTGTCTTCCTGGAGATTTTTTTCCTAGATATGACACACTATTTATGAAATTTATTCGTTTGTATTAAAACAATATTAGGCTGTCAACATGGCATGCCAAAGCAACGTTGCAGCGTAAGACAAGCGGAATCTCGTTTTTTGACTGATTGTATGTGTGTGCTATTATGATTTTGCAATTCCTGACCTCACAACACACCTGTTCTGGCCTCTCCGTGGCTCAGTGGCTGAAGGAAGCTATTCTGAGGTTCTCGGGTTTGAATTCAAGCACAGTTGCGCAACAGGAGATGGGCGTTGTACTTCGCCCTTCTGCTTGCACGTCCTTTGCGTTGTGTGCTTCAGAATGTTCCGGGTTTCCTCCTTTGCGACACATGAACAAGAGTCACTACTTACAAAAAAACCCAGACGGGGTAATTGAAGTGGCGGATAACGAAATCCTTTTTAATGGCCGGCAGGCTGTCCGTTACTTGATTTCCACATGTTTATTCTATCATGCACGATGTGGCGCTGAGATCCTGCATGCAGTTCAGTGCCACCCTCGCCAACCAATGGATTTCGTAATCGCATGGTATTACTTGGATTTCGTTCGGAGTGATTTCGATCAGGATACCCACCGATAGTCTACGATCCTGCCTCTGCCGATGTTCCTGGTTAACACTTCTTCTATTTATTCGAACTCTAATACGATATTCTGAGATAAATTCGACCTCAGAAACTTTACAGAGAAATCCTCTTAACTTTGTATTACCAGTTTAGTCTTTATGCAGTGCTTCATCTTCTTGGAATACAGTGAGATGATCGCTTCTTCTGCCGTCTGTATGGTCTTCCTATCCACGAAACATTTCCTTCCCTCCGCTGCGAACTTGATGGACGGCGGGGCGCAACTGCGGCTTCCCACGGTCACAAGAGGGCGCTATTCAAATACTGTACCATACAGTATGAAAATACTTTCGCTTCATTTTGAAAGGCAAGTGAAGGAAACCATTTCAAGCATGACTGCCCACTTTTACTCCGGTATAAACTGCCAAAAAACGTTATTGCTTTAATTCACTCAATTTAATCTTATTTGAAGTATCGTCACGTAATCATTCACTGTTGAGTTAGTAATTGATGATGACTTACAAAACATTGCTCTTTCGTTCGCTGATTAATTTATAATTTCATTTTCTTGCGAAGAACCACCTATCTTCAGTCAGATGCCGTACTCACAGATTTTGTATGCTTTTAAAATACTTTGGTTTTTTTCTCCGTCACTAGGAGGGATTTTTTCATTCGGCACCGACACCCCGGCCACCCTATGTTTGGTTTGCATTCATAAACGTCACGCGAGCAATCATTTTTTATCTAATCATAATTTCATTATTTTAGTAGCAGTAGTATCATTTTTTTACTGCGATAGATTTTAAAATTTGGGATTTACGGAGATAAGACTGAGGCGCGATTTCATTTTTGCAAAAAATGTAATGAATCACCAAGAACGAATGTGTTGGAAGAATCATATTACGAACTTAAAATGTAATTTTAATCCAAAATGGCTGAGGAACTCGCCTTGCACTGCTCCAGTCCCGGCTGCCTTTTTCTCTGCAACTCCAAGTGTCCGGTGCTGGTCTCACACCGATCCAGTCTCCGATCTTGTCTCAGGCAGCTGCACGCGCTCGGTCTCCCTCAAAATCTCGACTTCCCTCCTTCCTTTGCTGGAGCCAAAACCGGTTCCTGGTCATCTCCTTACTTCACTTCGCCATGCACTCTCCACATGAACATACCCGGCGACCCCTCACAAACAAATTTCTCTGCCAACCACAGGAAAACTAAATTACATTCATTTGTGGTCAGTACATATATAGCGACAATTACGACAAAATATGGCCACAAAAATAAGGGATCATAAATAATACATATTTACTGCGATTTTACTTAAAACTAGGTATTTCTGCTTCAAGTGTTCTTAAGCAGCTTAAATTCACATTGCTAATTTTGAATTAAAACATAAATTGCTGGTGAGATTTTTTTTTCTCTCAAGTGTAAATAAAGAAAATAGTAGATAATATGTTTACTTTAAGAATCCATACTTTTATTATTCAAAATAAAATAATACATGAAAACGAAACATTAATAAATACTGAAAACATTAAAACTTCCTTTTTTCCAAATATTGTTATCATAGAATGAAAATGGACTACTTACGTTTAGTGAAATTTTCTTAAAGGTCAAAGCCGAAAACAGCAAGACTTGGAGGATCCCACCTACACATGATTGGTACGAACAAAACCATCCTGGGGCTGCCCTGGAGCTGAAGGGCAATAGGAAATTGCAAACCATCATTACCAGGCTCATTACTGGACATACTCGCACCCTTACATTCGTTCAGGGTCAGAAGGTGTTCCCTGTGTGCCTCAGTTGTAATTTCCACCAAGCTTCTCCGGACCATCTGCTCTCCTGTCTGGGTTTGGAGAAGAGAGATCTTTTTGAAGACCCTGCACTGGTTTGGGACTTTCTCTGGGCGAACGATCTACTAGACTTGGTCTAGATTGTACTAGATCAAGTGGAATAAGGAACAACAATAGAATGAAAAAAGTGCTTTCATTCATAACAGTTGGTGGAAATCATTGCAATTATTTATAGAATTTTTATCTTTACCGGAGAAAAATGCTTTCCTTATACTTACGCGTAAATGTGAAAACTATTTATCTAAGTTAACATATTTGTTTACATCAGACACTGCTGCAGCAAGACATATAAAATCTTAAGAAAATCAGAAGCATTTCTGAGGCCAGAGTTCATCGAAAGCCTTCCGTCAGGCGTTCGAATCAAGACCCTAAGTGAAGACAAGAAAACTAGCATCTAAAGCGTAATCACTTTTCTGGTAAACTTTTCACAAATAATGGAATATATTTATGTATCGCAAGAGAGAAACCATGAAAACTCTGGATCTGTGTGTACTTATGATTCCTAACCTGGCACAAATAAATGCAAAAACAGGATGTGATGTGAGTAGTTCCTTTAATTTGATAAATGCCGTCTTTTCGGTGGAACCGAATACAAAAGTAGAAGACTTTCTTAGTAGGTTACTTAGAGGTCTGGCTAAAGTAGCATAATTTGGAATACATTTTCGAAAATAGCCTGATAAGCCCAGAAATGATTGCAAGTGTTTGACGTCTTTTGGTTCAGAGAAGTTAATTACTGTTTTTATTTTTGATGGAGAGGATGAAATAGTATTTTTTTCTATATCATGGTCTAAAAATTCAACTTTTCTTTGCAAAAATTGGCATTTCTTAAAATTAATATTGATATATTTCTTAAAATTAATGGGCATAAAGTGCATTATAGTCATATTTCGGATGCTAATTCTTTTCATACAAGATTTACCGTTTAATTTCAATGATATTGATTATTCTAGTTCCTAAGTATACAGGGGAGAAAAATGAAAATGTCAAATTATGGCTTCAGAAATGTGAAGCGTTTGCTATTTCATTAAATTTATCAGATATTCAGAAATTTATTTTTGTACAAAGAGCATTAAGTGGAATTGGGTTGTTATTTATTGAAAGCGAAAGCGATATTCATTGCTACGCTGCATTGAAAATTGCTTTAATTTTGGAATTTGGTGAACAAATTAATTCATCAGAAATTCATGACACATTAAATTGTCGAAAAATTAAAGATAAAGAATCAATATTTGAATAATCTTTAATTATGAAAGAAATTGCCAGTCGAGCTCAACTTGATGATATGGCTCTATTATTCAAGGCATTAATGATTCTTCCCAGAATAAAGCTATCTTGTATGGTGCAGCTATATATATATATATATATATATATATATATATATATATATATATATATATATATATATATATATATATATATATATATATACATATATATATATATATATATATATATATATATATATATATATATATATATATATATATATATATATATATATATATATATAATTTAGTAGAAATTTAAAACAAAATTAAAAAATTATGAAGAAATCCAAATAAGTTGTCAAAAATTAAAAATTAAAATTCCTCTGGTAGAACAAACAACTAAAAATCAAATTAAAATCAAAATTTAGACTATTTCTATTCGATGTTTTAGCTGTGAAAAAAATGGACATGAATCGATTAATTGTAGAGACAAAAATAAAGGTTTAAAGTGCTTTCATTGTAACTCTTTTGGGCATAAAGCCAGTGATAATAAATGTCCCACACCATTAGATAACCACAATTCAACAGTCCGTACTCTTAACAATCCCATCACTTTTCGACAAGATATGCATAAAATAATTAAAATCGCTGGTATTTTGATTAATACTCTCGTTGATACCGGAAGCCATGCAACTTTATTACGCGAATATCTGTATCGTCAAACTGAATTTTCTGAACGGACCGATTCGCAATTAACACTAAATGGATTTGATAGCTCTAAAGTATTCTTGGTTCATTTCAGGCAAATATAGAAATCGATAATGATATTTTCTCTACAACAGCTTATGTTATTTCTCAACATCAGATGAGTTTATCCTTAATTATCGGTACAGATATTATTACTCTCAAGGAACACTAACAGTCAATAAAATGGTATTTCTTTACATAAAACAGAAAATAATAATTTTTTTCGTGAATTTAGTTAATGTTGTTACAACACATCAGACACACACATTGATTTAAATCACATACTTGACAAAAAATGTAAACAAGAAGTATACAATTGAATGAACAACTACAAACCCAATAAAACGCGAAAAACAGAGATGAAAATGTCTATTTTTTTAAAAGATGATATCCCAGTTTGCCAACGAGCACGTCGAATGTCCATGAATTGGTATCCAAGCAAATCAATGATTGGTTAAAAGAAAGAATACTTAAATATTCTTGTAGCGAATATGCTAATACAATTGTTTTGGTAAAAAAGAAAGATAATTCTACACGTTTATGTATTGATTTTCGAAAATTATAAAAAAACAATTAAAGATCATTATCCATTATCTCTCATTGATGATATATTAGATCATTTACATTGCGCAAAAGTATTCACTTCTATTGACTTAAAAAATGGTTTCTTTCATGTGGATATTGACCTAAATTGTGCCAAATACACTCGTTTCATGATCCATAACGGACAATACGAGTTCCCTAAAGCACCATTTGGCTAAACAATTAGCCCAGCCGCTTTCAACAGATATTTATCTTGCGTTTTCAGATAATTAATTGCAGATGGTACTTTAATTATGTACATGGATGATCTTGTCATACCGTCTAAAACTGAAGAAGAGGGACTTATTAAATTGAAACGTGTTCTCCAAACTGCTTCATTATTATTAAGAGACACATTATTGCTTTGCACATTCGACTGAGTAGAATTTGAAATCGCTTCAGTTTCATAATCAGTTATTTAACAATTTTTTTACATTTTCTTCAAGAAACTCCAAATCAGAGAGGAATAATAAAATTCTTTCTGCAATTCAGGTAGTGATCCATTAATATCTATTTTTAAAATAGTTGCAATCGATTAAATTAATTCTTTTAAAGAAAAAGCTGCTATAATATAAACTAATTTAGACTTCAAATGTGCATCAATGTTTTTGAAATCAAAACCATAAAAGTTTCTCTCTCTTTTATTCGAGAACGACTTAATATATCAACTTCTTCGCCAAACAACAGCTTGTGAAGTAGTTTGATTTCTTCTCTTTTTTCAGTCTTCGGTGCAAGTGCGATTTCAGTCATATCACTTAAAAGCATCTTGAAAATAAGAGTGACTCACCCTTCTTCAAAGTAGAAATCCAAAGCAGCGAATGTAGGAAAATCATAAATCGAAACCAGAAACAGGCCCTCTTCAACTTGTCGGCGATTCTGCGGAGTGGGAAGAATTTCGGCGGGAATGATAAACAAGTCTCTGCAGAATGTATGTGAAATAAAAATAAGTGGCCAGGGTGCCCATGTGGATTAGGTTAATACACTAATAATACAGCAAATTGTCATTTTAACTATAGTATATTAAACATTATTTTCATTTATTTGCAATTGTAATTACAAAAAAGGAATCTGAATACAACATTTATACTTCGGAACCGTCAAGGTTCAAAATAAATCTTGACCGTCTTCTGTTATCATCTCCAGTTTTTTTTCTAACCATGGACACCAGGATCGCTGTTCAAACAGCAAGCACTTGATGATGTCATGATGTTGAGGTGCGTCATCAGGTACTCCATCTCTCTCTCTCTCTCTCTCTCACACACACACACATATATACATACATACATATATATATACATATATATATACATATATATATATATATATATATATATATATATATATATATATATATATATATATATATATATATAACAACTTACAAGCGTATGATCTATTTAATTGAAATTTTTAAGCATGTGTAGGCGGATTTGTCATGATATGGGCAGCAGTTTTATGCTGAGCAAATCATAACCTTAAAAAGAGGAATCACTGGGCATAAGTGTAAAAATTCCAGTGGCGTGGGGTCCATCTGTGCAGGTATGCACTGCACACCCTGGGAAAATTATGAGAGACAATAATTTTCTGCACCTATGTCTACCTATCTTTATGTGGTATATAATGAATATTATTTATAATACATTCAAATATTATGTTCATTTGTGCTTGCTTGTATTCCCGCATTGCGTGCGGTACTAGGTGTTGCACCACGTAGCGCGCGTTCAAAAGCAAACGAACATAGGAAGTTTTGATGTGTACGCACTGCTCACTAATAGAAAATCGCGCTTTGTATGTATGGCATACGGGAGAAGCACAACATACTATAGCACTGAGGCAAGTGCAGCTATTTTTCCTGTATTTGGCATTCAGAATCATCCGAAGGTACGGTTTATTAAGCGTTGTATTAGAGTCGGGACATACGTGCTGAAGCGCTTTTGATTTTTTAACTGATTAACTGGCCATACTGTTTTGAAAATGGTTAGTGTTTGAATTTATATATTATAAGATTTTGATTTAATTTAAATATAAAATAATTATTTCCTCAATATAAGGGAAATGTTTTAGTGTGGTAATGTAATTTCGGTGATGTGTTATATTTATAAAAATAATTCGCTGAAAAACAATTTTGTTTGTTGCACAAAAAAGAAACGAAATTTAAAAGAAGAGTTTACCGTTCATTGTGTCTAACAGACAGTATATAAGTTATATCTGTAACACCATATACCTGATTTTGTTTGCAAAAATTGTCAAGATATTTTTCACAGAATATATGATTTTCAACAGTTAAAAACAATTAATATAATTAATTGTGGATGTGGATTAATCAGTTGATTAAATTATATTTATTAATTTAATAAATAAATAAATTATATTTATTAATTTAATAAATAAATATAATTTAATCCAATGACCGGACAAGAAACACTTCGTACTACATGAATCCATACACCATACAACACAAGACATGATTTTTGCTTCAGTACTAATAGAATTCTCATAAGTTTAGCTGTTTTTATAGTTATACCTCGACTACTCGTAGGTAAATATTTTATTTAATGTATTCTTTAAATTCATATTCTTAATAAATAACTTTTTTCAGAATGGAGAATTCAGATGTCTCAATAATTAAAGATTTATTGGAAAATTCATTTTCGAAACGAGGCGTTACTACAAAAAACGAAATAATTAAATAAAGTAGACCGATGCCGGATATCATTCTATCGCAAAACTTTAAAGATTAAAGGACAACAGTGTGTACAACATCTTCAAAAATGTATGCATGAAAATTTTAAATGATTAATCGGTTGTAGTGAATTGAATAAGTTGTACTGTTGGCCATGTTTACCATTTGTTGTAATTGAAAAGAATAAGAATATTTGGACAGAACTAGGGTACAGTGATTTAAATCATCTCCACGAAGCTGCAAAAAGAAACATCACACATAAATGCTGTAATACTATTAAAAAATATTTGGTACCATCAGGAAAGATTTAATGTTAGATCAACAAAAGACTTCATCGATTATTTAATACAATGAAAAAGTAACAAAAAATATGAATATTTTCAAGAGATTAATAGAGGTAGTTTGTTACTTAGCAAAACAAGAAGATGCAATACTGGACACAGTGAGAATATTAATTCCTTTCATCGAGGAAATTATATAGAATAACTTTAATTAGTAAATATGATGACCTTTTAGCAATCCATCTAAGGACTGTAACTGCATTTTCTGGAACCTCTAATGAATACAAAATGATATTATTACTTCGAAAAAAAATATTGTAATTTCAGAAATTAGAAAAATGAGGTAAAAGAAACGGCATTCGTTGCTATTATGCTGGACATATCTCACAAATCGCAGTTATCGGTTGTGCTATGATATGTTAATTGTGCTGCACCAGTCGAAAGATTTTTAATTTTTAAAGATGTTAGCGGTGATCGCTCACAGCGGAAGCTTTGTGTAATGTTGTGCAAGAAACAATTTTGAGTTGGGGGTGTGAGAATAAACTGATTGCTGAAACGTACGATGGGGTGGCTGGCATGGCAGGAGCGTTGAATGAGACGCAGAAAAAAGTAAAACACATTTTCCTAGAAGCTATGTTTGTGCATTGTTGCACACATTTATTTAATTTAGTTCTGTCGCAATCTGTATTGTTTATAAAATAATGTAAATTGTTTTTTGATACAATGTCTGGCATATCATTTTTTTCGATGTCTATAAAACGAAATTATGTTTTAAATGAAATTATTAAAAGAAAATTTCCAAAATTAGCTAAAACACGTTGGAATTATTCATCTTGGTTGGTAAATACCATAAAAAGCGAAAGGCAAGGCTAATTTGAAAATATTATTGAGAATCCAAAAGGCTGGGATAACGATACAATTAATATTGCAAAGAGTTATCACATGTTTTTTGAAGAATTTTACGGTAATTTTCTCCAAAATATTTTTGACCTAGTCTTTAGTTATACTGATGTTCTATTTGATATTTTATAAAAAACTAACTTAGGTATAGCATATTCTAATCAAAAAGAAGAGGATCCAAAAGATGCAATTCAAAATATGCGAACTTCTGTTGCATTTGATGAAGTTTGATGAAAGAGACCATTTCTGTAGTGAGTCCCCCAAATTTAAAAAATGTCGTGTAAATTTACAAAACTCAAGGGCAGACCAACATTTAAAAAAATTTATATTATGAAATAATGGACACTATTTACTGTCAGTTAGCTGTCCGTTTTAAAAAATTTAATTCGCTCAAATTTTTTGAACAATTGAATTTCAGTTTTTTTTAGAAATATATATAAATTATTAAGTAAATTTCCGGATGAATGCCTTAATTCGTTAAAGAACGTTTATGAAAATATTTCGATTTTGTAAAGCTAACCAATGAATTACGTGTTCTTTATCGTAGTGAGTCATACCACGAAATGAACTTATCGACACTTATTCAGCATATAATGCTGAATGATTTGACAGATGCCCTAAGAGAAGTAAATAAATTGGCACATTTAATTTGTACAGTTCCATTTTGAACTGCTTCGGTGGAGGGATCCTTTTTAGCATTGAAAAGAGTAAAAAATTGTGCACGCAATACAAGGAGCCAGGGCAAATTAAGTAATTCATCTCTAATAACAGTAGTAAAAGAAATGTTACACTTATTACAGTGAAAACCAGAGTTTTTTGATCGTGTAATGGATGATTTTGTTAGTAATACGAATAGACGTATGAATTTTGTGTTCAAATGAATAATAAAAACATTTTTATGTGGTTTTATTATTGTTGTTGTTTTCTGCATACCTTGCATGAAAACCTACCGCACCACTGAGAAATTCAGATAACTAGGTCCATTCTATGAAGCTTACTTTGTTTCTTGCAGGCATGGAAGTTTCCAGGATCATAATGCACACTTGTATATAGCCGAGATCTGTCGCATTCACTAATGGTGCCTGAAACACGTCTTTATTTCTTCAATGTCTGAAGTGTGACTGGTAAGTCAAGTCAGAGGATCTTCTGACTGGTCTCTGCTTCTAAATTACGAAGACACACCCACTCTCTGACTTGTAGCCATGGGGCAAAGTCATACTTGAATATTCGTTGCCTCACGATGCCTAGAATTGCTGATCTCACACCCTTCAGCACGACTGGTCAGTGTGATGGATTCATAGTGCTTCTGTCGATCAAGTGAGTGGGATGAAAAACAATGCACTTTGAAATGCTTCATGAAGCATAAAATGTTTTGTCTTTGGGAACTTTTTATTTCCTATAAAAATTTTGATGAATTCCTATGCTTAAAGTTGGTCACTGTAAATATAAAATTTAGTTCAATTTGATTTCTCTATTAGTATAAAATTTAAGGTCAATAAAACAATTTGTATTACGTATTAATGAGTACAGTGGAGTTGATTGCTCTTGAATTCTCTTATTCAATCTCATCAGATATTAAATTATTGTCTAATGAAAAGATGAATCATACAAATTGATAAAATTAAAGATTTTGCATTCGACAAATTCACTTTAATAGGTGCATAAATATACTATAAACTTAGTTAAAGTAGCATTATATATATATTAGGTCTACCGGAAAGTTCTGTCCATTTTAGAATGAAACAAAGGAATACATTTTTTCATACTTTGGATAAACTTTATTGAATAATATAATTGCCAGCATTATTTATGACTTCTTGCCAGCGTGATAGCGATTTGTATATCCCATTTTTAAAAAAATGTCTTATCTCAAGAGGCCAAAAATTGAACCAGTGCTTGTCTGATATCTTCTTCGTTCTTGAATTGTTTGCCCTGCAAGAAATTTTGTAAGGACAGAAACAGGTGATAATCAGGTGGTGCTGTGGCAACTCAGTCACAGTAAATCCCTAAAGGGGAATGAGAAGCACATTTTCCCTATCCGATGGGGAATCTAACCCAGTTGCTATTTGGATGCGGTCGAATGAAGACCGTATTAGCACCAGTGTATTATGGTGTGGAATTTAGATTTTTATGGAATATAATTATGAAAATTGTTATTTGTTAATTGTTATATGTTACAATAAAATATTAAAGGCAATAGGACTTATTAATGAACAGGAAATACACACACAACAATTCGTAACGCAGCAGGTGCTAGGTCCGGAGAGTATGGTGGATGCGACAGAATTTCCCAGCCTAGCTCTGCGGCTTTCTGACGAGTCCCCAAATCAGAATTTGGCCTGCCATTGTCATGAAGCAGTATGATGTCCTTCCTATTGAACATCGCCGGCCTTTTTTCTTGGAGTGCTGTTTTTAATTTATCCAATTGCTGACAGTACCTCTCTGAATTTAGCCTTTCGTTTGGTTTCAACAGCTCAAAATGTATTGGTCCTCGAATATCCCACCATATACACAACATTCTCTTGTTCAGGCTCAACTTCGGTTTAGAGGTAGAGGGGGCAGGTTTTCCGGGGTCACAATATGCCCTTTTTCTTATGATGTTTTCATAGGTAATCCACTTTTCATCCCCAGTTATGATCCGGTCCAAGAAGGGTTTGATTTTGTTGCGTGCAAGCAGAGATGTGCATATGATGATTCTATCATTTAAATTCTTCTCATTTAACTTGTGTGGCACCCATCTCGAATATTTCCACACAAACCCTAGTTTCCGAATATGGTCGGAAATGGTTTGTTGAGCTGAATACTTGTTGAAACGGATTGTAACCGGAGCGGACAGAACTTTCCGGTAGACCTAATATATATATATATATATATATATATATATATATATATATATATATATATATATATATATATATATATATATATATATATATATATATATATATATATATATATATATATATATATATAAGTATGTATATATAAAACGATAGAGTGAAGCATCGTCTGGGTTGCATACTATGTATTAACCTTCCTACCAACCATGTTATATTGGTTTTTTTAAATAGGTTCTTTTTTAAATTTGCTCCAGAGAGTAAGAATCGCAATTTTTATTAATGATATTAAGCATATAGCATCCTTTTTTCCTCTTTACCTTTTGTTTAATAAATAAACTTTACAAATAAGTCACATTTGTATTGATTCTGTTTGTTTCTCTGCCTGAACTTGCGTTATCCTTAATTTATGGACACGAGTGGAATATGAAAAGATAAACATGTTAGATTTATTGTTAATGTGAATGTATGTTTTCTTATAATTTTTTAATAGCTTTTGTTTATGAAATAATTTTATAGCGTATTATTTTTATTGTGTTCACAGTGCTGTATTTATGTGGAGTTATAAAAACGTTTTCTTTGCAATATATAAATAATAATAAACTTTATTTTTGTAGAAATGTGAATAGAGAAACTATTTTGAAGCCGTAACTAATTTAAGTAATTTTTTATTATATAAAATGTTTGCAAAAGAATTTTGAAAACAAAAGAAAATATTGTAAAAAGAAAACAGCAATTTGTTGTATTTTGCTTTAATAACATTTGGCTTAACAACATTTGGCGACATTATCACTTGTGTTGGCGAAAAGGAAAAGTGGCTAAATTTTTTATCTCATTTATTTTATTTTTATTAATTTTTTGTTGTTTTTTATTAAACATTTCCAGGAAAGTGTTTAAATTAAATATAGGCATTTAAAAGTTAAGTCAATGCACTTTAACAATGAAAAATTAATGAAATTTCACCCAAAAAAAAGGCAAAACAAAAATTCAATCGATATACGAAGCTTAATCTTTGGCTAAAATATAAATAAAACTGTTAAAATATCGAGTATTTATATTGGAAGTCATTTTTTTTCTAGGCAATACATACACACAACTAACTGGTAATAAATTTTCAATAAGTGTATGTAATTATCAAAAAGCTTTAAATTTCGAAATGTATAAAGTGAAAAAAAATTATCCCCTTTTTCCTCTATTCGGGTTTTTTTTTTCTTTTTTTAACCAAAATAGCAATTTTAATATTTTGAATTTTCATCCCCCCCTTCGGAAATACTCATCAGAGCTTTCAACGATCAAACTACAAAAGAGTCTCTCTCATCGATCAGTAAAATATTTTTTGGAAAATGCATAAATTACAAATGTAAAAATACAAAATTTTTTGGAAAATACATGAAATTCAAAAATGAGCGTCAGATTTTATGCTAGTTTTTTTTATTAAACTGTTTTCCTTTTATATATAAATATTTAAAAAATAGAAAAAACTATTTAACATACACTACATTAGAAAAAATTGTTAAATGACATTCATATAAAATATACTAACATCACCATCATTTTATCAAAATCTTTTGCACAAATTAACTTTACTTTTTCTGTGTTTATTAAAATAATAATTACTTAAAAACAAATTTTTTCATTTCTTCGGATAAAGGAAATTTTACTGCTATTTTTCTTACAAAAATGTACCTCAAAATTACTTCTTAAAAAATATACCTCAACTTTGTTAGTCATTTATCGACTCGTTTACGGAAATGGTCACAACATCACGTCATTTTCCCTTTCATATTTGAAAGATTAATTTTCTCATTCATTATGTCTCTCCTCAATATGTCTTGCGTATATTTTGGATCATTCGACATGTCTTGCGTATACATTGTATCTGAGCTCAAATCAAAAAAATCCTCAAATGAAATTTTCAAATTCCTCAAATGAAATCAGAAGTGGTTTTCTTTCTTGAATTCTTGAATGAACAACTCATTTTCACTCCAGTCATCAAGTAAATATTGACTTTTTTTTAAGTTAAGTACGTTTCTTTAATATAATAGATGGCACGTGAAAATGTGTTAGGTACCATTTTTCTACAACATCAATCCAAGTTTAGATTCACTAATGTGATTAATCCTTGGAAATGTACCGTATGATTTTGGACTGTCTCGGTAGTCTGGTTTGTTAACCTATCGTATAGGGAGAAAATGGGTTCGAATCTCGAACTAGGCATCGTGTTTGCCAATGGCGGCTGGGGCACAGTATCTTAAAGTAACACGTGGTCACAGTATTTTTAATGTAAAATAATATGGGGTTGACAAGTCATCTTCTACTTGGTTCCTACTTCTAAATGTCCCTCCATTCTAATTCCCAAAGAAAAGCAGCAACAACCAATAATATCTGAAAAACCTGCTGAAACATACAGTGAATCCCTCCGAACAAAACCATCAATAATAATTGAAAAAACGGGAAAAAAAGTACAATGCTTTAAGGCCCCACCATTGTAAATCCTTCATTTTCAACAGCATGCTGGGTGACGGCACAGTTTGGGGACAACCTTATAACCCCTGGAAGGTGCTGCTTGCTCACGATGGTGATGAGTGGACTGAACCCGATAACCGATTGGTACAGAACGGGGTTCACTCCCATCTCTTCTAAATGACGAAGCCCCTCTCACGTTCAGGATCTAAGATGGCAAGCCCACTGGATGCCCTGCTGGACAAACTTTCATCACTTCCTTCCTTGAACTGCTGAAAAGGCGGATCCTGGCAACCGGGAACCAGATAAATTTTATTATTACAATAATAAAATTTATACACTTAACCGATATTCACGTTACTGATGCATATTCTGTCAGATGAGGCGGGACACAAACTGCATCAAAACATTAGGGATTTTAATACCAGAAATGCAATCTGCGATTCGAAGGATCTACAATTCTTGAATGAAAAATAAACGTTAAAAAATAAGACGAAAAGAGAATCGTGAAAGGAGCTAATCAAAAAGATTTTTCAAAATTTTGATTCGTATATCAGAATAAGTTTTTGTTACGTCTATGAAACTGTGTTAAGAAGCAAACACCAATGATTCGTAAACTCGTGAATGTGTTCGTAAACACGAATGGCTGTGCAAACAGAAAACAAATTTGAAAACATAATGTGTGTGCATAATTACATAATGTGAAAACTTAATAATCTTAATCTCGAAGCTGCTTTTAGAATGTGAGTCATTCAACGTTTCGAAAGAATGGTAGAAATCAAAAATAAGAATATCTGCTTACTAAAATTGCAACTGTCTTGAATTCAATAGTACTCATTTTTATTTAAGAGTCGTATTAAGAATTTTACTCGTCTTGCAAGATTCTGGTCAACGCAAACGATACTTGGCCAGAACTATCGCTTGCGTCCGCGAATACCGGTGGGGGGCGCGATCGGCAGTTGCTGTGCCGCGATCGTCTGCTGGCGAAAGCTGACAGTTCTCGGCCGAAGAGCCAGACGATAAGTTGCGCAGTCGATCCCCTTCTGTGCTTGAGCGCGGGTGAGAAGAAAAGGGCCGACCGGCACCGGATATCCCCATCGGCCCCACCATGTGTTGGTCACCGTACACTCTATTGTTCCTGGTGCTTTATGCCAAAGGTAGGATGCTACCTTTTTTTTTTCGGTATTAGCGTAGTTACTTAAATATTGTAAATAACTTTATAAAAACGGAAGTTTTATTTAGTTTCGCCTGGGGTTTTACCTTAAAATATGACATGAATTTAGAAAGATTCACTTCTAGGGTAAAACAGAAGTATTTCTTTTTTTCTATTGGTGTATTAGCTCCTTTTTTAAAATAAAAGCACAACGAAAATATTTTTGTGTTAATTTTTCGTTTTATGAAATGAACTAATGTTATATATGTATTTAAAATTAATTTTTTTAATTAAAATAACTATACTCAAGTATAATATCTATACAATTTACAAATATAATTTCGTGATTATATTCCTCAAAAATGTACTTAATTTAAAATAAAGTTTGTTAAATAAACTTGATAATATCACTCAAAATTTTAAATCACCGTTTATTTTTTTCATTAAAAACATACCCTGAATAACTATAAATAAAGTTTTCTAAAAAACTAGCTGAATAACTTTTGCATATAAAACATTTGTAATATAAAGTTTTGCGATGTTAAATAAGCAAAACATGTTGCTTTAAAGAAATAAAATTTTTACGGGACTATGATATTAATACGCATCATTAAATGAGCAGTTTTCTTTAAGAAAAAAAAAACAGCTGATTATATTTTTTATTCCGATATTAGCTTTTATTTTTTTTAGCCATGCCTTGCATCATTCACGGCACTTGAATTCATTGAAGTATTCGCTTCATGACAAGATAAAAAAAATTTTAATAGTACTAATAATTTGTTTTGAAAGTACGTACTACACTACTAATGATTTTATAGCCAATATTAATGCATTATTAATGGTGAAAGCAGGAATGCAGCAAAATCCAAGGCACGCTTCTTTAAAGTCCATTTAAAACATAGCTGTACGAAAAAGGTAAAAGTGGAGACATGTTTTACGAAAAAGAAACACATTTTAGGAAAGTATAAAAATTTAAGGAAAAAAGATTTTATAGATTCACCTAAGATGTTTACGAGTTTAAGAAATTCATACATTTTATATATATACATAATTGAAAATATTAATTACGGAAAATAGTCGTAAATTCAAAAAGAGAAAAAAATCAATAAAAAATCATTAAATTTATTAGTATTCAAGTTTATTTTAAGGTTGTGTGGGTGAGAAAACGCATTCAAAATGAACCAACTTCAAAATTAGAAAAGTTACCTATAAAAAAAAAGAATGAAAAACTAGAGTTTTATTTAATATCGCTATATGTAGATTTAAAGTTAAAATTATTTTTATTAGTCCAAAAATGTTTTTTTGAGTAAGGTTATTAAATTAAAGGCCTATTTTTTTAAAAAAGTAAGAGGATAATATAGTTTTTGTATTGAATTAAAATCCTTTAATGAATTAATAGATATATTTATAAAGAACAAAATGATTTCTTTTAAAACTTTATTATGCTTTTGTGTAATTTAAGATTGACTGTTTTCCTCAAAACTAGAAGTTCCTTTAAACTATTACCATTCAGAAGTAAAAACACTGCGATTACTATTAAAACCAAATTGTAGCTCATGAACCTGATTCATGATACGGTTTTCTGAGGAGTATTAAAAATACACAACAATGAATGAAATTCAATAAAGACAGAGGGAAAGAATTCCAAGAACACACACAGCTTTATACTACTTTAATTTATATAAGAATGAATCAATTTAAATGTTATGCACAAATGTTTTTTAAAATAACCATTAATATTCAAGGCCAACGCATCCGTTCCCATTGTCTTGATATAAAATGTTGATTGGTAGAATGACAGGAGAATGCATACTTCATATATTTTTATTTACAGAACGTTTCAAATAATGTTCCCAACTTTTCTAAGGACACCGAAAATTTGTTTTGAATATTTTGCTGGAGAAGATAAAAAAATTAATAAGAACGACGCAAAATGATATAGATGACCTTAGATTTAATGCATTCGTATTTAAAAATATTTATTTCAATTTACATTTTATGCTTTAGAAGTGTTGTTTGAATGTGCATTTCTACAGGAAAACAGAGAAATGTTATACGCTGGAATCCTAATCCATAGTATTTTTTCAATACTAATGAATTAATCGGCATCGCTGAAATTTTAATTCTTTAAAAGATTAAGTTCTTCTGTCAGGAGTCAATTCGAAATAAATCTACCATTTTCTACCAAAGAATTTTCTTGAAAAAAGTTCTACACTGAACGGGATAAAAGTGCTTGATTAGCATAGCTTTTATAAAGTGATTTTCTTTGGATTCATAAATCAAATAAATAATTACTTGAATATAAGATACTGAATGTTATTCAATTTTTATTCTGAGATGTGCATTTTTAAAAAGCTTCTGGAGGCATTTGATTGGAAATTTATAAAATGTTGACTAAATTTCAGTCAAATTCTTGAATATTTTTTGACATTTAAAATTATTATAGTTGCTTAATACATTTTTGTTGATCTTATTTTAATGTGATGTTACAATGAAGGAATTCCATGAGCAGCAAAATGAATGATAGCAAGTGCTTCTCCCTTGAAATGCTTTCTTGGATTCTTGATGAGTTAAAGAGTGAAAAATTCAATTTTAATTTCAGTTTTATGGATCAAAACTTTTTCCCCTGATAATTAGAAAAATTTCGAAGTAAATCCTTGCTACCCATTTTGTTTGCTTTCATATTATTAGATATATCTATAATGATAAAATCACAAAATTAAACAAATGAATCTTACCTGTGTTCTCACTTTATGACAATTTTATCTTCATTCAAATACCGCTTGCTTTTATCAGATAGTTCTTATAAATATTCACTCTTACAGGATCAAAATAATGACAATGCATTATTAAAGTAAATGTTGTGAAATTTTCTAAAGAATAAAATTTTTAATGTGGATTTGATAATGAGTTTTTGCATAATTTGATGATGGTAAAATTTTGATTTTTTTATGTTAAGTAAAATATTTTATGCCAAATTTTAATCTGTGCATTTTATCAAAAACTAAATTCTGTAACCTGTGAAATCGTTGATTTTATTATTAAAATAGTCTTAAATCTCTATTCAATTCATTTATCTCCAAGAAAAATGGCACCATAGTATGATTTGCCAAGAAAATTTAAATCAAGGTATTCAATATAATGATTATTCAATAGGTAATTAACACTTTCTAATTTGTGTGACGTAACTATAAACTTTAATAATATATTTAAGACGTAATAGTTATGCTTATAATTTCGTATTTGGTGTTCATTGGAAGCAAATTTGTTTTGTCGTACTATTTTGTGTAAAATGACTCAAATGTTTTAATATGCCATAAAGTTTTTTCATTTAGTACTAGATCAAATACTTGGAGTTGTGACAACTTTCTGAATTCCATCCGAGCAAAAAATTGGTTTCATCATACGTAATTAATAATGAAGTGCCTTTGAAATGTTTTAAAATTAGTTAAGATCTTTCTGTTTTATTACAATAGTTCTAAGAAAGCTCATGGTTCAGATTTTGGATACAAAGCAGCACACTACAGCTAAGTCGATTCATGTAACTGAATCGTATTTGCGAATCAGGCCACTTCATTCATTGTAGAATTATTTCTGTAGTTTTATTTTGTTTGATATCATATTTAATATGAGCAGCATTTCTCAAATTCGGCCCGCAGTTACATCAGTTCTAAATCTCATCGAATTTCTCATCCCAGCAGCCTAATGTGCTCATCAAACGTAATGAGTAATATTATGCATTTGAAATTATTTAAATAGTGAAATGAATTGAAATTAATGTTTCCATCAAAATATTTTTTTATCTTTATTATTCAATATAAAGTGATATTTATTAGCAGACGCGAAAGAAAACAATATTCTAGTGCAAAGAATGTCTTGTCATCTATTAGCAGTTAATTAAATTGTATTTGAGATTGATTTGGAGTAATCGGATATCGGAGTGAAGGGATCAGAGAGCTTATTGCAATTATGAATCATGTTCAATTCATTGTTAATATATTAGGTATGACTAACAATTGCCAAAGAATGAATGTCATTTTTATGCTTTTTTACGATTATTTGTGTTTGCAATGAATAGAAGACATGTAACCTGTAATAGTTAATCAGCTAAACTATCTTGTTGATATCTTCTTTTTCAGTATTTTACGTTTCTTGTTACTGTACTTCATTTTTTTTTTTTTTGAATATTTGAGAACACAAATATTAATAATTTTTTTAAAAAAGGATACAGTAGCATTTTCTTCTAAAAATATTTTGAGATATCTTAACTACTACTGTCTTATGAATGAATAAATTTTAAGTTTATTTGATTCTGAAAACCAACAACTATTTTATTTTAAATAATAAACTAGATAGTCAAAAACTAATTTAATATTAATGTTATTGTAAAACAATAATTATTAATAATAATTATAAATATATTTTTATAATAATTGTCGAAAACTGTTTTATTTTTTTCTACCAAAAATTATTTTATTATTTAAAAAGAATTTATCGAAAAAGTAATTGAAAGAAATTTAAATACAAATAAAACTATTCGTTTGACCGAATAAAACATTGAACCATTGTAGAACTTATTCGAGTGTTCGTGATTTTAAAACTTAATCTTCTGTGTTATATTCGTAAGACTTCTGGATGTAATGCATTCCTGCAAAAGTGGATGTGTTTCCCAATCATCTTATAAGATTCCCCAGAGACAAGAGGCTTGTGTTAGGCTAAATGGTGTTTTTATTTTCTTCCGAAGACAGAAAAATCAAGATTTGCCAAATTTACATAATTTTATTCATTAGTGATATATGTTTTACAACTAATACGTACTAATTTGGAAATAAAAGTGACATAAATATAGAAAATGTTACGTCGTATGTGATAATTCAAGGCGTAAGAAAAAATCATTTGTAACATTTTTTCGATTATAAAAGAATTCTACAAATATTTTTTCATAATCGTTTTTAATAATCGTTGTTTTGGACACAAAATGTTTCCAAGATCAAAATTGGGTACATTTTGATTTTCAATAGACAATAAAATACAAAAGATATAAGCAAACTTATAATATTTACGGATTAAGTACCTCGCTCTTGTTCCCATTCGAATATCATTTCTTTTGTAAATATTGTCTGCCCTTGTTATTCTTTTTATGCTTTTCTCGTTTCTTTCGTAAAGGAACGTACATTCTTATTATTTTCTGTTTATGGCCAAAATTGAAATGCAAAATTTTGTTTAATTTTGATATTTCAAACATTTTATTCTATGTTGAAAAAATTTAACATTATTAGCAACATTATATATTTTGAAATTAAGGTGAATTGCAACACCATTGTTCGTAGTTTTCCAATAACCATGCGCCAGAAAAATGATTCCTTCGTCTGAACTAACATTTCTAGATTCTTTCACTGATAAAAGACGGCCCAGCTTCCATATAATCCCTTTGGCGAAATATTGAATTTAGTGAACTTTTTGGCGGATACCACCATTTATATAGTAACCCGGATTTATTAATACATCATAGAGGTGGTGGATGTTAAGTTCTATTTTGGCAACTCTATTATTTACACCATTTCAAGGAAATTTAGACTTACAGATTTAAATAAAAAATGATTTCTACTGAGGAAAGTTCAAGTGAATATCATAAGTACATTCTGCGTGCTTTGTGACCTGCTAGGGTACTTAAATTCCAGGTTGAATTATTTCATTACCCTAAATAATTATTATTTTTATTTTGTATTAATTTTTTCATTATTTTCAATTCATATTTACATTTTTAAAATCCTACATTCCTAGAATGTGTGCTTACATTTTCGAAATTGATATTTATGTTTTTCACAAAATATATCTTTTATTTTAAAATTTATTGCTCCTATATTTTCTTTATTTGCATTTACGTTTGTGAAAATGATGTTTTCTTTTTCGAAGTCTTTATATTTCAAATATATATTATTATAAGATTTTAATTATTCATCCTGTTATTTTTATTAATTAGACGCATAAACACTTTACAGAAAAGAATTTTTTCGTCACAATTTTGTTAGCACAGCAATATTATTTCATCGCCAGAAAAATTAAAAATTTCGCCAAAAGGCTTATATGGCAGAGGTAATTAAAAAACACCCTTGAACTATAGACCTATTAGCTTCCTTCCTACTATTGGAAAAATATTTGAACGAATTATTCAAAATGATTTTCATCGTATTCCAAAACAACAATATGGCTTCAGAAAGGAATTCTCAAATGTAAAACAACTTGTTAGAATTACAGAAGTTATTGGTAATACCATCCAAAGAAACTTATACACTGCCATGGTTATGTTAGATGTCTCCAAAGCATTTGACCGAGTGTGGCATAAAGGACTTGTACAGAAATTAATCAGTCTACGATTGGACACTGACTTAATTCTACTGCTAATCTTATATCTTATATCTATAAGACAATCACTTTCAAGTTGCAAATAATAATGAAACTTCCTTAACATTAAAAAGAAAAGCAGGAAGCATACTGTGGGGCCAATTCGCCATCTCTTCTACACACATGACTTTCAAGGAGGAAACCGCGAAAATAGCCTTCTATGTAGGTGACACTGCAATAATTGCAGAATCTAGTAACCCTGATAATGCCACTCATAAACTACAATTAGCGCTTCATGAAGTAGAGAAATGATTTATCATTTGGAAAATTTCAATTAATGCTGAAAAAACGCAATTCATGCTTTTTAAAAGAAAGAAAATGAAGCACAGAAATAATAATAATCCCATTCTTTTTGGTAAAGAAATTCCTAAAGTCTACTCTGCTAAATATCTTGGTTTAACTATCAATAGAGATTTAACTCGGTCAAAACACATTAATAATATTATTAAAAAAGCTCTACATACAGGCCTTCGTTTGCTTAAAATCAATTACAGGAGGAAACCAACTGTGTCAGTTAAACGTAAAAGACTTCTAAATACATTTCCATGATTAGATCTGTAACTACTAGTGCATCCCCGGTGTGAAATTGCTTAAATAAATCTGATAAATTGAAAGCTTAAAACATTTCAATTCAAAATGTTACGTAAAATCACAAATGCAACCTATTTCATTAGAGACAAAAATATTGCACAATATATAAAGTTAGATTATTTAATTGAACATATTAAAAAACTTAACAAAAAACTTTCTGAAAAAGCCGCAAACTGTGAAGAAAAATGTATTGAAATATATCTAGAAGAAGACTGCAAATTTAGACCCATTGCCAACTTCTTCCTTTGCGAAAATGGATAAGTGTTTTATAAACAATGTATATAGACTTTTCTTATTATATTTCATTTTTTCTACTTAGAATTCTAAGTTATTTATCCAAGATTTTTTATTTATTAGTTAGTATTTTGTATTATTGCATTTTCACGAGATTTTCGCTAGTATTGACACGCCTACTTAACTCTCCAATTCCGGCAGACCTGAGCGTGCGGACAAGGGTTACAGATATTTCAGATCCAAGACGTCAGTGGCAGGAAGAAACTTCGGATGTTGATGATTTAGTGGCCTGTATTCTAGCAGCAGCAATAGCCTCCATGGAGGCCGTCATGCTTAACCGGACCTGTCGCGAAATGGACTACAGTTCTGTTACTTTCCGTGCGACGCACACGCCGATTCTTATAGGAAAAATTCCGTAAAAATTTGTATGTCTTTTTAATCATGAGTGTCATCACTTCAAACGCATTTTCATTATTTTATGAATTATTCAGCATTAAAGTATTTCCACCATTTACTGGGCCTATTAACTGGCACAATTTTCTTCAAAAGTTGTACATGGCATTTAAAGCATTTTTTACTGATATTTGTTGCCATTGTTGGTAATACATATATTATTATTCGTATCATTCTTACTATCATTATTTGTCATATACACACTTGATCATTGATAATACAATTATTTTAAAAACAAAGAGAGTTCTTCAAGAATAATGTAGTTTCTTACAATCACCTATATTGGATTAAAAAAGTTCCTAGGTTTTCATTTTTAATTGTTTTTAGAATGTTAGAATTAATAAAGCTTGAAATTACAGAAAGTATAATCCCATTATTTAAAAAATAGTATTCTCATCTAACATGTATTTAATTATTTGTATTAAATGTTTTATAATAACGCAATGTAGTGTTTCTTGACAAATGTAACTATTTTATTTTTCACATCATTCGATACTTTCTTTAAAATTAAGTTTGAGGTGCACTTTCATAGTTTACCCCTTTAAAGTAATTAAACATAAGCTGGGTGCCAAAGGGTTAGCATTCTGACCTGTGATTCGGCAGTTCGTGGGTTCGAATTCAAGTTCCGGTTGGGTGTTCTTTGTGGTTCAGAGTCGCATTTCAACTGTAGCTCTTGGTGTGGTTAGCCCTGGCTCGCAGACTGTGACCGTCGGACGTCAAGCAAAGCCAAATAGGGTCTCTCCTGTTTGTGTGCGTCTTTTCTTTCCCACTTCACTCGCAAACTTTTATTTACGATTGATTATTTACTTAGTTCATTAAAATTAAGGCTATTGCCGTAGGAGGGAAAAGAAACGCGTTTTCTCTCCTTAAATTTATTCAATGCATATAATATTCATAAATTATGTCCAGAAAATCATAAAAACACGCTTTTTTGTCAATATAAAGTATTATATTGATGAAGATGATTTATTATAGTAGTATAAATCAAAATTATTGCTATTTTAACATTTTGGAGAAAAAACATTTGACGCATATTTATCACTCAAAGTGAATAGATGTTTACTTTATGAACTCCGAACATAAAATCATATTCTTTCCTGGGATATGATTTTATGTTCTCGGTTCAAGAAAACTCACATCGGAGATCATCTTAGACAATTAGCACTAGAAATTATTAATTGCATTCCCTGCGATGCAGTGCAAATGTATACCGATGGTAGTCGTACAAAAGACCGTACTGGGAGCGGAGTCTGTATTAGAACACCTCTGTCTGAAATCACGCTTAAGCAATGTAACCCTGACACGTGTTCAGTCTTCAGAAGTGAGTTGATAGCGATTAAGGTGGGACGACGTGCTGCTATCATTTCCAGCAACTGCGATTTTGGAGAACTTTGGATTTTGTCAGACAGCCGCAGTGCACTGCAACATCTCAGTGACGGGTCCTCTATGAAGGGTGAAAAATGTCTATCTATCCTCCTGAAATTGAAAATGATCTCCCAAGAACATGTTGTACATCTCCAATGGATTCCATCTCATGTAAATATTAGTGGCAATGAGACCGCGGATCGACTGGCCAAAGAGGGCAATGAGGAAGATACGCCCATTGATTCATCTCTTACATATCAGGAACTTTACTCTAATGAAAAATCTAGACTTAATTCAATCTGGCAAATTCCACCAACACACCAATGGTACTCTGGAACATCTCCTGGAACTCTTCTGGATACAAAATGTGACCGAATATCTCAGACTGCTTTGGCCAGATTCTCAAGTGGACATCTAAAACGTTTATCGTGGAATTCATTTGTTGAACGTTGTACAAAAATGTATCCCACTTGTAAAAAATGCTGTGAACACCTCACCGAAACATATTCTGGATGGCGTCGGACTTTCCCGGGAGGATTTATCCTCAAATCCCTTGCTAGTCATTGACTTTCTAACTGTCAACAACTTAATGGAGTTGATCTGACTAAATGTCTGATCTTTAAAGAGGATAAGTCAACAACTATCAAAAGACATTTCTCCTTCATTTGTCTCAGGCATCAGTCATAGCCAATTGCATCAGCTGCAGTTCCTCGTTTGTGTGGAATTCATTTGTGTGTCATTTCGCGTAATGACTGTGGATTGTCCAAAAGAAATACTGATGTAAAGAAAAGCGAAAATCTTTTATTCTTTTCACTATTCCCAGTTTGTGATATTACTCACATTTACAAAGTGTGCTACAATGAAAAAATTATTAAATTTGAAAAAATAATTAATTTCGATAAATTTAAGTAAGTCACTTATTTTAACACAATACTTCTTCTAAACAAAAAAAAACGTTTTTTTTCCTCTAAAAGTAACGTGCTTCATTGAATTTTAAAATACACACTCAGGTTTGGATGAAGAACGTGCTGCTGTCTGTAAAATCGCGCTTACGGTCTTGTAGAATCGAATCATTAGTAACTGTAATTGCATTTCCTTTCACTTAAAGTGAGAGATTACATCACATGTTGCATGTATTCCGTTGATTTTTTATACAGAAATTTTAATTCATAATTCAACTACGAATTTTTCTTCCTTTAAGATTGTATTTATGTTTCTAAAATACCAACCATATGTAATTTTAAATGTAAAGTTCTAAAGAAATAAAATATATCCACATTCTAAATATTAATTACATAAATTATTTGACATCTCAGAATAAGATATGCTAAACATGTTTTTAATTACAACTGCAACTGACATTTTTAAATAAATAAAGGTTTAAAATGGATTATTTAATGTAAAATTTTTTTGTACTATATTTTTCGAATGATTCCATATGTTACTGATTAAAGGATAGATCATAATGTATGTATATATATATATATATATATATATATATATATATATATATATATATATATATATATATATATATATATATATATATATATATGTATGTATGTATATGTGTGTGTGTATATATATATATATATATATATATATATATAAAAGGACATAATAACATTGTGTTATGCATTTTATGTCAAATTTGCAAAAAGTAATGAACAGTTGTAAAATTTTATTTCGCGTTCTTTTCGTAACATATATATAACATACTTCCATATTTAAGGAAGCAAATTAGAAAATAAAAGGAGACAGTCTCAATTCAAAAAGCTTTTGTTATTCTTTAATCTTCACAAAGCTTTTATTTTCTTACCTTCAAATTCATATCTTAGTTTTTTCTTTATCTTAAATTAAAATTAGAATTAAGGAGTTGAATTTAAAGATAATATGTTTCTGAATTTGAGAAGGAGGACATTTTTTCTTTTTATTTTTTTTCTTCATTTGCTGTTCTTAATGTTTCATCTCCAATTCAAATTTATTTTTATTTAAAATACAAGTTATGTTTTCAATGGATGAAGAATATATTTGTATTTTTCTCTAATTCTCTTATGATGTTACTTAAATGTACATTTGTACTAAATTGTATTTGTAACTAAATTGAATATATATTAAGATTTAAAATAAATTTTTTTATTATAAATGAAAATAAAATATTTCATATTTTAAAAATATTTATGCATATTTTTTTGTCTAACTTCTAACAGAAACAAAAATAGTGTTTTATTCTATATTTAAAAATATTCAGAAATTCATTGATGAGAAAGAAGAAAACTTATTTTTAAGTTTCAGGGGATTTAAGTCTAATTTAATCTCAAAATATCAGTTTTGAAAAGATTTTTGCATTTTAAACACTTATGATAACACAACAAAGTAAATTAGAACAGGGACCTAGGAAAATGATGATAATTATATTTCAAAATATGATATAAATGTTTATTATTGCAAACAAAATTTAATATTAAAACATTAATATTAAAAATCATGTATTTCATTGAACAAACATTAAACGATCACAATACAAATTCATTAAACAATCCAATGGCTTTTAAAGCTCAGTGTTTGAAATTATGTTTATTTTAAGTTTTCTAGCTTATAAAGTATTGATTTACAAATGAATTATCTAGTATATCGGTTACAAAGTCCATTACTTGAAATGATGACACAGATCAAGTTTGCTGGCGTAAAAACTGTGACTATGATGTTTACCAATGAGTTATCATGATTCACTGTAAAGCGTGATACACTGCTAAGAAAGCTGAATGCTCAAAGTAAGGAGACTTTAATAGGATAAAAACTATGATAAGGACTTTTCTGGTGATCCTGATAAGTTCCAGCTAGGATATTGAATACATATGCTTCCCTAATGTATTTTAAACATGTTTAATTACCATAATTGATACAACTCGGAATAACTTAATGGATGAAGAATAACCGATATTAATTCTCCGCCCAGTGATTTTTCTGTGAAGCATTACCTCATAAGATAAAAGACTCACCCACACTAGTGGAAAATAAACAAAAATTTGATAAAAAAAATTTAATCGTCACATAATCATGGGACGATTCTTGACCCAGTATAGAAATCTTGAAAAAAATATGCATCTGAATGTTTTTTTCTGCTTAATCTATCGCTTCTGGATACATTATTTCCTTTCAATGTATCTCTGCCGGACGCATTTTATCCACTCAAACTATCGCTTCTAGACGCATTCATCCCAAAAAAATCTATCGCTTTTAATACATTCGTCCTGTTTAATCCTTATTCCCTCTTGATTACTCGCTTCTAGACACTTTCTTTCTACTCGATCTTTCACGTACCTGAGAAGCATTGTATTTCCACGAATCAATCATCATCTTGAGTCACTTTGCAATTGGAGATCTGTAAACCTTAATAAGCACAAATCCCCATCATCTGGTATTACATAAGAGTGCGTGCCGATATACTTTGTTCACTTCTTGTGCACACACCAGTGGACAGCGTATGCATGCTTCCAATAATGTCACATTCTGCATGTAACTGACAAAAATATAAGCCTTTGATGGGGAGCAGAATCAACCCATCTCATACTGGTTGGTATTGGAGCTCTGAAATGTGAATTATGTGAACATATTCACATTCTATGATTTGGAAATGTGTTTATCATTTCAACAAAGTTCATGTTTATTAAATAGATGATGGTTGTAATGTTCTCCAAATGAAATGTCTCCGGTGGTGTTAAATCAAGTTTTCTGCTTGATATCGTCTATCGCCATCTTACAAAGATTCCTGTCCAACAGTTTTTACCAAACTGTTAGAGCCCAAATCTGTGCTGGATGCACAGAAATATGCCGATTCACGCTAAGTTCTTGTTTTGCACTAATGTAGTTTACACTGTGTTGGTGAAATCCTATTTCTGCTTAATACTTTGTGATGACGAGAAAATGGTACCACACTTTTTTGCTAACTGGAACTAGATGATTTTATTTGATTTTGAATTTTGAATATTCCTTTTTATTTACCTTCAGTGGTCTGGCTTCATGACAAAATGTTAAAAAATTAGTTTTACATAATTTGAAACTTTCTATTAGAAAATTCAATAAGAAAAAATAATTGGCGTTCTAATGTGCTCATTTAGCTCTGCCTCCTGCTCTAGATGATCCCCAAAGCGATAATCCCGAGAGATGTCACGAAAAGCAAATATTCCCGAGAAGAAGGCTCTAGTGAACTTATCATTTTTAAAACGAGACGCGGATTTTAAAAATAATATATATATATATATATATATATATATATATATATATATATATATATATATATATTCCTTTATTAATGTTTAAATGTAAGAAAAATGGATTATTATTTTTTTTTGAAATTGTGGATTTTATAATTATTTTTCTTCCGTATTGCGTTTATCTTACATGAGTATTGTTTATCACCTTTTTTTCTGCTTTCGCTAAATTATGGACTGAAATTGAAATTTACTCATAATTGCTTCTTCACTAAAAAACTGTGAGAAATTTATAATTTAAAAATATTGCTATTAATAAAACAAAAAATTAAAATTTAAAAAATTGTAAGCCTTCTATGAAAAATTAAAAATATTGTATTATTAAATTGATATTAGTTTTCCCTTCCTATAACCTATTGTTCCATGATTCCTTTTCAGAAAGTAATAAAAAATCATCGATTAATTAATTAATAATATATATATATATATATATATATATATATATATATATATATATATATATATATATATATATATATATATATATATATATATATATATATATATATATGAAACTTCAATACATTTCTTTTGAAATACTTTTTTGATTGAATGCTAAATATAGCGAGAACTATTTGCTGAATAACTTATTTGGAATTTTACACTAATTACAAAATGTTGTTATAACAACAACCAATGAGCATGATCATCACACAACTGTGAGCGATAACAATTAGAAGTTATTCTTTACGTGCGTACTCTGTATTTCCACGACCATTCTCTAAACCTTATGCATCTACCGGTCATAAGGGTACCGATATTGTTTAAGGAATACCAATGATATATTCGGCAATCCTGTTCCGCTTCAAGTGAACTTATTTTTCTTACTCAGAGAAATAACTTATTTCTGCACAATAAACCAGGATTTCAAATTGTCATTCGAAATTGTACTGTTCTGTAATCATTACAAACGGTTGTCATTTTTATGATATTCCAAATTGAACATTCCACATGAACTTCGTCACACAATTCCGTGAAATACATTTTTAATCTAGTTTTATTCTGAATAAATTTTTACTAGATCGCAAGTCTAAAAATATAATTTAGATCATGTTTTAAGATAGTTGATTAAATTTAGAAATTATTCCTTAATTTTTTATTTTTGATAATTATCTTCTTCCAAATTACTCAAGGGATTTCGACGCCACAGGCGGACAGTCTACTCGCGAAGCCAGTGAAAGGCTGTTGATGTCGGCTGCGTATGAAACCCATCACAGGGAGGCAACAAGATCCTTGTTGGGCCCGGAAAACAGAGTCGCTCCAGTAGCCGACTTCCGAACAGACTGGTTATCACTCTAGCTGACCGATGTTCTGGTCGATCCTCTAAAAGTCTCTTGGCTCGAAACCGGAACAAACCAGACAAGCCAATCTACCAACCCTACGTGTAGGCGTCACTTCCCACGTTTATTTATATTTTTGTTAACACGACCAAGCCCGAACGCGAGGTGAGGCCCGCGCAGTGGACGTCACTTTTACAAGCGCGAGTTGGGGCGGGAATGCCCTCATGGGGGACTTTGTGGGAAGATGAGCCGTATTTACGCTAGTCTAGAGGAAAATCATGAAAATCTCTAAAACCCACCCAGAGCTGACATGCAACTCTGCAACTGCAACTGGTTGCAGTTGCAGAGTTGCATGTCTTAGTTACAGTAAGAGCTGCAGCTCGCCCTATCGACGAAGGTCTTGTTACAAGTATTTTGAAGATGTCATCGGAATAAAAAGTTCAAGTCGGCGATTTCTCCATTGGTCACTGTGTTTTGAGTTGGTGGTCGTGGTTCAACTTTCCTTGCGGTAAGGTAGAAAAGTCCGTGCCAACACAACCAGTAGTCGTTTTCGCGGACCCTGTGTTCCAACGAATGATGCCGCTTCCTTCTTGAACAATAGTTCTTGTTGCAAAATGATCGCATACACACACTTGCTGGTTTATGTCATTATCTGTTGGTCATTGACCGCCTAAGAAACCACTGATGTGGCCGGTAAATGTCAACTATTTATTACTGTTTTTCACAATGTCTTTGGGTATTCACAAATACCTTGGATTGCACTACACTAAAATTTGTGGAGACGCTTCCGCGGCCTCTGCTAGCCTCCAGGCATTAGCATTGTCACTGCTGATAGGATGGCTGAGAGTCCACACCGTGCTGGCTTTTAATTCTATGTGGCATTGGTTATCCAGTCGATTGGGCTCCTTTGCCTTGTCAAATCCGGTATTATGTCACTTGGTTCACTGCTTGGTGAATGTGCTCCTTAAGAAGGTGAGGGCTGCCATTTTGTAATCTTTGTGTTGACCCTGTATTCCTCAATTAGGTGAGGCCTGCCTTGTTGCTTGTGTGTGTTCTGGCATGTGTAGAGCACAGGGAACATATTAGTTATTTATCGCGTCTACCTCCACAGGTTTAAATACTTCTAATTTCTCTATTATTTGTATTAATTTGCTTTGCGCGGTTTTATTCTTTAATATTAACTCGCTCCAAGCTCGTATATTTGCTTCTGCTGATTAAGTGTAGCGCTGATGTCAGCGGGCAATCAAATGCGTAGTGTTGTGGGTTTCCTTCTTCCCCACATACGCAATTTTCAGTCGTGGCCTTTCACAGCCAGTGTTCAGGGACCAATTCCAACAAAGGTTGGGAATTGATCATGTCCTGTGAAGCATTGGGCTAATTGTTGGTGGCCCACTAGTCGCTTTGTGTTCACTTTCGGGTAGAAGGTATGTGTGTACCTGCCTCTATCTGCAATGTTTCACTCCTCTTGCCACCGATTTAGGATTTTGTTCAGTACTAGTTTCTTTAAGTGCGACTGTGGTAATTTAATTGTATTTTCTTGTGGCATTAATGTCGCCTTTTTTATCCATCACATCTGAAAATTGATTCGCTACAATACATTGAATTTATATTGCTAACTCCCAATATTACTAGACTTACTAAACCGATTAGAGGTATAATATTATCCGAAATTTAAAATACAAGTACTACACCCAAGTTCTGTTCTGTTCAATATTTTAAAGTGTGCTAAGCAAAGAAACAAAAAACTTGTTATATATATATATATATATATATATATATATATATATATATATATATATATATATATATATATATATATATATATATATATATATATATATAATATATATATATATATATATATATTTGCTTACATCGAACATAAAATGGCTAATTACGTTAATTTGGAAGATATAAAATCCAATCGAACTAAAATATCAGCAATAAATGTATGATTGCATGATTAAATACTTTTCAAGCAGTATTATTAACAAATCTTTCATTGTTGCATTGGGCAATTAAATAAGGATTATTTTAATTACTCTTTGAGCATCAAAATATTAATAATAACGAGCTTATTGCATATTTTAATTCTTCAAAATCAATTATTGAAATGGTCAAGGAAATTTGTACTTAGATCAAAATTTTTTTCGAAACAAAGCAAATAGCCACCACTTTCAAGAACATGCCTATAATTAAAAGCCACGCAGAAAACTTTGCTCCAAGTAAATGTTGTATTGTTTGAAAACTATCATTTCAGCTCAGCTCAGTGCTAGAGACCCTCCCAACGCAGACAGTAAATCTGCCATTTCGTTGCCACCAATTTCCACCCTTCCAATGATCCATTACCTTTTAAATCCAAAATGGATACCTCTGTTAACTGTAACTGTCATGAGTGTCACAACGAGATCCTCGCTGACTCTGAAATTGAGGCTAATAGCTATTTTCTTCGGATTGTTCGCCCAATTATTTCTGCCCTCTTGTTCCACGAGACAAAGCTTTTAATTAGATGCTCTGCGTGGAATGATTCATGCGTTTTAGGCGGATCTTCAATGACTGCTTTTCGTCTCGTGCCCAACATTTGTTCATTTATGCAAATGCAGACGAGATCATTCTTCTGCGAGGCTGGAATAATGGAGTTTAACGCGATGTCCCTCTCATATCGAAAGTGCTCTAATACCGGTTAATTAAAGGAATAGCTGCTTACAAAAACCCATGCGACTTGTATTTAGATTCTTATTAATCTAACAAAACACTTAAAAATGAAGCAAGATTTTATATCGTATATATATATATATATATATATATATATATATATATATATATATATATATATAGTGTGTGTGTGTGTGTGTGTGTGTGTGTGTGTGTGTGTGTGTGTGTGTGTGTGTGTGTGTGTGTGTGTGTGTGTGTGTGTGTGTGTGTATGTGTGTGTGTGTGTGTATAATGTCAAAATACACGCATAGAATCAATGCTGTATTACTAATATATTTCTTAAATTTATTTTTAACAACAAGACTTTAAATTAAATCGCAAGATAATTCTTGAATATTAAAACTAATTAAGCTAACAACGTGATGAATATCTTACTGTTATCCAAATCAGGAAACAGGGCGAGGAATTTAAAAGAAATAATCTGGCGCATGTAGAAATTATTCTCATTGGGAAATATGAGAGCTTAAATCTTGTTTAAGTATTGGAGACAGATTCCAGCACAGTTTCACAATTATGACATCGGTAAAAAGAAATGGAATAGGGTCAGGTAAAAAAGAAGTAAAGACTCAAAATACTCTATTTAATCCACTGATTATTTATTTTTAGAGAAATTTATTTAATTTTAATTTTTTACACTATCAGTTATACCATCAAATTTGAAAGTGTTTCCCACCATTGTGAATGTAAACACGAACGCGGAGACAAAAGTTTTCCGACAGCCTTTGCAAGATTAGCTGTGTGATTTATGAAATTTCTTTATTTATGACTTGTTTCAATGTATCACAACACACACACACTTCACTAGAAAACCCTGTTTTCACATAAATCTACCGAAAATATCTAATGCGAAGAAGTCTGGTGACCTCTGTGGCCATGCATCTATTGAAATGAAGCGGTCATCCAATGACTCACTTCCAGTGTTAGGTTTGGAGGGTGTGAAGTGGCGACATCTTCTGCAACCAGCATTAACAATCCTTATCTCCAGAGGACCAATAAAAGCTTGAATCAAATCCAGATGCACGCCGGAATGAATGGATTGTTTAAAAAAATGGTTTTATCGCTGTCGCCAGTCATGATTTTATGAAATGAATTTCAAAAATGAAGGCATTGAATTCAGATGATTTACTTCATTTGTGCTCAATCTGGTCCAATAGATATTTCTAACGATGTTCACGCTAAGGTATGCTTGAAAACACAATTTCCTCATTTAAAAATTTGAAGAAAAAAAAACGATATCCTCACATTAAATATAGACATATTCAATAAATAAGAATGTTGAAAATCTTGCTACATATTGTAAATACAAATGTGAGTTACGAAAAAAACAATTGGGTTTTCTTTTAAATCGTATGTATAAAAAATTATAATACATCAAATGTTATTTTTCGGTGTACGAAAAATTAACTGTTACAAAAATTTCTTATACCTGAACTCAAATAAAATTCTTTTCATGGAGAAAGATATTTTTTATTTATATACTTTTACAGTTATTTTGTAATATTATAGTTGAATATATATTATCAGAGCAAATGCGCCCCGAGTCATTTCACGCCTCGGCATTTGCAAGGTATTTTGACGCAGTTTCCTTTTCTATGGACAGAGGGCTGTCTTGGCGCATTTCAAGGCCGGACACACTCCCCGGAGCTGCCCTGACCGAAAGTGTCACGACGCTGGTGGGCAGCTGCGGCACTCACGTCATTGCAGTGAAGTGAAAACATTTCTGCTGATAATTATGGATATTTATTTTGCCCCATTCAATTTGCAATCGATATGAGTAAATAGGGTCCTCATTCTTATTCCGGGATGAGGGCGACGTTATTAATACAGTTTTGTCCTAAACACTCTTTAAAAATATGCAAAATAAAAGCTTTTTTAACATCAATGTTATCCCTCTAAAGTGCGGGTAAAATTATTTCATTTTCCGAATAACACATCTACACATTTCAAAACCTGCTCGTTAATAATTTGATACTTGTTAAAAGAAAAACAAGACCTTCACTGGAAAAATAAGTTTCTCTTTACGTTTTAATTAACCTGAATGATACTTAAACTAAAGTTATGATATGAAGCAAGTTAATACAATCCTATAACTAGTTGATGAAATCAATGATCAGAAATTAAAAACTGGGATAGGAAGAATCAAGTGGTTACAAATATTATTAGAATTAAAAAATCTAATAAATCTTATTTCTTTTCCACGAAGTCAGACCTGCTGCCATGATTGAACGCGGCCAATCAGTTACTGCGCAACATTGTCCAGGTGATGTGCGCGGGGGACAACCTCTGGGCCAAGGGCCGTTGGAAGGCATTTTAACATGTGATTGACTTCCAATGGATGTTCATCTCAGGCAGTGGGCCGTATTCACGTATCAGAAGTTAAGAAATCCTGAAAAACCCCGAGCACCCTCCCCGACAGACACGTATGTAAAAGCGCAACATCCATAATTGTTGTTCATGAATGGCTGGTATCAAACTCAAATCATGATTCGATGAGCGCTGTCCTACCACTAGACCAGCGTAATTACACTACGGTGAGTGCTTGGAAGTTATCCGCGTTTTTTCTCTAGTGATCCGTAAGTACACCGTAATATATATGTAAAGTCTTCTCGGTAACTATTTTTAATTGGTTTGATCTTATTTTTGTGTCAACAAAATTTACATATATAAAATGATGTAACTGAAACATATTAATACATTACCAGGTTATTTTTAAATCACTTAATGGACAGTCATTGTATACCTTCTTCGAGTATACTGGCGTCTGGGTTAGCGTTAAAGTGAAATTTGGAGGTTTACTTACCTCGACACCCATGCAGAAAGTACTGCATATATTTCCCCTGCTAAACAGTGGCTGGTTTCGAATCCAGAACCTCATGCTCCGTTGCCCTACCACGAACTCATAACGGTTTTCTAGGTTTTACGGTAACACATTTTCAACTATTTAAGTATAGTTTTTATTATTGAAATCAAGTATAGTCGGTCATGGTATAGCTGTACCCTATAATGTCACTGATTTACTCAAAAATATTACGTATAATTAAGTGACTTAATAAATAATTAAGTAATGAATATATAAGATTATAGCATTAATATTTATTATATTTTTTTGATAAATTATGAATCATTTTTAAATTTGTCGAGTAAATTAGTAAATACTGTTTTGTATTGATGTGATGAATGTGTAAAAATAACACTTTCATTGATAATCATCACCATTTGACGCAGTTTATTTTGATTAGTAAATCTAAAGTAGTCCTTTAATAATATTTAAAGCAATAAATTAATTAAAATTTTTTTAAATAACTCTTATTTTGTAGAAATAATTAATAGATTAACTATAATGAAAGAAAATTTTAGAATATCTTCTACATTCGTCATTATAGTTTACAAGGCTCCAAAATTTATGTTTGCATATTTATATTCATTGTATAGTAAAGAAGCTCAAATTTTCAATTGCGCAACAATCCGCTTAATTGATGTTAAGGGAATTTTTTCAAATATTTAATTCATTTACTGCACAAAAACGACGAATAAAATGTTTGAACCTTAATTATAAGATAATTTTAAAAACAGTTTGATCACCGTGTTTTGATTAATTAAATATCAATGATTTTTGCTTTAGTTATATCGTAACACGAAAAAGATACACATATCTATAACATAGACTTTTAGAAATATGGTCATCATAAATCTCTTGGTCTTTTACAAATATGTCTCATTGCAAAAATTTGTGAATGGAACAAATTCAATTCTCTTGTGCTGAACGTGATCTTCACCCCTCGCTTCTTCTTTTATTTAAAATTAAAATTTAAAGAAGAGGGCCCAGTACAAATAAATGCTTTAAATTTTATACAACTGTTATAAATATTGTTTCTTGAAACTTTATAAAGTATATAAAAAAAGGTGCATTTTTCCGTAATAAATATTTTCAGAATCAAGATGTAAAAAGTATTTAATTTTAAATTTAAGATCTTATACATGGTATAAATGTAAAAGTAACTTTAAAATATTTTTGAAACTATTAATCCATTGACTGTGAAATAGGAAAAGACCCACTCTTAGGCTGGAAAGTTTCGGGTTTGAACTCAGCAAAATTTTGAACCACGAAAGATTGTAAATTTCTTTCCTCTTTTACTTATTTTTACTGGCATCATGTGTTGAGTCCAACTTTAAAACAAACGTTCGGCTACTACCTTGGAGGGCTGTTGGAACCAGGTTTGGTTTTCAATCTCACAATACTTTACTACGCGCTCTTCTGAGGTCCATTCAAGGTATTATTGAGCCACGGGAGACGGAAACTGAGCCTGTCGTCCGTGAGTGTGATTTGCAGTTTTGCGGGTTTCCTCCCTTGCAACATGTGAGTGCGGCGCCACTATGTTGTGCTTCCAGCGGAGGCCAGGTTGTCCATGAAAACGGGTGTCATAACTGTTACTTCAATTATTGAAATATTTTTTTAAAATGTCTTAAAATCTATGTAAAACACAACACATTGTTATTATCTACTAAAATAATATCTAATTATTTTTAAACATTAAAATTAAATATAGATTATACCGCAAATAGATAAAAATTATTTATATCCTTCAGAATTGTTTAATCAAAAGGAAAAAGCAAATAAGTAGTTCGAAATAAAAAAAAGTTACTTATTACATATAAAATAATTTAACAATTTATTTACAGATGGTTGTAGTACATTCTGTGTTAGGTAGAGAGATTTATTTTTAGAATGTCAGCTTTGAACTGACTTTTTTTTCCAAGTGACTTGGAAGAATAAATATTAGAAAACATATTTTGCTCGTGCAACTTTTCTCCAAGAATTAAGGTGTCCTTGTCCAAAGGTCACGAGTTCCGACAATACCGAAGAACCGATCCTATTAGGAAATATAAGTTTAATAAAATAGGTCATAATTTTAAGCAATCATTCATGTCGAATTAGTTTTTCTAAGTTATTTTTATTGCGCAATTTACTTTCCTAGTCAGTGAATTAAAAAAATTACTTCATACATCCATTTAAGATGTTATTCATTTACTAGAATGCTCTGATAATAATAACTTTGAAAAAAAATGAGCTGATTTTATTAATTTTTGATAAATAAAAAAGTGAGCTTGCGGAAATGTTACTTTGTTCAAGAAAAACGTAGAGCTATGTTTGTCACCAATATTATTCAATTAATAATGTTACTTATTAAGTAGCAATTATGATTATCAGTTGCTAATATTCCATAAGAAAGTTAAATGATATTTTCTTGAAACTTAAAAAACATTTTAGGTATTGACGCAAAATATAAATCTTATGGATGATTTTACTGATATCTTACTGAACAGAAATCATGTGAATTATTCACAAAGAAATACTCTGTCTACCAGGAGACCATACAATAGTCTGGTTTGTGGCGATTGCTATGGTAACAAGAGTCGTTCATCTCAATTTCAGGGCTACAGAGGACATGCATTGGCTGTATTTAGTACACCTCGTGCTCTAGCAAGGAGCCCATTGGCTTCAGGTACTTATGGGCCATCAAAGGTTGCTGCGGTGAATTCGGGGGGGGCGTTTCCAACCTCCCTCTTTGGACTCATGGAGCTCCAGGGGCTGGGGACCTTCATCTGTGACTTTCGAATTGAATTTTTTCCACTGGTGTGACGTGAATGCGAAGGGGAGGGGGGTCGACCGCATATCCTAATGATGAGGTGCTGGGTGATATTCCAGGGACCTCTGCGAAGCATTGCGCGCGTCAAGTAGATCTCCTCCTGCGGTCGCAAGTGTCTCGTTCCCTGGGCAGTGGAGGGGCAGAGAGATATTTGGGGCCACATAATACTCTTCATGATTTTCTGGTGAAAGCTGATAATTTTCCAAAAGTTCCAGAGAATACTGGCAATACCAAGATGTTTGAAATCTAAAACATACATACAGGAATCCACGAGTTGTAGGATGAATAAATTGAGAATAAACCTAGTTTTCCTAAATATTGTCCGGAGTCTAGCCTTAGAAGTTGAGTGGTACTCCTCCTGTGGTTCATATCTTCGTTTAATTAGAGATCTCATCATTACGGAGTCCAATTATACAAAGCTTCTGCAGATTCGCATAAGCCTTCGTCCGGATCCTGTTTATCCGCAGAATGATATATTCGAGCCAAAAGTGCTTTCAACCAATGACGCTCGATTTATTTAATGAGTTTTTGATTGTAAGTGTTTTCATGTATTTAAAGTGAATATTGTATAATTCGAAATGAAATTTCTTATGGATTTTAAGCTTTTGGTTACGAACACATTTAGTGTTCTCCTATTTCATTCAATATTGCTATATTTTACCAATGCTTAACTTAGAAAATAGAAAAAATCTTTTTTACGTAAGTACAATTAAAATCTGCGAAAATTTAATAAAATGTGTAATATAGCTATATAAAAATTTGTACCAGCAATTGTGTGAAGCCCTGAAATTTTCTTTTATGCAATACTCTACATTTTGGGGAGGGGGCAATAATTTACAGGAGGAGTATAAAGGACAATATATAAATATATATATATATATATATATATATATATATATACATTGTTGTATCTTCAGAATTCAGAAGTACATAAACATATATTTGTTTATAAATTCCTTTTATCTAATCTGTGTGGAAATGAAATAAAAATGCCTACCCTTTATCCCCCTCATGAGAAGGGATACGTTTTATTTATTTATTTATTTATTTTTGACATTATTTTTTTCCTTTTTTCGCAATTCTCCTGTTTTTCATTTTGCTTCTTCCATTATAATAATTATATATCTTTCTTCTTAGTGTTTCATCATGTTCTTATTATAAATGTTTTTCTAATTTATTAACGATTTTTTCTATTTTGTGTTATTCAAGTTCCTTTGTTTTTTTTTTTAATTTATTTTTCATTTAATACCTTAGTCAATATTTATCTATTGCATGTAATTACCGACTGAATTTTCACTGAACACTGATAACTTCAATTATTTGGTAATAAAAACGAATTGTTTTGATTTTTAAGTATTTAATGGGGATTTTGTTATTATATTTTTACTTGGTTATTTGAAAAAAATATTTAAAGTGTTTCATGTTACACTATTTCTTAAGGTTGTGGAACATTTCCCCTAATTTATTATATGTCGCCTGTGTTTTTAGATGATTTTTGTACGGTTTTCTAAAAAACTTATCTGCTGTTAAAACTAGAGTTGGATGTATTTATATTAATTACACGGAGTTGTTAAATCTTAAACTAATTACATAAACATACCAATGTACGATAATTTGTAAACTTAGTTATTTCGATAGATAATTGAGTGTCCTTTAGAATGCAGAATTCTGAATACGGAAGCCTTGCAGCTTCTCCGAGGAGCCCGTCGACCGCGTGAAAAAGGGATTTTTTATAATAATTATAAAGCAATAATAAAGCGGTCCCAATCATTAATTTATTACATAAATATGCCACAGTACGTTACATTACAGAATGGGATATTTCAGTTTATAATTTTAGAGTATACACAATCTGAATAATAAAATCAAGCAATCCTAAATGCTACTCCTGAAATTAGCTTTGATTCATCACGAATAGAAACGGCATGAGCAATCGGGAAATAATCATACAGTTTCCAGTACTTGTGTCAGACTAAATGTTAAAAATAAGATAACTCATCACTTAAAGAAGCAAATGACTATTGTAATACGCGTTTCGCGTAACCCATGTCCATTGCTTTTCTATTTTTATTTTCACTTTCTTTCAATATTGATGTCATGTCAAAACTTCAGAGGTCCATTTATTCAACAATCAAGGAATCAAGGATAACAGGAAATGAGTGTTCTAAATTCCTCGCACGCTATGAATGTTCCTAAACATTTACAGTCAACAGTTTTCGTGGAACCGTTCGTTCTATTTTTTATCGAACAAAGAGCATTTTTCGTTGATTTCTCCAACCAGCCTGGAATCAGCAGTGCGTACAGAAATACAATTTCCATGTTTATACGAAGTGTAAATACGCAGGTATTCAAAATTAAGGAAATTTTCAGATTCGGTCCATTATCTCCACAACTGCTGGTTCGCTTTGAATGGCATTTGATGCGTACGCACATGCATGCTTTGCAATGCAAAGAGCCGTGCAGCAGACGCGTGAGCGATACTCGTCGGAAGGCAGAGATCGTGGAACAGAAATGCGTTAATAGGAGGTATTATCCCTCCTCATAGATATGGAAGAGTCGCTGCTTGATTTCATGCTTGAAATAGAGCTGCTTAGCATTTCTTGCGGCCATGGGTGCCATTCCTTTCGGAGAGCGGGTTGCATTGCCCTTCCCAGAGCGTTCCACAAATGTACTCTGGGGTTGGTGTCTAAGCATTTGCTTGCCCAATCCATCCGGAGCGAATATCCTCATATATATATATTAGGTCTACCGGAAAGTTCTGTCCGCTCTGGTTACAATCAGTTTCAACAAGTATTCAGCTCAACAAACCATTTCCGACCATATTCGGAAACTAGGGTTTGTGTGGAAGTATTCGAGATGGGTGCCACACAAGTTAAGTGAGAAGAATTTGAATGATTTAATCATCATATGCACATCTCTGCTTGCACGCAACAAAATCGAACCCTTCTTGGACCGGATCATAACTGGGGATGAAAAGTGGATAAACTATGAAAACATTAGAAAAAGGGCATATTGTGAACCCGGAAAACCTGCCCTCTCTACCTCTAAACCGAAGTTGAGCCTGAACAAGAGAATGTTGTGTATATGGTGGGCTACAATACATTTTGAGCTGTTGAAACCAAACGAAAGGCTAAATTCGGAGAGGTACTGTCAGCAGTTGGATAAATTAAAAACAGCACTCCAAGAAAAGAGGCCGGCGATGTTCAATAGGAAGAACATCATACTGCTTCATGACAATGCCAGGCCACATGCTGCTTTGGGGACTCGTCAGAAAGTCGCAGAGCTAGGCTGGGAAATTCTGTCGCATCCACCATACTC
Source organism: Latrodectus hesperus (assembly GCA_037975125.1). Classification (NCBI taxonomy): domain Eukaryota; kingdom Metazoa; phylum Arthropoda; class Arachnida; order Araneae; family Theridiidae; genus Latrodectus; species Latrodectus hesperus. The sequence goes on from CM075856.1 coordinate 54,723,593, forward strand.
TCCGGACCTAGCACCATCTGATTATCACTTGTTTCTGTCCTTACAAAATTTCTTACAAAATTGCTTTTAACAATTCAAAAACGAAGAAGGTATCAGACAAGCACTGGTTCAATTTTTGGCCTCTAGTGATAAGACATTTTTTAAAAATGGGATATACAAATTGCCATCACGCTGGCAAGAAGTCATAAATAATGATGGCAATTATATTATTCTATAAAGTTTATCCAAAGTATGAAAAAATGTATTCCTTTGTTTCATTCTAAAACGGACAGAACTTTCCGGTAGACCTAATATATATATTTATATATATATATATTTCACTTGCAGTCATTTTCAAATTTTTTTTTAACTGAAAGTAATTTTGAAAAAGGGTGAAAATGTGCAAGAACTCGCTTTGTTTATGAAATAGAAATCGGGATAAGTTTATTACTAAGATAACATTTTAAGAAAAGGGAGGTTGTTCAGGGCATTTTATCAGCAGTCCTCAACTAATATACAAGCCATCAGACTCCTTTGAATGAAATTTATTAAAGTAACTATTAAAATTATCTTAATGTGAATAAAAATAGTTTAAGTGAATAGCTGCTATATAGCCTTTTTACTATAAAAAATTGTCTAAACTCTCCGATTTGAAATGACTCGTAGGTTTTCAGAATCAGTAAATATAGCAATCAATTACCACATTATAAATCAAGCAAGTTTTTTGGAAAGAAAACTAATTTTTTATGGCTTCTGATTAAAACGTTTCTTTATATAGGATTTTTTAATCGAAGATAAATGCTATATATACTTTTGAAATATCATATAATACTGCTTCTCTTTCATTAGCTTTTAGATATATATTCGTTCTTGTTAATTCTTATCAATGCTCACACACAGCTAGTTTCGAATCGATACATTGTTACGATCGATTATACTATAATGATATTTTTATCGGTCCACTTCCTGAGAAAATTCGCAGTCCTTTTTTAAAAGTCAAAAAGATAACGTTGAACATTTTATTTTTAAATTATATATGGACACTACCCCCGATGAGAAAATGCTTGGCCGTCCATTGCCTTTTATGGAAGACGTACTCTTATTTTTCACAAAAGTTATTATAACTTTTCCCTTTTGTATCTTTTCCTCATACAAATATTAATTATTGCTAGTTCATCAAATGATCATTATCACTTGTTGAAGGAAAACTGCAAATTATTATTTACATCTAGTAGACCATGCTCCTCAAGGTAAAAGGTTTGATGCTTGAAGCAAATGAATTGCTAAGAAGTTTAATAAGTCAGAATCTTCCACTATTGATATGACGTGCGTTGGAGTTGATGTTTCATTTCAAATCTCAACATTTTGAAATGGTCATAGGGGTTGCTGTGATCTGGTTGATTAAAGATCGAAAAATAGTGCTTTCGAATTCCTAGTTTATCGATGATCAATCGTATTCAACAAAAGGAGTCTATGGACTCTTCACCAGGTAGTGGCTGTAATAACCTCCAACTAAAATAATACCTTTTTGGGTGGTCAAGTATTAGGAGTCTTCTGCTAGGTCCATGCTTTTAAATTATGAAGACCACTTTCGGATCACGAAGACACTTCCCCACTGAATAAAGGTAACTTCTTCTCCTTGTATAGTAATTTCTGCTTCTTGAATTGCTGAAAGATTGAAATTCTGGTACCGGCATTATATAACAGCTATAACGACATGACTTGCCAATCGCAAAGGAATCATTTCACTTGGAGGATATTGCGACTTAGACATATTTTTACGTACCCCGATCCCCTTTCGTTTAAATGATGGACCTTCTATGGAGTCATTATTCGAACTTGCAGCTTAGAAGCCCGGCCACCTTGGTCTTGTGGCAGGTCAACTATTGGGGTTTCTGCTTGCTTCTATGTGACGAAGACTTCTACCCAGCTGCTTCCATCCTACTGGAAAAGCCCAACTCTTGGCTAAGAACAAGGAAGTACGCTGGTGCGTACACAGTCACGGTTCAATGGGATCAAATGATTAGTTGTGATTAGTAGCTCGGTACGAGAAATGTAGAGTTAGTGATGCTAACTTTATGCAGTAAGTGTACCACCGTCTTCCAGGAAGTGGGTGAGAGTCTTCGTCTTTTAGAAATAAGGACCACGCTGAGGAATATAGATTTGGCTTGCCCCAACCAGAAATATCATTTCATATGGAGAACATTGTATTTCATATAAAGAACAAGACATAACTATTGTGTCCTAGTCTCTATTAGTAGACATGGTAGATCTTCGGTTGGGTCAGGAATCGATCTTACTACCTTCCAAATGTTAGAACTAACGCCCTAACCAACGAGGACACCATGACCTTTAAAGCTTTGCTAGTTATGACAGGAGAAGAGACAACAGGAAACAAAAATAGGAATGATAGGTGCTGGATTTGCTCTGGCATTATAATAAGTTGAAGATTATGTAACACTCACCCTGCTTTTTCCAAATTCGTGGTCTATAGAAACATGATGGTATTTCTTTAATTGATTGCGTTATTTTAAATATTTGAACTTCCCAAAAGGTTAACGATCGAATTCTGTGACACCGCTTGAGGGACAGCTTCATCACATTAGGCCATTAAACGCGTCAATTGCCTTCCGACAGTGTTATTTCTTCGTAAGTGGGCCGTATTCAAGTATCGCATCGAAAGTGCATGTCTTATTCTATTCATTTTCGGAATACTTGCACCGCTTCTGCTAAGTTCCCCGGTACTGTACTGGCCTAAATCATGTTGCAACTTTCTTGATACCGAGTACTAGATAACCTCTTACTATCTAAACTTAACAGCCGCCGGTTTGTTGGACTTCCCGGGAATAGGGAACCGCATTCACTTTGTCACTAGGAAGAAAAAATCCTCGAGCACGCATGCATGAAACAGATCCCAGCCTCCCTTCTTTAACAGAGGCTGGGATCGAACTCGGGACCTCATGCTCCGAACAGAGTTTTCATATCAATAGGTGTGTCATGTTCGACATTTAATGAGAAATCAGAAATAATATTGTTAATAGTTTTAAGTAGAAAAGTAATTTCGAAAGCAAATTAAAAAGATTTAATACTTAGATAATTCAAAATCTACTTTTGACATACGGCAAAAATCAGTAGTTGCAGTAAATGTTTGATCAAAATAAAAAGTAATTTCTCTTTTGTTAAAATGTCGAAACATAATTTATTTATGATAAGTTTACTAAAATGCACGTTTTATAAATGAGTTTTTATATCATAAAAATTATGTTACAAAATTGCAAAGTAAATGTGAATAGGTGCATTTAAAATTAAGTACTTTTCAGTTAAATGTATAGCACTCATTTTTGGTGCCCTATTAGACCATTCACTGCAACATGAACACAACTTAATTTTTATATATTTAAATAACAAAAATCAGCTAAACATTTAGTTGCATACACAAATAATAGTCTTATTAAAAATACATACTGTTTCGATACAAAGCGCACTAAGAAACAAGTTCTATTTAACAATATTTATATGTAATCAAACCAAATTTGAGACGCATAATGTTGACGAAATCAGACAAATAAAAAAACATGTCAAGTAAACAGAAAACAATGCATTTTAATGGGAAGTACCAAAAATTAATCAAGGTAACATGATATTAATATCGAAATATTAATACCCAAATTAAATTTGAGGAAAACCTTACATACTTGTGCAATGAGTTTTTCGTAAAAATGGTTTATTGCTTAAAATTTAAAAAAACTTTATTTTTAAATTTTAATGTAAGAAATTAATATCGCCTCGATAATATCATAAAAAATCTCTTACATTTTAGTACAATTGATTAAAAAATGAATGCTAAGTAATTCCGAATAAGAAGAAGTGTTTTGTATTATTGTTTGATTATCACATTTTTGCGGCTAGAAATATAAAAAATATTATTTTTTACATCTTAATATTTGAGGAACTTTTCAAAAACTTTATAAGGAGGCAAACGTATTTTTTGAAGAGCATATTATTTCAATATTTAATCAAACTAAAAAAATCAATATACTTATATTATCAGAAGTGATATTTTAATTAGATCAATATGGAATAGCTAAAAGATAAATTTATTTGAAAATTCAGTCCTTGTATATTAATTTAAATATATAGTCATATTCTTAAGCTTAGTGCAAATTACTATTCGACATTGATTCTCCCAAGCGGTGACCTGATGAATGAGGGCCCACATAGATTCCTTATCGGAAGTTCTCGCTTTTTTTGTCGTACAGTTGGGAGTTTGTGTCCCAACCCAACCAAAGATTCGTCGTGTTCGCTAATAGCTTTTCGGACTCGCTAAATATGTCGATATTATATTGTGCTCCATGTACAATGAGGGATTCGAGGGCCCAGTTCTGTGTGTCTCCTGTTGGGTCCACATCTCCGCAGGTCGAACACTCTCTCGAATCACTTTCAGGAGCTACGATGGCATAAGCGCTTAGGGCCAACTAGGTCATGTGCCATCACTTCTCACTCTTGTAGTGCTAAAAAGTTTGATCCTAGTATATATAGCCTAGTATTATAATAATAATTATTTCTTGCAAAATAATTGCTTTGCCACAAAGGAAATAATTTATTTTTTATAAAAGCTTAAAAAATCAAAAATCCTGATTTCAAAATCTGCCGAATAAAGTGATACTACTAGAAAGTATTGAAACTAAATGTAAAAAAGTACTCACCAAGAAAATAATTTTCATTTTTGCCATCAGTTTCTCTTGTAAAAAGTCCATAGCAAAAGTGGCTGCCGAAAATAAATCATTCCAAAGCATCTCGCTCTGTCTGTTTTAGAAAACGAGGGGAAAAAAAGTAAAAAGAATGGGAATAATTTTATCCACGAGAAGATGTTTTGCAAATAGTGGCCCATCTTCAGAATGCTGACAGCAGCGGAGGAGAACGAAGGAATATCATCGCACCGAGGATAAAAGGAATCTCCCGAAGAGGAGCCGTCAATTAGGGGTTGATTGAGGATTTGGACTCGGATTAAAGGTGTGTCTAATCCTTTCGATTCATTTGTAGAGGCTGAAAGAAGGGCGCCAGGATTGTTTTAATGCTTCCTCGTTCCTCACCATAAGAACACTCCAATAGAAAATATATCGACTTACGTATTTCCTATATATCACGGGATCCTTTTATATTTCTATCTTTCACACTTTAGCTTATTAAAAATAAAGCATATATAGCTATATATAATAAAAATAAAACATATATAGAAAATAATACATATATAGCTGTGCTAGCGTGCTCCAAATGGCAATATAAGTTAAACGGGTTTAGAACACACACTTGTTTATCACAAAGCGCCTCTACCACTTGAATTTCGGTCCGGAGACGAAATCACGTTTGAGTGGACATAATCTTCTCCACATCCACGCCACACCAACGGAAGGACGTCACTGCGAGCGCGTTCCCTGCTAAAAGTACTCCAATGCGATCACCCACTTCGGGTCACTGGCCGCGGCTTCCCTTTGCTGGACAGCCGGACAGCCGCCTGTTGCTGTCCGCAGCAGACGTTTATTTTTATGAACCTCTTGTTTACGAACATTCGTAAATGTACAAATGAGTGTTCATAACAGGCTCCAACGGATGCCATGATGGTTTTAAATCCCTTTTACGAATTCAAATCTTGAAACATAATCTTGTTTGCGAACTTAACTTTCATGCATCATATTGAACTCGATATAGATGTTGAAAATAAACAAGTTTTCATATTCCGGAGAGCATTTTTTGATAATATCATATTATAAGAACTATGCTTGATTTCTATTCCACATATTGTTTTCAATATAGATATTATATAGATGTCAAAATATGCATATTTTCATCTTCCGGAGAACATTGTCCGTAATATTCTAGTGATGAATTACCAAAAGGACTGTGCTTTTGATTTCCGTTTGACATATTGAACTGACTAACAACACAAAAATATCATGTAGAAATTTTTATCTTGTGGAGGATATTTTGTCATAGAATCTGTGGATGAACTGTAATTATAAGATCTTGCTTTTTATTTTGGATATATATTGAACTGAATAATAATACAAGGATATCACAGATGTTTTGATCTTATTGGGGATACTTTTTCATAGCATTTAAATGCCGTAATGAAATTTAATTTACAACTATGAAGCTGCTTACAATGGATATCTGGTGATGATTCATATCTTTATGAAACACTCGGAAAAAATGTTTTGTGATTGAAAATGAGAAGTTCTGATGAAAATATCAATGAAGTTTTTCTTATTTAAATATTGGTATAAAGTAAATCAAAAAATTCTACATTTGTTTGTTGGAATTGATATTCTAGGAAATTTTTACATTTTACTCAAGAAATTTGGTACTAGATGAAAAAGCAAGAGAAATGTTAATCATTTATATCATTTATACTGTTTCAAAGTCAAAGATATTAAAAAATCTTATAGTATTCTGAAAAAAATATACCGGAATATGAAAAGGAATTCACTAACATTTGCAGTTCCTGTTTTATCTTGAGATTGAGGCTGCGAGTATATTGAGGTGCTGTTTAGTCTTTTAAGAAGAAATGCTTAAATTGTTTTGAAGTCTTTAAAAAATGCCCTGGTATGTACGATATGAGTTGCATAACAGTAGAGCGTATTGCAAAGCAAGCTTTGATGTCTGCTTCAAGTGCGCCAAACTGTTGTCCGGAAAGAATTGAAATATGTACGATTTTTTGAGATTACTTCGTAAACTTAATCAGACGGAACAGAGAAAAGAAACTTGCCTAGTTCCAGAACACCTACTCTCTACAAAAGCATCATCCTTCTCTTTATATTCACTTGAATTGTTAAAAAAACTTGTTCTTTTGGACCCAAAAAGATGTTTAGATCACTAGTTTATATTAATTATTAAGAAAATATTATTAATTAATATGATTACAAGGAAAAATATTATTAATTATTGTGATAAAATTTTTCATTAATTATTCTGGTGATTAATAAAGATTATTAGGAAAATATTAATATATCACCCAATATGATAAAAGAAAGATTCACTATTTTAGGACATTAAAAGAAGTACATAATGAATCTTTCCCTTTTCCAGCATACATTATATAAATATTAGAAAAATTATATCAATTATTTTGATTATATAGAAAATATTACTGTATATAATTATTATGATTAAAACATTACTAATTAATATGATTATTACTAATGATATTTATTAAAAATATTAATACATCACCAAAGACAGCAGAAAAAAAGACATAATTTTGCTGCCTGAAGGCAACGAATCTTTCAGAGGTACTGGATCTGTGACCTAGAAGTTGGACAACGTTCTTCCTAGCAGAAGGTCCCAGGCTCAGCTATCAGATCTCAATTACTGATGAATAATGGAAAATGGATATCATGCTTCTGCTTGCACTCTGTCAGGGTGGGTGCTCGAAAGTGTCCCCTGTTGCCCTCCCCCTTGCAGCACGGCGTAAGATGAGTCTTCCGGGAAAATAATTGCAGCACCGACAACGCCTTGGAGCTGTTGCGCTGTGAAGTGTCAAAAATTGTCACTCTTCTTCCTGTGATGGGTATTTTCAGTCAGGAGGGCATTCAACGCCTTACGTGGTGCCCCCTACGGCGTCGACACAAACTGATGTGGAAGAGACAGTTTATGCAACCGGAGGATAGTGGGCGTCCAAGGCTGGGCATTCCTAAGACTATGATCACCCTTTAAATTAATACACGTTGTTTATTTCACATAATGCTTTCTTAAAATCATTATAAATTATTGTCATTTTTTCTGGATTAACCATTCATGCACGTAGCATGTAATTGACATATTTGAATGCTGCAGTGGAAGCTGTACCCGCAGTTATTCAGCAGTGGGAGCGGAATATTTTCGGTGGGACTCTTCTATCTGAATCATTCTTCAATCTCAGAACAGTTTGCGTTATTTTTTCTTACACTTTACATAAGTTTCACTGCAGTTAGTTGAGGCGTCTCAAATTCCATTTATTTTACGCAAATCCATTTATTTTACACAAGGCTTAAATTAAAAAAATAATAACTTTTGGTTCCCTAAATATTCTTATTCGCTACAATGCTTACTATAATTTGCATTAAGTATTATTCGATAATCTTTCTCAATAACGAAACTTATGTAAAATAGTAGTAAAAAGGAAAATTTTCTCATGCTTTAATGTAAAAGGAAATTATGCATTATTCTTTAATAACAATTATCAATTACGATAGAATTGCATATTATTTAATTACAATACGATTCCAATTATCCATTTCAACGTGGTTTCAAAGCTAACATATACTACCAACACCTATTCGGGTAATGAAATATTCGAATAATTAGATTTTTCAAAAAATGGGTCCATTTTAATTAATTATTGTACGTTGAAAATGGCAGAAAAAACAACGTATTTTTAAAGAAAAGCAACACTTTTCCATGCTAAGGAACTTACAAGTGCTATACATTATTTCAGTACGTATGTACAGTTTTGTGAATGAAAGACAAAGTTTGAAATGAGACAGTACGAAGAAGAACAGGCTCTAAGTGAAAGTCATCATGGTCAGAGTAAGTTGTTTATCGTCTTCCTCCGCTTGACAGTGGGAATTTGCAGGTGGTCACACTAGGGCTGACGCTCCCTCCATCCACTTCAAAGCAGTTTCAAATTCTTCAATAGCTGATAGACCCGCGTTTGCTTCGATTTGGACATTATAGTCATCTTTTTCCTCAACACTTTTAATAAGTGGACCATCATTTACAGTTAGAAATCCAAACGATGGTCTCATAATCCACTTGTGACTCATTGTCTGACTCGCAATCCAATCCTCCATATCTTGAGCACTAACTCCTGAACATCCAGGAATTACCAAAACAAAAGCCGCCCGCCCTGCCCAGTGGTCAAAGTCCCTGACTGCGGATAGGGAGGTCCTGGGTTCAAATCCCGGTTCGGGCATGGATGTACTTTCTCTCTCTATCTATCCTGTCCTTTCCTTATATGAATGAGGAGTGAATGGTTGCCTACCCTAAAAACGGGTCCCTATGGTATGTGTGTACTGAAGAAGTTGGACTCCACACCAAAATATAATTCACTTGAAAAAGTGGAGCAGCGCACCCCATATTGCCCGCCTAGCTGGCACGCGACAACAACAACATCTAAAACAAAAAATAAAGTTTCTGAATTTCTCAAAAAAAAGTGACACGTTTTTCTCTCTTTGTCATTCTAATCTTCTCCCTTCCTTTAGCTTTCCTTTTTTGAGCTTTTTCTGTTTTCTCATTTTCGGTCTAATTTTTTTTCTGTGAAATTCTAAAGATGCGCACAGATGCAGTTCGGTTATTAATTGGAGTTCTACTGCAATACACTCTGAAAGAAAGGGCAACGAGCTTTAAAGTGAATGAAGGTCATTCATTTGGCAGAAAGCATTGCATCAATAACAAAAATCTATATTCAGCTTTAATATCCTTGTTCGATTTAAAATTCATAATACTCGTTTTTATCATAAAATATTTTCCAAATTTTTAAAAGAATATCTCAATTCAAAATATTAGTATTTTTCAATGTATAATTTTGCCAATTGTTGCTTTTATCATCTTTTCCTCTCTAAAATTTATAAGAAACATACTATTAAAATGTTTGGATGTATTTAAAAAACAAGTCCTGTGGTTCCCCCTCCTGATGGCATCTTGTTATGTATATATATGTAGCCATTTACTTTACAAATTAAATTGAATAATTGAGAAACATTTTTCAGTACATTTTTATATCCAGAATTTAAAATATAAGTATTTTTCGGTATCAAATATCAGTATTCTCACGTTTATTGTTTTTATTGCCATGCAGTATTTTATCCTAATGATTCCATAAAATACTCAGATCTACTTAAAATTATATTATATGTCAATACATTGCTTTTGAGTTAGCATAAATTAAATTGAATCGTCCCATAACACATTTCAGATAATTTTTATCCTGCGTATCAAACGATAACGAATCCCCTGAGTAGGGGGGCTCGAATCCGTTCTCAAAATCGGGCTCCACCAAAGCAGTTTGGAGATGAAATATCTTATTATTCGAAGATTCTCCGGATTCCTCGGATGAGAAGGGATTTTAATTGGCTCCGTGAAAGGCCTTCTGGGGGGAGAGTTCTGGGATGCTGGAGATTGTGTGCGTAATAGAAGAAACTAATCGCCCACGATCACTCCCTGTTGATAGGTGTCGCGCGCTCAATTAACCACGGTCGGCGGCGCCCCTTAATGATCCGGGATGCACACTCCTCTTTTATGCTCACCGACGGCAGTAATTGAAGTGGTTGTTACGCTGGTTACTCCTTGATTGCAAAGGGAAGTGATCCGGTTGGAATCACTGAGTGGGACGCCCTGTCTTTCACGTTAAAGATCTGTAAGCGCGGTTTATTATAATCAGCATGAATTAGAAATCATTCCCAGTAATAGAAGGACATTTAGCTTATTTAATTATGTTCTGAATATTCACACCTCGGCTCCTATGGTTCTATTCTGACAGGACCTTTTTCTTCCACACAGCCTAATGGCAGAAGACAGCAGTATTGTAATATCCACCACGTAAGGATTTTCCATAGACAGTGAACCGTAAGACAGGAAATATGGAAAACTCCCAAGCACCCACCACGAAGAATGCAGGAGCGCAGCCTCCATTTCCCATAGTTCAACCATGACTGATATTAAATCCTGCAATTTGTTGCTCCGAAAAGTCCTCCTACTAGGCCACGTGGAGACCGTGTTGTGCACTTTGTGACTTCCATCCGATTGACAGAGCCCAATTCTGGTACAGGAGAATCTGTGGGGGAACCGAACTCTCTGGACGGCAGCCTCAAACAGCACTGTGTTTCCAGAAAGTGTATCAATTAATTCGGGAAATGTTTAAGATAAAGGCTCATCTAGACTAGTAAGAACACCTGTTTCCATTCGGCATATCCGGGAATAGTTCTCAAAGCTTGTGAAAGGAAACACTCAAAACAATACGATTCGCTAAAATTGCTTGTCAATCTATTCCAGGCACGACGTGAAATTAACAGTTTTCGTACACACACATGGTATATCTACAAAATAAATATATTAATATCATAATCATCAATACTTATTTTTATATCTTTACTTTTTTCTATGAATTGTTAATAAAAATCATTATTACCTGGGAATAAATATTTTGGGATGTTAAGAATTTATATTTCTCGAACTTGTAGTTTACTTGATATAATATTTTTCTTTTTGAACCAAAATATAGAAAATGACTAAAAATAGAAGCTCCTCAAATAAGTTAGATTATAAACTAAAATTTTCACGAGTTTTTTTTTTAGTTTATCCTATTATAATTTATATAAATATTGGACCCTCACAATTTGCATATGAATAGATTTACATAATCAGAAATAATTAGATTCCTATTTTCACATAATGAAAGTATATATATTATAATTTCAGTTCCCTATATTGCAACTAAAACACATACAATGAGGTAACTCGGATTTTTTATACCTGAAAAATAATTTTTGAATAAATTTACATTTAAAGATTTTAAAACTTTTTACAAACAAGCTAAAGTATTTATTAGGTTTTTCAATTGCTGATATTTTTACAAGTGAAATAAAATATCAATGGCGTCAAAAATACATCAAAACAACACAGCGTAGATTTAACTAAAATTGCTTGTAAATTTAAGAAAACTGCAAGCGATATAAATAAGATTAGATTTTTGATAAAATATTTTTCCTTCATTTAGTTTCTTCTTTAAATCAATTGTTTCGCATTATATCTGGAAATTCTTTGTTTGAAATCAATATTTAGCTTCATTTTGAAAGGTAAGTTAGGCAGTCAAACATAAAAATGTAAATTGCACTGTTTGCATAAACACACTTTGCTTAAAATTGTTTCACATTTGTATAAATAGAGAAAACTATATTTTTTATTAATTACAAATACAACTTTTTAAATTTATTATTTTTGAGTGTAAACTGATAATGATATACAGTTTGAAATTAATTCTTAAAACTTTAATAATTTTTATTGACAAAATTACATTGAAGGCAAATTAGTAATGGCAATAATGTCTCGTCAATAAAAAATATATTAAAAAAGTATTACCACATTTTGTTAAGAATTAATCTATTATGACATATAAGCATTCATTTAACGTGCTTAATGTGCAAACTTTTCAATTGTTAACTACTTAATTTAACTAATTTTTGCCATTCATGTTGATTACTGGTGGTGATTTAAAAATTTACAATATTTACAAGAAGATAAGAGAGCTAAAATTATTTTCTTTCTATCAGTCATAGCATGATATTATTTATCATTCCACTGCTTTGAAGTAAAAGTTAGCTTAAATGAGATATTCGTTTTGGATAAACTATATTTTCAAAAGTGTAACTCGTACATATGTGTGGAAAGAACGATAAAATCCCCAAGTGTGTGGATTCCTGAGAGCGGAACGATTGCATTCTTTTTCCGATCGGTTGAGGTTGTATGAGTTTAGAACCGGTCCACCCTGGCAGGTCAGCAAGAAGAATGTTTTTATATATAACAGCTGAGCGATTTTTTAGAAGGGAGCGTGGAAAAGAGGACCTCAGCAAATAAAGAATTTTGTACAGTTATTCAACGATACCGATTGTTTGCTCTTCAAAATGCATAAAATAAGTTCGATTATCGTTTGCTGGTATGTAGCGTCACCAGAGGGACTCGTAAGTAACATTTCCAGAGGATGTATCAGTTTGTCCGTTTGTGTTTCTTTTCACGCATTTTTCATGTGCAGACGTGCGATCAGCCAATAGAAACAGCGTTTGTTCCACACAGGGATTGAGAAGGGAACTCCTTCGTGGATCGCTCGAGTTCGAGTAGGGGATGCGTCCATATGACATTCAAGGTCAGGAGGCCACTGCGAGTTTTCTTTATCGAGAGGAAGTAAGTTTGAATCTCGTCTCAACCAAAGACCCATCTTGTTCACTAAAGGCAGCTGGAGCACGTTCAATAGATTGTAGTCTCTTTGGAATGAAATAATACCTCGAGAAGGTTTTGTTGAGTTCTCTACTTGGTGATTGCTTTTAAAGGAGGAACACTCCCTCCTCCCTCTTCCACCTTACTGGGAAGTCCCAACTCTGGGCTAGATGAGCAGGATGTTTCGACAACAACGTCCTTCCGCTTGTGTGGCGTGAATGTAATAAGGAGTTCAGGTGTGACTACGTTATCTCTCAATGGCTCAAAATAATGAGGTGATAGGCGAATTTTTAAAACCCATGAATCTTAAGATACAATCAGTCGTTCACTTGCATTAGCTATGCAAGTGTAATATTTTTGAATACATATCTTTTTCAAAATTTATGAATCATTTACACTTGCCCTGTGCTTCTCAGAATTGCTCGTAGTGAATAAAATGTCTTTTCTTAATAACCGAAACTTCTGAAGGAGCATTTCATTCCGATTTGCATAGACATGCTTTCGCTTCACTATTCAAATCCGGAACTTGAATTTTATTCCCGTGAACGGCCTCCCTCCGCCCCTGGAGATTCCAGTCTATCTGGTGCTGAATTTCGATTTACTTCCAACCTACGTTCGCAGATGTCAAACGGTCGAGACGGTTAAATTGGTGCCTCACCCCCAACCCCTGTTCTTTTACGCTTTTATCGCCTGAGTGCTTTCACTGCGAAACGTGTGTCCTAAAGTGCAGCGAGGGGAGGGGGGGGGGAGGAATCAGGCGCGTGTTCCGATTCAGACGGATAGAGATGTCTTTACCAGAGGAAATTTCCGCACCGTGTTTGTTAGCATTCGAATTCCAGGTTCGCAGAGTGTTCCCATATGCTTAACTCTGCTCCCGGATTTCTAGGGCTGGCACAAATGCGTAAATCTGTTTTCACATATGATTAGAAATTTAAAAAATAAGATGTTTTTTTATCTGTGATGAAAACTATAAGGAATATTATAATTAAATGCTAGGAAAGACTTAAATATTTAAATTTTACGGAGAGTTTTTTATTATAAAAAAATCATAGAATTTCTTAATTATTCTACTCAACGTGGGTCCTCAACAAATTATTAAATCTGGCAATTATTAGGTGGTGGTCGTCCGTCGATCTTCATTTTATATCGATGATTCCTCATTCATTAAAACAAAAACAGGCAAGAAATCTCTGTAAATGTTGACGCATATAATCAACACTTTATCCAAAAATAATTTCTAGGAATTATTTGCGTGTTGCACTTAAATGTATGATCTTCCATCAAACTGCGTGAAATTTAATCGTGCACATGGCATGTCTTTCAATTGTAGAAACAAAATGCGATTTTGACGGTTGCGCATGCAAAATTCCTATTTCAATAGTGAACGATATTAAACTAGAAACACTCTACTTTCGTTCTAAATATAGAGATCTTATTGTTAGGACATGAAAAACTTGAATGAGTTGTCCAAATCAGAAAGTATCGGTAATGTCTGCAAAACCAGGTGTGACATTTGTTATAACAATATTAACATATAAATAATATTTACAATTTCACGACACCATGGCCTTAGTAAAATTAACTTTCTCTAGTTCAAATTTTTTAATTAATCGCCCGCATTTTCAGAAAAAATCTGTTGAAGAAACTGATTTTACAAAGTAATTCCTGAAAAAGGAATTCAATTACATTCTTGCGCTAGAAACTTTCGAAATTGACTTTTAAGCAATATGAGCGAATATAAAAGTCAAAATGTAAAGATTATGTAATTTATATTGAATAGCATTTATAATTTTGGAAGACATGGATTTTTAAATATCGAATTTTTGATTATCTATCAACAAATTAAATGGAGTGTTGCTTGAAATTTTTCACTTTTTAAGACGTTATTCTAAATGTTGAGGAATGTTATTAATTGTAATTCTGATTAATTTTCTCTGTATGTCTTGATTACACACACTATCGAAAGTAAATCACTTGACTATTTTTAATCTTGAATTGCTTACTTTTGTTTAAAATTTCTTTATCAATTAATTTTGAATCTTCTTGGTCTGACACGAATATTTTCTTGAAATTATTTTGAATATGTACTAATATTACAGTTACCTAATGTGAGAAGTGATATTTGGTATTTCTTTATAATTTGAGGACAGATTCTTAATTTAGATTGTACCTCAATAATTTTTTGCGGTAAATTTTATTTCTTACAACTATTTTGTAGAGAGTAAAACATCGCTAGCTTTTCACCTGTAATATTTTTAAACATGCTATTTTAAAATTAGAATATATACCTTCAAATGTAAACGTATTTTACAAATTGAAAACTTTCCTCGAAAATGATGCAGAAAAACTAATTATGAAGGAAATTTTCACAATTTAACTGTTAATTTGTATTTAATAATGTCCAGTATTCATTACTGACTATAAGAAATTGAAGGCAGTACTTTCGTCCCGATCCAGAATCAAGGTGTACTTATTACTTACCATTGCTATTGTCCTTGAGGCTATATTATAATACATAGCCTATATCTATTTAAATTTTCTGCTGCAAAAGGCGTTCGCTTGCAGTCTGCTTAAGAAAGAAACAACTGCTACCTATGCATATAACAAAAAGGTATATTTCCTTTACACAATTTATTAATCTTTAGGAAGCGAAATCGATTGTTCAGTAATTACCGTAGCTTTAACCAAAGTACATTACGAACTACTGAAAATTGGTTAAAAATTGAAAGTGAAAGGAATTGCCTTCAAATCAATGATGATTTATAAACCATTTTTAGCTGTTTCTTTAAGATCTTTAAATGTATACTTCATAAGATCGCTAACCAATCACTAATAAGAAACTAGAAAGAATATCTTCTAATTTGGCAATCCAAAAATGCTTATAACTCGGCCGTAAGACCTTGCAGATCAACTCAAATTTATGTAATATAGAAAATATTTCACTAATAAGTATTTATTTGTGAAATATTTTCTATATTACATAAAATTAATAGGTATAATTTTAAATAAAAGTAAATTTATTCCCAAATTAATTTCAAAACAAAACATATTCTTTATACGTTTTAATGAAAAGCTGTTATAAAATTTAATTCTGTCAAAAATAAATTTGAAAACTGTTTTTAAGGCCGTGTCAAAGATTAAAGTAAATTTTCTTGTCTTAGGATTTTTTTTATCTAAATATTTTCATTATACATTGACCTATATAAATTTGTATGTCGTTATAAGAATTTTGTGAATAATATAAGTTCAGTAATGATATATTTTTAAAAGTGTTTTAATTCTCAGTTATGAACTATAAAATTCTTTTTAACGGACTCTCCTTTATACATCTTTCACTTGAGTTGATTTTTTAATCATTTAACTTCTTTCTAATTTTTTTGCAATTAATGATTAGATATTTGGAAAGAAAATGGTACATGGCTCATTTTAACATAAGTGCTTTATGTAAGATAAAACTGTATGGGGGGGAATGCCCGGAACACTTACTTGACGACTTGAGCGAAGCCAAGCTCCATAGACTTCAACAAAGAAAGCCAGTACCGTCAGAAATTGGTGCTCTCGTGTAATTTGGACATGAGAATCATTGTGAATGATTAAGATATGTTTTAAAATAAGAATATAACGAAGGGGAAACAAAAGTATAATTTTCAAATTAAGAAGAAGAAACAATTCTACGACTGTCTGCAAAGGAATTAGATAAATGCTCAAAACGATTGAGGTGTTGTTTCGAGAAAAAAACAATGAAATGCTTTCCTACATCGAAAAACTGGTTGAAAAAGTTTTTGAAAATGTAATTATAAAATAAAAGATTGTTTTCAATAATTTTTCATCAATGAAACGAAAGTAAGGATTGTTTTTATGCATTAACTTTATTGCGTATAAATCTTTTATAATATGCGTACTAAGTATTTTTTCAAATATTAGTTTACTTATAAAAATTTATTAATTTGGTAAAAAAAGAAAAAGAATTAATTTTAAGACCTAAAACTTATTTATTTTATTTATGAACTTTCCAATTTAAGAACTATTTTATCAATTCCAACGAGTTCGCATAAATAAGCTTATATACTGTCTTCAACACTTAATTTAACTTTTGATTTTGAGAACTAGATTATCGTTTTCTACGATTTCGAAAAACCGAACACCGTCTGTATACCCATTATTTGAAGAGATTTAAGCACAAATTCAGAATCAACAACACGAATTATTTTGCTGAACCTGTAAGTTGTATGCAAATTTACAGTTTTAATTCATTTTTACACTGGAGTAATAGTCGTAGAATTTCCGTTCATTAAGAGGGAATTGAATTAATATTTTCCGCTTCATTGTCTCATTCCTTGTCGAAAACGCATTAAAGTCGCCATTCTGAAACACTTCCGTCCTCTGTGAATTGCCAACTCGCTGAAGAGAGCTGGGGCGAACCCACTTCCCCCGCCGCCCGACAGCGCGCTGCTGAATTAGACTTCATTGCAGCTATTATTGAATTAGTGTTGCCATTCTTTTCTCGGCAGAAACTTTAATTAGTGTTCTGCGAAGTCCTCTCGGACAGCCGACTTTCATCGCATCTACCTGTTGCATGTCTTGTCAGGAATGTTTTCCGGTGGCACAGTCTTTTTCAATCCAGATAACAAATTTGCAAATGAACCAGGACGCAATAAAACTCTCTGAAATTGTTCTAAGCTAAATAAATTCTGCTTCGTTTCAAATCTGTTTGGAACTGTAAATTATAAAGATGGTTTATTATGATAGAACGTGCATTAATTCTCTAAGAAAGTAATAAACATAGGATAGAACTTTATACATTTGGCAGAGGTTCTAAAAATGTGTAAATACCTTTTCAATTGTCGTGTAAATTATGATTACTGAATTTAGCAGCTGCGAATTATATTTGCCTACATTGGTCTAAAAATTAATCTTAAAACTTTTCTTTCAAAGATTAGTTTCACTCAACACCACTTGGCAAAATCCAAATTTCACTACCGTACATTACAGGTCTCTGATATGATTGATTTATAAATCTTTAGCTAAAATATTCTTCATTTTAATTATGCAATTCTTCTTTAAAATAATTTTCTTAATTTCTTTCATTCTTAAAATAAATACTGGTATGAACAATAGCATTTATTTTCACCTCGAATTGTGGCATTAATTTCTTCAGAGATATTATTGAATTGTTCATAATTATTATTTCATTCTAGATAATGTATTTGCTAATGAAGCAGGTCGCAATAAAACTCACCAAAAGTATATAATTAAAAAATTGTGATTGTTTTCAGCTTTTTCAGGAAATGTTGATTATAGAATAGTTTGTTATCTTGTAAAAACGTACATAAATTTAGAAGTTCGTTATTTTGTTAAAATGTTCATAAATTTAAAAGAATGTAATGTTTAAAATATAGAATTTTATATTGGAATCGCATTATGGCAAAAATACATAAAAAATGTGCAAGTACTTGTATTTTTTGTGTAAATTATAAGTGTTGCTTTTAATAATTGGGAAATTTTACATTCATTAGTCTAAGAAAATTCTTTTTAACACTTTTTTTCAAAAGTGAATTACTTGCATTCATCATTACTTATCAAAATTCAAATTTGATCGCCCTATATCACTACATTGTCTGTTGAAAGTTTGTAAATCTTCATTTTCATTTCTTTAGTGAAAAATTCATTCTTATGTTAAGTATTGGTGTAAGTGATAGCATTTATTTATTCCTTGGCATTTATTTCCTAGAATCATAGCGTTATTATTTCTTCAGCGATATTATTGTATCATTTATAATTGTTTTAATCTACAGAGAACGAATTTACAAATGAAGCGTGTCGCGGTAAAACTCGCTCAGTGTTCTCCGCAAAATGATTTCTGGTTCGTTTCACAACTTCGATAGGAAAGGTAAATTTAAAGACGTTTTTATTTACCTTCGCAAGCCGTACATTGCATTTCCAAGGATTCAAAATGCAGAATTTTGTAAAAAAAACATAGAGATGTTAAAAATGTTCAAATTATTTTATCGTATCGTGTAAATTATAATTATTATTGCGAAATTTTCACTTTTATTGATTTGAAAATTCCTAAGCATTTTTCCTCCAAAGAATCATGAGTGGTTTCTCCATTACTTGTCAACATCAAAGTCTCACACTACTGTGGTATTGAAAGCGCCACCAGAGGGCATTCCCATCGAGTCTGCCGCTGGACGGGCCAAAGAGGGAGAGAGAGAAGAGCGAGGAAGAGAACGAAGAGCCTAAATGACGACGTTCAAACGGATAGGACAATCAACGTTGAATTATTCACTACAATGATGTTAGATTATTATTTGATATTCATTTGTAAATAGCTTTATCTTATTATTTCAAAACCATCTCATTAAAAATTTAAATTTTAAATGTGTTATCATTTTCTAATAATGAAAGAGAAGAACCCACACTGCTGTATCTAACTTCAATTCTGATGACAGAGAAAGTCTTCATTCTGCTTTCTTTGGTTTCGAAATTCTTGGACAGAGAGGCGTGTATGTGGCATTTTGGCGTATTTTAGATTGTTCTGTCGATTGAAATAGGTCGCTAAGTTGGTAATTGTTACGCATAACCTCAGGTTGCTTCGCACTCCCAAGACACGGGTCAGAGGCTCGATCCTGGGGGTGGGCAAGGCCGTCTCAGCTTTTCAACTCTTCAGTGACTCAATAAACTGAGTACCGAGGATTTTTGTGGCAACACTGAGGGTCAGGCTGATCGAGACACAGCTTTCAGGGCTCTCCGCTGGGTGAGCGGAAGGTTCACTTTTAATCTAAGGTTGAAAAATAGGAAATGGTTGAATGCGTGTAAGATTGCTTGCTCTTCAGGCGTCCTAAGAAATTCAAGTTTCTGGAAGAACAGTAAAAATCGACACAATATTCAAGCATGCACAGGAAGGACCACTGGCTTTTGTGCCAGTTTTTCATTTTATTGCTTTCATTTACATTCTTCATTTTAATTTCTTTCCTTTTTAAATAATGATTGGTACACAAATAATATCATTTATTTCCTACTTCCTGTTCTGCCATTCACTTCCTCGGAGATATTTCTGCATTATTAGAAATGTCTGTTTCACTGCAGATAGCGGTTGCAGCACACGCAGTTCGTATTAAAACTCCCTGGAATGACTGCTCGCTCGCTGAAGGAGTCCCCGCGGTTTCAGCTGCCCGGGAATGTAAAGCGCGAGAATTAAATTTCTGAGAATGCTTAAAAATAGAGAAATGCATTAAGGAAACATATTATTTGAAAGAGGATGAAAAATGTAAATTTTTTACAAATCTTGCAAATCAAAGAATGTAGAATTCAAGAACGGTGAATTATTTTCTTTTGTTAGATAAAAAAAAAATTCTTCTTAAATATTTTACTTCAAAGATTTATGAGTTGCATTCATCATTATTTGTCAAAGTTTAAGTTTTACTATGACTACAAGTCTGTGGTAATAATACATGTGTAACTACAAGTCTGATGACAGTTTCATATAGTTCTTAAATTATTCTGCAGAGATGCTGTATAATACTTTTGGTGCATTTCATATTGTTTTAACGATTAAAAAATGTGGTCAGGCTGAAGTAATTTTTGCCCATGTACCAAAGTTGCTTAAAAGAAAGTTGCTGGGGGGGGAATATAATTTCGAATCAGGGACCAAGCAAATTATGCTCCAATTCTTGACTGGCCACCCCCAAATGCATCATTTCCAAGGGAGAATGTTGTGCATAATTAATGCGAACCAGTTGACTTCATTGATAGCGACGGATTCCGGCGAGAAGGACGCTGCCAGGCCATCGAGCCTTGCTTTTAGCTTGTTTCAATTTCTAGAAGAAATACAGGAAAAATCGAAATTTTTCCGATTGAAGAATTCTAAGAATTTTCGGTTTTTATATAAAAGAACAAAATAATGTGCGAAGCATTACAAACGTTTTGCCTGGACACTAATGTCCTTTATTATAAATATATTATGACGAAGGACATTCGCGTCTTTCATTATAATAAACTTATAACGATGGACATGCACACGATATATATTTCAGAAATAAACTTTGGAAACTTCATTTGTGTTCGGACTAAACTCAAACATAAGTGCATCATTTTATTGCATTTTAATACGAATGCATGCTATTTTATCGTAAAAAATGTTACTGTGAATATAGACTTATATATTTTTAAAAGAAAAACTTTATACAAAAATTGTCTAAATTAAAAAAAAATTGATTTGAATTACAAATACTTATTACTCAAGAAAACTATCAGGTATATTTTGTGAGATTACACTCAATATGTTCTTGGCTTACTAAGAAATAATTTATGCTAAGAAAATTCAGTTATCGCTTATTTTTTAATAGTTATAAAAAATTGCTTGCTAATTAATGACAAATGCATTTATGGTATGAATATATTATTTGTGATCACTCATCAAATTTGAATTGCTTTTAAACTACCCTGCATTTCATTGCACCGTCACATTAAATGATTGATATTGATTGCAATAATTAATTATAAATTTTACTCAAAGAATTTTATAGTTAAAATTGTTTTTAATTACAAATTAAAATTTATAAAAGAAATTATCCAACAAGTTGAAAATTCTATCTTAATGGAATACTCCTTTATTTCAATGTTCAAAAAATGATAATTGATGACTGTTTATATAGTTTTTTCCCATTTTTTCGCTTGTATATTTGCAATTTACTTGTACCATGGTCATTACAGTAAATTATTTAAATTCCAATATTAATAGTAAATTGATTAAATGTCAATCATAAAATTTACTATACAATTGTCTTTTATTCTTTTTGATTTTGCAGACCTTTTTTTAAGTTAACGACGCACACACACACTCACATCCATACGCATATATATATATATATATATATATATATATATATATATATATATATATATATATATATATATATATATATGATTTATAAAAGTGGAATATTTCTTAGAATATTTTAAATTTTCATCTATAATTTCTTAATTGTTCATAAGGCACTTTGCTAAGTGAAGGGAGAAGTTTTTAGAGTTTGAAAAGTTGGAAGAAGGAACTTGTATTGTAATATAATTTGTTCAGAATGTAAGACAAGAAAAAACGGAGAAAAATTAAAAAATAAATTTAAATGAATGTAAAACCGAAGGGATGTATTTTTATTGATCTAAGAAAATTTATGGTTCTGTTTTATAGTAAAATTCAGTTGCAGTACTAAAAATGTAAAACTCTTAGAATAAAATGATGCGTAAGAGACTTCGGTACAATCTAGTAAAATCTTCGCAATTTCAAATTCTTGAAAAAATCCATAGATGACACATTTCTTTGATGCAATAAATTTTTATATCTAGAGAATACATAAAATGTTTTACTTCCAGCACAAAATGTGTTGAGACACGCTTCATTTAACGTATTCTAATTATAAGAAAAAATGACGGAACAGCTATATCTAGGCGGAGGATCTTTTGAGGGAGAAAGAGAGAAATATCAAGTTATTTCCTTTTTAAAGTTCATATTAAACTTTTAAATAAAGTCAATTATTTATTACTTGGAATGCTTTTAATTAATTAATTTATTTATTTTAAAGAATGGACTATACTGATATAGTTATTAATTTGTTTCAATATTTGAAGAATCTACATTAGCATTATGAAGTTATGATGAGGATTATCATATAAATTTTAGTACTAGAATGCTACTTAAGTTTTTCAATAGAAAAGATTTTAAAAAGGTGATGTCGATGAACTGTGCGGGGAGAGATATCGTATACATACATGTGTTGTTGGACTAAGATTTATAATTTTTGTATTCAGAAACCTCGCAAATTCGTTAGTGACGCGACACACGTCCAGGCGATCATCACACTCATTCCATACACTTTCAGGTTAACGACTTGTGTCCTTAAATTAAAGATGTCACCACAAAATGCTTATTTGCAAACGGTACTTTTCCATACTCTCTTCTGAAAGCGCATTGGACGATTTATACATTACGAACAAGTGGCATTTTCAAGGATGAGAAAAACTTATTTCTTGCCATTCCTCGGTAAGTACTGACAGCCACATCCAATCTAAAAGAGAATATACTTGTTCTGCTGACAGGAATATGCAAAAAGATGTGTTATTTTCACAGAAAGTACGAGCAATACTTTTGGAAATACTGAGTTTTCAAATCAAATAAATCATGGATGCAAACTCCATGTGTCTTCCGTTAGAAAATAATTATATTCATTAGTTAAATGCTCATTTCTAATTAAATAATGAATTAAAGTAGTTTACGTGATTCTTAAAGTACTTAAAAGGAACATAGAGGAATATTGAAATAGAGGAATTAATGAAAATAATAGGGAAATATCAACAAAAAATAGCTTAGAATAATCAAAATTGTTTCGGAAAATTTTTGAGCAGTTATTTATTTTAATTAGTTTAAAATTGATTATCATTGAGTTTTAACATGTGAAGGGCATTTACGCCGCAAAGCTGAAAAATATCTTCTACTTAACCGAAATACTGCCAACTTGGTGGAAAGAAGATTTTCTTGAAATCTAAAAAGAAATTCACCTTCTTTTCGAAGTCTCCGAAGAAATGTGGTACACTGAAAAGCCGAGAAAGAATAAAGAAACTATTTGGAAAAGAAAAACCGGAGCGCAAAAACAAGACGGGGTCCGAGTGCTAAACGATGTCTTGCCCTGCCAGGAAAAGTAGGAAGTTTTCGACAAAAAAAGAAATCAGATAAAAAAGCATAGAAAAAGAAATCATCTAAAATAAAGCGACGAAACAAGTTTTCCTCACAGACTTTTAAAACTCAAAGCAGCTTCTTCTATCGCATCTTTAAAGGGGGAGGGGTGGATCGATTCGGTCTTCTTTTCTTTATCAAAATGGAACTTTGTCAATTTCTTTTCTTCCCCCCAAAAGGGGAAGGGGTGGGAAAGGACAAAAAAATTTGTAAGTCAACTGTTGAAAGATTGAGCTTCGGAAAGAGGAAAATGAGAACACAGGGAACAAAATACGATGAAATTGTTGAGGAAATTTCCGAGTTGTAAGAAAAGGTATTAAGCTACTGGCGTGGAAAAATATGTCATCGGTTAAATTGGCTTTGTAAGTTCTGGAATTCGGTAGTGCCTTCATTCCAAATTTTTTATAAGAATCTCGGAATCATGATCACGTGATCTCATAACAGACAACCCTGGAATTTTTTGAACTGTATATGATTGATTCGATGTTTGACAGAAGCGATCGTCGGGAATGCTAACATCTGGTCGGAACTTATTTCGCAGTGTGTGGCAACACTAGCGCAGGTATATCGAGGACTAAGTGGATACAATTTAAAGAGCTTTTCTCTGCGCTATGATAATTCAGTTGTTATTTTAAAAAAACATTATAATACAATTGAGGCTCCTGTATACTTATTAAAGCATATAAGCAATGGTTTTCACCGAATGTATTCTACATACAACTTGTATTACATATTCCGGTCACTCTTCCGCATATTTTATGCGTCATATTCCTCGGCCTTCCATTTTCAAGAAGACATATTAAGTTATTTTCACGTGCTTTCAGACATGGGTCTTACAAAGAACACTCTCATTGTGAAGTTTAATTGCCTCAAATAGGGCGAACAGGTTTCAAATCTCACCAATTCAGGCGAAACAAAGATTTTTTGAAAGAATGACAGAATCCTAGTGAGGCCCCGGCGGTCCGGTTGATTACGGAATCGGTTGCATCGGAAGGAAACGAGTTCGAAACCCAAATGAACCGAAGATGCGTTGTGGTCACTAAAAGTGGCTGGGTGGTGATCAATAAATCGCAATTTCTTCTCGGAGAAATGATACTGTGCAGGTGGCAGATCGAGTATTGCTTCTAAGTGGCAAAGACAGCAGTTTCTATCCAACTAAGAGAGGACAACTCTAATTTAGGTGCACAAAAATAATAATAAGTTGGAGAATTTGAAAACGTAGTGTAATTGATATCATAATGAATAACCGGTAAATTGATAAATAACTTAAATTTGTAATTTTTTTCATTTTTATATTTTTACTCATAAAAATGTAAATGAAACGTGCAACTCATGTGTCTAAAGCAGTCCTTATGAATCTATTTTACGAGTGAAAAGGAAATCAAGAATTTCTGTATTTTTTATCAATATTTTATTTAGTACTAATAATTAGTATTAAAATACAGAAAAAGATAATTTGGATGCTAAAAACTCTGCTTTCCTATTATTTTTAGACTACCTCGAACACGTGAATCTTCTTCAGGTCCTCAAAAATAGGCAAATGCTCAGCATCATCAATAAGTAAACTCTTAACTGAACCCACCGTTTTATGTATAATAATTGAAACTAAATTTTTAATTTAAAAACACCATCCGTACAGTTCTCTTTTTCCGTCTGATTTCACTCCCGCGGCTGTCAACGCAAGAGAGATCTTCACGAATGAAGAAGCGAAGGGTCGCTCGTTCGGGCTCACTGTGGCCAAGCAATGGGACACTGCTCTTCAAAGTGAAGGCTCCCCGGTTTAATTCCAGCCACTGTTGAATAACGAAAGCTAGATGTGCCTTCTGCATGCGCGTCTGTGAAGGTGGGTGCTTGGGAGTTTTCTGGGTTTGCCCCTTTACAACACGTGAATACAGTTCACTCTCTATTGAAAATTCTCCAATTTACACGTTGGATTTTAACATGAATTGACCACTAGGCTATCCATAAAGCTGTGTCTAATAGTATTTAATGGTGCCATAATATAACTCGATAGCCGTAGGATTTTGACAGTAAAGAAAATAAAACAATTTTAGGTAAATTGATATGAAACCTAAAAATCTAGAAAATTTTTCTTAAAAAATGAATAAACTTAACTCATTTATTAAAATATGAAAATTACTGTAGACTAATATTTTATAAACAGATGAATACAAGGCTCTATAGTAAGAGGTACGAGCTATCTAAGATACAGGATAAGATGAGATAAATAAGCCTCTATAAGATGGGGTCTATGAGAACGATGTGCCCTCGTCCATCAGCCCCTTCCCCGGGCGTCATTCTTTTCACATTTGCGACACAAATAGCATAAGGATTTTCTGATAGATTCAGTTCATGTTCTCTGCACCTTCATTTGATAACAATAGCGAGCCTCTCGCAGTCAACGGATTCCTGCGGATCCCGATGCCTGCCCCTCTTCTTCCAGACATGAGTCGCAGAGGTCCGACGTCAGCTTTATGCATTGGCTATTTTTTGTCCCACGGTGTCCAATGAGAATTGATGTGCAGAGCAGGAAAAGCTCTCTTTAAGGATGGGATGCCATAAAGGTTTGATGTGGAATAAAATCACAATCCTATATATATTTGAAATCATTACAAGCTCTCCCGACACTGCACGGTGGGAGGCCAGAGGCCCTTTCATGGCATTCCGCCCACTTCTGGGAGTATTTTTCAGAATGAGCCACATTCACATGTTGTAAGGGAAAATGCCCGGGAGACTCCTCACGCATTTTGAAACACAAGGGTTAATTTCAGCGGGAGTTTAAAGAAGATTCCGAAACTCTAGAAACATCCATGTCCAATGTGTGATTCTGATTCCCATTCCGAAGGCTTTGGCGATTGAGCGACCTGTTCAGCCACTTTTAACTCATTTTTGGATTTATCCTCCTTGTAAAAAACAAGAATCCTAATAAACATTTAAAAAAGGACTCAATGTGACTTAAGGTAGAACATCGCGTTTGGAGTGAGAATTTTCGCGTTCAATCCCAAGCATCGTTAAGAAGTAGAATTTCGCTTTTGCTTTTTTATTTCTTGATACATATTTTTCAGCATGTGTGCTTTGAAATAGCGTTCTAGACTGAACGGGTAAGATGCATTTTAATGTGCATTGAATCATTGTCTTTCGAAGGCTAGTTTTTTATAATGAGTGGGTCTTATTCACGAGTCGCATGGAAAAAAAAACCTTCAGAGCTCTCTTGCAAGCATCCACGTTCACGACGACGTCAGAATGCAGGGATTTATGTTTGCCTTCCAGCAATGGCTGAGATTAAACCGTGGACCTAATGTTTCGGAGATCATTGTCCGGCCACGGATAGAGGAGGGATGGGTTCTTGGAAATTATACGGGATTCCTAGCTTGGCATTCGTGAAGACCCTTTTTACCCATCAAAAGTCTCCTTGGAAAGAAAACACGTGCGACATTCTGTGAGGCCCCTTCCATGCCGTCAGGGATGCCAAAAGCACTCGCGCTGTGCAGGAGGGCGTTCCTCAGTGCCTCCAAAGGCAATATCAGTTCAACTTTCTGTTTTTCCTACTAACGGAACATTTGTTATTGTGTAGTACCTAGACATGAAGTAGTTGTACCGCCACTCTTCCCTGGAAGTATATATATATATATAAAGTTTCATTCAAATATAGATGCAAAAGTTTTATTTTAAGTATTATGTGATTTAGAAATATTAACATGAAGAAACTTAGGATACATGAATTTTTTTTTCTTTTTGATATAACCGACGAACATTTCTTAAGTAGCTCCTAAACAAAGATGCGAATGTTTATTCTTTTCAGAAAATGTTCTCATTAGTTTACATTTAACGGATGGAAACTATACCATTTCGTATTTGAAATAAATTTCTTAAATGGTTAGGCATAGTTTCTTGTTTTTTATATCGGCTTTTTAATATTTTAAGAGCATATTCTTTTAACTAAGATGTTAATTTCTGCGGCTGCTGCCATAACTAATCCTATTTCATGCGGAAGAGAAGCGAAATGAAATCGTATCCGTGCCGCGGATTCTGCTCGCCATTCATTTTATCCGCGCTGTTTCTCTTTCATTTCCCAAGAGGTACGCGCAGACGTATCTTTTCTTCGAACAAAAAATATCCATCAAAAATTAATTGTTCTCTTCCTCCCTAGGCGTTTCAAACCTTTCTGTGCACTGAAAGTAAGTTATTTTCCTAACGCGAGCATTTTTAACAGAAAAGAAATCTGAAACCGGAAATCCCTTCACTATTTTAGAGCAAATTCTGCAAAAGTAATTTTGAGCCCAGTTATTTCGTTTGTGTGTATGAATTTCGTGACAATCATTAATATAACAAAATAAATTATTCGTCTTGAAGGATTGAAATAAGTGATTATTAATCGTTAAATTTTATGGTAAATACTGTTTTTGATCCTTATAATCGTTAGTAATTAGAATTATACAGAATTAGAGCGTAAATGATACATTCCTTTTAAAAATGACTGCATTTTCAAATGTGGCGTGGAAAAGAACATCACTGCGCATACTCGGGATCAGACAGAGTCCCTTGTCTATCCGATTGGGGTGCAGTACGAGGTACGCATTATTCGAAAAAGTCCTTGGATAGGATACCTATTCGTATGCTCTCAGAATATATAAAGCAAACTAATAAGCAAATGCAAACTATTCTAATGCCGGTTACAGTAAGGAACAAAATCAGCCTGCCCATAAGACTCGTATCGGAGCGACAACGGCCAGCAACCTGTCTAAACAGGACCTCTCCGGACACATGTGTGCTGAAAGTTTGGGGCGGCATTTAAATAGCATCCCATTGCTTACCCAAGCTGCACTTAAGATTTTGTCTAACACTGCTCTCTCGGGCGTTACATAGCCGAGCTGGCAGCCGAATGGTTAGCGCTCTTGCCTTCGGTTCAACAGTTCGTGGGTTCGAATCCCACCTTGGTCATGGATGTTTGTAGTGGTTTGGAATCCACTTTAAACCGTAGGTCCCGGTCTAATTAGCCCTCGTTTGCAAAAAATGACCGTTGAGCGACAAACAAACCAAACCAACTCGGGCGTTACATAAAATAAAAAAAAGTATTTCAAACATTGTCAACAAGCCCTATTTAATTGAAATCAAAATTCTTATAAGTGCTCATCCACGTGAGAAACCTGTGCGTTTTACATGTTTTAATTGAAAAGCATTTTAGATATCAGAAGCTATTTTTATTAAAACAAAAATAAAATTTAAAAATTTTTTTCATTTTCAAAAATAAGTTTATTGTTGTTGTTCCCACTCCTTCAGAGATCAGATACAGGACACCGGGAACCCACAGCGAACCTCAAACAATCCAGGAACGCATGAACCATAAGTTTTCTTAGTACATTGGGTCGATAGGTCGTAAATGTATTATGTTTATATTTTAACATATAATAAATTTATGATCTACGGAAGTATAAATCATATTTATAAGTTTATGTCGCTTAAATAATATTTCCATATTCAAAAAATAGCTTAAATATTAATTATTTAAATATTTTTCCATTAAACAAGAATTTCACAACAGCTGAAATATAACAATTTTATGAATAATTAGTGTGAATAATGATGACTGCAATAGAACTTTTTGTCTGAATTTACTTTTTACTGAAGTAGCTTTATTTAATGCGAATTATTTATATTTTATTTATTGCCATTTAATATAAATCATATATAAATATATGTACTTGAAATAAAAATGTTAACTTTTAAGAGCAAAAATGCATATACATTTATGTATGCATTTGTATCAATCAATAATACTGAAATCCCAAGAATCGTAACTCATATTTACTTTCAATATCCTTCTAAAAAGCAGACAATTTCTATTACACTCTTCAAATAATTGAGTGGATTTCACTCAGAAGGAGTGAAATTTCACTCTTTCACATTTTCACAAAACTCAACCAATCTTTAAGATAGAAATTCACTCTTTTGAAAGATGTGGGTAAACTATCCTTTTAAGAGGAGTAACGACATATTGTCTAAATGGGTAAATTAGATAGAAAAAAGAGTGAATTTCAATCTTTTATAGAAGTATTGATGACTTTTTTTATATTGACAATTTAGTGCAGAAATTAGGTTTTGAATTCTTTATTTTAAATATTTATGTTTTTTGACAATTACTATATAAAGATATGATTTCTTTAGTCAATAATATAACAGTACAATTGAATGTGACATTTTAATTGATTTGGATAATTATAATGGTTTTAAAATTAAATACAATATCAAGCAATTTGTTCGGCCATTTATTACATTACTTATATATATATTTAGTTTAATGTGTGAGTGTAGCACTCTCAAGAAAAAATCGTCACACAACTTTTTTTTCAGTTTAGTTTACAATGGACCCATAAGTACAAAATAAACTTTTACAAACATTATTAGTGCAACAAATTGAACACCATTTAAAAAATACATAAATATTTTATAAAAGTAAATATAATTTAAGTTCTTTTGAAAAAATCCTTTATTTAAAGTATAGCTAAAAATTTATCGTTGAATATTGATAATATGCATTTTTGAAGTTACAGGCGGATAAAGACAAATATCTACTGATTATTCTGTTGAACAAAACTGACTTTTAAACTGAAAATAATTTCAATGAAACTAAGAATGAAAATAAAAATAAAATGCAAGATTATACAAAAAACATTTATTCAATTTTTAATACAGAAAAAATTAAATAAAAATATGCATACAGAATTTCTTATGTTTATGATGTCAAATAATTATTGGAGGTTAATTTTTTGAATTGACAGTTTAATAACACAAAATAAGAATACTATTAAAATAAGAATAAAAATGATAATATGCATTTTAATGCATGTATTTTGCAAAATTTAGATCTTGATCGATTATAGTAAGAATGTATTGTTACTATTAAAGTCCTAACTGGACCATTTTTTAATTTATAAATACAGTAAGTTTATCATCGTACTTAACATTAAACACATGATAAAATTTATATAAAGTATTGAATGCTTTTTAATCTTCGCATCAATTGGACATCAATAAATTCCTATTCCTCAGATAAAAATATTTCATATTCAGGTCTTGCTTTTCAACAGCCAAGCAAATATAGTTGAGCGCTGTTTTTCTACTAAAGATCTCTTCACTTAATACGAAAAAAAAGCATAACTAAAATTTCTATAGTATTTGCAATCTCATTAGAATCTATATAAACTTTAACACTGAAATGATATAAGAATAATACTTAAAAAAATAAAGCTTTATTTTTCTGCAAGGAATCTGATATCTATGTAATTACATTCTGTATTAAAATTATATTCAGCCTAAAAATATATATCATCTTTAATTCTCACATATTTATTCCATGTTATAAGACAGGTTTTTGAACATATGATAATATTCTAGGAGCATACTATGCAGGACATTTACTAAGAAAACAGTCAGCTTCTGCATATTAAATATTGAATTCCAAATCTATCTGTAATAAAGAGAATAATTATTTATATTAAATTAATAGAACTTTTTATTGCAATTTAAAGCAAGAGTAATTTGTTATAAAATGGCATTCTCATTAATTAGTTAATTAAAACTTAGTAACTGAAGTTAGTAAATTAATGATTATCTAACAGTTTTTGAAAATTTTTATAAGAATGTGGCAAAAATGATAAATTCTTAATATACAATGAAACAAATACAAAAATATTTTGCATTTTTTTCTTTGTTATGAAACAGATATAGCCCCTATCATAATTTACAAAATGGATTGTTAAACATTGAATAAAAATATATACACGCATACATAATTTTATTCCTAATGTTAAAGCATTTTTGAATTAGTCAACTGTAACTGAAAAACAGATAATTTTTTTTTGTTGTTGTTGTTACTAATGACACTTAGACAAGCCAAGCTCGCTATGCCATTTTTTTTTACAAATTACAAAAAATTTAAACTATGATTTTGTTTCACGCATACTAATATTAAAATACAGTACAAATAAATTGATTTTTTCAAATACAAGATTGAAATCTACCATATATAAAATAAAAGACATAAGTATTGCATATTTTGTAAAATATAGATTTTAATTACTTTCATTTTGATCATGAATTCATTAAACAAATATCAAAATAACAATAAGATCTTTTTTCCATTTTTACTTTTAAAAATTCCTTTCTTTATAAAATTTCAACTAAATTTTTTGGCATTAATTTAAAATATATTATTCACATGCAATCAAAAAACTTGGAAATGCATGCACAGCATGTTTCACATTCTACCATTAAAAATCTAGGTATACAAATTATGTAAAGAATTGTAAATTTTGGTGTGCTTAAGTCATTGTGGCGTTGTTAGAAAATAATGTTGATATAAAAGTTTAGAACTTTCATGAATATTTTAAAATTCATCCTCAAATGTGTAAAAAATACAGCATTGAAAGCAGCCAATTTTGGATATTTAGGGAAATAAATTCTGTAATAGAATAGAACAATAGATAGTCTATTTTTCATCACAAAATGTTATTTAGTTTTAGACATTTTTTTATAACTTCCAAATATTTTTTCTCAATGAATTTCACTAGGCATTTCAAATTGTAATCATTTTACCTCAAAGGAAAAATACATACAAATACACATATGTGTTTACGCAATATCATACTCGTAAAAACTATTTATGGTCAAGTGAATAAATACTGGATATTTATTTTTTTTAATTGTTAAATTCAAATTAAAAATTTAGAAAATTTTAAAGGAATTATAAATTTATTCTAAAAATAATAAGGATTTAATTTTAGCAGTAAAAACAAACAAAACTTTACTTCAAAATAGATTTAAAAACATTATTACAATTTCTTAAGCTTATTACCAAGTAATGTTAATTTAATGTATAATTTAATGAATAATTACCTTTCATTTTTTTAAAATCAACTTTAAAAACCCAAAGAGTTTATAAGAAATTTTAACCGAAAATACTGATTGGAATTTTCATGTCATTTACTCAATAACATCATACATGTAAAAACTATGGCCAAGTGAATTATAAATACTGGATATTTATTTTCATAAACTATTAAATTTAAAAATTTAGAAAATTTTACTTCAAAATAGTTTTAAAAACATTATTAAGTTACCACGTTTTTACATAAACATAGAATATTACTTCAAACTTTTAAATAAATTTTGCATGCACAATGAAATTATTAGTTTTAGTAATAACAATAGTTTAAAAATTTTCAGTCTCCATAAAACTTATTTTGATTGCATATTATGCAGAATAAAAGGTCAGCCATTTCTTTCTTACATTGCATTTCATCATCTTCAAAATAACTACATGTTTCAGATTTGCTTTTGATAATTTTGTTTTTTTTATTTTTTGCTTCGATGATAACAATGGCAACCATAAAATACGAATATAAATCATATTTTCATCAACAAAATGCTTAGCTGTTAATTCTAAAATATACAAATTAATAGAATTTGATACATACAATTCCGTTTCGTTTTATCTACGAATGCTTTTACTTAGTAACAATCAAATCCAAAATTGTCAGTATAACTTTAATAAATAAAATACATACTGTCAATAATAATCGGCGGATTATTATTTACTTTATATTGTATTAACATTTAAATTAAAAAGCTTCTAATTTTATTTATGAAAAAATTTATTCTTATTCATTGGTAAAATGTTGTATTTGATATTAATCACACTTTCAATTCAGAACAATAATGCACTATATTAAATAATATTTCTATAATATACATTGTAGATATTTAAATCAACGAGAAAATCTATAGTCCTATTCACGCTGTTTTGAAAATAAAAGAATTTAAAAATGCATTCATTATAATTTTCTATTAATTTATAATTAATTAATTTTTGGCAGAAAATAGTATTTGAAATAAAAAATTAAATTTCCAAACACATTGCTGTATTATTAAATATTATCACTTAATAAGAAATTTCAAATATTATAAATATTGCATGAATATGAATTCAATAGAATTCATTCATTCACACTTTCGAATACCAAAGTTTATATAATGGTGAAAAATCACAAATATGAAGATTTTATTAGTCATTCAATTAATGATAAGAAATAAATGACTTACCGTAATGTTTCTGCGCTCCTTTTTGTCCAATAATGTATTTTAAATATTCTAATCGATCGCTCATATTCATGTAAAGAAAGCTCCAACCTCAATGCAACGAACGACACATTGAGCACCGGCTGCAGTGGGACATATCATGGAAGTCCGAATGAACTTCAATTTTTTTTTCTGATGAAAAAAAAATTTAATTTAGATTGCCCAGATGGTTGTCAATATTATTGGCTTTGTCTAGGTAATTCGATGGTTTATATATCAGTTAACTACGCTGGAAAGATTTATCTACTGCTTCTGGATGAAAGACAGAAACATACAGATTGCATTCAAATTTTAAATTCAGAGCTTTTTCCCTAAGGCGCTGAGCTAGGAGGAGAAAATTAGATAGTTCAGCAACAGGCACCATCCATTCATACAGCCAATGGCAGTTAAAATTGGTTTGAAACAAACAATGTTCAGGTTTTGCCATGGCCTGTAAAAAGTCCAGACCTTATTATTACTGAAAATATAGGGTCAGTAATGGTTCGACTTGTTTACACCGGAGGCAAACAATATGAATCTTCGATCGAACTTCGGAGAAGCGTTGAATTGTGTTTTGGACAATTTTTGTCAAACCAAAATTCAAAACTTATGTGATTCAATGATAAATTGAGTCTTTGAAGAGAAAAGCAAATACCAGAAGAATTCCTTGCATATAATAAGACTGCACAAGACATTTGCTTTCATTATTTAGAACTGTCCTTCTACGTTTTACATACAGTATAATGTGAATGAAATTAACTTTTATGTATAATAAGCAAATTGTTTTTTTATTTCATGTTACATACATTGTTATCTGATTGTAAATAAGGTTTTTAAAATGCTGTAATGGAATTATATTGTAAAAATTCAAAGTTCTTTTATTTTAGAAAAACTTTGTGTCCTACTTTTTTCCAGCAGTATATATATATATATATATATATATATATATATATATATATATATATATATATATATATATATATATATATATATATATATATATATATATGCATATGCTATTAACTATTTTATTGTTACATTTTTCACATTTACTTATTTTCTTACAAAAATGCTTCTTCGAAACATGTTTTATACAACAAGAAATTCGAAAGAAAATTAGTTCGCTATGAAAAAAGTAAGATTAATTTTTCTTTCACAAACAAAGTAATTGTTTATTGTTTTCGTGGATTAATTAAAGTTCTTTCAAGTTTATGACGTGTGAAGCTTAAGGTTTGGGAAAATAGTGATAAGTTAGGGAATAATAATTCAAATTTAGAACGATTTGCAAGTACTACAGTGGATGCAAGGATACCAAATAACTTAATCAATTTGTTGCAAAAGCGATCTAAATCTTAAAAGCTCGGTCACCTAAGACTTGGAGTGAGAATGCATGAAACCCTCTTCACCAAGTCCCGGGTGCTGTCCATCGGGAGTGTCTTCTTAATGATGCCCTCAAGTTATAGTTGAGAAACTCTTTTTCATCTTGCAGCACGGATCGAATGCTTCTACGATAGAGACCGTACTTACAAAGCGGAATGTGTCCAGCCTCTCGGTAAATGTATATATATATATATGAGTATTTAAATTTATATCTGTCCATTTCTATCTATCTTTCAATATATATATATATATATATATATATATATATATATATATATATATATATATCTGTGTGTGTGTGTTACCTTATACTTTATTAATATTATATCTTACCATCATTTTAAGACAAAACCGCTCAAACAACTCTAGAAAACTAATTAAATCGCTGAGGTATTGAAGTGAGCGCAGAACTTATTCAAGTCATGATATACAACGAATTCCTGATTCATATGAACATATCAAAATTATAAATACAATTTTAAACACTCCTTAAAACTAATTTAAAGCAGTTTTTTACATTCAGCTAAAGTCTGGTGGCATGGCTGGTGAGGTTGTTATTCTCCTTATCGGGAGGAAGTGAGTTGGAATCCTGGCTTACCCAGAAATTTATCATGTTCACTGGAAGTGGTTGGGTCATGTTTTAATGCTTCCGAAGGAAATGATATTTCTGGGACTGCAAAGCTAAAAATTAGAGTCTTCTCCTTGGTTCTTGCTTCTATTTATGAAAACTCCCGACCAGCAGCTTCCATCCAGCTTATGGACATCTAGTCTGGGGTAGGTCCGGGGAAGCATATCTGTGCACACAATAAGCAAAAGATATAATGAGAAAAACCATAAACAAATATCATAATTGATAAGAACAATGTTATTCTTGATTTCATTTTGGAAAATTAAGAATATTTTGATTTATGCGTAAGGTTAAACTAAAATCCAAGACAACAACATAAAAAAATAATATAGTTAAATCTAACGTAAATAATTCTAAACATTAATATTAATAATTGTGAGAGAGAGCTCCCTGAGGTACTTTGTCACTTTTATTAGAAATTAAAAAAACTTTGAATCGACATTTAATTTTAAAAATTTATCACAGAAAAAAATTTTAATTGCTTAATTTTTGTCATTAAATTGACATTGAAAGTTTGCATTGCATAATTTAATAGCTATATTTCGTCATCAACATTCTCTGCACAGAGGGTAGAAAAACATTTCCCCACTGACTCCAACTCTTAGCAGACTTAGTCTGACGGCTCTCTTTGCTACTTTTGAACGGTGAATAAATGATGATGCCTCCATTGATTGATCGTTAAAAATGCATGAATATAGAGAAAGTGTCAAAAATCTAACACTTCACGAGCGAATATTTTATAAGATGCTTGAAAAATGAGTAAGAAACTCAACTCATACTGGACTACATAAATGCAATGTATTTTTCTTATTACAGGACTATATATCATAGTTTTATTTAAAAAAATATCTGCTATATTCTATAATTCTAAATAACCAATAAGAAAAGATTGTTTCTAAATTTCCACTATTAATAAGGAGTTGAGCAATTGCATATTTCTAAACTACGTAAGGAATAATCCTTTATATAGCATATCGAATTACATATTAAATGATGTGCAAAGGACAATCACGCACCCTTGTGAAGACCAGAGAAGATGTGAATGTTCTTAGGATGAAACCCGTCATCAACCAGTTATTTTCATAAGATTGTAACTAATAGTCTAATAAACTATGTTCCACAGATTCTTAACATCAAAAAATCCTATCACTTCAACATGATCGCTTATACTTCTTATATTACCGTAACATAAGCTTTCTCATAGCTTACAAGGAAATTTCAGAGAATTGTAGCATAAATAAGCTCAGATATTTTGATGTTGAGGAAAATGATGCGTACAAAGATATCAACAATACAATCGTGATACTTGATACTCAAAAAATGTATACATGTTTCATACAGTGTTCCTCAACTGGATTTACTCCAAGGACATATTTTGGTACGTTCTCGCGGACCGGGAAGTCTAATAATTTGACCCACGCGGGCACAATTTTTTCACGAAAAATAAACAAAAATTATTTTTAAGCCATTTTATTTGCTATAATTTGCATTCAATCAATCAGTGATACTCAAGGCAGACTGGGGCACACTGAATGGTGGCAATGTATGAAAGACGGTTAGGTACATAGTTGCTAGTTTGTTCTATTTTTCATCATCGATCATATTGTTTTCTAAACTAATAAACTAATGTAGGTGCTGTTTTAATATCGGTTGTCGGCCGATGATACTTTAGATTTTGCACAAATAGTTCGATATTTGTAAGACCACCAAATATTTCTTACGGACCAGCGGTTGAGAAACACTAGTTTAGAACATACGTAAATGGCTTTGCAGGCGTACCTTAAGGTTAACGGTTTTGGATTCTTATTGGTCAGCTGAATGCCTCTCCTGGGTCATATTTTAGAACGAAAATTCTTATTTTATTACTGTTTTCAATATTAAATATGTAAATCACAGGTGTAAGATTTTGAAAAAATTTGTAGAGTTGTTTAGAGGGTGATCTCAAAAAGATAAATATGACTTCTCCTATTCACTAAATTTGACTTTCCAGTGGGTGCTAAAATGTCCCATGTTTGCTGAGTGGAGCAAGATGTTTCCATTTTGCCTTTAATGCCAGCAGGAAGAGGCGTCGCTTCACCCTATTTTAGACTGGGAGGAATTGTCCACATCTTGTGTAGGACTTCATTCAAGTAAAATTACGATTACTAACTTCACGGCCGTCCCTTTGAGCAACCATCACTGGTTCTTGTTTTCTAATTTGCTCTTTCTTCCTGTTGATATCATAAACAGAAATTTGATGAAGTATGCAGGAAAAAGGGTTGACCCCGCTAAGGCGATCATGCCTCAATCTAGGATTTGCATGCCAAACAACCTCTGCAAGCGGAAACAATTCAAGCATAATATCAGATGCAGTGGGAACAGTTTGGTGTTTGATCTAATCATCGATTCAGGGCATGCAGACGTTGTTCTGAATCAAATATCATCTCTATAACTATTATACGACGTTACTAGACTGTGTAAAATGAAATATTATGAGAGATATTATTAGTAAATCTGTTTTGTTGTCAATTATATGTTGGATTAGAAGCTAGATGGAAAGAATATTTAAAACACATTCAAGTCTCTTTGGTATTGATTTTCACTCAGACGAGAGACAGAATTGATTTTTAAATGAACTTTTTCAATTTCTCACCATTACGCGAGGCCTGATTCTCCTGTAATGTGCCCATTTCCTGATCACTGAGTGACTCCACAGCGCACCCCTCCCAACAGCTCATCCGCGTGACCTACTTATGTTCACGAGAGAACAATCCCTCCATCGAAGACATGTTGCCGATCGATTAAATGCAACAGTTTAATTGCAAAAAGTGAAATATAACATTTTGATTACAAATTTCAATAGGTAACTTTGTTTACTTTCTACGCTATAAAACTGAATGCAAGACAAGCGAGGAAGTCTGAAACGGGCAATAGCCGTTTGTTCTTGTCTATTAAGACCAGTAGCGAGGGAAGCACCTGGACGTGCGCAATGGTACCAATGATGCTCAGAAGAGACAATCCAAGTGGTTTTATTCTCGTGTTTAATCTTTGAGTGAATCTCCTGAAATGTGAGAGGTGCCGACGGCAACCGTCCTCAGCCACACCAGCTTTGGCCAAAGTGTCCGCAATCTCATTCCCCTCGAGATCCACGTGGGAAGGAATCCACTGTAAGTGAATATGATGCGATACGGACATCCGTTTTAACATTTGAAGTATTGAAACCCCAGTTCTGTCCCTCACGTGTTGCCATTTGGCCAAATGCTGTATTGCACTTTTACTATCAGATAAAATCCAAATCTCAGCTCCATGAGGAAGTGATTTCAGGGAGTCTAAGCTCACTACAGAACACCGACCAATAATCAGGATTTCTCTTTTACAGCCTTAAGACACTATATTGCTGTTTGATGTAAATTCCGCTGCCAGTACGATTGAATTTATCTTTACGGCCATCCGTGTAAACTTGCATGGCATCGGTCGGTATTGCTCCAATTCTCTCAAAGGCCTCAGATAGTCGGGAATATCAGATCGCTTATTTACATGAACCGGAAAATCTGGATGGAAAATGACATCATCTAGATCATCCGATAAGTCAAGACATTGCGTTCAGGTGACGTGGTTCTACGGCTTTGCTATGTTCAGATTGGCTATTTAGCTGAAGGGTCTTCTCTTGAGTCTCTGACTGTAACGCCAATGCCTAAAATAGATTGAAGTGCGATTATGAGAGCCCAGAGCACTGAGTTTATTGTAATATTTGGTTAGGTATGTGCATCTCCTTAGGATAAGCGGCTGAAGACTTGCCTCAAAAAATATCTCTGGGACAGGAATTTCTTAAACCTATGATGATACGGTGATGATTCGCTGAGCTGGATCTAGTTTCTGGAGATTATAGTATCGGAGACACAACAATAAATTGGAATGACGCATTCCAGAACTGGACTAATTAATGAGACATAAGTGTTTCGTAAAGTATCAGCATCTGAGTCCTAGTTTCAACCAGAGATGTACCTTAAGATGTTTATCCGTTTTCTTGCTCTTAGCACGAGGTGATCAATATGCTTGTTGCCCAAAATTTCCGGGTCTAGCACAAATCCCAAGTATTTAGGGTATTTATCCACTGTCAGCGCATGATCATTCATAAAGATGTTGGGTTTGAAATTATACACAGCTTTCTATTGGTGGTAAAAAGCCTACCGTTGACTTAGTTTTGTCAAAAAATAGTTTATGGTTCTCTGCAAAATCCCAAATGTCTTCTAGGACTTGATTAGTGTTTCTCTCCAATCTCCTCAAATCAGTATCAGACTTCCAAAGGACAATGTCATCCACAAAGGATCTAATTTCACAATGTAACTTAGCGATTTTCTAGATGCCTGATAGATAAAGTGAAAACAGGGTTGGACTTAGAAAAGAGCCCTGAGGAACACCCTGAAAGATCCTGAAACTCTCAGAGAGAGAATTGTTAAACTTTACTCTGATACATCTATTTCTCAGAAAAACATATATCCAAGGAAGGGCCCTTCCGCCGATGCCAAAATCCTTAAAAAGTTTCACTATAAGTAAATTATTCCAAACCCTGTCGAATGCTTTGGACAAGTTCAGAAAGACCAATACAGTGTGGTTAGTGGGTTTCCTATTGTGAGCATCTCTTATACCCTGACAGAAGTAAAGCAGTTGATCAGTAGTGCTATGTCCCTCTGAAGCCGTACTGTTCATCCGGGAGAAAGTTGTGTGATTGTAGATGAGTGAGTCTTCTGAGAACCATTTCTTCCATAATTTTACACGTTATACTGGTTAAATCAATTGGCCAAAGCTCTCTGAAGTACCATCAGATTTCTGAAATGATATAACGGTCGCTCTCCTCCAGCCTTGAGGAAGTTTTCCTCTGCTCCAAGAGCTATTTACAATATCAAGTAATCTTTGTCTACCAATCGAGCTAAGTTAGTCAATCATTTGACCATGTACTCCATCCATGGTGCAGGAGATTTATTTAAATTAGTATCTTTCATTGCAGCCTCGAGTTCACTCGCTCTAAATGACTTACTGAAAACATTGCTTTCACTTTGAATATGGTTACAACAACCGTGGACCAAATTACTAGCCCTGATTTTGACATTTCTATCGGCAGTAGTAAAATCTAGTTTACTGATTTCCTGGAAATGCTGCCCCAATAGATTGGCCGCTTCCTTGTCATTTTCGGCAAATCCACTATTTTCGCTTTGGATAGTGTTACTTTGCTCCACCTGAGGTTGTTCGCTGCTGATATCTTTAACCAATTTCCAAAGTTTGCTATTAGAAGATCTTGAGTCAAGGCTAGAATAAAGCTCGTTCCATTTGTCCTGTTTGATTTCTGTGTATAATCTCTTAATTTTTCGTTAATTTTATTTAATTCAGCTCTTGAAAAATCACCATTACCTGTATCTCTGGCTTCAAAAATTCTTTTTCTCTCTTCCAGTAGAGGTTGTAGTAAGGGTGATTTACTAATTAAATAAGGTTTCTCCTTTTCCTCAGTTGTCCTATTGGGATAGACTTTCTGGCTGCCATTAAAATTATGTTTTTAAAAGAATTCCAGTTCGTTTCAACAGAGTACCCCAGAGATTTTCCCTCAATTTCGTTATCGACTGTCTCCGTGAATAACCGTCAGTCCGCTTTCTTAAAAATCCATTGCCTGTCCCTACTGTAGTAGTAGTTCTTGATGAGTTGTAAAAGATAACGGATAATGACAACGAGTAGTCTAACGGCCGAACTCCAATGTAAAGTATTTTACTGTCCACCATGTAAATTGCCTTCCGATTCACGTGTCGCAAGAGAGAAAACCTCGAAAACTCTCAATCAGTCATCCCAGTGGAAGAGCATTCTCAATTTCCCATTGATCAAGAGCAACTGCGGATCAAACCAAGCATTTCACGGTAAGAGGAACCTCTCTTTATTAATGATTTTTTGATGAGTGAATAATTCTGGTATAACTATGCACAATATATGGATAAACAAACTTTAAGTGAAAATTTTTAACAAACTCATTAAGACTTATAGTGTTGTGGTTCATAAAAATACTCATTTGGATTAAATTAATTTATTTAAGATAGGCATACATTTTCTCAGCTATTATAAATTGCTTACTCCTGTAATGGATTCATAGAAGTACGAAAGAAAATGTTGAAATGGAATTATAAATAAGATGTTGATATTTATATTCACGCGTGTCGCAAGCGAGGAAGTACAAAAAAACCTTAAACACCCATTCTTACAGATGTGCATGCAGATGGCAAAAGCACAACATCTATCTCTGTGAGTTCAAGAGTGGTTGGCTTCGAACCCAGAACCCATGGTGAGCCATCGTTAAAATGATTTACCTTGTTTACCTGGAATTATTCTGTATCCTCTTATCCACTAAGCTTCCATTTTTAAGGCATGGAAACAGGTAAAAAATGTGTTGAAATTTTAAAATATATCGGAAGTGTTACTTGAATACATTTTGTATCCGCGTTCCTATTGAAAAAATAAATCTCACACTATGCAACCCACCAAAGCAAACATTACCTCGAGGAAGCAACCGACTTGCATTTTTGCCGATCTCATTAACACTTCAATCGTAAATCAAACCTCGCTTTGCCGCTTCTCGTAAAAATGCAGGAAGTAAAAAGAAGCGGCGATCGCTTCATTCATCAAACCTCTTTTTATCAAGATTTGGCGATGAATCTTCCTCGCGAGATTTATTGCGCCGGTCCGTTCCGAGGAGGCTTTCCCAATAAAGGCAGAATCAATCCGATCCATTTGGCGAAAATAAATTACTCCAGCTTTTACTAGTCTAATTCAACTGTCTTCGAAGCATTTCCATAATTCTGCACATTTATCTATTTTTACGAAAGGAAACAATTTTCTGTTAATAAGCGATGCGTTTGCAGAATACTTCGAAACATAGGTATAAAATCTTTTTTTTTTTTGTTTATTGTCTTTTATTGTGCTTGTGTTATCAATTTCCAACTGTACACATTTAACAAGTTAAATAAGCTGGAAGCATATTAATTCTCTCATTACTCTTATCAAATTAAATATTCTTACAGACATAAGAAATATTTTATCTTGGCAATCGCATTTCTAGCTAGTTCATATTCACATCCTGATTGCTATTTAATCTTAGGAATTCACGCGCCCCTTACGATCAAACAACTCGTTTAAATAAAAACAATATTTGTTTAACTAAATATTTTGTAAATTATCCGTATACTTTTTACATTACTTTGTAAAATATTTCAAATTTTACTCTATACCTAAAATATAATAATTTATAAATATTTTTATCTATTAACATGTAACAAGTTTGCGTTAAATTATTTGATTTACTGTACACTAGAATAATTCTGAAATTCTTTATGTTAAATATATATGCATATATATATATATATATATATATATATATATATATATATATATATATATATATATATATATATATATATATATATATATATATATATATATATATATATATATATATATATATATATGGATAGATAGCTATGCATATTAAATTTAATCGGCATTAATTCCTATCATCGAGACATCGAGTCCAGAAAGGGTTCTTCAGAAAATTCCACGAGGAGTTACACTGTTTGGAAAAGATGCCAGTACAGCAGAAATTTTACTCCGCGTATCCCATCCATCAACCCTGGTATAACACAGGCATTGTGGGCTGTGCCTGCAGCGGAGAAGAATGTAGGTAGTGTTAGGAAAAATTAAGAACCAAGCTAAAATATTTCCAGTATATGCGAATTGCCGTTCATGGAGTTGTTGTTGCATCAGCATGCTTCCCTGTACTTTGCTCTGGGTTGGGTTCTACCAATGAGATAGAAGCAGCCGGGTGGAGGTTTCGTGATTCTGAAGCAGGGAACCAGCAGAAGACCCCCTGCCAGCATAAGGGGATATCATTTCACTTGGAGGACATTACGACCACGGTTTAACGTGCAGCCACCGCTTTCGCGAATACGATGGATCCTTGGTTAAGCTGGGATTCCAACTCACAACCTTCTGATAAGGTGAACGACTCACTAACCAACCTGACTACCTTGGCCTTAATGTTTACGTAGTACATTCGAAACATTGATACAGTTGATTTTTGGGTTTCAAATACTGTACCATGTAGAAGGTTGTATAATAATATAGATTATAGTTTGCGAGATTTATATCCATAGGTTAGAGGAATTATTTCGAAATTAAGAAATAAGGAAATCGCTTTACGAAGAAAATATTTATAAATCATAAAATAGGTTTTATAAAAAAATGCACACGATACAGTACTTGAGAAGGTGACCACCTGGGAACGTAGCGATCGTCGGCATATTTTAGGATTCACCTTGTCCTACTGGTAGGATGGCACTTTTCAGATTATAAGGTCCAGAGTTCAATTCCAGCCACTATTGATCATCGAGAAATGGATGTTTCTGTACCTTTTGCATGCACTTCTATCAGAGTGGCTGCTTGGAAGTTTTCCGGTTGCCCTTCAGTGTGAAGCTTGAATCCGGTGCACTGTTTATGAGAAAGTTCCCCCAGAAACACTGTGCGTTGTGGATATTAGAATACTTTAGAACGAATTTTGGACATTTGGTTGTACACTACGCGGTGTCATGAGTTACAAAACTTCAAGTGTAATCCTACTTTAAGCTTCGAGAAATGATGATAAGATGATTGTTTATTGTAGTCATCAAATGAAACAAGAATTACATAAATACTGTAACGACAGCGGATGACAGACAAATCAAAATATCTTAAGAATGTTCAGTGGAATACACATTCTTTTTCACTGTGTGAAATTCAGACAATCTTAAAACATTCAGATTAAAATTGATTGAATTATACATAGTAAAACAAAGGAGTTTAAAAACCGCTGTATATTCTTATAATTCTAATATTCTTATAATTCTGCTG
Organism: Latrodectus hesperus; assembly: GCA_037975125.1. Lineage (NCBI taxonomy): Eukaryota > Metazoa > Arthropoda > Arachnida > Araneae > Theridiidae > Latrodectus > Latrodectus hesperus. The sequence goes on from CM075856.1 coordinate 54,768,289, forward strand.
CTAAAATATTCTTATATTCTAAACTCTGCAGTTAAATCCATTAACATGTAAACACTGAATTAAATATTAACAATACTTTATTTTAGATCCCAAGCGGTCAGACCAATCTATGAAACTTGTGAATTTTTAAGATACTCCTCAATTTTTTAAGAGTAACAAGTTAAACTGTAAAAATCTAGGAATATAACAAAGATTTATAGAGGAATAAAATTTTTAACAAAATTATAAACACTTTTAAAATGCGTTATAAATTATTTAATTAATATGCCAATAAAATTAAGTAAACAGAGCTATTTATATTGGTTCAATCTGCAAATCTTGTGAAAAAATATGAGAAAAGCTACAAAATGGGGGAAAAAATATTTTTCTGTGAGCACAAAATGGGGAACTCAACATTTATCAGATTCAGAGGGGTTGCTTTCCGAAAAAATAGAAGAAAACTATTCCTTCTGAGCGGAAGATACAAAACTGTCACTTGAACTGCATTTCGATGAGAAGGAAATGCGCGTTTATCAGTGTGTAACTATAATAGATAAATAATACAATCGTTTTTATGGATTCGTAAGAACCAGTAAAATAGCTCCTAAAATTGAAAAATAAGTAGTACATCTTGAAACAAAAATGTTTTTTTCGACCGAATTGATTACAGAAATAAAGTACTATTTAAAATTACATTCAACACACATTATGGATTATGATAGGATACGAAACAAGTTTTGCTTTCATATTTAAGGAAGTAAAATCAAGTAAACAATCTGTTTCAGACTTATGTTATCGAAAACATATTTTTAAATTTTTCCACTGTAGGAAAGCATTTTACTGGCTTTTTTTTCGAAAAGTACCCCAGTCCTTTCAGCTGTTCATCCATTCGTATTGAGGACCGTCCAGCAGCTCATTCACTGCTGTCAATCATTGCGCTCTCGACCACTTTCTCATTGCACACGTACAAATTGCATCAAAATCAGCATCCAGAAACTCTGTAATATTTTGCTGCAGTGGAGAAGTTGAGGTGAGCAGGCGGTCTTCAGCCTCGTCATCGGACTCCTGGCACTCTCTTACTGCTGTGGCGCTTTTTCCTGCAAGCATTGCTTATCAAGTACATTGTGCCACAAATAACAAATTCATGAGGCGATGTTCTGCCATAATCACTCCTCGAGAACCTTACCACATTTGCATTTAAAGCTACAGATTCAATTCTGATCCATGGACTGTAATGAGATGAAACAGGAGTTGCATGAATGGGGTTTCAACATCAACAGTGCACTTCGTTCATATAGAGTTCGAAGCATTTACGATTCTCCAGTAAAAGTATCCCGAGTTTCACAACCACGAAACAAAACTATAAAAATATATAAATCTTGAAAAAAAAATCAAATGACAAATGAATGCTGCATGAAAATGAACTTTTAGAAAGGAGATAATTGCAAAATTTTAGTTCTTGGATGAGAAGCAGGATCAGCAATGTGTTTGTAGGTTCGGTTGGTGAGAGTTCCTGAAAGCGAGCGTCTGCACTTAAGGAAAATATTTAAGAGCCTTACTTTTAAATAAAAGGCAAATAGTATCTGATTCTATTGGAAGATTTTGCTTTTTTAAAGTAAATCAAATATGTCACACAATTTGTCAAGAATATAGTAATATCTGGATAGATAAAAGTATATTCTTTGTTTTACCTTAAAAACCACTCAATTTCTACATTATCAAAGATGTGACAGACTTGCTTAAAAAGTGCATGATATTTACATTGCAAATTATAAAGCTATGGAAAATAAATCAAAATGGAAGGTGTATGGCTAAAAATAGTTTTTTAAACTATCTTAAATAGTGTAAGAAGTCTGGAGCATCGGCGAAAAATGTTTTGGAAATACAATTTGTTTTCTTCTCGAGAATTTTTATCGAACAAATCATTTATCCAGAATCTTTATTTTCGAATGGACTCCATTCAATAAAATGATTAGCTCCTTAAAAGTAGTTATAAAGTAAATTGAAAATTCTTTTTCAATTTACTAGAACTAAAAATTCTACAATTTTACGTCAAAATGAAAGTTAAACAAATAATTAATGTATTAAATGATATTTTTGAAAATGAATAATAATTAATATTATGTCAAATTACGTTTTATCATTTCTATCATACAAAATTTGGAGCAACATTCAGAAACTTAAGTGATTAAGAAATTATTATAAATTTTTAATAACTCAATACCATGTTGAACTCATACTTTAATGTTTTAAAAGGAAAATGACTTCCTAAATTATTATCAAGTCTCAGATTCTTTGTTATTCTCCTGAATTACAAATTATGTATAATTCCATCTCATTTAAAATGAATCAGTTATTTTTGCAGAGTATTTTTATGATCTTCTTCGGAAAATTAGATACTTTAATCCAGAAATTAATAAGCTTATTTTTCTTCTAAACAGTCACTTTATTCGCAGTGGCAATGACTGCAATATCTTCCACTGGAGGCCTGCACGCGGGCTGTACAGGGGACGAAACATATCAACCTCTAGAGCTGGTCACATCTGAGGACTCGTTGTTTCACTTCCAAATCTCTCACTGCCTGAGGCAAGTTTCCAGGTCCACCACCCCCGCTGCTCGCCGTGGGAACTGTCTACTTCTAACGGGTTCAAAAAATTTCAGACTCATTTCGTCCCCAAAAAATATCGCGCAAATTGTCGAAAAGCAATTTTAGATTTCCTGGTTTTATTTCTTCACTTTGAAAACTGCTATTTTTCAAAATAGGCGTTGTTCAGACAGTTATTCAGCACCTTAAACGATAATGAGGCATTGAAACAAGTCTTTAAAGAGAAGGAAAGATAAATATTTACACTACTGGCATTTTTTTGTAGCAGCATTAAGTCATCTCCTGATGGCTGTAATTTCAGTTCTGCGATGTATGAAACTGTTATTCGTCTGAAGGCGATGTGCAGAGGCCCAAGAGCTCAGTGTATTGAATAAGAGGCCGCTGGTTTCGCTCTTCATCCATAAACAATGTCTGTGCGCTAAGCACATTTGTTATTTTTACTTTCTTTAACAAATTATCAGGTCATCCGGCTCCAAAGCATGCAATTCAAAGGCTCGAAAATGATATAAACGCGAACGCGCATGTAGGTGTGGCTATCACATGTGGCAGTTTTGATTTTTGGATAGCTTTTATTAAAATTCTTGTAGTGTGCAATGATGTCGGTTCTTATTTCGTCTCCTGCTGACTGCGAAGTGATATCAGTAATAAAGTTCCTGAACTGACAGACGGTAGCGCCGATCGGAGTACACCGTCGGTTGTTTTCAGTGTAGGGTCTAGATGTGATTTTCTGCAATGATACCACGATGAAATAGACGAAGAACCTCGACAGGATTGTTGCAGGTGGTGCTCGCTTCATCCGAAAAACTAAGCAACAGTCGATGCATTGGCTTCACAGTGAGTCTCCGGTGCAACAGTAAACACTGAACATTACTGGACAACTCTGAAAAACTTATCACGAAACATTAGGACAAGAAGTTTCAGAACAAGAAGCGTGCGATGTTCTTCCTCGTGTGCCACACCAAAAAACTGCTGGAAATTGTTTGACCATCCATCCTATAGTCGCCACCCCATCTGTTCTTGCACCTGAAGAAATTCTTGTACGGGCACCCCTTTCCCAAAGACGAACTCGTGCAGGCATCTGTGACATGTTGGCTCCCTTCTCATATGATACTGGAACACAAAAACTTATACTTCGCGGGCATGGCCACCATTCCCATGCCTCTTACACTGAGAAGCAGCTGAAATTATTCTTGCATCTTTCGCCAGGAATCTTTCTAGGAAATTAATTATGTTTTGTTTCTTTTTGGGAACCATGAAAACTTACTTTCCAGATGACCTAATATAATACCTATGCGAGGGTATAATTTTATGTCATAATTATAAAACTATATTCTTATACAGTCATGAATTCTCATACAGTAATATTCTCAGTGTAATAATTATAAAATTATATTCTCATACATAATAGAAAATAACTTTTATTTTCGTTATTAAAATTTTGCGATTAATAATGACATGATAGTTTTTCCATGTTTTATGTACGTATATACTTATCGAAAAATAATGACGCCAAGATGAATGACGCGTGAAATATCACTTTCGTGAAGGCCTTCATGTAAGGAAACCAATATGCAGCGCATATCGAGCATTGCACGCCAATTATCTTTTGCGAAACGGTTTACTATAAATAGTCATCTAAAAGGAAAATAAAAATGGAGAAAATGTAATCTTAATAGTTTAGTTCTATAAAATAAAACTTTTGGATACTTCGTGTGTCTTTTTTTTATATAAGCAGTTATTTTAAAACGTTACCGTAACTATTTTCGATGCAATGTCAAAACGTTCAAATCCGAGTTGAGAGCTCCGTAAACTCTTCTGAGGGCAATTTCTCGCGTTTGATTCCAGCCACTGCGGAAGCTGCGACTCACTCCCTCCCCTTGCACCTCGTTCATTGGAATGGGTGCTCGGGGGTTTTCCATGTTTCCTCCCTAGCAACTCCATGTGAATGCATTCCGCCCTTCGCGAAAAGTACTTCTGGAAGTGAATTCAAGCTCTGATTATTAAAAGGTCTTCCAACTGGCGTCCGGCTTCCTTTTCATTCACGGGAAGAGAGCCATTCAGCTGCTGCGAAATCAATGAAAATAGTTACTTGAAATGTAAGTAAAGGAGAAATGAAACATTTTTCCAGCCAGTTCACCGCGTTGAAGCAGTTGGGAAAAGTTTCATGAATAGATTTGATATATTATTGCTGATAAAACTATGAAAGAAGATCAGAAATCATGAAAATTGGTATTATTAAGCATGATTCATTTTTTTTTCCTCACCTTTATCTTCTGAATAAAACATTATATATATTTGAGATCAGTGTAAACACAAATAAGCAATTGTAAATTTATTGGTAATTTTGTAAAACAAATTAAAAAAGAATTGAACATTAAATTTTAAGTAGCAAATAAAATTAATGTTTTTAACCTCTACTAACTATAATTTATCTCAAATATTAAAAATGTTCAAAAATTAAAAAAAAAAAAAAACGAAAGCGTATAAAAACTTTTACAGTAAGAACTACTAAATTGAATTTTTTTGTTAAATTTTAAGATAATTAATCATTTTTTTAAATTCTTTTCTGAAAAAAAAGTTTACAAGCACCCAAATATCATTATACAGATAAATGGCTTCCAACCAGTTTGCAAACAAATAAAATTAGGTGATATAATATTAGGATAACTAAGGTCTTGCACGTAGTGTGAAAGCCTGGTTCAACAGCAGTTCCAGACATTTCCAATATTTTGCTTTCCCAGCAAAAAAAAAGAGTGTGTTCTTTGCACGAAGAAAAAAATGTGTAATCTCTAAAATTGCACGTGAGAAGAAAGTAAGTGGCAGACGAAGAAAACTTCCTCGCATTGACTTCGCTTGTCAACTGAGTTCCGTTCCTGAAAATTTCCTGATGTTGCTTTCAATTTTAATAAACTTGGGCATGTTAAAAAAATGTCATTTATTTCTACGGTACAAATATACTAATATTCAATTTATCCCGTCCTATCACCAATGAGTTTCAAATATTGTTTAGCTTCATTTCCCATCCAAAGGAATCTATTATGATGCTTTACCATTATACTTATTTTTGGCAAAGCAGATCACACATTTAAAGTGTCAAATGTAACTCATTAAATACTATGAATCCTCAGTAATTGATAGTAATTTACTAATTATCAAATGCCTTATAATTAATTAAATCAAATTTTTGTAGTCTGAAATCGCGAAATCCGATGCATCCATTCAATTAGCTTTAAAGTTTTCATTAATTTAATTTTTTATTATAGTCTTCACTTGAAAATACTTTTACAGGCTGCCATTATTAAACTGATTATTGTAACTAACCTGATTGGCTTAGACTGAGTTGTTCAACTGATAGATTTGGTCACTCTCAAAATGTGGGGAGCTCCAATCCCAACTCAAACGAAGATTGGTAGTGTTCCTAAAGGTGGCCAGTGAGGGTCAGAACCGCAATGTCCTTCCAATGGAACAATACTGCTGGGGAAAAGAGGACACGTATTGAGTGAGCCGTCTTCTAAGAATTTATTTTCAAAATGAACGCTATTTTTTTTATCAAGGGGGAAATACCGAGACGGAAATCGTGGATAGAAACAATGCTAAGCAATCAAATACTTTCCAATAAATAATTTATCTCTAAAATTGCTTTAAGAAAGATAGGCTAGCAAATTGAATGAAAAGAATTTAAAAAGGTTTATCATGGTACAAAAATGTATCTTACATGCAGTTATCTTTTTGAATATGAAAAACAATCAAATAAAATTTTAAAAAATTAATAAAAGTAAATACACAAACCTAAATGTGATCTAAATACCCTTTTAAATAAACATAAATTCTAATTTTCTTAAGAATAAAGTATTTCAAAGTAAAAAAGAACACTTAAAATATTTTGAAAATAAATCGATACTATTTAGGTACTCAATATCAAAATCTTCATCGCAAACAAATAAATATTTCTCTAAGTACATACGGTGTGAGGGGAGAGGGGAATTCCGAGCTACTTCCGCAACTCCCTCCCCATCCCTCGGAATATTTTTCTGTCTGTCTGGCATTTCCAATGCCACATTTCACGAGGGAAAGGGTGAAAGATAGAATAATTTACCCCATTTCTCACGTGATGCACACTCCGAGCTATTGTGCGCCCCCAGAAGAACGAGGAGAAGGAAAAAAGGAGCAAAGGAGCATGGGAAACAAAATTGGTGGAAACGAAACATTTTGGAAACGATTTATCATTGAGAAGAGAGGTTCTGTGGAGCATACTCATGCCCCGCTGCATGATGGGTAGAGAAATTTCTCATAAAAAGTATTATGAGTGCAGGATTTATCTGACGTCCCCCCTCCTCTTTTATACACCATTGACCTTTCGGAATAAAAAAAGGAGGCTGAGGCAAAAAATTCATTTTTTTTAGAGAAATGATTAAGTATGATTTATGAACAATTAATTTTGAGTTTTTTCTGCAATAAAAATATTTTTTATGAGCTATTTGTAGCAAGGACCAGGGAGTAAAAGTTACTGGTATACCTCACGTATTCATTGCACTTTTGAAGAAAATATTATCACGATATTTACATGATCTTGTGTTTTCATTCATGTGTTTTGTATGACGAATTAATTCCACAAGTACTTCAGAGAGAATTTATATATTTAGAATAGTATAGAAAATTTTTACGAACACGTTTTTTATAAAGTTAAAGAAAATTTATTAATATGCAATCAATTTTTTTATATTAAATAAAGCACGTATTTTTTTGCGTATTTTTGAAAAAAAAGTTATAAGTTAATTAGAAGTAATTTTTCTAAATTCTGTTAAATACTGCTTTTTTCCTTTTTTTCTTTTGTTCTCTTTGCCTATTCTTGTTTCGATAACAGAACGAGCGTGTGGACATTTGTGCTTAGAAACATACAACAAAGTTTTATAAAGAATATTAATTGAACTTTAAAAGAAAAAATAGCTCAGAGGCGTGTACGAATTTCCTTAAATCACTTTTAATCGATTGTATTTACAGAAGTGCTTGTGAGAATAGCGATATAGAAAATCATTTCCAAGATAAACTTTAAAATAGTGTGACGAAAATTTCATGTGAAGTAAACGTGCTATCAACTTTTATAAATAAAACTTCCATAATCGCGGGAATATGTAATAAAAGTTACTTTAAGAAAATTTTACGTATTGATTGTACTTTCAAAAAAATCAAAAAGTTTATATACATTTTCATTTAAATTAAATCGCTTTGTATGGTGAATAATTTTCGGAAGTACTTTTTTGACAGAGCAATGATATAGGAAATATTACTAACATGCATTTTATAATAATAATATGAAATCTTATTAAAAAACTCGCAATAAACTAAATTATATATATTTTATTTATAAGAATTATTCCTTTATATTTTATACAAACAAAAGTAAATCTATTTTATTCACTGAAAAGACTACTTATATATATATATATATATATATATATATATATATAAATTTTATTAAACCTGTAGAACAAACTTTTCAGTTTTAAATCTAAAGAATCTGTTTTTTTTATATTTCAGTACATTGCTGAAAGTGAATCTTGGGATTGCAATTTGCTCTAATTTAAATTTGTGATCCATCGTTTTTAAATTCAAATAAAAATTAATAAAGTATGTCAAAGCACAAAATATGAACGATAGTATTAACTCTACTGATTGAAGTAAAGCATAAAAATTTTATTGATTTTTAAGCAATTAGATTTCATTGATGTCAATTCCATAATAGCCTAGAAAATTGGGAACTGATTTATTAAAATGAAACTAATTCTTAGTTCACAATGAATTGCAAGGTTGCTAGAAAAATGGTTGTAAATTGTATTATCTGTGTAATTTACGAAACAAAAGTTTTAAAACATTATTAAGTTATAAAGTCTTATGTTAAGTTATAGACATTATTAAGCTATAAACACTTTTTGTTTAAAGAATCTATTAATTTAAAATTTCATGAAATAAGCCTATCTATAAGGTAAAGACATGTTTTACTGCAATTCTATTCATAGATAATGACACGCTGTGTATATCGGTGTTGATAAGTAAGTCAGAAATACCAATTCCAGACGCAGGATTGATGAAAGAAAACAGACTGCATTCATCGAAGCAAGTACCCTTAGGATCCCAAGTGGATGGAAGCTCATTGCGGCAAAACGTCCGATGTTTATGAGAAAAAACGGTTTTGATCGTTCTTGCATCACGTTCGCAATGCATGGAACAAGTTATAATTACTTGGGGAAATATCTGGGGAATTGGGAGGATAAAGGAGAATTCCCATTCTATGGCAGTAATCGCATTCAGAGCCACATTTACTGTGTAAGATCTTACGTTGTCCTGCAAGAGCTAAACCTTTTGCCTGCTCACTAGTGCTGGCTATTTCTGGTGCAAGGACTCTTTTGCAAGTTCCAGTTGTTGCATGGATACAGAAGAATAAATGGTCTGACCACGTGGAAAGAATTCTTGCTGGATAATACCAACCGATGCCCGGCCGCGATGGCCTAATTGGTTAGTGCGTCGTCCTCATTATCAGAAAGTAGTGAAAATTTTAGCTGAAACGAAGATCCGACGTGTTTGCTAATGGTGGCTGAGGCATCTTAAAAATGGGCATGGTCACAATGTCCTCCAAGTGAAATGATACATCTGGGGATGGCAGGACAAGTACTGGGGGTCTTCTGCTGGATCCCTGCTTCAAAATTATGAAGACTTCACCGGGCTTCTTCTAGCTAACTGGTAAAGCCCACAGGTATAGGGAAGCATGCCGGTGCAATAACCAACTGATGCCCACCATACACACATACATAGTGGTGCAGGCGAGCGCCGAACTGTACCTTTAGGTTAACGGCCACCATACACACACATACATACATAACGATGTGAGGAGGCCCTGGACTTTACCTATTGGCCATCAGGTTGGTGCTTCTTCAGCATCATCTGAGCAACCATACACACAGCGGCAGCTTCTGGAAATGGAGTGGAGTCTTTGGAATCCCTGGAATCCAATATTTTTATGACACCCGATGATGTGAATGCTTGTGGCTGGTGTACTGGATCCATTTCTTGTCACAGCTCTACAGATAATCCATAAGTAATTCGTTTTTGTGGTGGAAAAAAACGAAAAATCATAGGAATAAACTTGGAAGTTTGTTGTTTTCAGTATGTTTCCGAGGTAGACCATTGCTTAGCTCTCACACCATTCCTAGTTTGTGTAAGTGAGCACGAATTTATTCTTCACATACCTGGGACTTAATTGCTAGTTCCTCTGGCATGTTTCAGAAGTTTTCTCTTCCATAACGCTTTTCAAATCATCGCCATTTAAGATTAATGACGTACCCGTTCGCGGTGCACCTTCGAGCGATGTACAGTGCTGCCACCACTGTGCTCTGCGTTGAGTCGCCGCATCGTCTCTGAATGCCTCAACAGAGTTTGCGTCCATGCAACAAATGCGCTCTCATGACGCCCTGGTTTGCGACCAATACTATATACATATATAAACGTCGTCTCACATCACCAAACTAAACCGAAATCTATCAAACTTCCTCTTTAGAAAGTATCAATAATCTGAAAATAATGAAGATACACTAATAATCCCGGCGCATGTAGAGTTTTCCTAAATAACTCTCAAAGCAGCAGAACTTTTCTTTCGTGATAGATTAAATTCCAGACCCAAATAAACTGAAAAATATAAGCAAGAATCAAGGTTTTGTTGCAGTTTTCTGAAATTGAATGCAATTTCTGAATGAAATTAATGGAATGAAGAAATAGATTACTTAAACATTTGCAAAAACAAAAACTTTATTACCTAGTGACCAAAGAGAAGAACATGGAAAGTCCAATTCACATGCAGGGAGTGATCGAGTAAAAAATGAAGGTAGCTTCATACATGCAACAGAATTTGTTTTAAATACTGCCTCCATTTGGAATAGAATTGCGTCTTTATAGTGATAAAGAAAGAATGAGTAGGATTCTCCCTGAAAAACATATTGAACGAATTCTTATAATTGTACACTATTTGACATGTAGAAATACATTTATAAAATCCTAGATTTTTAAAATATAATAGAATAATAACGGAATTATAAAGCGGCAGCAAGCCCTTCAGCATCTAATGTAGAGAAGCAAGAAGATTGTTCCGCTATGGAGTAGGTGATGGTTTGGGGAAAGTCAGAGAAGAGCATCGGAATGGATACATTTTCAATTGTGAATTCATCCACGAGGTATCATGAATATTTTTGAAAATTACGCTAATTGTCAATAATGGGGCAAATCGTGGCCAAGTTACAGAACAGTGCTTTTCAGAGAGCTAAGTTCCAAGTTCGATCCCAGCCTCTGTTAAATCACGGGAGATGGACGTTGTGTTTCTACCTTCTGGACGCATCCTTGTTGGGGTAAATGCTTGGGAATCTTCATAGTTTTCTCCCTTACAACACGTTAATATAACCCTCTAAGAAAAATCCCATCGGAAGGCAATTTATAAAGTGAATGCTAATATGTCTGACAATTACTTTCGGCCGTTAGGCTGTCGTCGGCGCAGTGTTAACGAAAGAATCATAAAATGCTGTGTTTTAAGAGCAAAACATGAAATTATGATTAGATAAATTGTAATCATGAGTAACGATTAAAATTTTTTCTCATTTGTTAAATCATGCCGTAATAATTATTTAGTTTTCCTTTAAAATTAGTTCAACTGACGTCATTATCCACAATAAAAATTTTTTTATGAAGACTAGATAATCTGTTTTGCGTATCACCAGATGAACTTGTGCTCTGAGTGCAATTGAATTTTATAAAATTATCGCCATACGATTAATTAGTAGACAAATCTTCTTTCGAATACAAACCAATGTATTTAAAAAAGCATGATAATTTTTACACTCCGTTGTGGAGAAATTAGAACGGCCTATATAAGGCATTTCAGCGCCCACTACGTTATTGCTTCACACAAGTATTTTTCATTTCTCGGATTCACGCGTGGGAGAAAACATGGAAAAGCCCCCAAACACACTCCCCGACGGTGTCTCGTGACCTCAAGAGCGATGTCCAACCACCGAGCTCCAATGAGCGCGCGAGGATATGAATTATTGTTCAATGAACTGAATGTTTCTGATAATTATGATAAAGAAATGATCAATCTCTCCTCTTATTTTCATGATCAACATCCTGGTGCTTATTCTTACAGGTATTTTTCAGGTTCAGAACTCTGGGGGCACAATGAGTCCAGAATTTGCAAAAGTCAAAGGAAAGCAAACTAGTTTCCATGAATTGAATTTAATAATAAATGTTTTGAATATTTATTCAGGAAAGCAGTTGGGAGAAACTGGGAAATTTCACATTTATGCGAAATATTTGCCGCCCATACTTTATGCTTAGAAACCTTCTCGCGTTTCTTGGTCTCTAAGGCCAGTGTTCCCGCCTGTTTGCCCCTAATATTTTTCCGACTCATTTCACAAACCTTGACCTAAATCTTACTCACCAGGCGAAATCACATTCTTCAAATAAATTCTCGTAGACTCAAAATGACTCTCGGCTCTCAACGAATTCGAATCCAGAATAAAGCTTGGATGTAAAACTGGGCAAGAAGTTGGACTTTCTGCCAGTAATGGATCCCTATTTCGAAAGACAGCAGCGCACCCTCTTGTTCTTGTCTGAAATCCTCTTCCTCGTCAAAATGTTCTCTAGTTCTACTTGCATTTTTTTTCATGTACACCAGATAGGAACACGCGACAAAAAAATATAAATATTTTTTTTCGAGAGTTTTTCAGAAGTAAAGTTTATTTTATTTTAAAAATAGTGACACGTCTCAAACTCGAAACCTTCGAAAAGTGACGTCTTATCATAAGATTAGGATGAGTTTATGATGCTCTGAGTTATATCTTTCGATGAACTTAATATTCCTGATAATGATGAAAATTGATAAAGATTTAATTTAACTTCTCGAATTTGAATAAGTTGCTTTCTAGACAACCCGAAAAATTCCCGCACTGCCTCCGACCGACGTGTTTGCAGAAAGCAGTAAAGAGACCTTTCGTTCTTGAGCAGCTGATGAGATCGAACTGAGGGCCCCGAGTCTGTTGCCTTTCACCACAGTCTATGACATTTGCTGAAGCTACTAAGGAATATTGGGGATGTGGGTTGATTTCGCATAAGAAAAATTGTTTGGTTGATTGATATATTTATGATAGATGTAGTTGGCGTTTTTTGGCTGAAAAAATGCGTTTTAGTGATTACTTGGGAACAAAAAGAAAAAATTTAATCTGTGCATAGAAGAAAAACAGAAAAAAATTGCTTCGAAGAAAATCCTTTTTAGTAGGAAGTATGATGTTCCCGGACGGCCAGCAGGTCAATCAGGCTCTGAGGATTCCAACAAAAGTTCCAGTTCCTGGAGCGACTGGCAAGTGGCCTTCCTAGAATATCCTAAATATGCTCCATTGGGTCCGGAGAATGCGCTGTCCATTGCGTAGGATTCATTCCTTCGAAAGGAAATCATTCACCAAATCAACAAATGGGGTCTGCAATTGTCCTCGATTAACGTAAATAGGCTTCGTACATAAAAACTCCTAAAATTAAAAAAAAAAAATTTAATTCCTTAGATTTTTATTTGACTGTTTGAAAGTCAAGAATTACTCCTGGAATTTTTAGTTACCTTGATGCATTTATTTTTATTAGAAAACAATAATTTTTTTGATTATATAATTGAGTAATAGCTCTTAATGTTACCAGTAGATGGCGGCACGATTGATACTAGATTAGTTATGTATTCATAACTATGGACTAAAATAACAATTCACTTTAGCTATAATAGCTTCCAGCTCAATCAGAACTGGATGTAATATCTAGATTTTTGTGTGTCACAAGTGAAGTAATCAACCATAAATTATTATGTGATGCAGGCAGGCGGGTCATTTGAATGCATTCTTTCTCTATTTGCTTCATGTCCATTATTCTGTTTTATTTATATTGTAAACAACAATAACATAATAATTTGCAAAGACCTTCTTAGTTTTGCTGCTGGTGCCAAACTAAAGTATGAATTATATTTTGATGAGTTAAAACAGCAAAAAAAGGAGAAAGTGAAAAGCACTTTTAAAAAAATTTGTGAACGAAAAATCAAAATGAAGCGTTTGGAAAATAGCATAAATAAATTTGAAAATCTGCTATAGAATATACTGAAGAAGCGGAAAGAACCGGTATATTTACATTAATTGCAAAATGAAACTTGCGTCGCCGGGGTGCTTCTGAGAAGCAATAGTTATTACTCAGTATTAATGATGAATTGAAAATTAAACTTTAGATGTGGAAAGTTAGCTTTTTCTAACAGCAATATTTTGAATATATAAATAACCAAGATATGTGAAAATATATTGAATGGTAAAAGAAACAGATGTGAAACTGTATATTTTTAAAAGAGATTGAAAATAAAATAAAGAAACATTTATAATTGTTTTTATTAAATAATAATTTGGAAAAAAATCATTCTGAAAATTTTGTCAAATAGTAGTAATATTTTGTTTTGAATCAGTATTTTAATTTGAAAAAAGTACTCAATAAATAGAAATCAAATGAAAATGTTTAAAAATTCTAAAATTATACCCATTATTTTATACAATGTATAACTCTGTAATTTAAAGAATATTAATTATTTACATAAAAAAATTTCTTATAACTGTAAATTCATTGAAGGCTTTTGAAGTAATCATTAAATATGATTCTAACTTATATAAAAATATACTCATTAATTTTACTATTATTTATATTATTTACAAATGTAATAGAAAAATGGTGCATATGCGTATTAAATGCATATTAGGTTAAGAATAACTGGTAAAATAAAAAATATATTAATATGAATGTCTATACCTCCTCGAAATGTGTTTGATTCTACTCCTGGAAAACTTCTTACAAGGCCTGGAATTTCTATCTTGGAAATCTGTACGAACCTTGCATGACTCATAGCTGCAGCGTAACGGACCACAATAGGTCTGAGGATCTCATCCCCTTATCGGTGTCCGGCCAGAACTAAATTTCGAAAGATAAGAAGATCGGTGGCCCCAACAATATGGATACTTGGCATTGAATATTTTTATATCGCGGCCAAATCTGACGCTTTGAGGACGAACGCAGGACTGTTTCTAGTTCCCTTCTGATGAAAACACGCTTGTTATCAATATAAAGATAAAAACGGATCTCGTCAAAGAAAATATAATATTGTGCCATTTATTTCTACCAGTACTAGTAGCCGAGCTGAAGTGTTGAAGAAGAGTGGCATTCATAGATCCAGTGTCGCTATCGTTAAATGACGGTCGTCCGTGGGTGTTGTTGTATGTTTATAACATTTCCTTGATCATCGTTCTGCATTTCCCCTGTCCCGAAAAAGTTTCCAGATCCTGGAAATCACACTTTGGGAAACTCCAAAGGCTTCTGGTACTGTGGATCTTGTTTGGTTCGCTTCTAACCGGACAGCAGTTGTCCGAACTTCAGTTAAATGACATGGTTGAGACAAGGCACTCATCAAAACAACGCATGTCCATTATTCTTTTGTGCTTAGTCTTACAACCAGTTAAAAGTTAAATCTCATTCGCTGCCGCTAAGTCGTCGTTTTAAACACCAAACTCCAAATTTACTCACTGAGAAGATTAAAGATGAGAAAAACTTACATTTGAGACTATTTTTCCATTATATGTAAAAAATTGCTTATATAGTTACTTTATAAAAGACTAGTAATAATTGTTTTGAGATGTGTAATTTGAATTATCTTTTATGTTTCTGACTAGTATAGATAACCAGAAACACTAAGTTAACGCTAAGGCAATGAAATGATAATGAAATAACAATTTTCTGATAATGAAGCCATTTATTTTTTTGAATTTTGTTAATGAGGGGTAAGCTGGTTTTTAGATGTTTACCCTATAATATTTTTGATGATGAAAAATATAAGGGCATATTGTGTCCAGAATTGGACATCAGAACTCGAAAATTAATAAAAAAAACTGTTCTCCTTTAATTCTTTATTTGATTTAATAATAAATGTTTCGCTTCATTCATCAAAACGCTTGAGCGAAATTTCACATTTATTATAAGTATTGAGAGCAGCGCGAAGTGAAGTTTATTTTCTCCTAAAAAGCAATACAATCGAAGGGGACTTGAAGTGAAGAGAAAAACCAGAAGTTGACTCAAAATAAAATTGTTTTACACTGGTGTGATAAATTGAATTTTTATATTCGTGGAAAAAATAGTTTTCTTAAGTTTTTTCCGCCTTCCCCAATGCTCTTTTCTTCCATTATCAGTTTATGGGAATGTGAGAAATAGATTGAGCTTTTCCTGAGAGAGAAAAAGGGGGAGAAAACGGAATTTCAAACTGGAAGAAAATATTCGACAGTTTTTTTTTTCTTTTCACTCAGAAAGAGTAATGATCCAAACTAGAAAATTTATGCAGAGGTCTAATATATAGAGTTTCTTTTAACCACTTGTTATAGATTGAAGGCATATGCGAAATGTTCCATGAAATGCAATTTGTCTAATATGAATTCGATTAGAATGTTTCGTATTCGGAATGCTGTTTCCGGAAAAACGTTTTGAATATTCTTTTTCTTGCTTCCTATTTTTCACTTTCCTTAATTGAAATTTTAGAAAGGATATATTTCTTCAATATAATATCAATTCGATATGAAATGCTGGATAGATCGTTACTTTATCCAATGATACTTTTCAAAATAGAAAGAAGTGAAAAACCTTTTACGCCATTTAATACCATGCATTTTATTATTTTGTTTCGTATTTGTAATAATTTATTATTCTTGCATAAACTTTTGTATCACTAAGTTTTTGCCAATCATTGGAAATAGGCATCAAGAGTAGTGGCAATTTATTTTTAATTATTAACTTCAGTATCATTGGAATAAACTTAAACACTTTTCCAATTTCCGCAGACACTATGTCACCCAATGGCATGACCAACAGAAATGAAATATCACGTGCTACTGCTTTTAACATTGTTGTTTATAATATTTTACATTTTACAAACATTTTTAATAATAAATATAGTTACATTATCAAAATAATTTTTATAATTAACAATCAAAATTTCAATCTTTTTTCTTGAGTTGTCATCAAAAATGTCAATACACAAGCGATATGGGAAATTGTGCTGAAAATTATTATCAACCTTAATTACTTTCGAAATCAAATAATGAAATTATAAAATTAAATCGAAAATTATATCAAAGTTTTAAAAATAATTTGAAAAAGATTTTGAACACATTAATATATTAATCATTTTTTTTTTAATTTAAATATTCTTCAAGGTGTGAAACGGTGGAAATTCCTTTGATTGCCATAAGTGGTCTTTCTTCATGTTTTGGGAGTTCTTGACATCCACGAAGGATGAAACTTATTTTGATTTCAGTGTAAAGTGCTGAGATATGCTGCGTAAAATTTTGCACCGTAACTATTTTCGCTAATTATAAGGAACATCTTGTACATTGGAGTCACTGAGCAGATGTTTGTGGTGGCCCAGTTGAGTTGTTCTCATCATCGGAAGGCACTGAGTGTGAATGCCGTCGTGCTGACTCACGGCGCAGGCCAATGTCTTCCAAGTGAAGGGATGTCCCTTCTTCCAAATGACGATGGCAACGCTGCTTTCCGCCTACAGCCAACACCCCCTAGAATACAAGGCCTGAGCGCAAGAGTTATGAGTCATCAAGAGAAGACCCGTTGAAATCTTCGCCGTCGCTGTTACATCGGCAAAAGATAAACAAAATTTGCATGTATGAAACCATCAAATGTCTAGTTTTTTTTTAAGTAAAATATTACATTGAATTTAACAAACCAAAAGTTTTTTTTTTTTTTTTTTTACCTTTAGAAAATATGATTACATATGTTAAAAGTAATAAACTTAAGGAATTAGTTCAATTTGTTAAAGATAGAAGCATTTTACTTTATATAAATATAAATAAAGGTAGAACAATTTTACTTAATATATATATATATATACATATATATATATATATATATATATATATATATATATATATATATATATATATATATATATATATATATATTATTTTTAGACAAATAGTAAAACTAATAAATACTTATTAATTCAAAAAAATATACACATTTTTATATTGATTATCCATCATAATATAATTAGACACAATTGAAAAACATTCGCAAGGAATATAAATTTAGTTTTATAAATAGAATTGCGTATATATAGGAAATACAATTTTTATATTAATAACATTGCATTGGAATATGAGTTGACTAAATTTTTTCTTCTCATTAATGTATAGGATTTTTATCACCAAAACATTATAATAACTGTAAGCAATTACAGAAAAAATATTAGAATAAACAATTTTTTATTTTATCACTTTAAAATTAACAAACTTAAATTACTTTTATTTGCAGAAAATAATTTTAGATTTGTTAAAGTAGCATTTAATAAACTTAACGAATTATATCATTAAGTAGAGATATAATAGTTTTACTGTACTTGGAAGAATTTATGAAAAAATAGTAAGACATATAAAGAGAGATTGTTTATCCTGTAAATTATTTGTTATGAAAATATTTCTATGAAATTTAACATTCGAATTTTAAAGGCATAACTAAATCAAATTGCATATTTTTGATTTTAAACAGTAAGTAAATAAAACACACCCTTAAGTAAAAAGCATTTATTTATAAAATTTGAAAAAATATACAGGCATACATATATACAGATAATTCATTATTATACAACTGGATGAAATTCAAGAATATACATCAGGAGCACAGTTTTATAAATAAAAAGTGAAATTATATATATAATCTGATCATACATTTATTACATTTATTCTTCAACTCATTTGTGCATGATTTGCTTAAAAGTATATTTTATGTTATAATTACAACAAACAGTAATGAAAAATATTATAAGAATCAGTAATAAAAATTTAATTAGAATTAGACATATTCAATGAAATGTTATTTTTGTAATGTTTTTAATTTACGTAGTGTTGTTATCAAACACATATGTCTCTCTTTCAATATCATCCTCCTTAAAGTGCAATTCACAAACCTGAAACAAAATTTGATGACTGGATTTAATATTTTTTTCAATTTTTTTAACTTAATCATATCAGCAATAAATATGTCTAAATTTTGTTTCAAGTAAATATTAATTTCTTAATCCCATCATTTCTATACCACAATTTTTCAAGAGCAGGCTAATAAAACAACTGTGCATAAGAAGTAAATTAAATAACTAATTTTTAATTAATCTTATGATAATTTATAAAGCAAATAACATTCTTGAAAATGATTTCATTTCCAAACAAAGCTAAATAATTCTTAGACTTTTTGTATTTTTCTCTTTATTTAAAATTAAGATGTTAAATATTAAAACCTATACATGTAAGAACAGAAAGAAATATTTTTATTTAAATTTATTTATCACAATATATATATATTTTCTGGAAAAATCAAAATGGTATACTGGTTTATGAATTGAAAAATTAAAATTCATCATATAAACTAATTAATCTTTAATTTATATCTTTGTAAATTCTTTTATTATATAAATGAAGAATACTTCTGTTTTTAGACTAAATAGAATTGTTAGCATTTCAAACTTACAAATTGAAATTGTTTCCCACTTTCAATTAGTAAATTTGAAACATTTAACTGTACCATAGAAGAGAACGAATTTAGTAAATATCCATGTATATATCCAATATAATATAGTAATATATCCAATACAATCCAATCAATATCCAATATAATAAGTAAATATCCAATATAATATAGTAAATACATTATTTCTCATGCTAAAAATATTTCCTCTTAATAAATATAACATTAAAAAATTATATTTAAGTTTTTAAAATATCTAAGTTTTTATAAAATATTAAGTTTTTAATTGGCGAATCAGCAGAGAACTATAAATAAAATTAAAATATGCAATTTCAACATTAGATTTTTCATTAAAAATATGCGTTATGGTAATAATAGTTGTTTTCACAATAATCAGATATTAATGTGTATTAATATTCATATATATTTATACATTTGATGTATATACCATATGCTTAAACATTTATCTATTATTAAATTGATTTTTTACATTTCCCCTCACACGCTTATACAAGCATTTTTTTTCCTTAACAAAATAAAATCAGTAATATATCGTTCTTTCTCTTAAATTTTAAAATATTCATGAAACATTTAATTTTAACATTCAATTATTTCTAATATCACATGAGTAAATCATGCATACTAAATAAAAATTTTAATTAAATGTATGAAACTTACCCTTGATGATTTCGTTGGTTAAAAATCCTTCCTTGGAATAGATAGAATCCATTTCTTTAAAAGTTCTTTATCCATTGGAAACTTTAAAAGTTTAACAGTAGTATTACTACTGTCCTAATTTCCTTTACAATAAGGAACGCAGCACCTAGATGGCATGATTCAGCAGTTTTTGTAGAAAATGCACTATCCAGGAAAAATAATCAAAATAGATCAATTGAAAAGTAAGCTTATGAAGAAAATATTTAAAAATTATTAAAACGCCACCACGTTGTACACACGTTTCACGTTGAAAATGCAAAAACTCCCTCACTCCAGTCGAGAGAAACAGGTCTTCTCTTCGAAACGTCACATCCACTTCCTGTTCGAGCGCTCAGGCCTTGTATTCTAGGGGGTGTTGCTACAGCCAACTAGGGTGCCATATTGCATAATTGCGACAACACTTCCGCCCCTTATGGAAGATATGGCCAGATATAAAGGTGTCACAGCCGGTGGTATGGACATATGAAATAAATGCATAACTAAATTAGCTCGATAGTTTTAATCTTCAATTATTAAATTTTTAGTTATGTTTTAATCATTTAACATAGTAGTTAATAATAAGAAGAATTTTGATTCATTATTTATTTTACCATCAACTAAATACAATGGGTCAGTGAAACAAGATTTTTAATTCTCAGTGCATTTTTAATATTTATTTAGGCGTAATATCTATGAAATGGTTCGGTAGAAACTCGCTTGAAATAGACGAGGTGTCAAATATAAATCAAATCCAAGATTAAAGTTAGTTAATTTTCTGATGTAGGGGAGCAATTTTTCGATTAGTATAAATATTGTTGTGAATTCTCGAAAAATAAAAGGAATGAGACGTTTTGAACAGTATTTTTGCCTCCATTATGACAATCGTATTAATAACACATATTATATATTCTGTTTTTAGAAAATAATGAAGTTAGCTGGATAACTTTACTCAGTTGTGTGAAATAAATAAAATTTGTGCTCATGAAACAAAGAAAACATTTTTAAATATCAAAAGTTAATAATTTTTGTAAATATCAACATTTTTAAATATCAAATATGTCAATGAAATTCAATATTTTGTTTTACTGCTATCTTTCTAATTTAAAGTTTTCACCTTGCTGGATACCTGAAATGCAATTATTCAAAAATCAAATGATTGAAATGGTATGATCTCGTGAAATGTGTGGGTGATGATAAAATAAGTAATGAGTGCAACAGTCATGGGGGTTGGCTAAAGCCTCTGTCATTACCTCAAATTAGCTGCTGTGTATTTCCTTAGGCTATAGCAGTTCGCGCGGCTTAAACGTACTGCCGAAGTTGATCGGCGTGTTCACGGGTGAAATATCCCGAGACGGTGGTGGTTACCGATAAATCGGGAGGACAAATAAGTCTAAAGGACTCTTGCGAGCCCCGTGTCCTGCACCTTTGGTAGCTTTATGGTTGAGGTTGAAGATCGGGGAGGACCAACTCCTAGGAGATGTATAACTTGATGTTCAGTTTAGTGTCAATGCGGACTGGAAAGGTACAGGAGGGAAATTCATTATAGCCCAAACAACGATACCAGTTCCAAGACCAAGGACATAATGCATACCGCAACAGTTCAACAGTCCTTCACCGCGGCATCTCCAAATTCGAATCCGACCGTCACAAAGAAAAATTTATTAGCAAAGACAATAGCGTCTTATTCCGATGTCCATGCTCATCGGTCACCGCATTCATTGGCCATGCAAACGGCTATGGTTTTGAGTCAAAGGTAAAAGAAACAATGAATGCCTTGCAGACATCTCACTCAACTGCAGAGTAAATGGAACGAACCGATTGATTCATGATCGAGTGAATCTGTTAGGCGATGCTTCGTCATGTGATTCAGTCAATAAGGCTGTCATCACATACAATGATGTGGCTGCAAGCGGTTCTGTCTGCCCACCGTCCTCTAGCACACAGATCTGCATCACAAACGCTTTCTTCCAGCCTTATCACCGATTCTTCTGAAGGATAATGCAAAATTACTATTGCCCTTCCTCAGTAGATTACAGAAATTTACGCAAAAGACATTCGATGTCTTTTAAGTACTGTAGTTAAATAGCTTAAGCAATAAAGAAAACCGCACTAAAAACTATTGTCATTTTCCAATGAGCAAGTATTTCCCTCTTTATATAGCGTTTGCAGGGGGTATCGTTTTTGCCCGTGATGTGCGAATGGATTACAAAGATAGTAATTTGCATATCTCATCGCCACAAGCGCGTGATATAAATTTCGCAGGATTTGGATGCTTTTCTCGAGGTGTTGAAATTTGGGTGGCCGGCAGCTTACATAAGTGCACACAATCATTTAATGTAAGAACTGAAAATTATTTGATTTGTTTTTCTTGTTTTCATTTAATCGGATTTTATATTTTTATTCATGGACATGTAACGCTTCAAATTTTTTTAGTACAATTTTAATGCTTATATTGTGGTATGGTTTCCTGAAGATATTTATGAAACTTCCTTTGTCACTGCACGAATAATGCGTAAGAATGGAATCACTTTAATATTCATACTTTGATTCGTGTATTTTTTCCTGGAACTTCAACAGCAAGTGATATCGTTTATATACGTGCAGCATCATAAAAATGCATTTACACCAAAGCACTTTTGACTCTTTTGTCATTAGAAGGAAGTCTCGGTAGTGTGTTTAGTTAAGCATTCGTTCTCGTTAGCAGACGATGGAGGGTTCAATTTCCTGACTCCAGTGAAGATGCGTTATGTATGCTAATGGTTGCGAAAGCACTTTAAATAGGTCATGGTCGCAATATCCTCCATGTGAAAGTATATTTGTTGCGGGTGGCATGCCAAGTTTGGGGGTCTTCTGCTTGGCTTCTGTTTCTGAATCACGAAGAACCACTCATCTCCTGAATCCAAGATTGCACTCCCTCTGGGTGTCCCACTAGTCACTGCCGCCCTTTGGAATACTGAAAAAGTGGTGACTGAATTCTTGCAACCTAGCATTATAATGTCTTTTATTGGATAGAATTAAAATATGAAATATATTTTTTTCTTTTCCCTTTCAAAATTGGCAGCTTATCCTTCTTTTCCTCTAAAAGGGAAAATCTCCGTCTGTGAGTGATGATTTAGAAATTTTCCTTTCCATCAGAAAATTTTAATCTTGTCTTTATTGGGGAGAGACATTTTTATCGGGACAAATTAGGGAAAACATCAGCATTTACTGAGTATCGACACGGGAAATCCCCCGCGGAATAAGACAACCTTTCCCGGCTCCTAAATTGATCCATATTAAATACCCATTTGCTGTTATCCTTCTTCGGGATGAAAAGAAGATTCCTGACAACTTTAATCTCCAATCCCTCCTTGGATTCGATGCTGCTTTTTATTCTTGTTATTTCCGCCCGCCCCCCTCAAAAGAGAGGTTGATGCTTATTATCGGAAGAAAGGGGAAATTGGATCGGAAGTTCTCCCTCGCTCATCTTCGAAATTTAGGGAAAGAAACCAGATTCCCTGCATATCTCTCTGCTCTAAAATGTAGAGCCTGTGAAAGCAGGTGAGCGGGATTTCGGTTGATTGAATTCATTAACGCAATTTATTTTCAGGGCTTGAAAACCAATGTGGAATGTTGGCTCGCTGCGATTCACACTGGCGTGCGATGAAACTGTCGAAGATCGCAGTGATGTCGCTGCTCGCTGGAAAGCTCGCTTCTTGTCGATCGCCAACTAATACATGCGAACCATTTTCCCTAATAGAGAGCTGGATTGAATGAAACAAGGCATAAGGAAAGAAGATTTAATTAAAATATTAATATTCTGTCATATTTGAATTTTATTTTTAAATTTTTAGCTAAAATAAAAACAATGCAGGAAAAAATATTGACAAAAAAGTACTTAGTTAAATTAATTTTCTCCAAATTTGAATTTTTTTCCAAGAAGTAAAAAGAAAGAAAGTAACGGTCAAGGAAAGCTTCGTAAAAATATTTCATCACTTTCCAGTATCCTTCTCAATAGACAGCTGGAGGGAATAAAACACATTAATAAAATCTTTATAAAAATATTCGTACACATTTAAAATTTTTCACCTAATGGTCTCAGCTGGAATGCATAAAATAGAAAATACAAAAATATTCAGTCATATTTGAATTTTTTTTTAAATGGTCACCTTAAATAAAAAATATAGGAAAAATGATTTTTAAAATATTCGATCGAATTAATTTTTCCTAAATTTGCTAATAAATGTGCTAAATAAGTTTCACTTTTGTGTGATAAAACTAAAGTAACATCACTCAAAGTGCAGTCTCTGCCTAGATTCGAATGATGCTGTTTTTTACTGTCGGGTAATTTTCTAAGAAAAGTAATGAAATGCTTAAACATTCCCCCTTGTGATTGTTTAACATGGTCAGATTCCACTGTCCCATTATACTGAATCGTCTCTGAAGCACGACGATGGCTTTCATTTGTGGATGACAGAGTGTCGCAAATCCAGGCTGATGTGCAATGGAGTCTTGCTGAAGGAGAAACTGCTTGAAACTCTCCTTGAAACTTTTTCGCAATCTAAAAATCCAAGCAGTTTCTGTAACACGCAATGGAATCGGCAACTGAATGAGTCGTCTGACGCTGCACTCCGATATTTATAGCTCGTCGACCCTGGAAGGTTCCTGTACTTAGCCAAAGGTAGATTGGCTCGCATTTCGAGACGCAGGCCTACTCGCGCAGCTGTGAGTGCACAAGAAAACCCACCTCGGGGAGACCTCTAGAGGCCCTCGTATAGGGCCAGGAAAACCATTCAAGCAGCCGCTTTCCTAACCAGATGAGTTATTCCACTGCAAGGGCGATGGTATGGTTGGGTCCTACCAAAGACGGTGGGTTCGATACCGGAACTCTCCTGACGAACCATTCCACCATCCCAACGTGTATGCCGCACTCCTCATATTTATCGATGGCACTAAAATCACGTGACGAAGCAGGGACGCCTGGTGGGTGCCTCGCAGAGAGCGTCACCATTAATTGAGTGGGGTGGGGGGATTTTGTGGGAATGGGGGCCCTATTTACATGCAGCTGGAGAGGTAGACCTAGAAAACCTGCAGCACCCACCCTGAGCTGACAAACAACTCCACTGCTGTTGCAGAGTGTGCCCCACTCCGACCCTTGACGTCTGCCTTTAGTGGATGCTGGAACCGCCCTCTACCTGCAGAACCTACGATAGTTGTTTCACCACCTGGACTCTGAACTGGGGTTTGGTGATCTGCGCGGTGTTTCTGTTTACTTTCGGGAAGAAAAAAATTGGCTCGCATCGGTCCAATCGATTCAAAACTTTTAAACTGTTCAAGTATGTTTTGTCGCCAAGCAGTCCTAGATTTTAGACTTATTTCTCAGCTCTGGAAAACACTATTTTAGCAGAGAAATCGTTGTTTGGGAAATATTTTCACACTAAACTATTAGAACATGTAATTAGACAGAATCATCAGGCATTCATACAAATATTTACGCTATTTTTTGTAGCAGTATCATATTCTTCATCGTTAAATTTAATTTTTATAAATACCATACATTATATTCTATTGGCATTCATCATGTAGTTTATTTTATGATGAAAATGATATTCTCTATACTTTCAGTATTATGTTTTGCAAGCATTAACTAACTGTTATTAGTTAATTAATGGATTTCTTTGATTTTTCACTGCTTATGTAATTTGGGGTGAAGGTACATACACACCGAATTTAGTACTGAAGCAGAGTAATATAAAGAAAATCCCTACATGCACTAGTTATTCAAATTCTATCTTATAAAAGTTTTTTTTACTGCTGGTACATTACTCAACATAAATATTTAACATAAATCATGAATCAAAAACACAACAACAGCTTATTGATTCATGTTTGCAAATCAAACTAAATGACCATGTTTTTATATTTTCGCTTCCACTATTTCTGAAGGTGGTAGGAAACCAAACATTGCAAAAGAAAATTTATCCTATTGTTGTCGTAGGCAAATAAGGATCTTATGTTGAGAGAATTAACAAGTTCCTTCCTCGAGGCAAGATTGTGCAGACATCTCTGCAATTGTTCCGGCAGAGCTCATCCTAAGCATTGAATGATCTTTCCAGTAATCAGAAGCACCCCCATCAACAGCATCACTGATCTGGATTCCGGGGAGAAACGCTGTGCATAGAAATCTAATCCCGTTTTGATTTAAATCGTGAAATCTGAGAATGTGTTGAAATAACAGTTATACACATAGCTCACAACTTACCTTTAGGCGTCAAGAAAACTTTATTTTACTGGGATTTTATGAATTAAAACTGAGAAAATTACATTGATTGATTACCTTAATATAACTTATAAGATATTTGATATTCGTTGATAAAAAATTATTTTAATTTTTGAATTAAAATTTAATGTTGATTGCAAAAATTTCAATGTATGTTTTGTCACCAAACGTCACCAAGTCCACAAAAATATCTCCAAGGTGTCTTGTGTTTTTTTACTTTTTTATTAATTTATGTTTGTATGGTTAATTAAGATACCTAAAGATGATTGAAAATGATAATTGAAAAAATAATAATAATAATCAACTCACTGCTCTCAAATCAGCTTAGGAACAGAATAGAAACTCGGCAAATATTTTCTTATTTGTATAGTAAAAACAATTTACGTTTGTTTGGGAAAGATATTTAAATGTAATTAAAAGTGGTTATTCAAAATTGTTAATAAAAACTGACTTAATAGTGTCAAGTTATTTTAGAAAATACAATAATAAATCCACAAATTGATAGTTTCTTACTCTGCAGAATAAAATAAAAATTCCTTCAAAAATTTTTAGTTACGTTTTTATTTATCTATAAGTTTTTGTCTTATTTCATTTACAAATGTTATAGTTTTATTCATACTCGGTAACAATAAAATGAACACAATTATGATTTGTTATGATCTAATTATTAACTCTTTATTAAATTCGAAAGAGTAATGAATTTGAATGTAAATTTTTACTGTCCTTTCCCGTTTAATAATTATTCTTCATAATCGGCAAACAGGTAATAATAATTCTAAGCAAACACTGTAAGTAGTTTGTGTCAGAATAATTGATTATACCCCTAATATAAAAGAGAGTTTCTAAGACTTGGATGTAAAGAATCGAATCACACCCTGCTTCCGATGAACGTGGTTTCGACTCTTAAACTCAAACGTAATGAAACGAAAGAGAATCTGCTTCCTCATAGGATTGAATGAAGAGTTCTGAAGTAGAGAGGGGACCATTTTTATTGTTCTCGATTTCGCCCCTCACCAACGATCAATCTCTGTTGTGTTACCCCGTTTGAGACAACTCAATTCACCGTTCTCTTTCTCCTTTTTTGCACCCCTGTGGTAAAGAGAACGATTCTTCTCTTTCCGCCCTTTTACTTTTATCACGGATCAATAATCATCTAACCCCTTACGTACACACTCAGAGGGCTGTTTTGCCTGCCGAGGGTGTGCGGGGGCGGCCTTCTCTCCTCCGCTTGAACAGGAACAGAAAGTGAAAAATACTAGATGAGATAAACCAGATGTACTGTTGAGATTTTTTTTATCTGGTTTCTCTAGGTAGAGACATGGAATCTGGAATTGCTCAACTCGGATCTGTGTTCCGTCTGTTCAGCTGTGATTCTGTCATTGTTCTAAACTTTCAGCAATAAAGAGTGATTACTCTTAGGCTCTTGGTTCGAACTTCGGCATCTTTGCAGCTCTTACGAAGAAAGGGTAAACAGAGACATACACATTTTGATGAAAGGAACAAAATACCTGATCTTCCTAGACTGCTACGGGAATTAAGAACAAGAAATAATTTTTTAAATCAATTCTTATTCTTGACTACCTTGAAATTTAGCTTGGAATATGGATTTGAATGATGTAAAGTTAATTAGAATTACATTATATTAAAATTTAGAGCTAGAACTGTGTAAAGCTTAACAAAAGGCGTTATATTTCTGAACCAATTTTTGTAAAAATTGTTTCACTATAAAGCAGGAAATATTCAATATACTATTGAAGACCTGTTGTTATTTGGCAATTGATAATTAAAAAACTTGAACATTGTCTACATAAATCTGAGGTTTATGTTAAAAAATTCCTTCATTTACATCTGTTATTGATTGAGAGTGTGTAGTTTCGAGAAATCCTATAAAAAAGCATTACTCCCTGTCCACCACAAAATTAGCTCTCGCCAAATTATCTAGAGTGTGGCGGTTGCTATGGTGACTAAAGCTGTTCGTTTTAAATGGGGAATGTTATGAATGAGTGCTTATAGATGTTTTTTTCTCCCAGCTCTCAGTGAGTCTGAGTTCCGTCTCCTGTCGAAAATGGAAACGCGTCATATTAGTATGACAAGAGTCGGCCACCAACAAATTGGTGGGGAGCTGTTCCCTGGCAAGCAATCAGCCTTCCAGCTTTACAGTAGTAATCTGCTCTCAAATCATAGAGGGCATTCTTCTTTTGATCAGTTGCTCAAGAAAATTAAATTCCTTTCCTTAGTTGTCACAGTTGAAGCATTGATTTGACTATTGTAAGAAAAATTCTCAAAATAATAATATGTATTTTCAATAGAATTGAGTATAATGCTCTGCAGTGTTTCTGAGCTTTCAACTACCAACTGATGAATAAGCATTCTAATTTTTTGACCTTTCACTTAAACCAAAGGATGCTTTCTATTAAAATATTATGAAGCTCCTGTCAGAAATGAGAGATAAAGCTACTTCATATGTAAGTGATGGGACTACTTATAAACTGAAACAGTTCCTTGACAGGAACCGCATTAGTGAAGAGTTATGTGAATTTGTATAATCACACACAGTGGAGGTAATCAGTACATACATTTCTCCTCATGTATTGTGATAGAGAAACTTCATTTTTATGTTTATTACACTATGAAACGTCGTTTACGTAGTAAAACGTAAAATGTATATGATAATAATGTAAACATTATATATATATATATATATATATATATATATATATATATATATATATATATATATATATATATATGTATATATATATCACCTGTTGAACTTTTATTTTAGATTTTATTTAAGTTCACAATAATACACACATGCACGCACCACACACATATATATAAGTTCAAACAAAAATATCATTCAGAATACTATAGAGAGCTTAGATTTTTATAAAAATTTGACTTTTCATCCTATTTTGTAAAAAATTTGTGCAAAAGTTATAAATTAAATTCTTTTACTTCTAAATGTAATTTCGTAAAAAATGATGCAACTAAATTCATTTCCTAAACTATGAAAAGGAATACATCAATCATTGGGAATAAAAAATCATTCAGATGTTTATATATAAAACAATTTTAAGAGGTAAGAAGTGTCAAGAAACCTCTTGGTATATATATTCAATAGTTATAAATGAAAAAAGAAACGAATTGGCTTATAAGCATTATTAATCGTTTCCTGTATGCCCATGTGAGCTACATGTGTTTTCCCTACTCTATTTCTTTGTAAGGTTGAGGGGAAAAACAGGTAGCAGACGATTTCTTTCCTTGTGCAGGAACATTCAAAATTAAATATTTGCGATACTCCAATTTATGGAGGCCGGAGTGGTCTGGCTGGTTAGGGCTGAAGGTAATGATCAACTCCTATTCGGCAAATCAGCCGAAGATTCATTGTGCTAGCAAAATAAATCGTGGTTCTGATGTCCTCTAAGTAAAATAATATCTCTGGAGGTATCAGGGGAAATATGCAGGAGATCTTCTGTAAGGTGCTGCTTTTAAAGTAAGAATGCTCCCACAGCTTCCATTTAAGGAAGAAGATACTGCTTTGAGCGGTATAAAGTTTTTCCACTTTGGTACAAACTTGACACAGTAGTTCTTTGGGTATGGTGTCATTTTCGTTATCGGAAAGTAGTGATTTTGAATTCTGACTTAGTTGACATTCCTCCGTGTTAACTAAAAGTGGTTGAGGCATGTTAAAATTTTGGGGTGGCAAAATTTTTCAAGAAAATGATAGAGCTCTGTATAGCCATCATTCCCCTCAGGGAATATGGGTGGGAGGTCAATTATTGGAGGATCTTCTGTATTGAATATTTGCAGTTTAAATTACTAACTAGAATCTTCCAGCAAACTGAACAGAGGCCAACTATTGAACAGGTACAGAAAAAAAAGCTGGTGAACACCTTGAATATAGGAACACTTACGATTTCACGAACTAGTTGCTGGTTTCTGTTACGATGATAAAGTCTCAGGGAGAATTTTAATTCCCACTGACGAGAACAAATTTTCTAAAAGTCTCTTTTTTGCAAACTTCTTTTCATGCATCTGTTATTTGCATTTATTTTCAGTATGGTTTTTTTTATTCTAGAGTTGAAAAACTATATTTTTTTAAAAAAAATTGGATCAGTGGTTTCAAGAATCTCTTTGAATTGCAGATAACATATTGTATTACTGATGTTGAAACCACAGTTTATTTAAGCTATCGGTGGGGCATTTTCCCCGTCTTCTCTGATTTCCGCCTCACAGTCCTGCATCGGCGAATAATCAGCACCTTCAAGTGCAATCCTCGAGAAGTACCTTTGCAAGGGGATCTTGGCTTGAAATCACCTTACCAAATTGACGTTCAAAGTGCAATGCACTTGTCTTTCTAAGCTTAGAGTGATGTTGCAGGAAAAATATTATATATCATTCTGACATACAAGCTTCATTACCACCTTAACTGACGAAAGCCAAAAACATTCACCTGACGACTCAAGTGAATAGAACTTATTCGTCCATGAACTGCGACCCAGAATCCCACTCCTGACCGAAATTTTATTTTCGGACATTTTGAATGCGCACTCAGATATAATTTGTATCTTAGAATTATCGGATGATCAAAGTGTTGGAAACACAAGGAATGAAACTGTAAAAGAGTTGTTAAGTAGAGTTGTTATGGAACAAAAAGAAAGTAATATAATGTTGCGACAATGCTTTACATCGAAAATCATGGAAAAAAGTGTTTTTATGAATGTAATTTTGAAACAGAATAATAATGAAGGATTTTTCGGATTTCCGGAGTTTTCGGTGTAAAGAAGTTTAGAGTTGAGAAACGTGGAATATGAAATTTCATATTCCACGTTTGACTATCAAGTTTTAGAAGAGTAGTGAATTCGAATCTAAACCCAACCGAGATCCATCGTATTCACTAGTAGCGGCTGGCGCTTCGCATAAAGTACTCATCGTGGCCGCAAGGTTCTCTATGTAAAATAACACCTGTTGCGGTTGAGGCCAAGACTAGTCCATTTCAATTTCACTGTGATCCCAATTTCAGGGAACAATTGCACACAAACTAGGAGCCCCATAATATAAAGATGCCATCATTTCCGATGCTGAAAGTTGAAAATGTGGTGCCTGGGAGTTGGAAACAACACAATTTTCATAACTAAATTCTATTATATTAATTATTCTAAAAAAAGTACTTGCTTTATAAACAGAAAGCAGTTTGGTGGAAAAAAAATTATTATTAATATGACTGAAATTTATTTTTTAATTTTAAGAATACTTTACCGGTCCCTACAAGTTTATGAAAACTGGCATCCATTATATCGTGTTTTCCTCATCTCCAAAGTAAGCATGAGATATGTGGACGACCCCTTGAAAAGCGGCTTCGTGAATAGAGCAGTTCTTGCGATCGAAGCATTATTTGCATGTCCCATGAAGACATGGATTGTCAATTACCTATATTACAGGGTCTCCGCAGGCTCTCAATTAATAAAATCTTGGGGATCACCCCGTCTCCGCTTAGCCCGTAATGAGTGCGCTGCGAAAATCGTATTCCAAGATTTACAACCTCAAACAAAATTTACTGCGACACGAGAAGATGGATGGATGGAATCACTCAGAAGACTATTCCAGGATACGAGACGGCCATATTATGAATTGTAAAGGGTATTTGATTTATTTAAGTGCTTGGCTTTACACATTTCACTTCTTTAACACAGTTGAGTAGAAGGCTCCTAATTTTTATATATTCGTTGATTTTGGTTTTTTTTAATGGTAAAATAATCATTCAAAAATGTTTGAGATATGAAAATATTAAGAAAAATATTGGTCCACACACTTTCAAAAAATGTTACAGATTCAAATCTTAATATATATATATATATATATATATATATATTATTTCATACAGTGTGTATTCACAAGTCTTTGCAAATATATGTATAGAAATAAATAAAAGAATTTTATTTTCTAATTTATTCATTGTGATATGCTTCTCTTTTAACTATGACATTATACAAGATGCTGCATAATCCAGGAAGCCAAATTCTGAGTTTGGTGATTTTTTTTGGCGGATTTTCTTATGTATTTGACAACCTGGATTTTATTTTGTCATAGACATGGAGACCTATAAGAATAATGCAGAAAATTTTATTTTGGAAATCGCAGTATTTACACCATCGCATACATCACAATGTTTCATCTTGGCAATATTTCTTCATCGCCAAAAAAATTCGAAATTTGTCGTCCTGGATTATACATTATCTGTGATTCACATTACACCTTAATTATCCAAGATATTTCCTGTTAAATTTTTAAGGCTGATCTCCTCCTTCTTCACAATCTTCTAGAATCCCTCCAATATTTAGGAATGTAACTTATATAGAACTTGTCTTAAAAGTCCGAGAAATCATAGTAATCCATAGCTGACATGCCAAATTATATAGGAAGATTGTATTTAAAGGGAGTAGCTTAAATTCGCGTTTCATTTTTCATTTATTTAAAAACGTTGTTCAGTAGATTGAGAAGCACGTGTCTTGGCGCCTTACTCTGAGGGTGATGAACACAGTGAATATTGTTTTGGCACTGCATGCAACACTTGTGACTTCCACACATGTAAAAACAGCACATGTCAAAATGTTGTTTTTCATTAAAAATATGTGATTTATTTGTCATTTTTCAACGTACAATATTTAATTAAAATAGACTTTTTCTTCGAAAAATCCAATTACTCAAATTTTTAGTTATCCGAACATTTAAATTATGAAAACATTTTTAAAAATATATTTAAGAACACAAGCACATTATTTAAACATTTTTGTTGCAATATACTGCCAATCGCATTATTTAAAAAAAGTATTGACTGTGTTTTTCATAGGAGTTTTGTCTTGAGAAAGTATTCCCCTTGGATAGAAACTCCGGAAAGGGGAATCTTTCCTCTTCTTTGAATCCTGCCACCCACGCGATTTAGAATTTTGCGCAGTTATGAATTTCAGACATTACTCCCTCTTTTGCTTTCTGTGGGTATGCATGAAATCGACAATTAATCGATAAGCAGTTAAATAAACGATTGAGTCGCAGACTTGTGTTCTTGATACGACGTTAAGAATTTTGCAGCACTAGAAATTATATTTGTCTGTGTGTGTGTGTATATATATATATATATATATATATATATATATATATATATATATATATATATATATATATATATATATACACACACACAATAACTCTTACTAATCACATAAAATTTGCGAACAATTATATTTTGCTAATTAAAAGTTAAAGTTTCTTTGGAATTGGGTGTATATAAAGTGAATTTCTTTGTATGTGTGTGTTATTTGAGGCGATTTATTTTTAAGGCAATTTTTTGTTCTTCTTCACCTGTGAAAGAAAAACGCTCGATTCTCTCTTCCTTGAATGAGTAAAGGTCCGTCGGGCCCCGGGATGCTGAACCAGAAAAATTGTCAAACTTTATGTATTTCTCGGAGCACAGTTGTAGGCCAATATTTATTGAATCAAACGGTTCTCTGTCCAGAGAACAATCAGACAATGGAACGTGAAGCTTTGAATGTAGCCTTTTGTTGAAACATCAATCTGAGAGGGTTGAGATTTTCGGCGTTTGCTGTTGTAAAAAAAGAAAGCATTCTTAAATATTTTCGGAAAAGAAAAATATACAGATTGTAAAAAAAATCTTCGAGTATTTAAACTACGCACAGCTATGGAATCAAATACGTATTCAGCAGCATAACGCTTGCGGAACCAAGGAATTACACTTGAAACAAAGACATTAACACCAAATTTTTAGGTGAAATAGTTTTAAAATTCCCGAATAACCTCAATTTAAACCATGATGCATTTGTCTTCCATTTTAAAAATTCCTCTAACCTCTATAAACATTTCTTTATGCAAAGCTATGCTATGGAATCAGATGCAGATTTCCTACCATTAAAAGGCTCTTTCTACGGTTGGGTACTTTGCTAAATATTTTCCATTTCTATGAACATTATGAGGTTCCTGAATACTTCAGAGCCTTCCTTTCTAAGCAAACCATGTGATTTACAGTGATTATTGCGTTTCTAATTATTTTAGACGCTATTTTAGCTTAATTGAGTTTTTTATTCTTCTTGAATAGATTGGAATTTCTTTTCTAGTATATACTAGATCGTTTTTATTTTTGAAAAAAAGTAGTTGGAAAAAATTGACTCTACGAATAAGGATTGAGTAACATAAATGACAGATCCTTAAGTTGTCTGTTACCATCTGAGATGTAAAATCGATTCACATTCTTATTTTCTGAATTACAACCTGGATTGCACCGCGATACCAGTTCAGAATGGGACCCTACCAGCTACGTTGAATCCTTGTCCTTTAGAAAAAGGCACCCTGCAGGAAACTCCTGAACCTTAACCGCCATCTCATGAGGGATCACTTCACCTGGTGACACCACAAGCTATTGAACAGGCTGCAGCCACCCTCATTAAACAGGCTGGATCTTCGGTTAAGTTAGGATTCGAAGTCACTACCTACTCATAATTAAAAAAAGGTTCTTTAAACAATCCGGCCACTGTGGCCTCTTATTTCAATCTTGTAGAATTCTTAAATGAGTTCTTTTTTAATGTTCTTTACCACATTATCAATCACTAACGAATCTTTTTCTGAATATTTAAGCCTTGCAAATGCCCATCGATCTTAACTGCATTTAGACACTACTTAGTACACAGCCAGGCTGTTGATGGCCGTTTTAAAGCAACTTATCCTACAAGGCATATATTTAAAAAACAAATGCGGCCAACTATGAGTTTTTATTCATAGTTGAACGTATTTAAGTGCCGAAAAGTATTAACTTCCGATGCGTCCATCCCGACAGACAAGCATGCTGAAGGTAGAAACGCAATATCTAGTGTTCAACTGTGACAGAGATCGAAGTCGGTACCATTTAGGATCATTGAATAGACGGTTGAGGGAGGGTTGAAAGTCATCCGCCTCCCAAATTGTCTGACAGGAAGATTTTCCATAGAGATTCAACCACATTTAAGCGTTGCAGGGTAGGAAATCAGGAAGACCCTCAACCACCTACCCCGATAGACGTGCATGCAAAAAACAGATCTTATCCATGCTTCATCTACAACCATCTTCCGTTGCTCAACAGTTGCTCGGATCGAACCCTGTAACTTATATTCCCCAGAACGCTGTCCTACCACCAGGTCCCGATGAGTCCTATTACTAAGCTACTTGAATTGTTAAAGATGATTGTGCTTTTGTTATAAGCTTAAACTTAGGAAAATGAACCCATTTTTAAGAAATTGAAGTTTATTCATACTATACTAAAATATTTGAAAAGGATTTCAGCATTTGTAGTCAAATGCAAGATTTATCTCTCAATGTTCAAAATTACAGAGTTCACTAAAAACTTCAGACAGAGGGATCTGGGCCAACCTTCATAAACACTCTTTAATAAACGATGAGTTAATAAATCTCCTAGAAAGAGTTAGATTTTCAAAGTCTATCTCCTCTTTGTCATAAAATACATTTTCGAGGCTGCCAAATTTAGCATTTCAAAATATAAGGTTCCTGGTTGAAGCTTTACTGATCCAAAAGAAGATACGGACAAGACAATGAACTTGGTAGAAAAAAAGGTTTTTTCCGCCAAAAAAAGGGAAAATGGAAAATTCAAAAAATGTTATCTCGTCACGAAAACTTTAGAGAAAAAAAAATACATGAAAGAAATATTTCTTGCAACCCTATTTTTTCCGATAAGATACACTCAGAAAAAAAATACATCCGCATTTGTACATAAAAGAAGAAGCAGCAAGAGAGCTTCCAAATATTCACCTCATCCCCCCTCTCTCCTCTGTAAAAGTTCTCCAACTGATTCCGCCACTTTTATCGCTGCTTCTTTGGAAATCGCATAAAATCCAATAACATAGCCTACTGCACTCGTTCTCTGCGTGGGCATTTAGAAACGCTCGTCTTTCTGCTCTGGTTCCAGAGTCTCTCTGTCTAACTGCAGTAATTTTTGTTTATTCATTGCACGTAAATTATAAAATATATCAAAACTTCTTTTAATTTGTGTAATTTTAAAAATTTAGAAGATTACATGAATGCATCAATTAATTTATGTTTGCGCACATGTTGCGTCATTTTGTATGGCCTTTAAACTAGCTCATTTTGTTGGCCAAAATCGCTTTAAATATTGTGTATATTTTGTTTTCATATTTTAAATCTATATATATTTGGGTATTGAAACAGATTTTTTTTCCTAGGAAAATTTTTTCGTAAATTTTTATCATGAGAAACTAAGCTGGCAGATAAAAGAGCTTCACAAAAGTATTTTTTTTTAAATTTTAATTGCAGTTTTTATTTCTATTACATGAGATAATATAAAAAGTGAACTGTATTAAGCTTAAAAGGATACTAAGAAAACATATATCACTTCAAAATCTCTATCGCTGTCCAAACTAAAATGACTTTTAAATCATCACTTATCCATAGTGTCAACCGCTGAACGCTTTTATTAACCGTTTTTGACCAGACATTCACATGATGATTAGATGAGATGTCGCCCATCAGTGTCTGTGGGTCTGCTGCTGCAAGCCATTCATCTCGCTGACCGAAGGGCAAAAAGTTGCAGATTCTGCCACATTTGAGATGTCTGCTTAAATCCGGGACGAGCTACTACACTATTAGGCATAAAACATTGAAATTGGAAAAAACAATTCTTCAAAAATCAATTATTTGAATTTACGTACTTAAATTTTGCCCTAAATTTCTTCAAAAAATTAACTTCCTCACTTAATGAAATACATTAATTTATAACAATACCTGCTAAATTTAAAAAAGCTACATAAGTAAATTGTTTGTTTATATTTTTCTGTTTTACCTCTAAATAACTTTGTCAAAACATTGAATCATTACTTACGTTTCAATTTTTAATTTATTCCTTCGACCCTTTTTCTATTTTTATAAAAGTATTTCTAATTAAGTGTTTTAAAAAATAATATCATTCCATTCTGACGAAGCTTTCTATGAGAAAATTTGATAGATTTATCATAAGAAAATAAGCAATTGAAAACAGATTTTTTTCAAAATGGCAGAAATTGGCAGCTTATTATTATGAATGCATTATCGGTTGAGCTTTCTGATTGTATCTGTATTTAGATTTCATAAACTTTAATTAATAAGCAAAATATTTTTTACGCTTTTCTGTAAACTTAAACCTGTTTCTGTGCAGTGTATGAAAATTTAAATCAAATTGGAACATAATGAAAGTATCAAAAATGTAATCAAGTTTTTTTTTATTGGCCGTACAATTTTCATATATATTTCATGACGTTGCATCTGCCATTACATTTTACATATGTATTGTTACTCCAGTACAAACAGCATTTACATATCTAGTGTTTTCAAGTTCATATTTCATATTACTAGTCTATATATTTTTATTATCCCTATAGTATATACCTTTCATTCAGAATATTTAAATTATTTTCATAAAAATTGCTTTCCTGCTTTGCTTTATTGATCTTCTTTATCTTGAATGGATTAACCTTATGTCTTTGTTTTGTTAAAAAAATTTCGAGTTATTTCGTAAACTTGTGAGTCATTTTTAATGTGACACTTTTTTAATCCGTCTCTATTCACCGCATAAAAAATACATTTTAATTGTATAGCGAAAACTATTTTGATAGCTGTACTTGTGAAGATTTTTTTGTGATTTTTTTAAACGTTTTCTTTTGTGCGGTCCCAATTCACCGAACAAAAACGGGTCTTAAAAAGCAATTAATGGCGATCTCGATGTAGGATTAAGTAAAAACGTGAAACACATAACCACATATTTTATTAACTGAAATGTGTTCTTGTGTTTAGATCTAGTTTTCAAAATCAAAAAGTTATTGGTTTATAGAACGATAAGTTTCATTTATTAAGTAGAAAAGTTTAATTTTTGAATTGATAATTTAGTTCATTCCCCTGTGAGCTCAAAATACAGAAAACTTATTTCTGTTACATTATTATCTCTTGAATACTTAGTGTATTAATCTCTGATTCATAATCTACAGGATGTTTGTGTCCGATAACAGAGCAAGACGTCAGCGACATTCGGTTTCCAGGGACTCAGTGCAAGGAAAAGCAAGTTTTAAAAGAAAACGCGTTGTAAAAGACGGAAAGCGAAACAAATAATAAAAGAGCCACTTTAAACAGTCATAACGCTATCCAAATCGAAATGTTGTAGCAAATGTTTCTCTCGTAAAATTTTCCGCTATAGCCGCTCTTTTTACCGGCTTTAAGAGTTATTTTTACGCGTTTCTTTCACATTTACTGCCTCCGAAGCGCCATTCCAGCCGCCTGTAATGGCCCGGCCCCTTTTGAATTTTGCAACTCGATCGTGGCATTTTCTTGTTGCGTCCACAAATAGATCGGGTTCAAATCACTTCAAATAAAGGAGGAACCTTCCAAACCCCCAACAATTACTTCGCCAAGAAAATCACAATCCTGGGGCCAAGTAAGTGAAAAATGAGTTACTTGTTTGTTTCGTTTTTTTGTTCTATTTACCGAGGAGCCAAATTTCCTTTTCCATGTATTAAGTTATTTTGGAGAAAACTTTGCAGTGGCCTTGCAGAAGGGAACTCCAATTTTGCAGGGTTATTTCGAGTCCCAACAGGTTGCCACACATGGAGAACATTCAAAGCTGATAGTTACTGTGAATGGCGACAGGGAATGGACTCGCGGAGATGAAATATATAACTGGGATTTACTTCTCTTTCTTCGCGAGCTATTTTCAACTGCGCGTGGACCATTGCTATTAAGGACACTTTCCTGCTTTTAAAAATCGATAAAATACATTGGATTTGTTATTCAAGAAGTGAATTCTTTGACTTAAACGTTTTATTTTAGTGCTGTGATGACTGCTTTTAAGAGCTATATTAAAGAGAGTCAATCTTTCGAGAGCTAAACTTGTCTTTAAGAACTATATTAAAGAAAGTTGATCCTGTAAAACTTTTTACTGACTTTTTTGTACATAATAAAAGAGCTTAACATAAAGACATAGAATGAGTGATCTATTCTTTTTTTTAAAGGATACATTCTCAAAAAACCCTTGTGGCTTAGTGGTAGCGTTTCACGCTCCTATGACACAGGTCCGAGGTTTGATCTTCGGGCTGAGCAAGGTTGACTCATCCTTTCATCCCTTCAGTGGGTCGATTAACTGAGTACCAAGCATGCTTTGGAACTAAACATTGGGGGTCTTAAGTTAGGCTGACCACCTAACTGGGACATATGCTTCGCACCCCAGGGCCCTTTTTCATGAAAACAGTTTTGGGCACTGTAGGCCTTGGCCCATATAGGCTGTCGTGCCATGGAGTTTAGTTTAGTTATATTCTCAAAAGTATTACTCGGACACATAAAAAAATGGGAAAGGAACCACATTCTCACCAAGTTTGTATTTTATATTCTAGGTGAAAAACGAGTCAGTTATCTTCCCGATCGTGTGAGGCACAGTACGAGAATTGAAAGTAAGAGGAAACTAAGAATTGCTTATATCCTTATACAGGGTGTCCCAAAACGACCCCATAAACTCTGCACAGCTAGATTCCTTGTTGAGATGTATATAAAAACTGCCCAAAGAAGCGTTCCTGTACGATCCAAAGTTTACGAGAAAAATACGCAAAACAAAGTATGACTTTACTTCCGGTGCAAGAAAAAAACAATTTATTGAACATTTCAACAGCAGTATATGCACAATTTAAAGCAGATGTTGAAAGTAACTGCCTTGAATGCCGAGGCAGGCTTGAGCAGGCCGTGGAATGGCTGTCATCCTTGCAGCATCGCGGGGTCAACCGAAGTTATCAGCGCGCAGACGAGCAAATAAGTTCGCTGGTGTTGGCCCTATGTCTCGATACACTTGTTCCTTGAGATAGCCTCATAGAAAAAAATCCAACGTTATAAGATCTGGTGGACACAGAACCACTCTCACGTCCGATCCAGCGACCGGAGTATTCCATATCCAGCCAACCACGTACAGGAGCACAGATATGCGCCAGAGCTCCATCATGCTTGAACCAAAGACATTTCCACT
Source organism: Latrodectus hesperus (assembly GCA_037975125.1). NCBI lineage: Eukaryota > Metazoa > Arthropoda > Arachnida > Araneae > Theridiidae > Latrodectus > Latrodectus hesperus. Next base: position 54,808,504 of record CM075856.1, read on the forward strand.
ACATCGGCCTTACATCAAGTACTCAAGTACATGTCGTAGTAGTCACGAAATATCTGCCCACCATACGAAGACTACTAGTAGCTGCAAGATGCAGCCTTTTAAATGCCAGTTTAACGACGGCTTAAAGTCATTCCATGGCGCGCGCTCATGCATGATGCAATATGCGCGGCGAACGTTTTAAACATTATCGTCTGGAAAGATATGCAAATACTGTTGTTGATATGTCCAATAAAGTGTTTTTATCTTGCACCGGAAGTGACGTCATACTTTGTTTTTCGTATTTTTCTCGTAAACTATGGATCGTACAAGACGCTTCTTTGGGCAGTTTTTATGTACTGCCAACGAGAACTCTAGTTGTGCAGAGTTTATGCGGTCGTTTTGGGACACCCTGTACATGCTAGTTGTTCGTATCTTATTTCTTTGCAATGCATTCTGTAAAGAGAGTATAGGTAAAACCGCCGCGTTGTTAACATTATACAGCACATTTATGTCAATAGATCTAAGTCATAGTGTGAATCATCCAATTAAACCTACATTGAGTTTTCAATTTCTCTCTTAACTATCATCTGGAATTTTTGCTAAATAAAAAAACAAACTTATAAATTGGGGCGTCACTAACTTATTAATAAGGAATAGGAAAAATTTAAATGTGTGCAAATGAGTATTAGCTGATAACGGATTTATGCTTTCCTTTGACAAAAAATGTGTAAAAAAGTGTCTGAATGAATCATTTATTTGATGTTGTAATACGCTTTGTACACATTAGAAAGAATATTGTTTTTGCTAATTACTCCAAACTAGCTGTCAAATTTCATTAATTTAAAAGTACCAAAACATGAATTAACATTTTTCTATTACACTTCACTGAAATGTATCTATATACATACATTCAAGAGAACAGCTGGAGAAGTTGGAGAAAAATTGGAGATGATATATTCTAAAAGTTAAATTTTTAGATTTCTGAAACTCATCAAAAAAGCCATTTTTGTGCATGAATGACCTCTGAATTTAAAGAAAATTTATTTCCTCCAAGCTACTTTTGTAAATTTGGATAAAGAAAAAAATGGGAGCCCAATCACGTGGATGATCAAGTCATGCCTCTCGTATCAATCAACCAATTCAGTGCCTGCGATTGCAAATGATTGAGTCTGAAAAAAAGCAGTTTTTCTCGGGGGGCGCTTTTCACCTTTTCTTTAAAATGATCCAATAAAAATCAAAATACTATTCAACGATTTATTGGATGATGAGTTTCCCATTTGCTGAGAATCTATGAAAGCAAAGGCTTTTGAATCGCAAAACAGTGCTGCTAAAATCTTTCCGCACGGTGGAAAATATTTTGCAATGTTTAGAAAAAGTTCATTCCATGATTTCAAGTACTATGTCCTTTCTTTTGTGTACAGTTCATCCAAGATACATGAACTGAAACATAATGCTGAGAAAATTCGCTTTGATTGAGCTTGAACCGGCGCAAACACTGTTATGGCATGATTTTAAGATCCCATTTTTTATCCAGTTTCGTCAATCGCAGCACCAGTTTTGTCGATTACACTTTTAACATGCTCTATGGTATCCCACAATTATTTTTCAAGCATAATTCAGAAATTTATTTTTACATTATTTCGAAAAAGTTTTATTTACCAGTATGCTTTTCCTTTCCGGTACATTGACGACTGTGTTATTTTCAATGATGCAAATTTTTGTAATGTTTTTAAATTAATTTATCCAAATGAACTTTCACTGATTATAAAAAATATTCTTAACAACAGTACTGAATTTTTGGACTTACTTATCAATATTGAGAATTCGATTACTTACATTGATATTTTTGAAAAGACTAGTCCCTTTAACTTAAAACTAAAAATTAATCTATTGGAACTTTAATAGTTCTTTTAAAATGTATAAGAATGTTACATTTAATGAATTGTATCTCATCTATAATATTTGCAATAATCATAAGTTTACTAGAAATCAAATAATATATATATATACCCAAATTAAATAAATGAATAATGGATAAATCCACATACTTGTCCTCGTACTGGAAGTACAGTTTCCACTACAGTATCATGGTTTGGTCAGAATCGTGTCCGGAGCAGCCTCTTTAATGCATCGACTCCAATGCTGTTGTACTGACGTATTTTCTTTGTTTATTGTAATCACAACTTGCATTAAGAAGCTTGAAACTCTAATTTAACAAATGTGCAGACATTAAAGAATATGCAGTTCTTATGTACTAGTGATGAAAATATATCTATTTCTCATTGACGTCTGCAAATATTTTAAGCAACGCGTAGAAACAAAATAACACCAGTTAATTGCAGTTTGTTTACTTTAACTATTAAGAGAAAGACGTGGAAAATCTTTCTTAGGCGTGATCAGAGGGACAGAATACATCAAGCGTACTAAATGCAAATACATAGGATAAATTTATAAAACACTGACAACTATACCACGTGAATGGTGAAGCGTAATGGATAAATAAATTCATATTGTCCCGTGGATAGTTTTGTTTCATTATCACTCAGCAATCAATTTTTGCACATGAAACATTAGATTGGGAAATACAGTTTCAGGTAAATTCCAAAGCAATGCAAGCATCCACGCTTGTGCTGGGATTCGAACCTATGAACTGCTGAACCGAACATTACAGCATTCACCATTATTCTGTTAGTTCGACTCCTACCTACTGGAATGGCTGGATAAAATTAAAAGGAAATAATACAGCACTCCATGTACGCTGAAGTAAAAAAAAAATTATAGATTCATAACTTCTGGAATAATAAATTGAAAAGTAGAGTTTTCTATCTGCAGCTAAATGGAGGGCTTAATTTCGACGTCACCCACAGGAGGGAGAAATCATTACCCTATCAACAGCTGCCACTTTTCCCTCCCTCCCCCCAGCACTCAATCCCTCATCCATTACCAACTGGCGAGTTCTCAGCAGGCACAAGCTTATTTCAAGCACAGTGGGGTGAAAAAATGTCCTAATAAGCGAGGAAGATTAAGAAGTGTTTCCAAACGAGTGTCCTTTTGTTTCCGAATCTCCAAACACGATATTCCATTGTTTTTGATAAATGAGAAGCTGCCGTTCACCGATAAGTCCTTTTTGACAGGCCCCTTTTGTTCCACGGGCGCCTTTTATCTTTCTCCCATAATGCAAGGCGGGAGGTCCGTTATAGGAGCCTCAGACGTCGTTGAGGATAGGAAAAGTGTTCTGTGCTTCCCATCATACCGCACCATTTGTCACCCAAACAACCGACTTCTTGCCTTAAAATGCGTCTTTCTGCCAGATTTCTTCCTCTATGGGAAATTCGATCCTGGAATCCTTTTCCTGGCACCATGGATACCATGTTGAAAGTCTCTTTTTTTCCCCAAGAATACTGACTTGCTGATTTCTGATGCACGTACTTGCGCCATAACATGGCTGATTTTCAATAATTCTGTCATCCTTTGCAATAAAACATGCAATCAGGATGCAAAGGCTTCCCACTCTATCAAAGCATTTTGATACGCGCTAACATTTTATTCCTGAATAATGAACACATCTGTAAAAATAAAAAGTCCTATACGTAAAAGTGTGAAGTTTTTGCCGCAAATAGAAATGAAAGGATCCTTCTTCGATGCTGTTACATGTAAATCAATTAAATGATCCAAAAATGACGCCCAATGATAATATGTACAACAATTAATTTAGTAGGATTACGAAAGAGAAGTTATGTGACATCATTCTTTTTTACCTATCATAGGTTACATGAAATCGAGTTCTTGGGATATTTAAAACCTTTAGATCACTCACACCACGCATGGCATTGAGTTTATCTGACCGAACATACAGTGATAAATTTTATTTTAAGCACACCTCCTATTAACTTCTATTACGTAACTGGCTCCAAAATATGTGCACTGTCACTCAATTCATTCATAATTCATTGTTTGACGTCCTTCTTATCAATCTTAAGTAAACTAACTCAAATTTCCCCATCATGTTTTGCCAATTTTATAAAAAATAAAAAAATTCCTACCCCAAAACGTTTAATGAAATAGTAACGCGATTTTTTTACACAGCGTGGACTGTATAATGGTCTAGGTAAGGCAACTTGACATTCACCACTTGATCACCTTTCAGCAGGACTTTTCGCAGATAGTGGGCAGTATTCTGGTGTCACAAGGAAGGAAACCCGGAACGCTCTTAAGAACCCACTTTGTCAGACCTTGTTGTTGCTTTTGCGTCAGCATGCTCTAATGTACCTGCTCTTCAATTGGGCTGTACCATTTGGTATAAGCATCCGGGTGGAAGTCTTCGTAATTTGGATGCAGGGGTCAAATAAAAGACCCCGTAATTTTTGACCTGCCACCCCTGGAGATTTCATTTCCTTTGGAGAATATCGTATATATATTTAATATGAATCATTTAATGACCACGGTGAATATTCGGTTAAGCCGGGATTCAAATTCACTACATTTCAACGCCCGGAAAATGAATTTACCAGGGATTGGGACAGAACTTAGGAGCTTCTGTTCTGAAGTTTTGCTACCAGAACAGAGTCAAGCCTAGAAATCTTGTTCGTAACCTAAAGGCCACAAGCTGTATTGTAAGGTATTTTACAGTCCATCTCGCAAAATATCTTCCGGGAGAACATTTTCATAGATAGAAGAAAATTTCATAGATAAGCGTGTCAAGAAAGGAAACCCTGAAAACACCCAATCACTCACCCCGAAAAATGAGTATTCAGTAGGCAGAACCCATTATGTATCTACTATTTTTTAACAGTGGCTGGTATCGAACTCAGAAATTTCAGCTCCGGCGAGTGCAATCCTCTCTTTAAACTCCCCCTAGAAATCTTAAGTGCTTTTGACTCTGCGTTACGGACATACTAATGGTTGCAGATCGTTGTAAAGCATTATACCCGCCAACCTGCGAATTACCTCCCAGGAAAACTTTTCATAGATAGGAGGTCTTACTTAAGTGGCAACTGGGGAAAAAACCAGGAAAACTCCTTAGCACTCACCCCGATAGATCTTCATGCAGAAGTCAGAAGCACATCAATAATTTCCCATTGTTAAATAGTGGCTATGGATAGAAATGTTCTGCAAGGTAAAATTCGAACTTACATCAGACCTGAAAACAAATCTATATCCCTTTAGACAACCACGACCCATTCGACTGTGATACATGTCGCTACATTTTTTTCATTTTAGCTGGTGTTACAGTTACAAAAATTACATGAAAATATTCCAACATTTGTACATATTTTTGTGATCTGTTCCGAGAATGAGTAATTTTAACAATTTCTTTTTAAACGAGCATTTAGTTTACCTCAGTTTTTAAAATTCTCCTTGCAATCAAACCATCGCTTTTAGCTAAAATTAACATTTAAAGACAATCCTGTGACATCAATAAGTTTTGGATTTATTTGAGAAATTCATTTTGGTGTTCGAGTTAGTCACTAAATTTGCTAATTGGAGTAGATTTAAAATGCAGGATAGGTTTGGAACTCTTTCAGTCTGTTGCATGCATCCAGCCCATGTCTAGGTCTATCACAGTTCAATTAGTTTCGTTAATCTCACGAGAGATGCAACACTAAACTCATGAATATAGATATCGTCTCAGGTTTGCATGAATTCATCACTGCAAACAACTAAATTCGTCTGGTTTGACATTTAACTATCATTTATTGTCGCCCCCGTGTTTCAAAATGCTCTGCATCTAGCCTGAGTTCCACTGATTTGCGCGTTTCCAACTACCATTCACTGTCCCTTTCATGTTTGAAAATATTCTGCACTGTATCTTACTTCAATTCCACTCACTTGGTTTGCAACTACCATTCATTGTCGTCTTCTTGTTTGGAGGCGCTCGTCTTCTTGTTTGGAGGCGCCTGTACTTATCATGCATTCTTCTCATTTGGTCTGCAACTACCACTCATCGACGTCCTTTGTTTGGAAATGGCCTACTTCTATCCTTACTTGAATTTCACTTATTTGTTCTCCAATTATCACTCATTCTTATCCTCGCATTTGAAAATGTTCTGCACCTAACCTATTGCTAAAAAGTTTTATTTCTTTGGATTTCCGAGGACACTCATTGAAATTTCTGGGGAGGTGTGATATTAGGGAATACTTGGTGACCAACTGAGTCATCTTCCATGGTACGTTTATAAGAAATACTAACCACAGTTATAAACATTCTCATTTAAAAAAAGTGTTACAGTAATTTCAGTAACACAAAATGAACCTCTTCTATCTGTAACAAGGCATTTAGATTTTTCTTTATTTGAATAATTTATAGGATCATTTGGAATACTAAATAGGCATTGGTACAAGTTCAGCCCTTTCTAAAAAACTATTTGCAACGTTTATTATCAGAAACGCTTCCAATGATACCATTTCAAATATTTCTAATGTATTATAAGAGCATATCAACTTTTTCTGCTCTTTTTTAAGAGGCACACACAGTAATTCTTAATTTCTTCTACCTAGCGTTTCGATTTTGCAAATAGGGGCAGATATTAATTTTAAAATAGATTCTTACTGTAATTATGGAATTAAAATAATTGTTTACCTTGGGCATATATGTTTGTAGTGGTTCGGAATCCACTTTAAACCGTAGGTCCCGGTCTAATTAGCTTTCGTGTGCAAAAACAGACCGTTGAGCGACAAACAAACCAAATCGCCTAATACATCTTTTTTTCGCGTTTATTCTCAGACATGTTTCAGTTATCTTATTGATTTTCAGGCATGTGTCTATTTTCTGCTTTCTCATATTTATGTATTTTTAAGAAAATATGCTCGAGTCGATTTCTGTGTAGGAAAAGCATTTGTCACATCAAGCATTTTATATTTGTCTTCAAGCATTCTGCCTAAATGAATTTTAAATCTAATTAACCTTACACTTGAAAACTGCAACAAAGTTCCTCAGGGAAATAAATGCTTCGAAGTAGAGACATTACGTCTAGACAAATTTTGAGATATTATCTTATCTATTTGTAAGTATATCTATAAATTCTTTGAATATTATAGTGAAGAATATTTAAATAAACGAAATGCATGGTAAAGTCTACTTTAAACATCTTGTGGGGGAGGGTCATTTGCATTAAGTTTATTTTGAAAGTCAAACCGCAAGGGAAGGCATCTTTAGTTTAAAATTCATGTTTCACATCCATGTGCCTGCTCCTCTGTCGTGTGGGGATTTTTCTGCTTCCATCGCTTGTAATATCCTTCGTAGAAAAGTTGGGCTGGATTCATATACATAATCCTCCTGATGAAGATATAAAACTTACTTTGTGCTATACCATGGTATGAAAACCAGTGCACTGTTATATAAACTTTAACATTTGATAAGCGATTTGGCCACCTATTCAAAAGTTCGTTGATTCAAATCCCACTTCAAGCTTAAAATTTTCAATGCTTCTGAATGCATTTTAAACAGTAGGTCCTATTCTGATTAGCCCTCATGTGCGAAAGAGGACTGATGAGCTATAAACAAGCAATAATGCTTTATTTATATAGTTATTTAATACAGAGAGAAGTAAAACCTTTTATGGAGAAATTATTTATCACGAAGTACCTTTTTAGTTAAACATCCGTTTCCAAGAAATGTTTTTAAAAGTGGACAGTAAAATAATCTAGATAAAAAATATCGCATAAAAACTTCGAATTCTTTGAATAAATTTTAATAATCTCATTTTCCCTGTAAATGAGATTCACGGATATTTCATAGAATTTAAATAATTTTTTACCATAAACATCATTTAACAAGAACAATGAATTGGAACAGAAACTTGCGAAGAGCATTTTCGTAACCATCTGATGGAATACTTCCAAGAGTTGAATTCTGGACATTCGGAAGCAATGCATTGTGGTTCTCTTGAAGGTTTTTGAAAGATTCCTCTTCTTCCCTTCTATTGCCGCCAAGGAAATTTTCTTTTGCATTCCATTTTTTAGGATTTAAAATGGCGTAAGGGGGTGTGAAAAAAGTGAAATAGGATTGGTTCGCCACTAGATCTCTTTTCGCAGGAAAGAGAGATCATCTCAGCCACCACAAACGGATTTTATCCTCGAAATAAAAAATTCCCATCAATAAATAGAGAAATCTTGAATATCTTTCCTTTTTCCAATATGTGAAGGAGGGCAATGGAAAAGGTGGAATTTAGTTTTATTGTTTAAAATAGCAGTTTGAAGTTTCTAATTATGTTTAACATTATAATAGTATAGATAAAATAGGCTTTAAGAAATACTTTTTTAAAGATTTTGTATAGATTAATCACACAAGAGTGTGATTACAAATTAATGCGTTATTTTTCAAGTGAATACCGCAACTTTGTTTTAAGACTTTTTTCGGATTTTTAACCATGCTTAGAAATAACAGTATGAATAAAATCTGGAGTATTGTATTTTTAAAGACAAAAAAAAATAATCTCGTATGTATTAATTATGTGCAATTTTAAATTAATACTTCATTTTAAACCAAGTCATTGGTTTGTTAAAGACACATTTTTTGTAAAATATACTTTTCAGATTTTCAATTATACTTAAGAACACAATTCAATTCAATTATACAGATTTTCAATTATACAGATTTTCAATTATACTTAATTACACATATCGCAGTGTTAAAGACACATTTTTTGTAAAATATACTTTTCAGATTTTCAATTATACTTAAGAAACATGTAACTGTGTAATTACAGTCTGAAGTGTATTTCCTTGTGTCAATTTTTAAATATACTTTTGCATGTGTAAATTAATACTTTATTTCAAATATAATCCTTAATTTCTAAGATTTTTGAACCGACTGTCTCAACATTAAAAATCTTTTCGGTTTTCTAACTATGCGGATTTTAGTTATACATAATAGTAGAATTAAAAAGTATGTTTTTCTGTGTTTAAAAACATTATGCATTTATTAGTTACACACATATAACTTTTAATGAATACTTAATTTAAAAACTTATTGTTTTGATTTTTTTTTTAATATTTCAACTAACATTAACATTATGTCCTACAAAACATTTTTGGACTTTTATTTTATGCTTAAAAACAGAATAGGATTAGATCTAAAGTATGTTATTTTTGTATTAAAACTTTTGTATCACTTAATAAGCTATTTGCTATTTTAAATAATTAATTCCAAATATAATCATTCATTTTTAAAATTTTTGAGCTAAATATCACGGCATTAAAAGTATAATGTAAAAAAGCATTTTCGGATTTCAAAATATGCTGAGAAGCATATCAAAAGGACTGCAATCTAAATTAGGCTTTTTAAATGTTGATAAAAAACGTTTATACATACATACATCATGAAGTGATGTATAAGTTTAAATCAATACTTCATTCCAAATAAAGTCATTGATTTTGGACACGTTTTGACTGAACACCGCAACATTAAATTTATATCTTTATCACAGCATTCATATGGGGTATTTGAAATAAGTTAAAAGATGTTTTTCGATGAAAAATAAGGAATTTTTCAATGCATTTAAAATTAAATCCAAATTCTTGAAAACTACGCGAGTTAGAAATTCAAAATGGCATGAAACAAACACTGCCTAGTGGTCCAATCCATACAATATTTCCCAAAAACATCTCTTTTATTCAGTAAGAAAGTAAATTCGAATTAAGATTTATTAAACTTTATCCATGCCCGGTCGGGAAATCTTGTGCATACCTGTAAACCTTGGAGAAATAAAAATCAGTAGATTCTACTGATTTTGAGACAAAAAAATCAATAGACACACTACTAGCGACGTTTTTACCTGAAACAGAATGCTTAAAATAGTAGTACCACAAAAAGAGAATTTTACTCTTTAAATTACACATTCTGAGAATGATTTTTACTAAATATATTTTGTGTCAATCTTTATATTTCTATAAAATATTCATCAAAAGAGCTCATAAAGGAAATATGAAGAATAAAAGAATATACTATATGTAAAAAAATAAACACATCCACATTTATATCTTAGTATTTATTTTATAAGGCAACTTTTATTACACAAGTGCAATTTATAAATAGTAAATTTATAAAATTATTTCCTTACGACATTAACACATAAAATACTTAAAAGTATTTCTCACTGAATTAAACAAAATAAATTTAATTCAGTGAGAAATATTAAGAAAATAGAAATTTTCCAATATTTTGTCCATAAAAAACATAACACATTTCAAATTCGAATAACTCATGGCAATTTATTTTTTTCATGCGCTGTTGACTTAGCATTTATTAGAAATGAAATGGTGAACTGCTGTTCAAAACATTTTATTTCTCATTGTAAAAATATTTAGCAATAATTTAACTTTCTAAATTTTCAGAAGAAACAGAAGACCTGAATTATTTTTTCACCTCCATTCTGAAGGGACAGTCGTTCCCTTCAGAATGGCTCACTTCATTGTACTGTTCAATAACATTTAATTTATTTCGTGATCATCCTATAAGCACAAGTATCATAACGAAAACTTCCCAAATGTATGCTCTTGAAACGTATGATTTCGGTTTTCCATTCATAAGAAATTTTTCTCCGAAGGCAAATGCCTTTGAACTGCCATCAGCTATTAAAATACCCACATGCTCTAAGTTTCCAGACATAATTCTCTGTATCTAGCCCAGAATTGGACTCTACCACTTAGATAAAAACGGCTGAATGCAAGTTTTTGTCATTTAGAAGCAGGGACTCGGCAGAACCCCCAACACTTGACATGCCAGCCTCACTTTGATTTCTTTTTCTGTAACTCGACGGTCATTCTCTGCACATGATAGCTAATTAGACCGGAATCTACGGTTTTAGGTGGAACCCGAACCACTGCATACATTCAAAACCAAGGTGTGGGATTCGAATTCACCAACTGCTCAACCGATGGCAAGAACTCTAACCATTCAGTCACCAGATCGGTTGCCACCCTCAGAGGTAGTATTTCATTTGGACACATTATGACCACGTGTTATTGGATGTGCTGAATCGCCTTTAGTGACCACCACGGATCTTCCAATAAGCCTGGTGGACAAGGAGTCTCTAACTTCCGATAAAAAAGTGACTCCCTCACCAAGCAGGCCACTACATATTCCGAATCAATTTCCTGATAGTGAGAAAAAGTGCATTCAGTGGGGTTACAAAATTAAACATAGATTTATAAATAGCTTAATATTTTTGCATTACTGTATATCTGCAAGTTGTACACCAGATGGTTTTAAAGTACCAAATAAAATTATTTTTTCTTTATTGTATTCATTGTTTATATATATAATTTTATTATGGGAATTATATTATTGATAGTTAAAGTTTTATTCGTTATGCACCTGAAGACTAATTCAAATTAACTGAGCATTTTATCCCAATGGAAATACTGAAATGAAGACCATTCTAAATGGGAACTAATTACTGAATCTCAAACCCATGATTATGCAAGGTGGTTATGTAATTTGACACATAAACTGGAGTAGATTAATTAATCATACAATCTTTTTTGTTTCTCTCTTATATTTGCCTATGACTATGCCATGATAAAAATACGAGTTCTCTATCTGTTACCGAAGCTCTTAGTACGAGTAAACACAAGCTTTAAACCTTAGAAGAGATTCTTGAATTTACCAATTACAATTCTCTTTAGCCTGACACGTTAATATTAGAAAGTTAAAAGGTGGTCTTATGTGTATATAAACTTCTAAATTAGATTATTAATACACTCAAAACTGTGTTTTTGTGCGAGGGATAGGAATCACATATAAAAGCATAGAAAATCGCATTCACGAGTAATAATTTTCGCAACACAATTTAAAAGAAAGACAAGAGGTATCACAACAAAATTTATTTTGTAAACAACATGTTCAACAAGCATTAAATGATTAAATTTATAGACTTCTGTGAAGTGCGATTCTTTCCAAAACCAGTAGCCAGAGGTGCCTCCATTCTTGGACATCACCACTGCCACACGCCTCGAAATTGATTAAAAGAGACTTTGGATATGTTCTTGGGGTACAGCAGACCAAGCAGCTTCCACACTTTGCCAAAGTGTATCTGGTGTGGCAGCTGGGGATGTAATCTGAGTCAATCGTTGAGCAACCATGGACCACAAGTTTTGTATCGGTGAAAGATCCGGAGAGCGAGCCGGCCAGGGAAGCAATTCAGTCTGCAGATTGACGACGAACCATTGGATAATGCGTACCACGTCTGGTAACTTATTATCCTGTTAAAATATGGTTGTGGGCAGCCCTGAAGGTAAGAAAGGACAACTGGCTCCAACACCTCGAATATGTAACGCTGGCTGTTCAAAGTACCGACAATGCGTACAAGAGAAATGCGAGAGTGATATCCAATACCACCCCATACTATAATTCTCGGTGCAGGACCAGTATGGCGGTGCATAACGCAGCTCTTCAACATCCTCCCTCCACGATGTCTCCAGACTCGAATGCGACCGTAGTGGTGTTGCAGACCGAATCGTGACTCGTTAGTAAAGATAATTTCATTCCATTTTGTCATTCACATCCTTCTTTCATAAACTGTGTCGAATGGTACGCGCAGACACTGGATGATGCGCAAACAGACTGAATGGGCTGCGCAATGGTTCGTGATGTGGCTGAGCGATCCGTCACCATCATTCGCATTATTTGCCTGTCATCACGTGAAGTGGTGCACTGAGGTGGATGCGATCGAACACGCGTCCGTCCTTCGTACCCTCCTGCATCCAACGATCACATATACGCATTACAGTTATTTGGTTTCGCTAAACACAACTACCGATTTCCCTGAAAGATAGTCCACAATCTTAGTAGGCCATTATCCTTCCGCTGTCGAACTCGGAATTTTGATGAAAAAATGATCGCTGTTTTCTACAAAGCATAATTGATATATTTTTTTTGAAACCTTCAGAAAAACACAATTGTTGAACTTGAAATCGCTGAAATCTCCAAGCCTTAAATAACGTTTTGAAGTGGCGCCACAGCCACGCGTGATGTGCGTCTGCTCAAAAATTCTAATCATTTGGATATCTCACCTCCGGTAATGCATGTTCTGAATTTCATGCTAATGCTTCCTTCATGGTGTTGCATTTACGGTGGCTATCAGTGTCTTTTGCAAATGAAGATAAATATAGTAAGATAAGAAAAGTTATCAGTTTTACTGTACGATCACCCTTGGCGCGTTATTTTATTTATTTTTGAAACCAAATTTGGTCTTTTGTTTGAAGCAATTTGGTTTGACAGCCTAATTTTGGTCTGATGCGATTATCACGAGATGCTCAATTTGCCTCGCCAGACAAGTCTCGCGCTATCATCTACGAATATTCAGATATCGTTTCTAACCTTTTTTTCGCAAATAAAATTCTATTGAGTAGAGTAAAATAAACAAAATTTGCGATAAATAAAATATTGTCGCCGAGATTTTATTTCAACAGGTTGTCTGCTAAGCGTTGCTTTTTTTCAGCTCTTACCTTGCAGAATATGTGTGGAGGAAAAAAAACACAATAAAATGTGTAATAAATTCCTTGCGTTCATCGATTCCATTATACGGGTCTACCCGCCAAAAACATCTGACCCGGAGCAGGCAGTAGCGACTTCGATGGCAAAAAAGGAGCTGGAGAGAAGTATTTTTATGGTTCATTATTTACGTAATTAACAAATTAAATGGCCTTCATGAAATGAATTTCTTATGAATATTTACCGATTTAAATTCATTAATATAAAATTTAATTAAAAAATTTTATGGATAATTTAACATATCAATTTTAGGTACTTTTCCGTTTCGCCGGCGCAGGCGATAAAGTCGCCAAAAATGATACAACCGGCGCTGGAGGGAATATCTCCGCTGGTAACCTTTTACTGCTACGTTTCCAAAACATGTGACGGCCTTTTACTGTCAACGACTTTATTTCGACTCTTTTTTTTTTTTCCATTTCATAATTTTATGCTCTGTTGCTATATATACAAATTTAATAATTTCATAAAATCTCTCTAGAAAAAACGGATTTTAAAAATATATCTTAAAAAATAATAATCGTAACAAATTCACATAAAAAATATGTAAAAAAAAAATAAATAAGATTTTGAAATATGCATCATCAGATAAATTGTAATCTAATATAATAAGTAAATAAATTAAGGCGCTTGCACCCATCATTACACGCATAGCATGAACACGAGAACAACAATTAAATAAATAAATTTAAAAATTTTATGTAAAACAACATTATTTAAATATTTGTTATGTGTATACCGTATGTTATCGCCAATTGGCGACTTAATTTTCGCTTGGCGAGATTTGCGCCGGCGAAACGGAAAAGTACCCAATTTTATTATTTTACCATCGATGTTTAAAATCTATAAATTAGCGTTTTTTGTTAATTTTGTAAAATTAGTTGAGCATATTTATAGATACCAACAATGTATGAAATATTTGTCACTATTTCAGCCATTTTTCTCCCGCCGATTCGGGTTTTCGTCATACGGCCTTGGCGACTTTTTGAAAATTTCGCCAAGGGTGACCGTACGGTAAAATTTTACCAAAGTTATATATAGTCCGGTACTTATCTAGAAATTTGAAGGCTCCGGATATACAAGTCTAATTTGTAGTAGGATAACAATACGTATGTAATGCAGTTCGTTCACACAATACTTATGCAATGGGATAAAATAGATACGAAAAAACAAAGTGCCGGATCGAACCATTTGATTTTTTATTGATAGTTTCGTCAATTATTTTCCACTGTGTTTGAAATTCCGCACAAATCAAAAATAGTACAAAAACTGGTTTCAGTGTACACTATCAAAGGATCAGCGATCCGTTCAGCAGTGAAAGAGAAATGGCACTTTGTGTAAGAGAACAGGCAATGGGGGTGCCACATTTGAGAGCTCGAGAGGTGCCATTTTTCTCGGAAAGCGTCCGACATACACGCAATGGACTGCAGCCACCCCCAGCGAATGCGATAGATCTCCTGTTGGGTTATGATCCATAGCTACTAAATTCTGATAGTGAGTGATCGACCATCATTTTTAATTTTTTATATTCGTGAAGGATCATCGGGCTTGGCAACTCAATCTTTCATCCCTTTAGTAGGTCGATAAACTGAGCACCAAGCATGCTTGGGAAGTAGACACAAGAGATTTCGCGATAGGTTGACCTACTAACCAGGGTATATGCTTCGCACCCTAGGGCCTTCAATCAGAAAAGCAACTATGGACACAACAGGCCTTGGTCAGCATAGAAGTTGTGTCACAAGTTTTGTTTTAGTTTTATACTCTTGAAAGTATAAGAAAGTTAAAATATGCTTTTATGTACAAAATAATGAATAAATGTTTAAGATCGAAAACATTTTTCGAATTGTTGTAAGAATTTATTTTTATGTGTAATTTGTATACGTCAAACTACATTTACAGTGATACACGAAAGTCACATACACCTTTCAAAATGACCAGAAACTTATTTATTTCAACTATTTACATAAGAATTTGAATTCAACTTAGCTTAAATTGATTAGAAACAAAAAATTGATGAGCAAAAAACAGCAGTTTTTTTTTATCATTAGACACAAATTTATATAAAATATTGGAGAATCAGTCATTTCGCAAGTCACGAAAGTGAGCATACAGGGAAGTCTACGTTTGAAATTTCCATATTTTAATATTTAGTTGGTCCACCTTTTGAATTTAAAACAACTCTCATACGATTAGACATTGAATAGACCAGTCCTTTGGTTACAGTGCGGAGGATTTTTTGCCATTCTTCAAGCAATGCCTTTTTAAGATCGTCTTTGCTTTTAATTTGCCTTTTCTGATACTTCTTTCCAGTTCATCCCATACATTTTCGATAGGAATAAGGTCAGGGCTTTGAGGAGGAGAGTGCAGTTGTCTTGGGAGTGTTGTACAACAGCCATTCCTTGACAACACCAGCTGTGTGCTTTGGATCCTGATCTTGTTGGAAAATCCAGTCATTTTTATCATGCCTAATTTTCTCCCTGATTGCTACAAAAAGTTTTTCAATATATTCAAATAGACAAAACGATCCATAGTGGTTTCTATAAAGACTAAATTGTCAACACCGGAAGCTGAAAAACTGCTCCAAACTGTCACCGAACCTCCGCCATGTTTTACTGAAGGAATTAGATTCTTCATTTCTAACTCTATTCCGGGTTTTCGCCAAACTTTTTGTTTACCATCCCAGCCAAAAATATTAAATTCAGATTCGTCTGTAAAAATAACTTTGCCCAGTAATCGAAATAATCGTTTTCACGAAGATGCGCAAATGCTACTCTTTTGCCTCTATAGACTTTACTAATGAGAGGTTTTTTTACGTAGAATTCTGCTATCATATTCTTCTTCTAACACATTCTGGTTTTACATCAGTTTATTTAACCTTTTCAAGATGCTTGGCTATGTCTACTGCAGTAGTTTTTGGATTATTGCGATTTGTTCCAATGATTTCTCTTTTATCTCTACCGGTCAATTTTGGTGGTCTACCAGTACGAGGCAAGTTTTCTGTAGTTTTTGTCAAATTATGCTTCCTTATTATTCCTTGCACTGTAGCTCTACTTCTAACCATAATTTGACTTATTTGGTTGAGTGATTTTCCCTCATTTTTCAATTTAATAATCAATTCTCTGATTTCTAATGATGTTTCAGTTCTTTTAGTTGCCATTTTAAAATTAATAAAATAAATTTCAAAAATGTCTTCTAAAGCTTACATAAAACCAAGCACAATTCTTACAAATATGTTAAGATAATAAAAAGCTGGCCAAATACATGCAAAAATCTATTTAAATCCAACTGTATGCTCACTTTTGTGAGTTTGAAAAACGCATATTTTTAACTTAATCC
Organism: Latrodectus hesperus; assembly: GCA_037975125.1. Lineage (NCBI taxonomy): Eukaryota > Metazoa > Arthropoda > Arachnida > Araneae > Theridiidae > Latrodectus > Latrodectus hesperus. Next base: position 54,825,311 of record CM075856.1, read on the forward strand.
GAAAATGATTATGATAATCATAAAATGTTTGATGTCTATTAGACACATAATGCTTCAAATGCATACTGATAGCTATACGAATGAGAAAAAGGAATTTATTTGCATTTTATTTCAAAAAATGAGAAAATTTTCAAGTGTATGCTGACTTTCATGTATTACTGTATACTCTTAACAAACATCAAATACCGAATGTGGATGACGAAGAATAATTATATACCGCGCGCATGTGTGTGTGTGTGTGTGTGTTGTGAAAATTGTCCCTAAGTGAACCATCTAAATATTAACGTTATGAGTGCAGTTCTACTGGATAAAAACATTGAGATGGTATCTATAATACTTTTAAAAAAATGAAAAGAAAATTCACAACAGAAATTGAGATAATTATTCAAAAATATGTATTTTGAAAAAAAAATATTTTTATTTCATTTGTACACATTATATGCAAAATATATTGATGGAAATAGTTTAAAGACGAGTTTGATTGAGGTGACTGAAATCGAATAAAACAGCAGCTGAGTAATGTTTGCAGAGAAGTGTGGATGTATGCTTGAAAACAGTGGGATGACAGGAGGTACTGGTAAGATTGCGAAAGTGGATATGTTTGGCATGAGGACCCAGCTAGAACGAAGGAATGGTAGATGGGTGCTTGGTGGCATTGAAGAAGAGAGTGGAATATGTTTTTTGGAAGTTGGGACTGATAAAACAAGAGAGACTTTGTTGGAGATTATTAAAAGGAAGATTATGCCATACTCAAAAATTATTTCACATTGCTCGAAGTTTTGTGATTGATTAAAGAATGAAATTTTTTTAGCTCTTATCTGTTAACCATTCCCGATGCTTTTTGTCGATCCTAAAACCGGCGCCCACACAAACACAATTGAATAGGGTCCCAAATCAAACGACATTTCAGGCGATATTGTGTCAGGCAGTCGTCGGAAAACTTGCTCGATTCCCACTTCGTGGAATTCCCATGGAGGAGGCGTAACCAGAACACCGTGGAAAGCAACGCGTTTTGAGACTTCCTCCATTGCATTCAAAATCTCAGTTTGTGGCCAACTAGGTTAGTGCTTGAATTTTGGCTTACTGAGTGCATTATGCTCCAGCTATGAAAATGGTTAATAATAATTTCATTTCTTTCTTTCCTGAATTTTGACCTGTATTGTGTCTTTTGTTGATTATGAAAATGTTGAATAATATTTTTAAAGATTACTGGTAGTAAATAAAGGATTACCTTAAAATTATTCTTAAAATGTGTTGAGAAAATTAAGGATCAGTGAATATTTCGCGGCTGAAATAATATTTTGGTTAATTGCTCCGATCGAATAGAGAACGCCGCCGATAACCGTAGACTGCAAATCCGAAGGAAGATGTCAATTACAAAGGTCTTATCTTATGAAAACTGTTCATTAACTTATCGAAAATAAAGTTAAATCAGTTATGTTATATGATAAAAATTGTGAAAAACATCTAATTTTATCTAAGTGTAGCTTTTCTGTAGTTTCAGCGGCTATTTTGTTGCTCACAACTTGGCGTAAAAATAATTGCCAAAAAACCAAGTGGTACCCTGTTGTAAAACTTTTACCATTTATTAATACGATAATAATATAAGCGAAATTAGTATGTAATGCAAATGTAGTATCTTGTGTTATTCATAAAAATTATATTATTGCAACATTCAATTATTACGGTATCTTTAAAATATCTAATCAAACTGCTGCATTGTTATTTTATGTTTTTATACTACTTAGAATATGCAAGGAAAATAAGCATAAAAAATTTTAATAATGGATTATGTGTTTGACTGTATTTGCAGTCCTCAAAGAAAAACTTAAAAAAAATATTAAAGAATAAATGAAAATAAAAAATAAAATTTTTAATCTTGGCGTTAGCAATGTAATAGTTTTAAGATTCAAAACATATTGTTTGCAAATATTGCAATTATTAATTTAGAATTTTATTCAATAATGAAATTTTTCAAAATTTTAATCGCCCTTGTGCCGATTGAAACGAACCATTAAGTGGATGTTTTGTCATTTTTCATTTGGCTTTTTCTGCAGTCAATGTTGTAATGGCTTCTCAAACTGATGCTCTGCTGCTTATATAAACAATTGTTTTATTAACAGAATGAACTTCGCCTTGTTTGCTGCCGCTCAAATAATAAAATATAAAGGCAGGCAGCAAATGCATTTAATCAATACGATGTGACGGGGATGAAACGTTATCTGGCGCCATGGATATTTTGAAACGATGCGAATCGTAATCAAGTGGTGTGCTCAGGATCTCAACTGGAACGAAAGAAACATTCATTTAACGGTTAAAAAAATCATCTTCGAAAACTCTTAAATTGGAGGAGTATATTATTTATGCAGTGATCTGACGCTCTTCTAGCAGAGTATCTTGGATTCCAAGCACCGTTATTCAGCTGCCCATTCCTATTCGATACAGAATAAATAAATTTTGCTAAATAAAATTATCTGAGAATTAAATAATTTTATGAAGGGGCAGAAGTGATAGCACTTTCATGTAATTGAGCAACTAACTGAAAGTGGTTGTACCCTCGTCATCCTCAAAGTGACGAGTCTTCACATTTTAGATGTAGGCATTGAGCAAAAGACCCCAAATGCTTGGCCTGCAAAGGCATTATTTTACTTGGAGGACAGTGTGACGTTTTAACCGTTACCAACCGATTACGAGTCTTTGGTGAAGCTGGAATCGGAACTTCCGATAAAGGGAACCAATGAATTAACCAATGTCAAAAAATGTTGTATATTAAATTACTTTAAAAAGTGTTATAAGTGTTAAAAAAACATTAAAAATGTTTTGTGCTTTTCCTATCTTTAAAACTGTTTGCTTTGAAGTTTGTGCATTCATGAATACTGAATGCAGAGTCTATATTTTGTTTCTGCTCTTAGAAACATTTTCAAAGGCTGCATCACGTTTTCGTAGACGTGATGCGACGTGGACAGTGCACAAACAGGTCGCTTCACCCAAAGGCGGTATCATGAAATGAAAGTAATGTGCCCATTTGGACGCGTGCCGTGCGAGCCGTTTTCTTTTATCAAGCGCGAAACTTCAGAAAAACCGTCTTGCTTGAAGGAGGAGGCACTGCAGGGCGGCCCATCCTTCATCCGCGGTGGACGGGCAGCGACAAAGGATCTCTTCATGGGGCGCTGGTTTTTTATGCAGCAGGGCGGGCGAGATGAAAAGCGGTAATGTACGAATGCTCCTTCTCTGCTCACTGAAAGCATATATTGCATCGCAGTAAGAAATTTCCTTCTGATTACATCATTCCCATGCGCAAGCATGAGCTGAAAATGTGTGTCTCAATGAATGATACATTACGTGAAACGGAATACATAGTGTAACTTTAAAAAATCTTTTTTCAACCATTTTCCATATTTTAAAAATTTAAAGCTCTTAAGAACGTTTTATACTGTATTGAGCTCAAGTTGAATATCTTTTGAAAACTATAATATTAAGAAAGAATTATAATAAAAAAAATGTATTTTACAAAAAAATGGCATAAAATGTGACCAAAATAAAAACAGTAAAGTCCTTATATTCCAAGTAACATTTATTGAATGTTTTGAAAATAATATTGTTTCATCTTTTTCATCTGAATAAATATAATATTTACAAAATCATCCAGTAATTTCATTAGAGCTAACGGGATTTCTAATTATTATATCCGACAGTAACTGTGCTACGCACTTAAATATTTTGTCAATATTTTTCATATTACATTTGCGTTAGGGTAACTGAATAATAAAGAAGTGGCAAACGTTTTATTACAGTTATCTTATAATTTGCTTAAGTTGTCTGCTTATCTCTTTACAAAATAATGGGCTTTATTGTGAAAGATCAAACTTTACTTTTGTACTTCTTCAGGGAAACTGTGGATATTAAAAAGTTGTCCATTTTCATCCAAAAACCTAATATTTTCAGAACTAATAATCATTTTCTCTGTATTTATACGCTATGAATATTTTCGTGAGACAGCATAGGCCTAGGCCAGAGTTGAGCGCTCAATGAAAGAGCAGAAGACCTCCTCAAACACGGAGGCAACTTTTGACTTGGCGGTCTTTACCGTCTGCTCCGGCCGCTTTCCGACAGATCTTCGGTGAAGTCGGGACTTGAACCCACTTTCTACCGATAGCCAAACCACTCAGGTTACCACCGATTCAATGTTTCAATGAAAAAAAATTGATAATAAATAAGAATGAACGACATGTTTGGAGACCAAAATGTTTTGATTTATTGTGACTATTAATTTTTTTAGATTGCAGTAGCATCTCAATACATTCGGTTCTCACACCTTGTGAATGCACAAATGTACTTTCAGCTGTATCACGTGACCGGTCAATTCCCGCTCATTTGAGCTTTGACTGCTGGAGCGCTTCACCACTTGCTTCAAGGCGATGTTTCGTCATCATCCTTCACGGGAATCCTTTGACTGTAGCTGTTGTGTGAACAAGGGAAGGAATGGCGCCATGGACGCAATCATTTTTCTTCAGCGTCCCCCCCCCCTTTGTCATGGATTTTCCGAAGGCATGCAAGTGTGTACTCTCTTTCTACCATGTGAACAGCACCCGCCAATTCGTCCGTGTCTGTTTATTGGCATGGAAACGGAATCAGTTCCATTTTCGACACTAGGAAGAAAGACACGTGCTTTACTGAAAGCCTTGAGAATGAGGTACTAAAAACACACATAAAACCCTTAACACACATCTGAAATGGATAAATCTGTTACTATAGCAATCACGAGCAGATTGATGTATAACAAAATCTTAATTATATTCTACATACGTAGACTATGTGTAGATTGCTTTAGTGTTCAAGATAGTAACTTGTCGAGAGCTATAATCATAATAGACAGACAATTGTAGGATATTTTATTCAAGCTTATGTTTGAACTCATAAATCCGATTGAAGTAGTATGATTTTCAGTGGGGGGTATCAATAGGATTATAAACCTTCTGAAATGAATTGTATTGTATGATAGATACATGAAAACGTTGCGTTTCTTTGTATGAGCGATTTTTGTATATAAACTGTACATATATTTAATTTAAAATATTTTAATTATTTGCATAAGATTAATTTTTTATTTCAAAAGTTACCCTAAAACCAATAAGAAATCTTCCTCAATTATTTTCTATGTTGATGTTAAGTGAAATTTTATAAAAAAAAATGTAACTTTGAAAATGCTCTTTTTTAAATAAAGTTTACATTGAGACCTATTTGATTCAAGCCGTTTCTTTTCCTTGTTGATGAGCAACTGCTCGTTGATAAGACAGCATTGCTCTTCAAAAAAGAATCTCAACGATGAAAAAAGCGATTGATCTTTCTAAGTGTCATTTAATAAATTTATAGTATTTTGCAAGCATTATGATCTATAAATAATTGAGAATGCGTCAATGATAATGAAAAACCGAAAGCTGCATAAAGACGTCGAAGAGGATGATCAAGTCTTCCGAATTTTGGACTTTTTCTACTTTTCAAGGATTACAGATCGCCAAGTACTAGTGGCTTCATTTTGTTCACTGTAAACGACTTTAGAATTGAAGAGTTCGAGTAAAAGTCTCGAAGGAAAAGTTCAATGTACAAAACATTAATGAAATAATGTTGTTTCCTCAGAAATTTAGAAAATTTGCTACGTTATGGATATTTTTTTTTCCTGAAATTTTATTGCAAGGGAGGTTATGTCTTGGCAAGGTTCTAATGGCATACAGGGAGACAACTTATTTCCTCAGTTCCATTTTCAACGAAATTTATAATATAAACTAAAGAAGCAATATTTTTTTACACAATTGGTTTCATTGAGACAATAATGTTTATTATTAATTTAATAGTGATTTTTCTAAGCGGAAATAAAAAATAAATGTTTTATAAATTATCCAATTTATAGTATTCTTTATTTTAATACACAGTACCCAATGCCCAACTAAATATAATAGTTATAATTAGATGATTATATATATTTCTGATTATTTATGGATAAGAGAGAGAGAAACGTGTTCTATATTATATACTATTAATTACATTGTACCTCTAAAATAGTACTCAAGTATAATTTCAGTAGAATTTAGGGAATATTCAGTTAAATATAGATATAGCTTACCAGACAGCCTGATTATATAATATATATATATATATATATATTGTAAGTTATTTGGACATTTTTTGAAACATCTGTAATTAAGGCTGCTGAATGCGCAAGGAGCGAGATGCCTCCTTGCAGGAGGGTTTGCGGTCAGTAAAGTGACATCGTTCTCGTACGGCAAGGATTGAAACCCAGAAACATTCCAAGCCACAATCTAAAAATGGGTGTTAGCAGAAAGCAGAGACGAAACATCTTTTTCAGTTGCTCAAGGGAGACCGACACCCTTCACTCTGGAGAGCATCTTCTAAGCAAGGGCAGTAGCCTCCCATAGCTGGTGATAGTGTTTCGCATTTCGAGGGAGTTCACGTGCCTTATTGCCACAGAAATATTAAATGAAAGAGATAAATAGGGAGAGCAGCTATAAAGAAGAATTTTTTAATTTTAATTTTTTTAAGATTTGATCATATTGATACGAGATTATGTGTGAAAAAATTGTGATTTTGAAAAAATTAGCGTTTCATTCCCATGAACTAAGAAAAATTTTTTATGGGGAACATGTCATGCCATAAATACTTTTGTTAGTGTCACGCAATTCCCGTAAGATCAACCGATTGAAGCCTCGCTTGTTGATAGTAACAGTAACTACATTGAACTATTTCAGCCACGTGGGTTGGCGTTTATCTGTGATGTCCAATATCTTTCCTCGTCCAATAGTCTGGGTGTGGATGAGGAAAAGAGGGCACCAGCTCAGGTATCGATCTCGTCACTTGACCGTGGTTCATTGAGTCGCCTGAGACACTTAGACGCTCGGTGATTCCAAACCCATTAACCTTAAAATACATTCGGGGCTTACTTCACCCGCTATGGTTCTATGTTAGAGCTCCAGTGGCTAAGTAGCTTCACGCCACTTCCCATTAAGATCAGCAAAGTGAAGCATCGTTAGTGATTGGGAGGTTGACCACGAACCCTCCCTCACTGGGTTGGTGAAGCTCCGTAAGTTGGGGACGTGTCCACGTTAATATGTGACATCCAAAGTCCTTCCGCTGGTGTGGCATGGATATGAAGAGGAAGGTGCCAGATCAGGTGTGACCTCGTCACCTGACCGTGGTTCAAAATGACGAGTCTCTTAGCGATGGGTGAGTATTCCAAATCTGTATGTATGGTTATAAGTTAGGTTCGCAAAAGAAACCGTAGAATTATAAAAAATACAGCTAAAAATTAATTTCTTAAGACTTTTACAGAATTTTTCTCAAATGCAACTCATTTCTCTAAGCATAACCACTCAGCGATTTTTTGCTTACGAACGCAAAGCAAAGGAAATGAAGACCAAAGGGAATATGCTTTTGTTTCCTCTTGTTAAGGAAAAGGGAGTTGCTTAAAAAATTTACCTTCAAGGACGGCGGAGTCAAGAAGAATCATATCCCCGCGGATGGGATTCTCAGAAAGTAGCCGACCCCCAAGGATAAAACGGAATTAATTCTGCTCATGAAGTTTTCTTTCCACAGAGAAAAAGGTTTTTAATTCGCGTTTCTTTTCTCTTCACCCCAGGCCTTAATTGGACTCTTCCTCTTTCTTCTCCCCTCCTCCCCTTCCTGCCAGACCTGGGATCAGAAAGTTGGTCCGCGATATTCGCAGAGAAAGAAATGAAGTTATTTAAGCGACGTGAACAGCTTTGCCAATTCCTTTTTGTTTCTGGCTGAGATTTGTGCCATATCAGTTTGATTTCGATCCTCGGGAGTTGGTACAGCATTTGATCCAATCGGGGACTTTTTTTTACCAGCGAGATCCTAATCACCGCTCTCGTGGACGCATTCTGTGTGCCACATTAAGGTATTGAAGGAGAAGAATGCGCGTAATTCCAATACAAATTTTAAAGGAGAAAGTTTCCAAGCCAAACTAATAACATTCGAAACAAAAATCATTACAAAAATTTTTTGGTGCATTAACAGAAGCATTAAGCAGGAGAATTAGATATAACCATGAGTTCAAATAAAACAATTCATAGAAGCTAACTTGGTAAAAGTAATCAAGGCTTCAGAATAAAAATGGCTAGAACATGCATTTCGATTTAAGAATAAAAATTCTGTTTAAAAACGAACTTTTTGAGTTCCAGAAAGAAAAAGATAAAGTGGAAGACCGACAACCAGGTGGAATTTAAAAATGTTTGAAAGACCTGAAAGCCGCATATCGAAGAGATCCATTTGGGGTCAGCTGACTTCGATGGCTATCCAGCGGCTGCAGTGCTTGGAAAGAAGTTATTCAGAGTGAATAATGCATCTATCATTCCACTAAAAATTTCAGATGCTTCAGAGCCCCCATTACAAGCGTAAATTAGAAGAATAATGACCTTTATAAGCACAACTTTATTCTCAATCAACCGAACTGGCAGCCGAATGATTAGCACTTTTGCCTTCGGTTCAACAGTTCGTGTGTTTGAATCCCACTTTGGACTGGAATGTTCGTAGTGGTTTGAAATCAACTTTAAGGCATTGGTTTCTATCTAATTAGCTCTCGTGGGACAAAAGTAACTGCTAAACGACAAAAAACTTTTATTTATCATGGACGTAATCACTGATAAATTTTGCAATACTGGAAAATCATTGGATCATTAGAGGATCACTGTGGACTCAGACTTCGTATCGTGAGATGAAGCGGTGGCCTGGTTGCTGTTCATTTCAGAAAGTGTTTCTCGTTTTCAGGAAGTAGTGAGCTCGAATTCCAACTTCAATGAAGGTCTGTCGTTTTCACTGAAGGCACCTGGTTGGCAATTACTGGGTCGTGGTTTTAATATTCTCCAGGGTAATTATTGCTTCTGGAAATGGTAGGTCATGTTTTGGGGTTCACTGGGTCGCTGCTTTTTGATGACAAAAACTCCCACCCCGCACTTTTATGAAGTGGTAAAGAACTACTCTGGATTATGTATAGAGACTTATGCTGGTGCTCGATCCTTCATCGTAGTACTAACATTCCTTTATCGAGATGAACAAGTGCAAAATCATTGACATATTTTATACTACTCTAGCATTATATTGATTTATTACGAAAGAACACATATAGATACATTCACATTATTATATGTGATTTCACAAAGATTTTGTCTTCAAAACTCAAATACAAATTTTAATTTAATGAATGAGTTCCTTATAGTGATGGAAACTAGATTACTCTAAGTTCAGTTAGTTACTTTGTGTTAAAAATTTCAACCGTTGATACATATGCAGAGAGAGATATCGATAAAAAGATTGATATAAATATATATTTTAGAATAAAAATATTAAGGAGACAAAAACTAAGAATCAAAGCGTCGTCAAACAGTTTAATTTCTAACGGATGTTGACTTCATTCATCCGCATTCAGTGTTGTAAGGGAGGCAATCCGGAAAACTTTAACATCCACCCTGCCAAACGCACATGCGTAAATCAGTATTCACAACACCGCCCTCATTGTTCAATAGGGGCTGTCATAAAATCATGGGTCTTATGGACGGCAGCCCTGGTGATATCCCCCCCCCATGTTGAACATTTGCTGGTATGCGAGGAGACGAGTGTTGAAATGCAACTCCAAGAACTAAAAACAAGGAATTTGAAATCCACGGATATCCGTTGAGATCTACAGTCTGCACATTGTTTTATGCACTCACATTCATGGGGTTCTGGTTGGTTTAGGGGTCGTTCTCCTTATCGGTAAGGAGTGTGATTTCGAATCCCGTCTTAAAACCAAATATCCTTCATTCTTTCTTATATTCAGCTCGTTAAGTGGAGGATGTTCACAACGTCCTGAAGTGAAATGATACCTCTCTCTCTCTGTGTGCATGTGTGTGTGAGGTTGGTAAGATATTAAGAGGTCTTATGCTGGATCTCTATTTGTAAATGACAAAGACTCCCAACAGCTTGCCTCTCACTTGTAAAACTCGACCCAGTGCTAGATACAGGGACATACGGTGACAGTTCACACATTCTTCTTCACAGGTGGTCTTTCAAGTTACGGCGTTGATTTCCTTTTCGGATTTTGTGGGTTCGAATCCAGACTAAACCTGAATGCGATTCATTAAATAGTTCGCAGTTGCAATGACCTGCAAGTGACGTGATGCCGCTCGATCAAGACATGGGAGGGTGCTTCTCCTAACTAACCCCCCGGCTGCTTTCACTTAACTAGTAGAGACCCCTCCCCTCCGAGCTAGGCGCAGGGATGTCCACTGCAGCAAACACCCCTTGCTCATTTATTTGCAATAAGTGTCTTCGTTTGCGGTGTAGAATTTAAAATACTTTATCCTGTTTTCCCTGTATCATACAAAATCGAAAAATGATACAGGAAATATTCTTGGATGAAATACCGGAGTGAAAAATGCGCATAAAAATAAAAATGAAATTCAGTTCTTAAGAAGATATAAAACGTCAGGGAAGTATGAGCATAAACGCAGGCGAGTGATCGTTATATTTAACAGCTTGGAAAAGCATCGCCCACAGGAGGCGGCGTCCTTAAAAACCAGCGAAAGGAGACATTCTGAATCAGCTTCAAGAGAAAGGCAGCGACATAAAACATCTGAAAATTATGCTTTCTTCATATTTTTATGGTCAGTTAAGTGTGAGGGAAATAATACAAGAACAGAAAGAAATTTCTCGGTGAGAGGGCTTAATGGAAAAAAAAGCGCCTTTTTAAATTTAATGATAAAATACTTCGGTATCTGCATATCAAAATAAACGATAATTTAAAGAAGTGGAGAAGTCATTTGGATAGTTTTCGTTTAATTTAAATGTTTCCTTAATTGCATTATATATTTTTTCAAAACGTTCACACTTATAAAAGAATAAGCAAACATTTCTACATATTATATTAGTTTTGATTTTAAAAAAGTGCATATTTTATTAGTTATTTAGGCAAAAAACTTTTTGTAAAAATTCTTTCTATCTATAGGAAATGAACGCCCCAAAAAAAAATCGATTTCCTTATAATTTGTATAAAAAAGAGAACGTCATTTGAACTAAGCAAAAGCAAATATTTTGAGTTGTATACACACTAACTCTATTTTTAACGCAAATATGAATTCATAAAATTTTAAACAAAATTTATTTGTAAAAATAAATGTGAAGGAAAACAATGTTCAATTTGCTTAACGAAAAGGTTTACTTGCTATGTATTCTGATGGTAGTAGCATGTCGTTTATTTCTCTATATTGAACTCTTTTACTTCTCCTAATAGACAATACCGAACAGTTTTTTTTTTTTTTTTTTTTTCGAGTGAACTGCGAATGGAATGTAATTGTTGCATACGCTAGAACCCCAATGACCTTAACCAACAAGTTTCATTGCAGCTGATTTGATATATATTTTATTATATATGATAAAAAAAATTAGCTATATCATCCAATTATTTATTTTTACGAATCATAATTAAGTATATTATACCAAAATGAGAGATTTATAACACTTTATTTCACTTCTTGGATTTATAATTCCAAAATAGAAGAAGTCAATAGCAGTAGATTATTCGGAACTCTCCAATTGAATCAAAGAGGATTTGTTTTTCCTGTACATGACCAACTAAAGAAGGTCACCTGAGAATCATAAATGCCAAATACCAGAACAATAACGTTTTACAAATCCTTGCGAACTATTAGGTCTCGAAGGTAGATATGATTTCTATTGAAAACAAGTTCAGAGAATTAGTAGGCAACGGAAATGTTTGTAAATGGGAGGTGCAAAGGGTTGTCAGGAATTTAGAGACAAATGATCAAATTAGAAAATTCATGAGCAAGAATTTTAGTTTCTTCACTATTATGATAAAAAATTAAAAAGGCTTGAATTTGTATCAATAGTGAGACATTTCCTTGCCGACTAATCTATGTGAAGTGGGTATTTAAGGACACTGAGTTATGTTTGTTGGAACACGATGGCACTTTTGTGGTGTCACTGCTCAGGAGAGGAGCATTTCATCTCATTCCTAAAAGGTACCGATTTGTTTTCATGTTTCCCCAAAGTCTCAAGCCAGGCGATGAAAGAATCCTCTCTCTCTTTTTGCTTTTTTTTAAATCGATTACAATTTTCGCGTTTAATACTATATAATATAAACTTTAAGAGCTCCAAAATGGGAAATTTATGTAAAAATTCTTAAAAAATACAAGTTTTTTAACCTCTTACTAATTCATCATCATTTGACATAATTTTTTTGGCTATCGCTTATAAATCATTATTGTAGGAAAAATTGCAAATTACTTTACTATCAGCGAGATCTGTACCATTTGGTTGTTTCATCATACTGTTGCATAGTATTTAGGCTATTACTTGGAAGATTCATTTGCAAAAAATATTGTAATTGTGTTTATTACAAGCAAATTCTCTACCGTCAACTCTGAAATAAACGGTGTCCTATTTCTTTTTCTGCGACTTTATCTTACAAAATAAAATCTCGGACGTCGTCATTTAATTACTATTTTATTCTATGTAACAACAAATTCGATCTCTTTTGTACATTAGTCAAACATTATTTCATAATCAAATTGCCTTCGGGTTGTTATCATATTTACCAAGTATTTCTTTTCAAAATGTTCCTTTATCTAAACTGCTTGATAAAATGTCCATTCTTATATATTAGTACTCTAAAATTTAACTTCTAAAATATTATGATCATTAATATTCCCCGACCCTGTTTTCAGGTAGGTTTTCCTGAAATTTATCGCAAATCAAAAGAAAAATTTTATTTTGAAGTGATTTTTCTCAATATTTGATGTAATGCTTAAGACAGCTCTTGTAATAGAAAATATGAACTGCTAACTTTTTTGCATGCTCATTTAGCTGTAATTTATGCTTTTAGCAGACGATAACTGCTGCAGTGTACACGGAATCCAACAACTAAGAATAACGAAAGTTCTACATACACTTTTGACTATATAAAAAGAATGATTCTTGAAATACAGTTAGACAATTTTTATGCAGGAAATAGTAGCTATACTGTCCTTGAATATTAAACGCAAAACACATTCGCCTTTGTCGGGTTTTGAACATTTTGTTGGACATTGAATCTTCGTTGATTTTTTTTAATTGGTTCGTTTAATTGTTTTGGCAGATTTTTCTAGAAAGCAACTGCATATCTCTTGTCTTCATATGTCACTCTGTATGTGATAGAACTTAATTTTTAAAGAATTTTCTTTTATTTCAAATTGCTTTAGAGGATTTTTTGTTGACATTAGAATAACTCTGTTATTTATTTCTTTGACTACAATGTGAAAAAAAGAAAGGGCATTTATTGGTTGAATGAGGTATAGATACAGACATTTCATATAACGAATATACATTTATTTTTCTTGCATCATAAAACTAAATAATTTCTGGCTTTTTTTTTAAAAAAAAAGCAGTCTTACCAAAATTCAAATTTTGAGAAGTTTTCAATTTTTGACTTTTTTGTTTCTTCCAACTGTTTGGTTTTTGCTTACAAATATGCTTTTCCTAATTCAGTTTCTTTGTTATTTTAATCACTCTTCTCCAATTCACTGTCATGAGATTTCTTCATCAGATTGACATTCACTGGGTTGATCAATATCTTCTGAAAAAGATTTCATTTCATCATTAGAGTTTTCTAACGTTTCATCTCTTTTTACATTTGGACACTATTATGTAGAAATGAAATGGTTAACAAATGTACGAAAACAATTTACATCACGAAATTGAGCTACTTCTAGAAGGAATTCTGAAATTCTGCCATGGGGCACAGAGTCTCATATCCCGATGGGATATCAATTCTGAGAAATGATTACTTCAAACGAAGAAGGAAAAGACAGTTCAAAAATAACAATGCTCACTTCACAGGAAGTGTCCGATAGGAGTATATTAAGAGAATGATTGAATAGTTTTCCCAGGCTCATTGATTTACAATGCATGGATAACTCCGTGTCCAGCGCGACCTCCAAAGGAATTAACTCAGACAAATGAGTATTTTTCTAATTAGTATTAAGAGGAACATAGAATTCAATGTTACTGAGAAACATTAACTTAACCGAAGCTTTATTGTATTAAAATTGTGGCATTATTAATAAGTAGAATTCTTTAACATTAGGAATCTAATTATAATGTATTGAAAAAGTTGTTTATACTTATTTTAGGGAATTCTAAATTTAATTTAATTTAACGTAAATGCATACATTATCCCGATCATTTCCCCCCAAATGCGAAGAGCTGGCATCCGGTCTTTGGTTCAACAGTTCGCGGATTACTTCCAGTGGTTCGAAATTTATTTTAAACTGTAACTTCCGGTCTAAAGAACTCTTGTGAACCACAAAATAACTGTTGAGTGACAAGGAAACGAAACCAAACCCGTGAAATTTTTACTATCTTCTTATTTATCTCGACTTTTATAACCTAGATAGGTTATAAAAGTCAAGGTGAATGCATTTACGGGAAGTGTTCTTGGCGTTTTGAGTCCAAGGAAATTAATTTAACTGCATTATTGCATGAAACAAATATGAAATTACAGTGTCTCGTATTACCTTACTCTCGAGCAGCTGTAATCAATCCGCAAAGCAGCTGAAAATCTTCTTTTGTATGCCAGTAAAGCAACGTGTTATGCTTGCGCGTAAAACCCTTCTCCAATACTTATAAAGCTCAATAAAGTCATTTACTTTCAGTCGACCATTTTCCTATCGCCGATGGAGTACCCTTCCTCCCCACAAAACACACATTTGTTGGAGGCTGAGTAGTTTATGCGCCAAGTTTATGCCTCTTCCTGCTTTTGGCGAGACAGTGGGGAAAGAAGCAAATCAACCTGCTCTTGATTCCATTTACTTGATCTATTCACAACACCGAGAATTCATTTGCTTTCCAAATGATTGTTGCGGCGGTACCATTCCTCTTTTTAGGCTCGACATTTTTTTTTTTTACTCTGTTGCCTAGTTTTTCAATTTACTTCTTTCTCGAAATCTTTTCTAATGCAAAAATGTCCGGATTTTAAAGGAAAAAGGAAACGTTGAAATCAAAGAAGAAGGAAAAAAAAAGATATATATTTATCGTTTTATGTTCTTTGCAACACAGTTTTGGTATTTTTACTTGTTCTTTCATTAAGTTATGTTTAGTAGGGAGACAAAGCTTCATAGGCAGAACCAAATTCAAATATTTTCTTTTCTCCAGAGGTCGGATTACTGCCTCGAGGGAATTAGAAAAAAGGAAAATCTGGCGAATAAATAGAGAGATTCTCCTTTTTACGTTTCGCCAACACGCCATGAGGAATGAGAATCTAGAAATAAATGTTGTTAAAACGTAAAAATATTCGTAAAGAATGATTTTCTGAAGTTTCTTCATTTTTTTTCCCATAAGATATTTTAAATTCGGAAAATTTTAGAATTTTATTGTAAAATGGGCTTAAATTTGATTTTTTATTCAATAAAACACAAAAAAATTCCAGAGAAACTTGCTTAACAAAATCCAAAATGTAATTTATGAAGTGAATTGCCCTCTTTTCAATTTACATAAAAATGTTTGGCCCGTTTTACTTCTTTATGCTTTTTATCTTATTTTCTTTGTGTAGAACAATATGCTTCAAATTATTCAATTTATAAAGTTTTATAAGTATTTTTTTATTAAAATTTTATTTAAATCAACTTTGTCACTATGTGTGTTATATTCCTTTGCATTGAATGCTGAAATTTAACGTGGGAATTTTAGAAGAAAAAAAGAATCCTTATACAGTATTCTTCTTTTTTTTTTCCTAAGTTCAAATCACATTTAAGAAGCTTAGAAGTATAAAAAAATTATCGTTAACTTTTTAAAAATCTGATAAATTAATATTTCTTTCTAAAATGTCGATATAAATATAAAAATAAAAGTAAAACTTTTTCATGATTTTGGAAAAAAAACAATTATTTAAAATAAATTTTTAATCTTTTTACTTCTAATTTGCTTTGCAATATTAGAAATCATACATGATAAATATATCCATGATGATTATGTGATTTATGCACAAATTATGAGGACTGCTTTTTTAAATAAATAGATTAATTATTTTTATTATCCGATATTTTTTATATTCAAATGAAAATGTTCAAAATATATTTTAATAAAGAGAAATTATTGATATCATCTTAAACAACATGAAAATAGTAAATAATTTATTATTGAGCTTCTAACTTATGAATGGCAACGCCCCATTCAAAAGTTAGAAAGTGATCGCATTATTGAAAAGCTTCTCTATTTACTTAAGCAATGTTTACTTGTGCGCAGTAATTGTTTTCCATGATTAAATATTAATTAGTAGGGGTTAAATTTGTTACAATCATACGTGGAGGTCATGTAAATTTCTTCTTAAGCTTCTGTGCCTAAATTTACTTGAAACTTAATTAAAAGGTTCCAATACCGGAAACTATTTGAATACGCTGTGTATGCCAGTATAAATATTGTCAGATTTGCTAAACACAAAACTTTTATTTTCAATTATTTACCTTTATTATATTTCGTGTCATTCGTAATGAGTTCTTAAAAAATCCATTGTTTTAACAATTAGTTTAAATTGTAATTTCGAACAAAGTAGATGGGGAATCCGTGAAAGAGAATTTCATTTGAAACATACTTTCTTAAACCGTGAGAAGAAAAAAACCATTCACTCTCGTTTAATCCTACTTAAAAATAAACTTTCGTTATTCATTGAAAAAATGCCGATTTAACGATTATATTAAAATGCGAAATGATTTAATAATTAAATAAAAGTGTAATTATGTAACAGTTAAATAAAGTATGAAATAATTCTCAACTATAATTAAAACGATTTAACTGTAAGACTAAAACATGTACATCAGCATAAAATGATGAAGCTTAGAGAAGTTTATTCAAAAATAAATAAATAATAAAAATCGAAACACTAGTAAATTCCTTTAAATAAGAAAAAAATTAAATGCAAAAATATTGTATAAATTGTGTAATAAATTGAATTTGAAAATAAAATTGTTTTTGATGGACTTCATTTCTGATGAATGACTTAGAATTACAGTTTTCCGGATATTTTGCATCAGATTTGCCTTCCTACCACTGACATTCAGAAAGAGGATTTTTTAACTTGATCTGGAAAATCTTCAAGCATGATCAATTTTACTTCAGCAATTGGGAATTGATTTCTCGTATTTCACTAAGAAAATTTTCCTCGTTTTGTTTCAAAAATATAAATGTCTCTAATATGAAATTCTAATATCATCGCTAATAAATTTCGAAGATTACTTTTTGCTCTTTCTACACCTGGTATTCCTAGTTATTGTGTGTCCCCAATATTATAAAAAAATTTAAAATTTGAAACTTTTAACATCTTTTTTTGATTTTTAATTATATTCAGCACTTTTTCTGTCTTGTCAAAATATCTATCACGTAACTTCATTCTTATTCGAAATCACAAAATTAATTGCTGGTCAACAGTTATTTAGCAGTGCATCATTAATGTTCTGATTTAAATCATCGTTTATTTCGCTACGGATTTTATGTAAAGCTTTATTAAATGATTTATATTAAAGCTTGAATTTCTTCTTCGGTTCGAAAACATTTGATTGAGTTCTTCGTATGAAAATTGACTTTGAGCTGTGGACACATAGCAGACCTTATAAATTATAAACGTTATTACTTTTATATATAAATCAATATGAAAAAATCAGAATTTATATTCCTCCTTTCAATTTTGAAAGTCTCTTGAAATAAATGAGGGGAAACTATGCAGGTGTGGATAAGTTCTTTGTCACGCCATTTAGAAATAAATTTTCAAGGAGCGTTCACAAAGTGAGTGAAAAAAAACAGCTTTTCACAAGAAATAAAATGTGTCACATTTTGAAATAAGGATAAAAATGCCTTATTTCATGCAAAAGACATTCCTGTTGAATGCTAGCACATGCTAATATTGAATAGATATAATATAATAAAGTATTATAGCAAAATAAGACAAGTATTTTAGCAATTTGTTATAAGAAAAGAGTAAAAGTGGAGGCATTTTTCTGTTTAGTGTGGAATACATTCCACGTAAAGGATGGAAATGTCTGCTTTAAGAGTTAGAATTTTTCTAAAATGACAAGAATAACAAAATTGTTTAAGGTATTTTCCAATTTCGTATTATCATTTGAATATATTTTGATGATTAGAAACATTATTTTCTTTGATTTAATACGATTACGCAAGAGCTACGGCAGGTATGAAAATCATACATAATACAAAGTTTGTTTGTTATATTTAGATTCTTAAATAAATTGTGATAAGTGTAAAAATATTAGTCAGGTGTTTGTTAAAAAACCAAAAATGTTATACATTTGAAATGAAAGGAAGAAAAAGCAGAATTAGTTTGAAAAAGAAAAGATGTGCTGCAGCCAGAATACCCACCTGTCAGCACTGCAGAGGGTGGCAGGGAGGACACCTCATAGAAGGGGGGGACCCACAGTCGGTTGCCCCGAAAACGAGTACATATGTTTATTAGCTGCGTTCAAGAAGACCCCTAAACTTGGCCTGCCACCCGTAAAGGTATCATTTGACATGGCTGATACGGTGACCATGGCATGCCCCAGCCGTCATCCACAAGCTCGACGGATTTTCGATTGTGTCGGGATTTGAACTTGCTACTTTCCGATTACAAGAACGAGCGCCCTGATCAACCAGACCAACGTGGTGGAAGGTCATTGAATGATGGAAGTGATTTTGCTTTACAAAAACAGATAATTAAATTGATGAGATATATTTTCTCTTGTTAAAACATAACTATTGTTCGTACGTGCAATTCTAAATAAGAAAATGAAAATTATAAAAATTGATGCAAAAAATGTAATGCTAGTTACACTGATTGTAGTTTGCTATTATATTTGGAAACAAACAGACTAAAAATTTAAAAAATATGCATTTCTACTTCTGAAGTTTAGTGGATTATTAGAAGTATTTATTCAGCATTTCTAACATTGCAGTTTTATTTATTAAACCCTATCATTTCCATGCAACCTGTTTGATGGCACATTTCGAGTCTTCGCCATTTAAAAGTGTCGACGTAAAGCATTTCCTCCTGAACGGAATTTGTGCGTTCAGTTATTGCATCGTCTCCGAATGAGATGCTCGGCGTGCCTCGGTTTGCGTCCATGTCGACGGCCATCACTGGACGCCTTCTCGCGTCACGAACTGGACCGAAATCCACTCTCGCCACACGCATCCATGGTCTCGAAAGTGACGCCAATGAATGGGCGTTGAGAGCGGCATTCGCGGTTGGCCTCATCTGAAAGTGACAAAATATCTCCTGATAGATTTTTTGACTGCTTTCTATGTACATCAACTCTGTAGCGTTTTGAAAGACTGCCAAAGTTTGCATGAAAGAGAAGGCTACTGAATCCAAATAATCTCATTTACCTACTCTAACTTTTCACTTGTTTCCGAAGAAAGGTTTTGATAATTAAAATATGTATAAAACATTATAGCGTCTTTAACTTCAATTCCATATGGACAAAGTATAAAAATTACTTAAAACCCAAAAGTTTTAATTTTTTCCAAGAAAATTGAAAACTCTGTCGGGTTTTAAGTAATAGATTCATTGAGGTTTCCTTCTAATAAGAGAGACTCGCTAAAAAGCTAACATTTTATTCACGCGCCCATAAGGAACCAAATCGAACATGGATTTTTGTACCTAATTGTAAAGTAAATATACAATTAGAGCCGCTAAAATCTTATCAGAAAATTGTTTATTAATACAAAATGTATTTCATAGTATTCTCTCGTTAAATAATGGCGACACTTTAATTTTGCATAAATTAATTACTCTTACATATTTTATTTTTACATTAATATAAATGGGATAGAAAATTTAATAAAAAAATTATGGCAATCTTCTGTGAAATGTGATTCATAATGCAAACAAATTTTTATTTCGCTTTTTTGAGCAATTAAATATTACATGGTGTTCACGCTTCATGTAGTTATAGTAAAAAATAGTCATTAATATAATTTATATTGAAGTATAAAGGATTCCTTTCGTTTTCAGTGAATGCTTTTTTCACACTCTGACTGATATTTTAGATACAGCTAAAACTTATTGTTTATTGAAAAAGTTAAAATGCCTCATTTCCAGCATCATTCAAGTTTAACCGTTTCTATTTTCTAACGTTCAGTATAAGTCAGCAAAAGAGAAAAATGTTCATCACATGTTTGTGTTCTCCATGTAATAACAGCGGAAACTTAAATAAGGTTTTTGACCTTTTTTATCTGCAAAACAAGTGTAAGGATTTTGTGTGTTCATTTATTGATAAATTAATTTTCTCCTGAATTTTGAGACCGCAGCGGCATGGTTCGAAAAGGCGTCGCTCACGTGACTGGAAAGTGATGAGTTCTGATTCAATGGAAGATGCATCGTGACTCAGGCATGTCAAATAGGTTTGTCCTTTCATTGGCAGGGCACGGTATGAAAAAAGGGATGCCAGTGCAGGTTTTGATTGATTGATTGTTTGAATTGATGTATATTGAGACTGAGAACGGCATTATAAAGGCTATTGTCTCCATTATTCTAGAAATTTAATTTCTATTTAGAATATGTCCAGCAAGAGAAGGAATCGTGAAAATCTTCTTACATTTGTCCGATTATTCACTATCATTTGAAGTCTTTCCTTGAAAATCAGGTTATTGGCTAAAACGTTCGCGTTCTGGAATTTCTTAGATTTGTGTATTGGCTACAGTGAACATATTTGACAAATTTCAGATTCTGTTCAATTGAAACAATGTAAAAATGCTGAAGGCTGTAAAGGCTGTAAAAAAGGCTGTAAATAACCTTCATGTTATAAATCTTGCAAATAACACGTCCTCCCTTCGAGAGGTAAGAGATTCACATATAGTACTTCACGCTTGTATTTTTCTAATAATGTTATATTTACTAGATAAATGTATAGAGACGTAGGTATTATTTATGGAATTTCTGTGGAATCTCTTCAAATCTTCGGGTGAAATCCAAGAAAGATATATATGTTTCTTTTACTGATTTAACTAGTTTATCAGCCGTTTCCTTTATAAAAATATCTTTGTGGACAGGAACCCACATGATCTTTAGGAGAGGATAAAATTTTGCTGCTTGGTATAATTTAATTTTTAAGCAAAGAATAACTTTAGGAGATCTTATTGTAATATTTTTAGAGCCATAAGAACAGATTTACTATCCATGAAAATGTAGTTCGGTACCAAGAGCCTCTGCTGTAAATATTGAGTTCATATTGTTAATTCGGAATCTGATGGCCTGATGCGGAGACAAATGCAGCGATTGCCGTGACGTTGGTAGACTTGGCTGCATCAGTTGAAATAATATGAAATGGCTAAAGTGAGGAATTCCTTGAAAAAAGTTAGTATTCGATAATTTTCGAGGGATCTGTTCTGAAAATCAAATGTATAAAAATGGAGGCAGGCAATAGAATACAAACTGTATGAGATAATCAGGGGATATTTCAAATTCTTTTAAACTTTGAAGAAATAAGTTAACCTGTTTCCTTTTCAATTTTTGGGATTCTTTCTGACCTGAAATATGGTTTTATAGAGGCGAAAAATCTTTTAAGAAAAATTTATTAATCCATTAATTAAAATTGATTTTCTTGAATTTATCGTAAATCTCTTCAGTTGTACAGGAAATTTTGCGGACAACACTATTTGGTGTCCATTTAGGTAGATGAAGAGCTGTTTGAAGAGCAGTAGTATAACATACTTCTAGTGGTTGGAGAAGATATTTTAACTGTGCTAGAGAATATTGCTGCTATGTAGAAACTGACCACAGATAGATGCGTTGACTAGGTTTAATAAGTGATGTAATCTAGCTCCATACTTTTTGTTTGAAGTATCCTTTAGCAAATTTATTCTTTTAAAAGCTCTGTTTTTAAGGTCATTTATATTGTTTCGGATATTATTTCTTTTATCAATTGGAACTCCTAAGGATTTAATTTGATTTTTCCACTCAGTTAAACCACCGTTTGTTGAGAAGGACCAATTTATGTCTCCTTTATTCTTGCATAAATTAATTGCAGAGCATTTTTCATAGTTGATTTCCAATTTCCAAAAATTGACACCTCATATTGATATTATGCATAGCATTGAAAAGATTTGTTTTTAATCGATCAAGGCAGTCGTGAGCACCGTAAATAAGAGTATCATCTGCGCATACTAAGCCTTTGATTCCTTGAGGTAGAGTCTCAAAGAAGCCTGCCATGAATATTGTGTACATGAAGGGAGATAAAACGGACACCTGAAAAACTCCCCTTTTCATATATTGGATGGAAGAAAGACAATTTCGCCATTTTATTTGAAAAGAGAGGATTTATTTTTAAAAATTCATGATTCTAACGTGTAATATTTCCTGTAATGCCTCGGTTTAAGCATTTTTGAGCCAGGCCATCTATATAAACTGAGTTGTAAACCGATTTGATCTCTAGAAAAATTCCAATCATGAATTTTTTTTATTAGTATCTGCTTATTATACCAGTGCAGGTGTTGATCTCAAGACTTTACAGTAGTTCAAAAATACAAGACGACTTGACTGTATCTAGCGACTTTTCGGTCGGCCGGAAATAGGCGTTCGATAATATATAACAAACGAAAAAATTCTTGTATTCATTGAAATTTATATTTTTATCACATAAAAGTATCGCATAAATTTACATCACTCTTTCTACGATTTTCTTTTAAATATTTCGTTAAATTACTTATAAAATTTAGTAATTATGTATATATATATTTATATAGTTGAATGCTCAAACGAGAATGTTAAAAATGATAACTTATATAATGAAATTTTTAAATCTAAAAAATTAAATTGGGTAAAAATATTGCAAAATTTTATGCTTTAAGTGAAAAATATAAAAAACATTTGACTGAAAAATATAATTAATTTATCTTTTAATAAAATTTCAAAAACATTAACTATGATTGGCCTCTTGAAAAATGAACTTCATGAAAATATTCCTTTAACTAAACTTTTTAATGTAAGTATTTTTAATTGCAACCCCATTTCTATTCATTTATACTCTCAACGTTATTTTAAAAATTGACAAAAAAAAATTCCTTTTCAAAATTTTTGACAAACTTTTATAACTTAATTCTCAAATGCTAGTATTTGTTTCTCTTATCATAAAGTTAAATTAATTTGATGATATCTTATCTAATTAATTAAACTTCTTAATTAATCGTTCAGCGTAATGATTGATTTTCACGTGTAATGAATGCTCTTTCCTAGGTGAGCTGATGTTAATGTGACTCTCATTCAGTTTAAGTAGGGAATTTTTTCTCATCGTTAATTAATTTTTGCTGACTCTGCATTCTCCAGGTTCCAAAAGAAGTAAAGTAAGAAGTTGTGCTTCTCTACTAAATAAAAATATTTCGGACATGCTAGAATACGAAACTAGATTATAGAATCTAGCTGATTCAAAACATTAACTTTTCTAATTGCTATTTTTATTCTGTCATTATAATTGAAGAATTGCTTTTTTATTCCATTAATATATTTTATTTATTTATTCTGGCAAAATTCATTTCTGAATTTTGTTCGCTGCCAAGTGTGTGAAATGTAGTTATATCATTGCCAACAATGCGACCTCTAATGAAATCCATTATTTGTGGTACATACGTATACACTATAACGCGGTGGATAGTAACCGCACAAAAGAAAACTCACGAAACTCTACGGACAAGCTAATAAAAAATAGTTTTCGCAGCACAATTTTTAAAATTGTGTTGCGAAAATGAGATTATATATATATATATATATATATATATATATATATATATATATATATATATATATATATATATATATATATATATATATGGGAGGGATTGAAAGCACCACTTGAGGGGCCATTCACATGTTTGCTGCCGGACATGCGGAGAAGAGATGGGGAAAGGGAACGACGAGGTGATGGACGAGAAAAGCCGCGATGAGGTGAAGACGCGAATGGATATTGGACTCATTTCGGATTAAATGTGATTTAATATACATTTGTAAATATGTAAATAGCTTTATCTTGTTCTTTCAAAATATAATTAAATAATATGACATTTATCGGTCAATTATTATTAAAATTTACAATAATCTTTGTAAATTTTAATTTATCCGCATGATACCTCAAAATTTTTGTCCCTGTAGCAAAAGCAACAACTACCTGAAAATGAAATTTTCTAGCTTGGCCTTCTTTATTTCTTTATGTCCGCAAGAAAGTTATGCGTCGTTATTTGACAGTAAATATTTTAAAGACAGGCGCTTCTAAATAACGCGAAAGGAAGACGACGCGATAAATTAACTGAATCGAGATCTTTAAATATGCTATGAATTTAAAGTAGGCAACGATTCTTAAATATATCCGTGTCTTACTGCATCTGGAACAGAAATTTACTCTCGCCAACATTTACGCGGAGAAACAGCAAGAAGGACGCTTTCTCGACTGAAGAGGGAACTAATTAACTCAACTCCACTCAGCCCTGGAAGCACTCTTTCATTTAAGCGATTCGTTACTGCAAGAGTGCTTGTTCGACGACAAGGACTTAAAATTTGCCTCATTGAAAGGCTGGGAATTTTTCTTCTTCCCGCTACCCCCCGGAGCAGATATGTGGAATTTAATTTAAATAAAATGTTCCCCGAAAAGTATTGCTTCACAGATAGCTCTCACTCGGCAGCACACTGTAGAAAATGTTGATTCGAGGCCATCTTGCAGGGGAGTTTAAGACCTGGGTTGAAGCGGCCGCGAGATTACTTCTTAACAATGCTAATAAAGATTATTTTACGTACAATATCAGTGAAACATTAAAATTTATTTTATGTTATAATTTATAGATTATATATTATTAGTTCTATATTATTCTGAGTTAATTTTAATTTAATCACTTTATTTAATTTTGTTTCGTAAAATGCCTGGCTACTAAAAATATCCTCCTTTCATCTCAGCTTCTTAAAGGGTGAAATGGATATCTTATGTTGTACTGTGTGTCACAATAACAGTCTCGCTAAGTTAGCTGTCTTGTGTGGCTGTCGCAACAACGCAAATCCATTTTCGGTATGAAGAGTCAAAAGAAAATTTCACCAACATCGAGTTTACAGAACGTTTTAGGAATAGCATGGGGTACTTATCTAAATAATACGAATTCGTAACTCTTAATTCCCATTTTGGATGGGTAGCTCTTGTCCCTGTAGCAACCACTACTTGCTCTAGGTTATTCGTTTGGCAGACACACTGTAGGGCATCTACTGGATGTGAGTAGATATAAAAGGAGAGTTCACCATCATGTGGATTGTGGATCAGTGGATCCAAGTCTTATCATTGTTGGAGTGGAGCAACGTCATAAGTTTAAATCTTATACGAGGGTTTATAATGACATTATATGTTTGTGATCTTATACGAGGGTGTTATCACTAAACAGATTGTATGACGTCATATATAATCTTGACTCGTGCTGCCATTTATTGATAAATTTTCAAACCTTAGCTTCGATACTGATGCTGCTCTCTATGGAAATAATTTTTAACTGTTTATTTTTATTTTAAAAATCGAATTTTGCCAGCTGTAGGAACAGAACTTCGCACCTCAGCGGTGGCAGTCCGTTATCTTATCCATTGAGCTAATCGGACCTCACTTGGGAGAGGGTTTTTATAGCTTATGTTGTTGTTGTTGTCCTGTCCTAGATAGTGCCAAAAGTTTTCTGTATGAGGGCCGCCAGTTCCAGGACCTGGAGGCTGTAGAGAATCTCTTGAGGTGGTTCGCCAAATTGAAACAGGGATCTAATGATTGCTTGGCAGTCAAAAATATTGTCTGGTGAAAGTTCAGAATCTGGACAGTTTCTGCAGGATGTATAGGATCTTGTGTTATCAGGTGCTTATTTTCCTGCCTTTGAAATGGCCTGTTCGAAGCCTGGCTATTATTGAAGATAAATTTCTGGGGCAATTAAGGTCTGGGATGGATGGCTTACAGAAGTCCAACCTCTTCGGAGGCTCTGGCAACCATCTTCCATGGATAGTGCAATAGTATGGCTTATTATCAGAGGGATAATTAGGACTTGGAATATTTTTTGTTGTGATTTTTATGTTTAAGGATTATAATGTACTTTAAAGTGTATAATAATACGAATTTATTTTAAAAGTAATAGAATTTAATTTCAAATCAAATATATCTTTCATGATTTAAAATTTACACATAGAATTTTTATTTAAAAGGAAATGGATCATCCTCAATTCAATAATACAAAGTTAGTCACTTTTTTTTTAATAGAAATAAAATTTAATTATTGAAAAAGATAAAACTTATTTTTAGAATATTAATAGAATTTAATTTTAGAATATCAATTTATTTAGAAAGTTTCTCTCTTTAGGATCAAATTTCTACTTTTAGAGGAATTTTCATCGACAATATCATGTATTCGTATTCTTTTAAGCATTGTACCAAAAAATTAAGTCAAAATAAACAGTCATACTATTTTTACAAGAATTTTTAAATTGACTAACCATTTAGTTTAATGCTTAAGATTCGATCATTGCAATTTTAATGTATTTTATTAAAATTTATCGATTTATGCAGTAAAATTTCTATTTTAAGTGTTAAGTAATTTATAATGTGCATTCTAACATTAAACAATGTAGCTAAATATTTTAAAAACTAGTATGGTGGTTTAAATGTATTTAATTAAAAAATTATTGATTAATTTAATAAAAGAAAACATGAATGAATATTGACCATAATAAAACAGAAAGATTTCAGATGGTAAATTATAAATAACCTTTCTTTTATGCTTTTGTTCCATGATTACAATAACGGCATTTATTATAGCAATAACATTTTAAAGATTATAATACTTTTAAAGTATAAAGTTTATTTATTACTATATAATTTTGTTATTAATATACAATATCTAAATACTGTATAATTGAATAACTATATATTACAATATTAAAGTACTTACTTGAAACTGTAAATCAAACGCGTCAAATAAAATGCAGCAAAAATGTGCTTATTTTACGTTTTGGATTTCTGTGAACTTGTTTAGATAAAATGAAATATTAAATATATTTTACATTCTAAATTATAAGTAACTGTTTTATGCTTTGTTCGATGATTTATTGTCATTAATTGCGAAATTATATAATTTCTAGTAATATTTAAAAGAAAAAGTCTTAAATTTTTGGAGGATAAAATTATATCTTTTATTAACTCTAAATTTTTCTGTTAATATACAATATCTAAGCATTTTACAATTGAATAACTATACATTACAATATTAAAATAACCTTCGCTTAATTGTGATTTCTCTGATTTATCATCAGTGGGGTAATATTATTGATAAAGACTTCTAGATTTTATTTAGTTTAGAACTTGTCATTTTTCAAGTAAAATTATTGATACTTTTTTAATGATTCGAACTTAGACTAAATGAACGAATTAGAAATTCTACAAAATTCTAAATTTACAGTTTTTCATAGTTCTAAGTGAAACATACAATTTGTTTAAATAAAACTCACAATTATTTGTCAAACTTGATAAAAATTATACATCATATAATTATACGCAGATTATTTTTGATACAACGTATTATCTATCCATCCTATTACATTCACTGATTAAACTACCTATAGGAAACAGTATATGTATAATTTATTGGTCTTTGTGTAAACTTTTTTTAACAAGTTCAATGAATGTAAAAATATATCAACTATTCTTATTGTCATTTAAAACTATTTTTGCATAGTTTTTGACCTAAGAAATTTGTGATTAAGTTCATCTAAAGCCTTTACTACTGATTCGCCATCTTATGAATAAAAGTTAATTTAATTTTACTAATTTTACCTTAAAATTAATAACTATTAACCAATTTTTATATTCAGAAAGCGTATGAAAGAGATATATTGTTGTGATGTCATATTTTACAAATAATAATCAATATGTATTAACTTATTTAACGAATCAAGTTACAAAAATCTTCTTAAGGAATTCTAAAAAAATATTTTGATCGCTATTACCTTTTTAAAAGATGCTTTCTAATCGCATAAAATGCAATTTCTTATGATATGCTCAAAGTGTTATTTGCTTAAATCCTTCAATAATGTATTTAAGATATATATTTTTACCCTAACTTTACATTTAATGAATGAATTTATTCTTAATGTAATTGCTTTGCTCATAAAAATGCTTTATGAATAATCTACAATTTTTAAGCAACATGAACAAACATGTTAATGTTTCTTTAAATTACAAAATTAAAAATTTTTTTGTTAATTTGAGCCTTGATTCTAATATTAGAATTTTTTTTCATATCAGGCATGGATATTAGTTGTGGTTCGGAATCCACTTTACGTCCGTCCCTAATTAGACCCCATGTGCTAATAAAAAATAACCGATGAGTGCCAAACAAACCAGAATTTTCCTAATCATGATTCTTAAACATGTGTTTAAAAACTATGTTTGTTTAACTTAACTGCTTACTTATTTTTCTGTAATAAATTTAACTAGTTTCTAAAAAATTGAATTTGTCGAATATAATTTAAAAATTTAATTTTTATTTTAGAAAATAATTATTAAAAATATATTTAAATTTTACAAATGAAAGTTTTAAGTATTTTGACTACAAGGATATTTCAGCGCCTATATTACTTCAATGAATTTTATATACATATGGCAACTAATGACAACTAATTTTAACCTAAAAAAATTTAGCCAGTTAACAAAATTTCTTAACCTGCTAAAATATTTTGATCATTTCCTCATTTATGATTAAACACAAAAACTATTTTTTGTTGTAAAAGCTATCGAAAATATAATAAATTTTGACAGCTAATTATAGAAACTTATCTAATTTTTACAAATAAATCCTTCACTATAGATAATCTACCATAATAAAATTTTTATATCAACTTACAAACTATTGACAGCAACAGCGGATGGTTTTTTTATTGTTATGAACTTAAAATTTGAAGCAAAATGTTAAAATTTCTTAGTATGATAAAAAAACTAAATTGATCATTTTTATATGTGATGAAATGAAAAACTTTCCTAAGCTTTTTTCTATAAAATCTAATACGGGAAGTATTAAGGGACTGATATTTATTTTTTATTACAATAATAATATCATGGTTTAAAATAATAATGTTTTCATAAAAATAAAGAAATGATATGTGTACTTACATTCAAAGAGTTGTTTTCCTGTTAAATACATTCTCTTATAAACAAAGCTATGCGATTTTATACTGAAATCGAGATAATTAAACCACGTGACTCTAGATTTGCGATAACTCTAATCAATGCAATTTATTGTTTTCTCTAAACATGCATCGTCACGTGATTGCTGTGCAACAATTCTTAACATAAAATGTGATAGCATTCTCAATATTTATATGTACCCCGATGAATGTACTAAAATAATTTCTAATTTACGCTCCTATTTTTAAAAGAGTTCCATGATACAAACTTGTTACTGCATAACTATTTTAGTTTCAACAAGAATAAGCTAAATGTTTGACTTAAGTGTAAAAAAATAAATTGAAATAATATATTCACCTAAGCATTTATTTTAATTTTTTTCATTATATTGAATTCATCATCAAATACAATATGATATTTTTAAGACCAAATTAAATAGATTCAGATTTGTAATCATCTCAAGATTTAGATGCAGTATTCGCTCATTAACGTAAACTATTGTTCTACACTCAATCGCCAAAATTTTACATTTTGAAGGAAAATTACTGCTTAATTGTTAACTTTGGTCATTTTAAAATATTTAATATGATAATCTAAAGGTGTTCTTAATAAACAGATTCTGCATATTTGGAAGCATTTGTTATTGTATACAGATAGTTTATATTTGAAATCCATTGTAAGGCATTCGAACACCCACTTTTAGATCCAACTTTTCTTATTGTTAATTTAAAAAATTGTTCATTTAAATTTTGATTTAAATTTATTGTTCATTTTAAATTTATTGTTCATTTAAAAAATAATTAATCTTATATTCATAAATAATGATTTCAATAATTTATAAATAATTATTTAAATTGATATTAACTACTATTAACGAATTTCGACATCAATACACTTTGCAGTATTTCTACTCATATCATTACTTAAACAGGAATGAGACAAGCGATTTTGATCTTGAAAAATTTAGACAATTGCAAGAATTTCTTAACATGCCAAAAATTTTTAAATGATTTTCTTACATAGAATGAAACACAAAAATTGTTTCATGCTGTAACTTTAAAAGCTATTAAAAAGTAATTTTACTGGTAATTATAAAAACTTATCAAATTTTGAAAAATAAATTACTTCAAATGCTTGTACAATATCTTCATACTATTATAATATAATATTTATAGCTATGTACAATCTTTACAGTAATTAAAAATGCTTTTTTAATATTATGAACTCAAACTTTAAAGTAAAATACTAGAATTTTGGAACAAATTAAGGCTACATAAAGGGAATTATATTAACTTTTTATTATATTAATATGTTTAATGATTTTAAATAGTAACGTTTTCATAAAAATAAGAAATAATACATCCACTTATACATTCTTAAAAGTTTTTTTCTCGTTGGGCACATTCAATTTAAAGCAAAGCTATGCGATTTCATGTTGAAGTCGAGATAAACATTTCACGTGACCCTAGATTTGCAATAACTCTAACCAATACGATTCGTTGTTTTCGCTAAACATGAATCATCACGTGATTGCTGTTTATCAATTATTATCGATAAAATGTGATAACATTCTTGTCAAGCAAGTGTACTTATGATTTTACTATAAAATGATTTTTGATTTAGATTCTGTCAATTAAAACTTATACTTTTATATTTTTTAAAGAGATAGATTTTATTTCACTTGTTACTGAATGATAATTTTAATTTCAACAAGAATAAGATAAATATTTGATTTAAGTTAAAAAAATATTATATTTGCCTTAACTTTAAAACATTTATTTTAAATTATTCCGTTATAATGAATTTATCACCAAATAACATGATATTTTTAACTGTTATACTAAAAAGAAATTGAAATAGATATATCACTATAACCATTTTAAGTTTTGTAAATAGTTATCAATTTGCCACTACTTTCCTACACTTATTAGTAAAAACCTTAAGTTTTGAAGAAAAATTAGTATTTGATTGTTAACTTTGCACATTTTAAAGTATTTAATGCCTCATTATAAAGATTTTTTTTAACAAACGTCTAAAATCTGCTGTTTTTTGTATTTTTCAAAATACTTTTCAACTGATAAAAAGAGTTTACTAATTTCATATGCTTAAAATCATTTGTTATTGTATACTGATAGCCTATATTTGAAATCGATTCTAAGGTACATGATCATCAAGTTTTTGAATAAGAGGTCCTTCTTTTCTACTGGTAAATAATGCAAAACCATTAATATGCCAATAAAATAACGCGTAAATAAATATGAGTTCAAATATGCTTTTCATTTTCAATTTTCTGGTTTATTAAATATCCAAATATTTTTGAAGTTAACTGTTATTAACAAAGCTCTACATCAATAAAATCCAATGAGGGTTAATTCTTATCAATAAATGTTTACAAAAAATATTTATAAAAACCAAAATTTTCCTTCAAAACAGAAAATGTTTCTGCTTGAATAGAAACATTGTTGGACTGCATGGTAACTAAACGACAAGAAGTAGATTGATAAGATTATTACAATTATTGCTTGTTAAACTGCATTTTTCGTAAAATATTTTGACAACTGAGCTTTTATGAATACTATTTTTATAATAATTTTATTCACAACCCTTTCATAATATGTTTAATCATAAACTTAATAGAAGTATATCATGAATAAAATTATTTTAATAAAAAATAATATTCATCAAACTTCAACTGAGTCATTATAATTTTAAATTGCAGATACGATCGCTATAAGCAAGATGCAATGTATAAAGATGAAAGATTAAATAATCTAAATCATAAATACATAAAAAATGTTTTATTACATTTGCAAAAAACGAAATTTGCACATAAAGCTTTATTTGATTGCATTTATCATAACATTTATAGATTTATATAATTTGCTTCAATATTATTTTCAACACTTTTTAAGTTTGCTACAATGGAATTTTACATTATTATTAAATTTTACGTTTTATTGCTTGTAGAATATCCTAACACCAATAGGTTTATTTTTAAAAACCTTGAACCTTGTACAGCTGTCCATGTGAGAAGCGTGGATTTATTAAATTTAATCCACCTACTTGCAATGATTGTCCCTGTACTTTGTTAATGGTCACTGCAAAGGCTAGTCGTATAGGAAATTGTAGACAGTTGAATTCAAATGGAGTATCCGTTGGTATCATAGGAATGCGTGGTAGTAGTACGTGTTCCCCTTGGTGTTTTCCATTTTTTTTTAAATTTTCAAAAACCTTACTAGGGATATACCTAATAATTTCCCAAATTGTCACGGTGATTGGATGTATGGTTTTCGAATCTATCGAGTACAGATAGAAAGACACACATTTATTTATGTATATATAGAGAGAGATTACATTTTGAGGCAAAAAAATGCTTTAATAAATTCACTAATTATATACTAACGACAGAATAAAATGAAAATTTCTTTTTAGGTAATCTTTTGAAAGATATACTAATTGTAATAATGTCACACACAAAATATAGTTTATATAATTGAAGCTTTCGCGTGATAAATTTCTCTATCGGGGAAAATAAACTAAGAGACATTATTTCATTCTTTTTATAATTTAGTAATTTTCTGTTAATAATAATGTTTTAAGACAAACACTTTAATCAATTTATTATAGTGTAATAAGAACAAAAACATAAAATGAAAAACTCTCTCTTATTTTTCTTTATAATTTTTTTAAACATAAACGGCAAAAACGACAACATGTAGTTCACATAAATGAATCTTTCATGTAATAAATTTCTCTATTCGATATCGTGAAAAATTTGACGTGACAACAGTCATTTTTTTAAATTAAAATACTTCTTTTTATTTTTTTATTTATTTTTTTCTTGGGAGTGTGCTGCACTTACTCTGATCCCTTCCGCATGCATGGGAAATACGCTTTTTTTGTATCGTTTAACTCTTATTTTTCATTGCCGTTTCTATGGTTACTTCTCAACACCACATTAGTTGAAATATTTCTAATCCAAAATAAGTATTGACGAACGGTCTGGTTTCTTACATTTTATACACGTTTTTTGTTTCTCTCTCTCCCCATTGCTGTTGTTACAGATGAAAACCTTAGAACGTGCTGAACTCTTTCTTGAAGACGGCTGAAATGGAATAAACTTTCTTCTGTATCATTAAGCAGAAGTTTTCAAAAAGTATTGAGTGTCGCTTTTACTATGATTATGTTTAATTACATTTCGTGATGATATAACGCGAGCCATGGAAGTCGTAAAGAATTACTTTCTCCAATACCCGGTGGATTCCGGCCCTTTTATGGATCCTTCCTCAATTTTATTGTGATTATAGACAGCGTGGCAGTCTCAGATAATATCGTGGTTATGGCCACCGCAATGCATCGCACGCTATTCAGAATCTTTCCTGAGAGATAGACCACACGATTATATTAAAAAAATATTC
Organism: Latrodectus hesperus; assembly: GCA_037975125.1. Taxonomy (NCBI): domain Eukaryota; kingdom Metazoa; phylum Arthropoda; class Arachnida; order Araneae; family Theridiidae; genus Latrodectus; species Latrodectus hesperus. The sequence goes on from CM075856.1 coordinate 54,858,954, forward strand.
ATTTAAAAAAATAAAAACAGAAAAAAAAATTTTGTTACGTTCATTTTTCACAATCACCAAATTCGGCGTCAAGTTGTTTACATTTGTGCCCTTTCACGTTGCCACATGAAAATGTCTGCCGAATTTAAAATAGCTGATTGTGGTAGCTACATGAAGAGGCTCCATTCATTCCCTGCCCTACCGCTCAGGCTATCGGATTGACTGCTAACGCTTCATTGCAAATGTGTTTATTTATGTAAAAATGTGTTGTTGTTGTTGCTTACCCCAAACTGGCGGGACTGTACCATCACACCAGCTCCATGAATCCAAAAATAGTCAGTCTCTCAAGCACCACCTCCGGTCTCAAATCCATGTCCCCTCTCTCACACCCAATGCACTGAAAAATATGAGATGGGGAGGCCTGAAACACTCGACATTTGGGACAGAGAGGGTAGACCTTGGTACCAGAGACGTGTCTGTGAGCAAGCAGGTGGCCACTTCGCAGTCTTGTCAAAGCCGTTTGCCTGCATCTTTTGTGTTTACCTGCTAGTGCGGAACCAGGATGTTTGCATGTGTACCATTCGTGGGTAGGAAGGGTATCCCTAAAAATAGCATTGATAGCCATCCTAACTCTAGAGGTCAGCTCTGAGGACGACAAGCAGTCTCCAATGATGATATTCTGTAGGCTTCCATCCTTGGCTAACTGATCCGCAACTTCGTTCCCATACACATTAACATTAGATGGCTCCCACTGGAAGACTATGGTACTCGCTTTCAATATATATATATATATATATATATATATATATATATATATATATATATATATATATATATATATATATATATATATATATCTAATATATAAAATTCTCGTGTCACAGTTTTCGTTGCCATACTCCTCCGAAACGGCTTGACCGATTTTGATGAAATTTTTGTGCTTATCCGGTATCTATGAGAATCGGCCAACATCTATTTTTCATCCCCCTAAATGTTAGGGGTAGTTCAATCCTAAATTTTTTTTTTTGGTTAGTTCTGTAAGTTCCTAATAGATGGCGGTTTAGCATCTAAATTGCACAGGTATTCGGCAGATGGCGACGTGTTTATTTTTCTAGATTATACCATCTTCGTGAAAATTATCGTGCGCGCGCAAGCGCGTGGTTAAATATAGAATTTACATATATTTTCATGATGTATAATCATACTATAACAATTTTTCGTGAATCATTTTCATAATTATACTTTGTATTGTGTTATTATTGTGCAGTATTCAGTTTGAATATTTTTAATATTATAAATAGTAAAATAAAATTTTATTTATTACTGTTTTCCTCTACTAATTTTCATACCACCTTGAAAATATGTAAGTATTTCTTGATAGCCTTTTATTATTTTTTATTTTTATTTTATAATTTGATAATTATTAATTTATTCAGTAGAACATTTTGATCTAATTTATTTATTCAAATGATAAATTCTTTTAATTTTTTTTTATTTCAGTATAATGCCGCGGAAAAAATTTTTAGTTTTAATATAATTTAAAATTAAAATAATAATAGCTCGATGTCAATGTTATCTACCTCATTTATAACAATTTATTTTTAGATGTCCTTAATTTATATAGTATATTTTATAAGTAAGTCACTGATTACAAACTATAATTTAATATAAGATGAATAAAATGTAAATTCAGAAAGTATATGTTGATTTGTGCTTAATTTCAAAATTTCGATACTTTACCTATTACTATTAAATTTTGGTGAAACGTTTTATTTTTAATCTCCTATGAATGAACCTATTCTAAATTTTTTTAGAAAATATTAATTTGATTGAACCCAAGAATTAGTAAAAAATTGATTCAATGTATTTTAAAAACTCAGCCACTGCAACGCGTGGCTGGGTCAGCTTGTATATATATATATATTAAATGTTCTACCTCATGAACTAGGGTATAAATGACGGAACAAAAAAAGGTTGGCTTGCTTTTCACTTGACGGTCATTGTTTGCACAGGTGGACCCCATTTTGATTAGGATATTTTCTTTAAAGTGGATTTCTAACCACTACAAAAGGCCAATCCTGAGGATGGATTTGAAATCATGTATTTTCAAAGCGCTAAATTTTCCGCTGACAGCTCACCGACGGAACAAAAGCAAACATGAAAAATGAATACAATACATACCAATTATTTCTTGAATTGAGTTAAAAAGTTTAAAAGTAGCTTTTATTTAAAAACAAAATCTTTGAAAACCTCAAATTGGTAAAAGGAATTCTGTATTTTGTTATCAAAAGAGTAGGGACCAAGTCTCATAAAACGGCGTTTCCTTCATCTTGAACGATGAAACATGAAAAAATACGTCGGTTTAAAATGTTAAACAGTTAATGAATAAATATAGTATTATCTTTTAAACTTAATCATATAATATCTCCATACAAAATTACTAACTTTGTTTTAATTTGGACATCGCAAATCATTAAATTCATAAAGAATAAAAATTTATCTTATATCTGGATATCAAGTTAAATCATCCTTCTTATGGGATAAGTGTTGATAAATAACACAAAAATAAATGGAAAAAGACATAACCAATAAACTGACCGACAATAATCTACGCTTACACCGTGAAAGAATACCAACACAAAAACAGAAAAAAAACGCAAAATGAAAGCAGTCACCCATTTAATAATTACCTTGATTAAACAGTTATATCTTTCCTTATTTTGGGCAATCTTTTCCTCACATTAAAAAATCAATCCTAACATGTAGTGTGTGTGAGACGAAAATTTAACACTTTATTTTAATCCATCTTGAAACATTTAAAATCATTTCAATTTTTTTACAGGTTCGGAAAAAGAATTAAAAAAAATAATAAATACTATTTATTTAAGATTTGCACTCTTAATTGAAATCAAAATTGAAGTTTTTGTGATAAATAAAAAATTCTACTCAAAAACATAATAAAACTTTCTTTTAAATAAACAGGATTTTTTTTAAATAATATAGTGTTTTTGTGTTAATTATTAAACCAAATATTTTTATAATATTGAAGAATTCAGAAAAGCTTGAGAGTAGTTTTATGAAAACGTATTTTCAAAAAAATAATTCAGATCGAGATATTAATCCATGTTAACACTGTTAATAAATAAACAAATTATTATATAACTGTAATTGTGTTTATTATAAACAAAAATGCGAAGTACATCAAACTTCTTCTAAGATTTCTAATTTGGAATCTTTTCAAAATGTGAGGAGCACCTGAAATTCCATACTTGATTCTGAAAATGCACAGTGTCTAATACAATTCTTTCAGCTTAATGTTCCTTTGCATCTCAAGTAAAAGAAATCCCACAAAATGTGCAAAGGAATAGTTTGTGTCCGAAGTAACAACTGAAAAAACTGGATGGAACAAAATACATTTTGATAAGTTCATTACTTAAAATGTTTGTAGCAGAATATTTTTTAAATGAATGTTAAATATTACTAAAATGGTTCATTGCTTGCAATTTTTAATTTAACCAAATATCTGAACACAAAAGTTTCAAAAATAGCATTTCCAGGAAAACTTGATTGTCTTTTTCATGGCTTTCAATTTGGATTTCTGTTAGCAAAATATTTCTTGTTCAAATGTAAAATGTTTCATTGATCTTTTTGTATATTACACATAAATCATTATTCACAAAATGTTTTATAATATTAATATATGAACAAATATTAATAGTTTCGAATTACAATTAAGTTAATGAATATAAATTAGCAACAAAAAAGTAAATAAAGTATTAAGTAAATTAATATTAAAAATTAAAAAATGTAATAGAAATCGAATTGATTGTATAATTTCTTGAACATATTTTGAATAGCCATCACATTTTTTTTGTTTCTAACACCATACATTTTTACATAAAAATTAAGATAAATATATTTATGATCAGAGATATTTGTATTAACACTTATAAAGAAATACGAAACTATAAAAAAGATTTTAAGGAAAAGGTAAAATTAACTAAATTTTTAAAACTATTTTCAAATTTTGTAATTTTATTGTAAAAGAAATAAACAACACAAACATAAGTTACGAAACAAACACTAATTTTCCTTAAAATTTAAAACTTTTTTTCTATTATTCTTTTTATTTTTATTTATTTATTTTTCTAATTAATTCTTTTTTTCATGAAATGAAATTTGGTCTGAAATTGAGTGACAATAAATATTGTTCTCAGAAAACATTAATTAATATAGTACAGACGAAGAGAGTATAATATTTTAATGCATCTTTTAAGGCAAAAATATGAAAAAAATAATTAATGAATTCCTTCATTAGAATACTTACACGCAAAAATTATTATCCTATCACAAACTTTTCAGACGCAAAAAAAATGGCACGCTTTCAATAAAACCATTTTAATTCAATTTAATTGAATATAAACATGAAAAAACATCTTTTCTTTACACCAAACGATATATCCATGCATTCATTGCAATGAATTAGAATAGGGAATAAAAAATAAGAATTATCTTCCTCCGGTGGCATCAGTTCTCTCTCAGCGAAATCCTTCTCAACCTTTTCTTCTTCCGCGAGTCAGAGGGACTAATTTGCTTCTCCGATCCGTGGAGTTTTAAATTGCAAATAACACAGGCGAGAGTAGAATTCGATTATCGCCTGATCCCAAAACATTTATAATTGGGAATCAAAGAGTAAAATGCCGTTACATAATGAACAGTGAGGGGGAAGTAAAAAAAATCAATTATCTCTCTCGGTATCGCGAGCTGATAATTGAATGATGCCAAATCGCGGGTTCTAATGAGATGGAAATGAGGCCCGCAAAAAGCTCCTTCTCGTCTCGTTCCGCCTGTAATCAAGTGAAGAGGGCGCCTGTAGTTCAACCGACTCATTAGTCGGACGATTATGCAAATTTGCAAAGAAGCTGCTGTCGATTGAGCAAGCTCCCTCCACCCTCCCGTTGACAAAGGAGGTTTCTGTCGCTGCATGCTTTAGCTTCGATGAAACTAACCCGACCTTTAACCTTTCACTTAACTTTTCCATCATTGATATTGTATTGTTTGTTGCGGATTCTTCGAGTTGGCTAACACATCCCAGTGCCAATAATGTAGATCTTTGCTGTATTTGGCGATGACTCGGAATAATCTCTTGAAATGCTTGTTCCTTTACCATTCTTCAAAAGCGTTTCTGCGCCTTGACGAATCTGTCCCAACCTTTATTAAGCACTCCATCTTCCATTCTGCATTGTTTGTTGCGAATTCTTTGATTTGACTTGTACATGTAAGTTATAATAATGTAAATTTTCCGGTATTTGATTATTATTCTTAGCAATCTCTTGAAAGTGATTAAACTGAAATTTAACCATTCTTCAAAGTTGTTTCTGTCTTTGTGTCCTTTACCGAAGACGAATGTGTCCTAACCATTAGTTCTTTTCTTAAACACTCCATGAGTGACTAATAGTAATAGTATTGTCGGTTGCTAATCCTTCGATTTGTTTTAGGTATTTTAGAACCAATTATGTAGATTTGGCGAAACACTTTTACAGAAAAGAATTGAATTCTTATCATTCCTTAAAAGAATGTTTTGGCACTGTGTCTTTTACTCTGGATGAATATACTCCGATCGTTTACCATCGATCGTTCACCATCAACGATTGATGACGTACATCAGTTGCTGTGGCTTCTTCGATTTGGCTTATACATGCTACATGCTAGTGTCGTTAATGTAGTTTTTTGTAGCATTTGGAGATGGGTCGTAACATTCTCTTGTAACTCTTGAGACAGATGACGCAGTCGAATTTTTGCAATGATTCTTTCTCTCAAATGAAATGTCCTTTGTATTTTATTTGGTATTATAACTGTAAACAAAATTTTTTGCTTACATCAAGCTAATTGAATGATGAAAATGTAAATGCTTGTTAAAAGCATATAATATGACAGGGTTTCAAGTAATATATATAAAATGTGGAAAATGAGAAAGTATTTAGAAATCAGGATTATGTGCTCCAAGTAAAGTACTACACTTCAGTATTCTTTTAGTTTACTTTCATAATTAGGCTTAATAAATGAGAAATCAAGAAATTCTTTTGTCCTTGTTGAGTTAGAAGTAAATTATATGTTTTGTATATATTCTATTATATTGGTATTAGTGTACATAAATAATATATAAATGTAATTATTAATTTTATAAAACTATTCTTTTTATACATAATACAATTTAGCGGTCTATCATTTTTGTTTGAGCGGATTATTAATTTTTATACATTGGTTTTATTTTTCATAATTTAAATAATATATAATTTTTCTTGTTTATTTGCTCGTATTAAATATTACCCAATAATTATTCGAAATGAATAAAAATAGCTACGAAAACGAAAATTTTCTTTGCTATTTTTTTCATCTACGTTTCTAACCGTTATCATTGATGGAGGGAAGTTTCTACAGCATTATATTACGAGCTAAACTAAAGTGATTTATTTGTTTATTCATCATTGTATAGCCACTTCTTGAATGCGTTATATTTGGACCTTCAATTTAATTCCAATTTTTGACAGTTAAGAAAACCTTCTGTGGTTTGAACTGAACTGAGAAACTAAAGAGGAAAATTGTTTGTTAAAAGCTTACAATCAGCTACCTTGATTTAATTTGATGATCAAAATCTTGATTTTTTTCCCTTATTTTTGTCACTATGCCTACATATATCACTAACAAGGTGGCTGTAGCCACTACACAGAAGTACCAAGGTTACCAGATATGAAATTTTGTCTCCAAAACAAGCGGTATCCTTTATACACAGAACGCAATTATTTTAAATATTTTATTAGTTTAAAATGCATTAAGTTTTGTAAACATTGTATCAAAACGCGAAAAGCAACCAAGACAATTCATGACTTCGCGATACCTTGGAGCAAATTATTCTTTCGATCCAATGAAATTATTTTAATAGTAGGCAAAGCTAACTATGAGTTAGATTCTAAACCATGAGAAAACATTAAAAGCTAGCATCAAAATTCATTGAAATATTTTCATACAAATGAATACGTGGACTTACAAAAATATGCATATCTTACCAGTGTAAAATTGAAAGGTTAAATATGGGATTTTTTTACATAGTTGGCATTTACACATTTATATGTTATTATATTTTATTATTATCTTTTAATATCAAACCTATGTCACATCATGATAAACACTGAAAATATGCATAGAGTTTGTTGGGAAATTTTGCATTAATTATTTAAGGGTAGAAAGCAATAACATATTAAAATTTTTAAGTATATATTCTTACTGACACTATGCCAGTGAAACATTTTATGTGATAAAATTTTATTTTGAAGTATTATAAACAGTGCTACTGTTATTAATATTTTATTTTTATTGAATAATGCAAATTTTTACAAAACCGCCGCAGGTTCATTCCATTCCTCATGATTTTCAGAATTTATGGGAATTATATACTATGACAATCTAATTAGGTCATAATTAAGTTTCTCTGTTTCTTAAGATACAAAGTTGTACAGTATAGTTATGTTAATATGTGATTCAGTTTCAAAATAATTTTTTCTATGCCAAAAAGATGCAAAATATCAATTCGCCTGTTGTTTTACAGATAGAATATTAGACCCAATTGTCTGAAATGTATTTCTGAGTTTCAGTTCGGGATATTATGCTGATACTTGAAAAAATTGTCCCATAACCGATATGAAGTGCCAATTACAAATATGCAGTTGCCTCAAGCCATTATAGACTTCATAGTATGAATTTGATCCAAATATTTAGTATGAAATCATAGGGGATTGAAAAATTAAAATGAGACTTTGAGTTTACAGAGTATTTGACAATTTTGGAAAATAAAAATTAATTTTTCTATTACCGCTATACATAAATCCAGCAAGGTATCTATATATTGAAAACCATTGCATGTTATATATAAACTTTAAGTCATAGGGAAATTAAACTACCATCAGAAAATGAGCTCCTGGCAAAGTTGCTAAGACTACTACTCAATATCGATATTAACATTTGCAGGAGTGAAAAAATTGAGGGGGAAAGCACCCAGGACAAAATAATTTGTTTCTTCATTATTCAGTAAATCAGAGTAGCAAAATTGTGTTTGTCAAGTGTTTGCGCATCTGTCCTGTACCAAGCTCAGAGTTGAGCTCTATCAGTTTGTGGGGTGGGAAGTCATTTTAAGACCCCGATACTTGTCCTGATGGCTATTTCATATGCGATGACCACTTCGCTTAGGTTGGGACCTTCTTAATGTCCTCCTTGAGTGAACACGATGGATCAGTTAGTATATTCAAAGTCAATCGAGTTTCTTGTGTTGAAAATGACTTCATCCATCACTACAGAATTGGGGACATGGAGCGATACTCATCTCAGACAACACATTGTTGTAAAAGACGAAATATGTAAGTCATTGTCTGGAAGAAATCATTTTTCATGAAAACGCCGTGCCTATATTACCGATCTTGAAACTGGCAGGTCTCAACTCTGCGCTAGGTACAAAGAAGTATGCTGGTGCAACAACTATCATTCTTGAGAAAGATTTCTTTCAGAAGTAAGGCTCCATAAAGCCTAGGTTTTTTTCCTCCAGACATTCATATTTTTTTGTGATTTCTAAATGGTATCTGAGGACAATGATTTAACTTGGACAAGTGCAAGACTATTCATGTCTGCGGATTCATCAACGAACCATTTCTTTAGACAAATGTGGAATGGGTCGTCTTGTCTCCTAATGATTAAGATACATTAATGATTGAGGCAATTACTTTTGAATAAAACATACTTCATTGTCCCTTTGTAATGAGTGTTTGGTTTTTATTTGGTTTTCTTTCATATGTCTATAAAGCAACAAATACTCCATAAATTATGAATTCACAATATAAATGGATAAACTTAATTGCTATAAATCAGATTATGGGGTCTAATAAGTTAGATCTACACAAAATAAGCGAAAAATCTAATATATACTAATTAGTAAATTATTACTTAGTAGATTGTTTAAAAAATTTACCTCAATACTTCAATAATCAAAATAGAAAAAGAATTTATATGATTACTTTTATATTTGGATTAAGCTATTTATTATGGGAAGTTTTCAATGTGTACGATATTAAGGAAATAATAGTAATAATGATTCATTATAATTTAAAAAGTTTCTGTATAATTAATTTAATTAGGATTAGGGTGTTTCTGTTTAGGATGTTTCCATCGTGGAAGAATTTGATGAAATGAATATTTATTAAACCGGAAAAAAATATTCAATACAAGGAATTTTCCCAAATTAACGAAGTTGTATCTTTATGGGAAGTTTCCAGCATACAATACTTTTTACATTGAAATAGTTGTAAAAAATTATCCTTGTATTCCAAAGATATTCGCTGCAATGAGAATTGCATTGAAATTAAGCTATTTAAAGATAAGATTAAAAATCGATTATACTGTTATCTTAATAATAATTTATTAAAATCGTAGAACATTTTATATCGAATATTTTTCGATATCATAAATTTTCCCATTGATATTTCGTGATTAATTTCATATTTCCTAATGAGAAGTTTTATTTCTATAATTACAGTAACGAGAATAAATATTCAGTGAAATAATGTCTAATTAATCCATTTCTCCTTTTACAGGCATATGGTGTTTGAGATTAGTGTCGCTCCATGTCCCCAATCCGGTTGTAGTGGGTGATGCCATACAGCTCCAGTGTGGTTACGATCTGGAAGGAGACACCCTCTATTCTATTAAGTGGTACCGTGACGATGTTGAATTCTTCAGGTTTGTTCCTCGGGACAAGCCGCCTGGACAATTTTTTCCTTTGCAGGGTGTTAAAGTGGACGTGAGTATACACTTTCCTATGTGTCGGCTTTATTTTATTAATTGTGTGGGTAATTCAACAATGGAGACACATTTTCCGTTCGTTGAGAATGTAGAAAGTGAATTCATTTGACGGAAAGTGCAGGGGTGGTAAAAGTGCGCATTAACGTTTTTTTATATAAAAAACTAATTCACAGGTAAAAATCCGAGAAAATTTTAAAAGGTTATAAAATTCAAAAATATTATCCGAAGCAAGAAAGGATTTGTAAGTTTGCATTGATAAATGACAAGAATTTTCAAGATAAGAAAATTAAAAAAGCAGCTGACAGATGGCGCTTATACTGATGATTTATCCGAAACTATGTAAATGAGATAATCGATTATAAATATTTACACTTTTGATCCTGATCTCCGTTGCATGCCATGTCAATGCCTCGACGGTTCAGCGATCAGTGATTGGAAGGGTGACCCTCAATGGGTTGCTGGTGCCTGGTGAGTCGGGGACGTTCTTCTGCTGAAGTGGCATGGGGGTGGAGAGGTGAGTGTTAGATGAGGTGTGACATGGGGTCTTTGTGGATAGGCGATTTTTCCGAATCCGTTGAACTTAAGGCACAGCCTGAGGCTGGACTGCACATGTATGTGTGCTTGGCTGTATTCCATGTAAAAGAACAAGGATGCTGAGTGGGAGAGTTAAAATTTTGTTCGGGATCCTGCTTCACATGAACCAAGAATCAGCGACTGCTGCTTTGCGTTCACGTTCTTTGGAAGTCACAATTTATTGTAACTTCCAAAGAACGTTGCCTTTAACAGCGGCAAGCCTCCTTCAGCTATTTGAGGACTGCATAAGGCAGTCGAGGTAGAAACGCTTTGCTTACATTGCAACTGATATTGAAGCATTAAGATTGGCTGCTGGAATAAGCAGATAGGCTGTCAGATGCTTATACATACCACAGCTTCGGTTTTATTACATTATTTTTGTTATTTCCATACCTTTTTTTTCACTTGTATACGAAAAGGGCCTTTTTAATTATCTTTTTTTCTTGCCTTGAAAACTATACCGAGACCCATCAAAACTGCAAACTTGCAAACCATTTTCCATTTCGATTATTTTATCGGATTTTATGAATTTTTAAAGTGTTTTACGGATTTTTTGCTCACACATTACATTTATTGAAAAGCCTTACTTTGCTCTTCTTGTATATTTCATGAGTTGATTTCGCACTTTAATGAGAAGTCCGAAAACATTTTCAGGATTAGTACATTGAAGTGGAGGGAGACCCTCAACAACGCTCCCCCAGAACCCGTCTTCTGACTTGAAAGAAAGTTGAAATTGAGAAAATATTTACCGTCTGTTTTCTCTCTTTCTCCACCATTCTTTCTTATTCTCCCTCTTTATTTCTTCTCTCTTTTTTACTCTCTCTCTCCTTTCGCTTTCTCGCTCTTTCTCTCTCTTTCACTCCATCTGTTTTTTTTCATTTTAGCTATCTCTCTTTCTATTTCACTCTCACTATATTTTTTTCTCTCTCCTTTATCTTTCCCTTTCCTCTATCTTTCTCTCTCATTCTCACTCGCTCTCTCTATTTTCTCACTGTGCCAGTTATGTTAAAATTTAATAATCATGAAATTGAAAAAGTAATTAGATTCATGATGACTTTTACAGTTGTAAAATTGATAAATAAATTATATCTTATTTCCTTCAATAATAAACTTTGTGAAAAAATTCCAATATTTTTCGATAAATATTTCTAAAATTTTGTTTATTATTAAACTGCAGATCATTTTTTTGATCAACTCTATTATAACTGTAGTTTTCTTATGTCAAATTATATTTTTTACTTCAAATTAAGATCGAAATAATATCAATATGTCAGAAAGTCTCTATATATAAATGTGAGACTCCCAATATTGTAACACATATGCTTTGAGTTTTTAAAATAACAAGTGTAGATTTTAGGTTTTCGCATATCAAGAAAACAAAATAATTCCTTTTGTTCCAAAAGATCAGAGGAATGAAAATCCCCAATTATAATACTTAAAACTGTTAATTACAAAAACACATTTTTTAACAAAATTATAGACACTTTATAAATTTAGATATTGCTTCCTGTTACATTTCAATGACTTCCCGTCTAGCTATAAATGGCTTCATTTTTTAAATCAGATTTGTAAATTTAAATATAGAAAAAAGTATCTTTTATAAAATTTGCAAGTAATATTCTTTTTTTAATAAATCAAAATAACATCGGTATATTATAGCGGTATTTAAATAATTTTTTATTAAAAAAATTATTTTGTAGAATAAAATATAAATACTGAATGAATAAATATTTGTTCTTTCATACAATAACTATTTAAAATATTAAATGTTTTCCTTGATACTTTTAGAATTGTTTTTGCCACGTTCAAAACTTCTTTTTCAGTATTGACCTTATGTAATATGATTAACACATTTATATCTCTTCTTTTTATTAATTAAAATGGTACCAGACATTATTATACTCTTTCAGATTATTCCATGACAGACTATCATGGAATTATCCAGAAGAGTATTATTTTCTCAATAAGAGTTCAATTGGAAATATCAAAATTAAAACAGCACAATCAAAAAGATAATTTTTCAAGACAATAATAAAAATGTTATCATTATTATTCAGAAAATGTTTTTAGTTTGACGTATAAACATCAAAACAATGAAAGTTCAATGATAGTTCATCCAAATAATCCGCAAGAGTATTTTAATTCCACAAAAATAGTTTTCAGTTGGAACTATAAGTATGAAAGCAACATAATTAGAATAACAGTTTTCGAGACAGTCCAGAAGAGTATTTTAGTTCCTCATTTGCAGCTTGTATTTGTAAATGTAAGCATTAAAGAAACACAATTAGAATGTTAGTTCTTCCAGATATTCCAAAAGAATACTATTGTTCTTCAGAAAATTTTTTAATTCGAAATATAAGCCTCAAAACAACATAGCAGAAAGATGTACCAGACAGTCCAGAAGAGTTGTTTTGTTCCGCAATAAGATTTCAGTTGGAAATATAAGTATTAAAACAACACAAATAGAAAATGATAGTTTTTCTAGATATAGTCCAGAAAAATATTGTTTTATTCAGAAGAACTTATTGGTAGACAGCAGAGTTTGTTTTGCAGAGGAATTATAATTACTTATATTTTTTCTTCAGGAAATGTTTTCAGTTGGAAATATAAGTACAAAACAACACAAACAAAATGTTAGTCATTCCAGACTGTTATTTTCAAAATGAAGACGGATAATAACAGATAATGCAAAATGAATGTTGTATCTTCCCCAAAACTTCTCACGCCTTGTTTTTAGACGCTCAGACACTGCTCGCTGGAGAAGACTCGAAGGCCATTGTTGCGGAGGGAAGTGGAGTTTGAGTAATGGCCTCATCCTATTCATCTCGATTACTTCACGCGGCCCTAATGGAAATTTATAATCCTCTCGCCGTTCTCTGTAAATAAGAGGAAAGTTTTTGAATGAATCGTCCTCGAAGGGGGCAGCACAAATCAATGCATGTTTTGAACGCTTCAAAATTTTCTTAACACCTCGTAAAGGAGCGAACGCTGGAAAATGATCCATTTTTATCTTCGCATGCCAGCCTAATGCTGATTAAAGATCTTAAATCACGCATTTCGGAGGCTCTTAAACGAAATATTGTTTCATGGAAATATTGTTCCGTCAAGTGAGACAATGGATTGCCTTGATAACGAGATGCGATGATGAAGCGATTGTAGATGCTCGTTTGGGGAGTTAATGTAGTTTCTTTCCTTTCCCGTTTTTTTTCCTGGATAATTTTTCCCAGAAAATAAAAGTCTCAAAGAAAATCAGAATTCAAACTCAAAATACGATCTATTAAATGAAAACCTTTAGCGTTGAATACGATTTATTGATTCTTTTAAGTAAATAATAAATATATTTCAGTTTTTGTGATATCATTTAGATTGATATGGATTTCTTTTTTGTAGTTGAATTTATTTATCGAAATGCGGTATAAAATTAAAACTGATACATTTCAGTTGTATGAAGAGTCCAATCTGTTTTGTGCAGTTTTTATGAGCGATGTATGAAAATTTCAGTCAAATTTGAACCTAATGGATGAAATTTTTAATATAAAGGAAAGGAATTGTTTGGGCATTTCTTTTTTTTTTCATATATACATATTTCATTACAATACATACATATTGTGTCAGTCTGTTATACTGCATATGTACTGTTACCCCAAAACAAACTAGATTTATATATTCAATACTTTCGAGTTCTTAGTTTTTTACATGTCTCTATAATTTTTTTAATCACTATCTTTCTTCCTTGCGCTACCTTTGCTAAGTTCGATGTTCTACTTTGCCTCCTATCGCTATCTTGACTGTCTTGCCTTTGATTTCATTTTGAAATGAAATTCCTAGTCGTTTCATTGCAATGGAAGGACATAAAAGGCATCAGCGAATCGTGATGTCTTTTATGTCATTCCAATTTACCGCATGAAAAGTACATTTTAATTTGGTTGTGAAACCTATTTCTTAGAGATGTTGTCTTAAAGTTTTGTACGATCTTTTTTATGCGTTTCCTGTTCTGATGGTCCCATCCACGACACAAAAGTAGGTTTGAGAGAATTGTAGTTAAAGGAGAAAAGATCTTCAATGCTTTAAAATCCATTTTCAAAGATATGGAAAAAATCAATGCATTTAATTTAATTAAAAAAAACAGTGTTCCTGGGATGAGAAGTTAGTAAAAAGTTTCAAATTTTTAGTTTTAAAGTTTTTGATAAAACATTCCACTATGCGATGTTTGCGTGATGAATGACATCACATGACGAATGAATGCGTGATGAATGACATCACATGAACATCACATGACGAACGAGAGATGCGTCATCGTGCTTCCTACAGCAGCCAACGAACTCACAGACGTTTCCTTGAAAATGTTACCTAACTAATTTGTTTCTTGACTCCAATAAAATGCAATCATTGACGGTTAGAACAAATAAATATTCTCTTTTCTTTCCAAACATAATTTGTTACTCGTGTGAATGAGAAAATCATATAATTTGAAAAATTTATAAATTTAAATGATATCTAAAATCGAAAGAGTGCATTCAAAACAAATTCGGGAAAGTAAACAACAGATCATATGTTAAGAACAAAAACAAATTTAATAAACACAACGGTACACACACATTGAACAACTTACACATAAATTCAAGGCAATCAATTATATTCTAGAAATCTAAAGGAACTTATAGTTCCATCGAAAGGTTCGGAAAACCTCCTCCCTCATTCGAAACAAAACCTTAAAGTGTGATGAAATCATATGTAATAATAGGCGTGACCGCGTCATCCATTCAATCTTTTTTCTTCGCACCCCTGAGCTCTTTAGAGAGTTCACTCATTAAAATTTTAAATTGAAGGCTAATATTAATAAACACCTATAACACACACAATGATTAAAAATATGAATTATAAAAATTGAAACTAAAATTACTTGCACATAAATGACAACATCAATAAATTCAAAAAATGTATAAAAACATGCGACTCCAATAGACAAATTATAAATCTTTCATATAAGATTCAAAAGACTGCTTATGTTTACTTTCAATTTTGATAATTGTATTAAAAAGTAAAGTTTTGTGAATTAAAGTCTCTAAAATTATAAAAACTATTTATAATAGTTCTAAAGTTTTATATTTATTTTCGAGGTGAAATTTGCTGAAATAACAAAGAAATGAAATAAATTTAAAGTTCTTACAGCTCAAATTTAAGGTTCCAATTAAAGTTCAAGAAAAGGTAAAAGTGTTTATAGTTTCAATGTGTAGGGATGTTGTGCTGCTCTTTTTAACAGTACTTTAGCAGATTTTAATTAGTTAGAACAAACTTTGTTATCTCGCTCAATATAAGTATTATCGATTCTGCCCAGTTTCCAAAGTAATTTATTCTTGATGTTATATTTATAGCACAACCCCAACTCTTAGCTCACTTTGAGGATGAGGATTCTTCAGGTGATGAACAGTTTTCAGATCCAGGAGGCTCTGCTGTTTCCAATTTAGCCCCAATCACTTCATAAGCAGAGTCTGATTTTTCTTTCTTTTCAGCAATGATGATATACATTACTGGCCATTAAAATTGCTACACCAAGAAGGAATGTCAATAACAAAACGATATTTATTGGACACATACATTATAGTGGAAAGAACAAGTGGTTAGATTTACAGGAAATTAGAATGTATAGATCTTGAGAAATCAGTACCCAGAGCAGCCACCTCTGGCTGCAATAACAGCATTTATCCGCCTAGGCATGGAGTCAAACAGAGATTGTATGGCATGTACGGGGATCTCATGTCCATGCAGCCTCAACACTATGCCACAGTTCATCGACAGTAGTGGATGGTGAGTGATGGAGTGCCAATCGCTCGGCAACCATTGACCACAGGTTCTCAATTGGTGACAAATCAGGAGAACGTGCTGCCCAGGGTAACAGTCGAACCTGTTATGTATCAAGGAAGTTCAGAACAGTACGGGCAACATGCGGTCTTGCATTATTCTATTTAAACAAAGCATTAGGGTGGCCTCGAAGATAGAGCAAAGCCATGGGCCTTAACACATCGGAAATGTAACGGTTGCTGTTCAATGTGCCGGTAATGCGAACAAGAAGTGATCGAGACGAGTATCCAATGGCACCCCATACCATCACTCCAGCAGATGGACCAGTATGGCGATGTCCAATGCAAGCTGGCAATGCGCATTCTCCACGATGCCTCCAAACACGGATGCGGCCATCATGGTCCTGTATACAGAACCGAGATTCATCTGTAAAGATGACGTGATGCCATTCCCGCGTCCAGGTTCGTCGTTGATCACACCATTGAAGGCGCTCCTGTCTGTGACGCAGTGTTAATGGTAGCCGAAGCCATGATCGCTGTGCAGACAATCCATGCTGCTGCAAACGTCGTCGAACTGTTCGAGCAGAAACTTGTTGCCTTGCAAATGACTGCATTTCTCGACTCAGGTTTCGTAACGTGGCTGTACGATCCCTTGTGACCATGCGGATAAGATGTCTGTCTTCTCTGCTGTTAGTGATGGGGGGTCGCTGAGATCCGGCATGACGTTCCGTATGATTGTCCTGAACCCATCGATTTCATATTCTGCTAACAGTCATGGGGTCTCGCCTGACGCGAGCAGCAATATTGCGGTACGATAAACCGAAATCCCGGTAGGCTATAATCCTTCCTCGATTAAAATCAGACACGTGTTGATAGGCATTTCTTCTTCTTACACGAGGCAGTACAACAACTTTCTTTGCCGAAAACAACGTTGAAACGGAAATTGAGTGTGAGAAAACTGCTGTCAAATCTCTGGTTTTATACACATTGTAGATGTCGCTACTGTCACCTGCTTTGTATGAATGCGCTGAAAATCTAATCAGTCGCATATCACAGCGAGTTCTACCTATCATACAAATTTCACGTGTGTGGTGTGCCGCTTTCCTGGTGTAGCAATTTTAATGGCCAGTAGTGTATTTTATCCATTTTCTATCCGCCCTCAATCGAAACAAAATCTATAGTGCGATGAAATCACACATAATAACTGGCAACAGCGTCATCTATTCTAACTTTTTTTTCAGCTTCGAATATAATTGCGTTTCTGCATGAAGAAAGTGATAGATCATCAACTGGTCATTAAATACCAGTTCCAGAGCAGAAACTCGCCTTACAGCAATCAGCGTTCCAGTGAGCACTACTGCCAAACTTATACTTGTCGTCTCAGTAGTAAAATTTAATTTAAAAAGTTTTTATTAAAGCACATTTGATAATCGTAATCTTTCCAGTGACTTGTACATTTGATTTTTTCCGTGCGGAAAATAAGTAGCTTGTACCTCAAATTTCACAAAAAATGTGTGTTTAAGAAGAAAAACTTTCGAGTAGAAGTAGAGAGTTTTTTAAAAGTAACCAGAAATATTATCATAAACCAATATTTGAAGATACTTTAAGTTTGATTGATCCACAACATCATTTTTTGTACATGATTCAACCAGGTGCTGCATTTTAAAGTGGATTTCA
The DNA here is from genome assembly GCA_037975125.1 of Latrodectus hesperus. Classification (NCBI taxonomy): domain Eukaryota; kingdom Metazoa; phylum Arthropoda; class Arachnida; order Araneae; family Theridiidae; genus Latrodectus; species Latrodectus hesperus. Next base: position 54,876,830 of record CM075856.1, read on the forward strand.
AACCACTCGAAACTATTTACTATATTCCTGACTTTTCATGGCTTCCTTATGTCTTGCAGCATTCTAATATTGGTAAATCTCTATTGATTGTGTAAAAACCTCTTAGCTTATAACCATTTGAATATCCTGCTATCATTTATAGATATCGGAAAAATGCATCATTTTCTGAACAACTTCCTTATTAAAATGCTTGAGTGAACTTTTCACTTGATGAAAATGTGTTTGGCTTTAAAGTGAGAATCTATTCATTGATTGTGTTAAGGGATCACAGTTAAGACAGAATTTTGTACTCTGTGGAATTTGCAAAATTCGGACTCACATTTGTCTCCAACCAACTGTAGATAAACATTTGTTTGCATTTTAACTCATTTTAACTAATATATATAATTTATTACAATTTATAATAAGTTGTGTAGGATTGCTTAAAGAATAAATATTTGAACACAAATATTTTGTATTAGTATGATATTTAGTCCACATTAAGAATAATACTTAAATTGATAATTGTTAGGTATTTGTCATTGATTTTTACTTTCTATTTTACCTAATATTGATTTTAATGAGTCACTCTTTTGTCTCTGATGCGTTAACCATTTCAAATATTCAATAGTTGATACCCATTTATAACTTTGGCATTATGTTCGTGACTTAAAATTGCTTTGAGTACATTTTTGTACAATTTTACTTAACATGCAATATGAATGCCTGGATTTGCTTGGACTTTTTATATTCGGTATTTACATTGTTGGAATATCGCTCAAATTTTTGTTTTCTCATGCTTCGCAAAATATGAAACGAAAACAAGCTCAAAAGGACTGCTACACAAACTATGAAGCAAGCTTCTTTTATATCATTCAGCCAAGGACTGCGGTGCATCGTGTGAGCAAGCGTCTTGAAGCAGACCTCAAAACAGAAGATAAGGAAATGCAATAACCTAAAATATAGCTAAAATTATGGAAATCACGTTTCTGGTTTTTTAAAAATTTCAATTAAAAACTTTATTTCCCTTAGTTAAACAATTTCAATGTGGCCAGATACAAAACTACAAATCTGTAAGTTAAAACTACTTTACCAGATACAATAAACTAATCAAAACAATAGATAATGTCTGACAATAGCAAGTGTTTTCATGAAAAATAGTCTCGTGACAAATGGAAATGAACAAAATGGAACGAGTACGACTTCATTTCATCGGAAGATCTTTGAAGGGCAAAGAAAAGCGGCAAATTTTTAGTTAATACTTTTTTAAGCAAACAATCGTTTAGAAGCTCAGAAGATCGTCTGACAGCTCCAACGGATCGTTTGCTTTTTCAAGAACTACCGGACTTATCGTGGGAGGACTTCTAAGAGATTGTGCCACACAGAAAAAGAGCTCGCCATCAGAAATTAAATGGAGTGGAAACCCCTTCTTCCCGGCCGCCGACTCCAGCTGCTGAATATTTTCTTAGCGTGCTTCGGTTGACAACGACTTCGGGGGAGGGGGGATTGATTATTATTCCAGGATCGGGAGAGTTTTCGCTTGGGGTTCATATTTCAAGCCTCAAAGCTACGAAATAAGAGAAATATTGCGATATTTCATCAAAAATTTGAGATGTGAGATCCAATGAGGATTATATTTTTTATATATATAAGTTACCATTAAAGAGTTTTATTCATTCATTTCATGGGATAACTAGGCAAGGCAGCTAAAGTATAAAAGAACTCCTTACTTTACTTAGTTATTCTGTGCAGTTATTCTATGAAATAACTAATGATAGACCATTAAAGTGAAAAATAAACAATTTCAAAGTTATGTTAATTAATCTCAATAGCTAAAATATCTCGAAAAATACACTTTATCCCTGCTCCCGATGATCAATTGATAAATCATAAAGAAAATCGAGGGATCTATAATTTATTATTGCTGACATTATTTAAATAAAATACACCGCCTGAATTCCATGCCCAGAGGAACACCCGCAGATCATTGCAGAGAGCGGGATTAAAAGCAGCCAAGGACCGGTTCAGTGAACTTTCGAGGGTCGCGTTTCGTACTTTAACGACCAAGTATAATCGTTATATTCTATGGAACATGTACGTAGTTAAATCCTAGAATTAAATAACTCTACATGCTTTAACTAACTTGAATTGTTATTTTATGAAATACCGCATTATTCTATGAAATAATGGATTTCGCACACTTTTTAACGTAACATATATAGAAAAAAATACAAATGGATAAACTGATAATATTTTTGCTTAAAATATTGCTCTTACCATAAAGAGAAAAAAACTTTTATGGTGCAATTAATTTTCTCTGATTTACTATAAGATTCCCCCATTTTTTTTTTTCAAAATTGATCAAAAAAATAACAAATTTACAAATTACGTAAAAATAATTTAAATATTAAACTACTTTAAATAATTTGTATAAGTTTCTTATTATAAATACATTTTTACATACGGTTATTTTTATAATGCAGAAAATAAATAAAATAATTTATACGTAATTAATCCGATTTGTTCCAAATTTTTAATATAATTTTGAAAAGATACTTTATCCTACTATTTTATAAAGCTTTACATTGTAAAAAATTAAGGTATGTGTGTAAAATCCCGGTGATTATATATATATATATATATATATATATATATATATATATATATATATATATATATATATATATATAGAAAGGTTATCTCAAATTCCTCTAAAGAAATTCTTCAGGACATATTTAATCAATATTTAATTAAGAAGATGAAAAATTTAAAGCGTCCAGATGTTTTGTCTTGTCGTTTTCATTTTGCTTTTTCTTCTATTATAGAGTCCACTTTTAGCTTGAGTCAATGGAAAACGTTTCAGTCTTTATATAAGAAATCGTTTATTAACAAATGAACGAACCCCTTTTGGTTAATAAAAGTCAGCAGTAAGAAATGGTGGATGAATATCTTAGATAATAATACTATGAAAACTCTTGTTTGGCACAGTATATTTGCAAACATGACGATGTTTTAAATTCATTATTTTAACAATAACAGCAAAAGGAGCTGTTGAAACCAATAAAAAACCTAAAGAGCTATTCAATTCTTACTCTTGGCTCCGATATTTCTGAGAGCAGTGGAAACAGCGGTACTGAACCGCACCCCGGCCCCCTTGGACCCAATTTTCAATGCTCCAATGTCACTATCTTTTCAAGTTAAGTTCCATATCATGCTCGTTAAAGTAGAGAAATAATCACTATTGTTTAAAGAAATTAATTGATGAATTAGACTTCTAATGTTAACTTTTGGGAAGAATTTTAGCAGGATTCAAATTACCCGTGGATCTTTCCACTACGATCGCAAATTTTAGTATTACATGATTGAGGTGAGTTCACATAGTGAATTATTTGTGATCACGTGCATTGCCTTCTCTTTCTCGGTAAAATTATAGAAATAGTGTGGGACTTGAACTCAAATAAATTAAAAATTACAACAGAATGAAAGTACAAATTTTAATAAAAATGACGGAAGCGATTAAAATTTACAAATATCACTAAAAATAACTTTTTTCGTACGTGAGATTACTTTCAAGAGAGAAATCTATTATGTGCGGAGCCGACATGTTTGACATCGTCCACTCTGCTTTACTTTGATGCTTAGTGACGTCAGGAATTAGCTTGGGCTTACCGCCTCTTAAAAAATTGTAGGCACCCACCGACAAGAAGGAAATCTAAAAGCTACGAACGTTCTTACTTATGCAAATTTGCCTAGGAAATGTAAATGCAACCTTTCGCTTCATCGTTTAAGAAATGCTGTATTTAGATCACTCATTCTGAAATGCGCGTTCATGTCTCTAGACTTGGAGGCCAAATAATCCTTTAGCGCATTTTTGAATTTGACGAATTTTTCGACAAACCTTAAAATCTGGATTTCTTATTATGGGAGAAAGATTGAGAATAATATGTGTTCATCATCGTTCTATTTTGGCAACGCTTGTTATCGCGAATTAATTTTGAATATTTTGTTTCAATTTTCGAATTTTTCATTCAAGTTCTTTTGAAGAAAATTCAAGTAAATTTACCTTTTTAAAAATCAAAATATTTCGTAAATTTTTTTTAAATTAGATTTTAATTTTCTTTCGTAAATGAAAAATCTTATCAAAAAATTTTCCAACCTTAGTCTGTATAACTCCCGGTATGAATTAGAACCTTTTGCTTTAACTTAGTATTTACATTAGGATTCTAGGGAGGATAGTTCAAATAAATTTTCTTTTTAGAAATAAAAATCAAAATTTTTCATAATTTTATTTGTTTTGTATCATTGATTAGAGAGATTTATTTACTTTATCGAAAAGAAACAATGAGGTAACAATTACTTTAGTTTGGTAAAAATATATTTCCAAAATATTTTTAAAAAAACGCAGAAGATTATACGGTTTGCTTATCCCTGAAAATTTTCTTTTCAGGAATCAATTCCATGAGTTGTTTTTAATTTCGATGCAGAATTCATTACAAAAAGAAACTGTGACGTAACAATAACGTCATCTTGTCGAATTTTTTTATCTCCAAAACACCAAATGTGTTGTACTGCTTCGAGAAAGGCCTCCGCGATTTTCAGGAGGCTTTCATGTCGACACTTCATTTTCACTAATGTAGGGTTTTCAAGAGATCCCACTTTTGTAAAAATTTATTTTTATCAATAAATTGCAAGATCGGCTGATTCACGGTCAGAGGGATCAGTCTCATCCCACATACGCTGGGCTCTGTTCTCTGAAATATAACCTGTGAACCTTCTGGGATAGTTTTGTTTTTAATTTCTCACTCTGATTATATGTGGTCAATGTTACTGTTTAAGTTGTATGCACACCACGCTCTATTATGAATTTCAAGTTGAGAAAAATGATGTGAGCCCAGAAGTGTCCTTGCGTGTTGACACTTCCACCCACCTGTTTCTCATGAAGAGGGTGTTTGTGCGCGCGGTGCCCTCCTCCTTGATGCGCAGCGGAATGAGAGAGATTAAAGTGCCATCGATTTTTTAATAGAAGGGGTGCCATCGGTTTCCTATAATAGGAGGGCGGGCTTCAAAGAGAAAAGTAAATAAATAAAAAACAGAGACACTCCAAAGAGAAAAATGTGATCTGACACTTTTTATCAAGTGCTTTCCCCCCCCCACCCTCCGATCCCTTATTTGAAGTGAGACGGGAGTGTTTCAGACACGAACAGGTTTCTTTCATTGTTTTCCCTTTCTCCTGTAGATTTTTTTCCCCCACCAAAAAGGGAAGGAAAGTAGTTCTGGAACAGTAAAAGATTGCTTTTTCAGTATTTTTGCTCTTTCTCCGTACAATTGTGAGAGCGGATCAGAAGTGTTTATTGTTTTTCAGGTGACTTTTTTCTTTTAAACTCTATTCCGTATTGCGAAGATATGAATTAAGAACTTTTTTATTTCAACTTTCACTGAAAAATAAAAGTTCTACTAAAACTTGCTTTTGTGCGTTTTTTTTTTTTTTTTTTTTTTTTTTTGTGCAATATATATAAAATTTTCTATCAGATTGGAGCATAATTAACAAAATTATTAATGAAAAAAGAAGCGGTTAGTTTTTTTTCTTTCGATTTTTCATACGTATTTCATCATATTACATAGATATTGCGTCAGTCAAGTATATTAAGCATGTATTGATACCTCTGAAATTGAAAGAAAGATTTTCAATTTCAATGGGGTGAAATTTGTTTGAAAACCGAGATCTCAGGGGAAAAGGAAAAACACTCGAATTGTTTAAGTCTTTTAAAATTAATAAATTTCAAGTAATTATAAAATTCTGCTGTGAAGCTGAATATTGTTTTATTAATCTAATCATTTCTGAATCATCAATAAAATCAATTTTGTAACCTAACCTAATTACAAAGGTTTTGTTTAACTGTTTGTTTCCCGGTCATTTATAGCACATAAGGTGTAATTAGATCTAGATCTATAATTTAAAATGAATTCTGAACCACCATAAAAAAAAAGATGACATACGAACCCACTAACCGCTGACCCGATGTCCTCAGAGCTGACCGGTTGGCTGCCTGTCAGCTCTGCCGCTGGCGAGTGGTGAAAAGTTTTTACGAAACAATCGCCAGCAACGACAGCTTAATTAGAATAAATTAATTGCAATAATTTAATTTCAAACTAAATGACAATTTGCCTTTCAATGTGTTTATGCTTGATTTTAATTGGATTTTTCGACTTTTCTTAATTACTTTTTTAGAAACATAATAAAACTCCTACACAGTTAAGAGAAATGAAGCATAATTTTGAATGAATGGGAATGGATGCGAGTATCTTACCGACGGCCCGCTGCATGCATGTGTGTTTCAAACTCTTTTTCTTTAAAACTCCATTAATTTCTCTGCACTTCCTGAACAGTTTATACTAAGACGTACAAACCAAGATAATTACTTCAGAAATAACAATATTAGACAGAAAATAAATTTTAAAAAATTGTACAAATAATAGATAATGAAGAAAAGGGAATGTTTTCGAAATACAGATAAAATAAAAACGCGCAAAACCCTGTTTTTGTGCGTTCATATTTATACCATTGCATTATTTTTGTGCAGAACAAGAAAATTTCAGCTCAATTGGAATATAACTGACAAAACTACTAATAAAAATAAAATAGGTTGATCGTCCTCGTAGTTCCTTTAAATGTGTTTCATCACATTGCATAAGTGCATTGCCTCTGCCGATTAAGTAACATGTATAGTGTTCCCCAACACAAACTAGATGTGTGTATCCAGTGTTTTCAAGTTCCTGGTTTAGTGCTGGTCAATATAGAATTTTTCTTATCACTATATTTTACCTTTCATTTAAAATTCTTGCGTTATTTTTGTTAAATTCGCGTTTTGTTTTGCCTGAGCGTGGCATCGCTACCCCTGAAGGAACAGACTTCGTGCCTTGATTTCGTTTCAGAGACCAATTCGTAGTTATGTCGTATGGTGCTGCCTGATCTTCTACGTGATTTTTTGCGCACCCACTATTGACCGCATAAAGGTAGATTTTAATTGCGTTGCAAAAACTATTTTTTAAAACTATTAAGATCTTTTGCGCGATTTTTTTAACGCTTTACTTTATGCAGTCCCTCTCCAAAACAGGATCGAGTGGGGTTAGACAAGGTTCAAGTTGTAGCACCAAGAGAGTCGCTTCATTTTGTTACACCTCAAACATCCCTCCGAATTGGGCGGCTCGCGTCAGATTCCTGGGGAAGCACCTTTAAGCGGATTGTTTCCCGAGACTTCGATCCAAATTTCTTCCACAAAAAATTTTAAATTTCTGTAACTAAAATATTCGCTTAATATTCATAAGTTATACTATATTTAGAAATTGAATACGAGAGATGGCATAAACGATAAGTTTTTATTTAGTTGAAAATAATGAGCATAAAGGCAATTATAATGATCTTTTGTTAAGGCGTCGTTTATTATCCGAAGGTTATAAGCTTCTAACCCCGACGCAGTCAATTTTATTCGCTAAGAAAATAGTCACTCGTGTTCACTAATGAAAGATATAAGAAAAATCATGGTCGCCACACATGCCTTAAAAGTGAAAAAATGTCTCTGAGGGTGGTTAAGTATTGGAGGTCTTCTGTTTGATCCCTGCATCTAAAGCAAAAGCCCAACCAGTATAGACAAACTCTGGACTGGGTCCAGGGAAGTATGTGGATGCGTAAATAGCCGCAACTCGTCCTTTTGAGAACGCGTGCACGTGATCTGGGCGGTTCTGTGTGTCGACTGCTCTGCGCCAACGTCTCATTCATGGAATTCCACAAACAATTGATTGGATTCTTCTTGTCGATTTTCAGTCAAAGTTTATAGCTGAAATTATTATTTATTATGGTCAAATATCCATCTATAATAAATAAGGTTTAAGAGTTATTTTGCTAAAATTCTGTAATAATTTTACTATTTACAAAAAGATTGTTGAGAATAATAACGAAATTTAAATCGCATAAAATTACTAATTTTCGTATAGACTTTACACTAACTTTTTCTTGCAATGAGAGTAAAATCTATGTATTTTTTTCCACAGAAAATAATTAATAGTTGTAAGAAGAAATGAATAAATTAGGTAATATATTTTTAATGTAAAATATTCTTCCACACTTATATATAGAAACAGTAAAATCATTTGATTTATACTACATGATATTGAAAACAACTAGATAAATTTATATGATGAAAAATGAGTAAAGTTTATAATTGAATGTAAAAGTTATCCTTTTCGGGAAGAAAACGCTGTAATATTCTAATGACAGATGTTCTTGAATATTAATTTTACTAAAGTGGGTTATGAATAATATTCAATACTCTTACAACTATTAAAAAACTGTAAGACTCATTTAAAAACACATATTAATTGTATTCTAAAGAAAAAATAAATTAACATATTAAATGTTATATTGTAATCAAATATAAATTAACACATTAAAGTATTAAAATATTCCATGAGTAAATTAAAGTATTAACTTACTGATAATATTAACATATTAAAATAATCATTTTGCCATATTTGAAAAATGTGTACAATAATTTAGAAATTCATAATAAATATAAGTTTAAGCATTTTTTTACAAACATGATAATGTAAGAAACAATATTATAGCCTTGTTTTTGTATCCATAAAATGTTCATTACTGTTAAGGTAAACCAATGTATAAGGTGAATGAGTATAATAAATTTGATCAAACTCTAAGATTCGGGTTTCCAACACATAGTTAAAGTTTTTTATTTATTACATTACATATATTCAGACTTGTATGCTTGATTCTTGAGATCCGCTTGTAAGTATTCGTCGATAATAGGACAAATAGCACAATGACAGATGTACAACCACAGAAGATAACGAAGAAAACACTCAGGGCCACGGTGGGAATCGAACCCACACTCCTACGCTCACAAGTGATTAGCAGAGTGACAGTTAAAGGTTAAAGAACTGAAGTTAATGCTTGTCGTCAAACTGTTGCCAACGAGGAAATGATATTATTACAATTTCACCAAAAACTAGCATAAGACAAATGAAATGACAAATGCATAAGCACATACCATGAATAAAGCATATAAATCATAAATGCATAATGGCTGAAAAGCTGTACCAAATCAAGGACTGCTCATCTTAAAGTTTATCGCTTCCCGAATGCTGCTAAACATCGCCAATGTACCCTATAGGTTGTGTTTTCATAAAAAAAGGAAACCGTGTACTTATATTTCTAAGGCTATAAAAGGTATAAATGGCAATTTTTCTTAGTATTAGGTCTACCGGAAAGTTCTGTCCGCTCCGGTTACTATCAGTTTCAACAAGTATTCAGCTCAACAAACCATTTCCGACCATATTCGGAAATTAGGGTTTGTGTGAAAGTATTCGAGATGGGTGCCACACAAGTTAAGTGAGAAGAATTTGAATGATCGAATCATCATATGCACATCTCTGCTTGCACGCAACAAAATCGAATCCTTCTCGGACCGGATCATAACCGGGGATGAAAAGTGGATTACCTATGAAAACATCATAAGAAAAAGGGCATATTGTGAACCCGGAAAACCTGCCCCCTATACCTCTAAACCGAAGTTGAGCCTGAACAAGAGAATGTTGTGTATATGGTGGGCTACAATACATTTTGAGCTGTTGAAACCAAACGAAAGGCTAAATTCGGAGAGGTACTGTCAGCAATTGGATAAATTAAAAACAGCACTCCAAGAAAAGAGGCCGGCGATGTTCAATAGGAAGGAGATCATACTGCTTCATGACAATGCCAGGCCACATGCTGCTCTGAGGACTCGTCAGAAAGTCGCAGAGCTAGGCTGGGAAATTCTGTCGCATCCACCATACTCCCCGGACCTAGCACCATCTGATTATCACTTGTTTCTGTCCTTACAAAATTTCTTGCAGGGGTAAACAATTCAAGAACGAAGAAGATATCAGACAAGCACTGGTTCAATTTTTGGCCTCTAGAGATAAGACATTTTTTAAAAATGGGATATACAAATTGCCATCACGCTGGCAAGAAGTCATAAATAATGATGGCAATTATTTTATTCAATAAAGTTTACCCAAAGTAAGAAAAAATGTATTCCTTTGTTTCATTCTAAAACGGACAGAACTTTCCGGTAGAACTAATATTTTCAGACTTTTACCCCTTTACATACATACAGAAGCTTGTAAAATCTAAAAGCACCTATTTAAGAGCTATAAGAATCTAAGAGCTTCGAAATAAATTTAAAGTTCATTTTTATGCAATACAAGCTTTGTGTGATTGAGATTTTTTACAATATTAATTAAATAAATATATTTTACATCTTTATAAATTTGATTCACATTGTAATGGTTTCTCCTGGAGCATCACGTTGCAGTTGTTCCACGTTGTATTTTGGAAGACTGTGATGCAAGTCAAATATCCTTTCGCGAACCGTAAGATATCTTCTGATTATTTTGTAAATGAAGGTTTCTAAGATCTTCATTTACAAATATTTCACCTCTTGGGTGCATTGGGAAGAGATGTTGACCTTAAATAAGGCTCGCTATTTGACTCTTATTTGTATCAACTTGCCTACCGAAATGAAGTGAAGCTAGGATTTTATTTGAAAACCACGTTGAAATAAATTAATGAATGAAACAACAAAGCAAGAATGCAATCTGTTTTTAATAAGCGTAAATTGACAAAAATTTGTTTCATTTTTTTAAGTTATAGATTAGTATGAATAGCTTTGACGGCACGTAGTATACAGCTTATCATTTCAAGATAAACCGTTCAAATTACAGACAAAGTGGCGCATTTAGAAATCGCAAAAGAGGATACCCAGAAAACTCGACCCACGTGAATGCAGATGGTAAAACGCAAATTCTATACTTTGTTGTTCAAAAGGGGATCGAACGCGAAACCTTGTGAGTCGTCTTTTACCTCTTGACCATGGTGAGCTTAGATATGCAACCATTTAAATAAAGATGAAAGAAAATTTAAATTCTGATCTTGTATCAAACAATGTCGCATAGATATCTTTTGAGAGCATGGAACGGCAATATGCCCTTGTAACCTCCATCTGGGGGGAACTTCTTATAAACAGTTTGCCCTATTCACGTGTCACCGAAGAAGAACTGCCGAAAAACTCTCCGACACGCAGAAGGCGTCTGTTTTCCGATGCAGCGCGCAGTGGACAGCAAAGCATTTTTAGCGTCCATTGCTTCAACTGCCTTTCGGGTAGATCTTCCACAGATAGTGTTGCGAGGGTGTGAACCCGACAGCCATGAAGCACCCATCCCAGCAGACTTCCAAGGTCCAACATCCAACTCCCGCTGTTTAACAGTTGCTGGGATCGAACTCAGATGCTTCGCTGTGGGGGGCGCTCTTTCAATACTCAGCGAGTCGTACCAATTGTGTGAATAGTCACCCATGGGAATTCGGAAGCAAGAGAATAGAGATCAGAAGTCGGGGATTCGAACCGAATAAATCATTCAGGATTGCGCTCCATGATGAATCAAGTTCGTCACAGCTTCCGCATTCGCGACCGTGTAATATGCAGTCAGGAGAGAAATCTTTGATAAATCGTGGCAAAATATACTTTTTATGAAAGCAAAATGCTCTGCAGCAAAGTTTTAATAAAACTTTACAAAATCATTTACACTACGCATCAGCTCTGGCGTTGGTGATCGCTTTTCTGATCCCGTCTTCACTAGTCCGTAGCGGAGCGTTTTCCCGCGGGAGCGCGAATGGCTGAATCGTTCCTATCAATTCTTCATAAATGAATTACACCAGATAACCTGTCTCTATTCACTTAAAGCTACCGTTTTTCTCTCCGGACGACACGCGTCCGCTCGCGGCCGCTGGAGCGTGACCGCCGCCGCCCACCCTCCGATCAATGTCCGTCCCCAAAGTCTTAATTATTTCGTTTCCTGTCCGAACATGATACGTGAAACCGACATGTACATGCTATCCACATACACGCACGCGCTACTTTCCTCTACCCCCTCCCACCCTCCTTACAGCAGAATCTATCGTTCGATAATGGACCACTTGCGTGACGTCACGTTTAAAAGTCCGAAGCGCCTGGAGATCTCGCTTCTTCTGAAAGTTGTTTCTAACCTTTTGGCAACATGATTAGGGGGGAGGGTCATCGACTTGGATGCGATGTGTGGGAACGATAAATTTTAGAATTTTTGAATCGCAAAATCTTTCCGAGAAGTCAAGTTAGAAGCACTTTACAGAAACGCATTAATTTTCTTATTAAATTCATAAAGATTTATTTAAAGATAGTAAATAGATTTCGAATTATTTTTTTTAAATGTGTATAAAAATTATTGTTTTTACTTTAATGGTTCATTTACAAACGAATGATTTGTGTAATTCATAATAATAGTAATGATTTTCATTATGTCCATTTTATGATTCATTTTCAAATTAAACGTTATTTTCATATAGGAGTAACCCTTGCATCTGATAATTTCCTAATTTTATTTATTTATTTTAAAAAGTGCTTAATCTGTTTAAGAAGTAAAAACAGGAATTTACGTTAAAACCGCACGTTGAAATTCATGTTTAATATGACTTTAATACTTTATTTAACAGCGTTTAATCTGTGCAATAATTAATAAAGATTTTCATTAAAATTGGTGAAATCTATATTCAACATTATTATTCTAATAAGGGATAACTCCAATTATTCGAAACATTCGGGTCACAGTCCCCATTCGGATAATTAAATATTCAGTTTGTTGGATTTTTCGAAAAAATAATCGATTTTAATTAATCATGTCATTTGAAAATGAGTGAAAAAAACTACATATTTTTAAAGAAAAAGGACATTTAATCAATTAATGCAACACTTTTACATGTTAGGCTACTTATAAGTGCGTATGAACTGTGCTGCAGATGAAAGTCATTGCTTGCTGAGCGGTCAGAGTAAGCCACACCCTTTTTCGGACAACCATGTCACCCACCGTATGTGGTCACACTCGTGTTGATCCACTTCAATGTCGGCAAATGCTTGTCCAGCTGATGTCTTTGCATCAACTTGAACAGGGTCTTCTTAATCAACCTTTTCAATTAGTTGACCATCATTTGCAATTTAAAATCCAGTATCTGACTCATAATCCATTCTCCTTTATCTTCAACACTCACTTCTAAGCATCCAAGAATTTTCAAAAGAATGGTTTTCAACTCTCCAATTGACTCTCTCTCTCTCTCGTTCTTATCTTCTCCCTTCGCTTACATTTTCTTCCTTTCTTCTTTTTTTAAGCTATTCTTTTAATTATTTTCCATCTCTTGTCTTTTAAAAATTCTGAAAGTGATTCGGATAGCTTGAGTTTGGATAGTGGAAGTTCTACTGTGCTTTATTCGAGAATGTTTAATCGGTAAAAGAAATGACAAAGGATGATTTACATTAAAGTTGTTCAAGTCCATAAGTGACATTGTTATTTTAAAGCTTTATATAAAAGTGTTTAATTTGTGATAAAAGTCCATATTTTACGTTTCTATTTTAATACATTGTGTTAATGCTGTATTAAAAAATATTTAACCTGTGTAACATACGACAACCAAACTTTATCCAAAAATGTTTCATCTGTATAACAATCAAAGATGAAAATTTGCATTAAAATCATTAAAGTCCAAGTTTAACTTTATGACTTTTATATATTTTATTCAAAAAATATCTAATTTGTATAACAAATAAAAACCATAATTTACATTAAAATCGTTTAAATCCATGTTTTCGATCCTTAATTTAACATTTTCGTTCAATATTCTATTCATTAGTGTTAAATCTGTGTAGCAAATAACAACGACAATTTACATTAAAGTTGTTGAAGTCCACATCTTACATTTTCATATTAAGACCTTATTCACACAAAATATGTTGATAATTGAATAAATAGTAGCAAAACATCATCTTGGCTATAAGTAAAATTTCACTTAAAGTGTTCCTGCAAAATTTCTCCTGCTAGGAAAACTGAGAGTGTCATGGCACACACTGCTCACAGGTTCCTAATGGCTGAAATCACAGCCAATAGTACTACAGATATGAATCGCATCATGTAAGCTTTTCCAGGTAAAAAATAATCTGTTTATCTAACATTTTTTCACTCCAAAACAAATAAATATATTTTTATTTATGTACATTAGAGGAAAATTTAAAATCTGGACTTTTAAAATTTTACAATTTTTTTTTTGGAGTATCTGTTGCAATAATATGTTATTCAATAAAAAATAATATAAAAAAATTATTTATTATTTTAAACATTTATTTTTATTTATTTTATATCAACTGATGTTCATTCATTGCAATTATTATACATATACTTTTATTTATTATACAAATGCTTAAAATAAATCTTTCAACACTAATGCTACACAAGTGTTAACCGTATATACTTCATAGTGTTTAACTTTTGTGATGACAGGAGCAATATTGAATCTAAATGTAGCAAACAGATAAATTAAATGACATTAACATGTTTTTTTAATGTCTAAAACACAACTTGTATAAGCTGTCTGATTTCTAATTTATTCACTCACTATTCTTTGTACCCCTGTTTTTCTTGTTTTAGCATTAAGTAGGAAAAAAAGACATTTATTTTTCCGAAAGCGAAATAGTGAATTCATTGAATGGATAATGAAAGGGGTGAGGAACATTCTTCTTTCAAAAATGCAGAAGTTGCCACGCGGCATCCGGAATGATGGAAAAATAAGATTTCAAGAGCCCGGCCATGTGGCTCTTCCATACTAAATTATCAATATTCACAGTAAGCTGCAGCAGGTACGGGCGTCTTTTTTTTGCTGTGAATAAACTCGCCCATTGCGGAAAAAATAAATAAATTCTGAATCGCAGCTAACATCTGTAAGCGCATTTTTGCCGCACGGAAGGGAAAAAGCGCGCTCTCTTCTTTCAACCCGCGCCCGCAAAAATTGGCTTTTCTGTAGAACGCAATGGATACAAAGGAAAAGAACCTGCAAAGATGTTTTTTCCTTTCGCTCCCTTTTCTCTGGGGAGTTCAGGGGGAGTATTTCTCTCCCTCCCCATGGTTTCATTTTTGTACTCAGGGATTCTTTTTTTTCCCCCTCTTTCTCTCATCAGCAGCTAGTGGGGGTGAGAAGTGGATCTTCCGACCACACGTGGGAGGATTAAGAATCGGATGGGATCACGAGAGGGAAGGTGAAGACATATTTGTCTTTCCTCTCAAAACAAAAGGGATTCTCGCGACGCCCGGTAGGGGGACCGCCTACAAATTACGCAACAATTTCTCGTAAGTGAAAAGTAATTGATCTATGCATATAGCTATTGTTGTTGTCGTGTGCCAGCTAGGCTGGCAACATGGGGTGCGCTGCTCCACTTTTCCAACTGAACCATATTTGGTGTGGAGTCTGACTTCTTCAGTACACACATGCCATAGAAACCCGTTTATAGGGTAGGCAACCATCCACACCTCATTCATACAAGGAAGGGACAAAGACAGGATAGATAGGGAAAGTACATCCATGCCCGAACCGGGATTCGAACCCAGGTCCTCCTTATCCGTAGTCAGGCACGCTGACCACTAGACAAGTTGATCGGCCATATAGCTATTTTTTCCATTGTATGCAAAGTTTTCATTTGTCGAATAAACTCAGCTCAATAGAGTGTAAACTTAAAAATGAATCACTTTCGGTTGGAGGTCACCCGGGAAATAATTCTCGTTTTCGGTTCTCCGCGATAAAGAGGCAGAACACAGTTCTTCGAAGCTCATTCCCACCCACTGTTGAGAACTGGGGATGGAGGAGTGCTTCTGCATGCGCGTCTGCCGCGGTGTGTGCGTGGGAGTTTTCTGGGTTTCCTCCCACGATGTGCATAAACGCAGCCCTCTGTCTATGAAGAGTCCTCCCGGTAGGCAACTGACCAGGCAGATGTTAAAATGCCTTACACAACATTGAACGGTCCACTGGAGGGGATCAAAAAGTAAATGTATTGCAAAAATAAATATGTTTGAAGTTTATATAAAATTGAGTGCAAATAAGTACAGAAAAGTAAATAAAAGTAATTTTGTAGAGAGAGATTCTACTTTAAACTCACACACACAATATTTATTCATTTATAATTTGTAATGTATAGTAAATTCCTTTAAAAGCACTTGCTGAATGTAAAACCGATCTATTTCACTATCCGTAGATCTGCCACAAGTAAATGTTTGCAACAGAATAACAAAATTCAAAAACAGCAAATCGTAAGTGATCAGTTTTTTTTAATTTCTTATTACTCAGTAAATAACAGATTCATGGCAAACATTTGGGGGAAAAAAAAAACTGATGATTTCGGGTGAAAATAATTTCGAACTAGAGAACTTTGATATGACTCAACATCTTTTCCTGGCTTATCTTTATGCATTATTTTAACACCACCCGGCGGACGACTTCGTTGCCGAATGCTTCACTGAGACAATTTAACATCCACCACAAAGTAGGGAGTGCTCTTCACTCAGAGGGGAGTTATTTACTTGTTGCAAAATGGGGAAGTCGTGTGCATGTATATGTATGTATATATCTTGTGTGTATGAATATATATATATATATAGGTACATATATAATTTAATTAATCTTTACAGCAATAAAGGATTCTAGAAACACTAAAGAAGCCTATTTTTAATAGATATGTATCATAGCACAAAAGAAGACATCTCATTTCGACGCTACGTAGACTCCCAGCCGAAGTCCGTTGTAAGACGTTTCAACATCCACCGTGTGTTGCCTCACCGGGTGATCTAGACTCAGTAAGTGTATTCACGTGTTACAAGGGATGAAAGCCGGAAAACTCCCAAACAGCCACTTTGACAGGCGTGCATGGTTGTTTGGACAGAAGCGCAGCATTCATCTCCTGTAATTCAACAGTGGCTTGGATCGAAACCGGACTTTATGTACCGAAGAACTGTATCCTCCTTTTAAGTGACAATGAGTTCACTGGTCTCAATCTGACACTATTACGTTTATATTTTAATTTTTATCACGGCCACTGTATGTTATGTATGTTTGGTACAGATTTCTACTAAAATTCCCATGCCTGTGACTGAACTCGTAATAAAGATAAATCCTAAAGTGGAAAGCGCTTTGACAACCTCATTGAGAAACCTAATAACGAAAGTCCTCTTACAGAAAATGACAACCCATGAGTTTATGGGCTAAAGAGAGTTTTTCTCATGAATAGAGCAAGACATATTCCCATGCTGCCTGGGAGAAAACCAGAATTTTTTCATCCCGTACTCAAACAAATATGAATAGAGACAGCAAATGCTCAGCATTGATCTTTCTGATTCAGTAGTGAGACTCATCGATGCCAGGAAATTCCATTGCAAAGTATGTCCCTGACCTGTGGTGAAGCATAATGTCCAGTGTGCACTTGCAGTGTCATCGAAAGCGTGCGAAGTCATCATTTGCATAGCGATCGGTAGGAAGTGCTGCATCTCCACTTGTGATTCAATAACATTTATTCGAACTAAAACGTAAAGGTTTGAACCGGATGATATCAGAAATATCGTGAATGCTGGAGTCACATGCCGCTGCGTTCAGGCCATGCTGCCCGAGGCTGCTGTTTGTCGTCCACTGCGTCAATTTCTGCCGTTCGGACATTTCACAGTGCAATTCATTGTCGCAAGGGCTAAAAATTGGAAATCTCTGAAGCATCCACTCCGACACACCTCCATGCGAAAGCGAAATGCATATTCCGTCCTCCTTCAGCGGCTGGGTTCGTTTCCGGGAGCTCTTTCTCTGCTGCTCCTCTCCCGCACTTAAAGAGTGTTTTAAATACAAACCCTTTTATATATTTCCAGAAAATGTAAAAATTTACATTTTCTATAAATAATAATTTTTAATACATTTTTATTACATAACATAATACATTACATTTTCTATAAATAATGATTCTAAAATAATTTTGATTTGCATGGATTAATTAGATACATTTAGAAAAAAAGAGAAATACCATAAATGCCATTAGAATGTTAGCAATTTTCACATGATTTAGTAGATTTTTAAATTCTGTCTCAATGTTTATAGTCCTTGATCCAATTTTTTTGAGATTATTTTTCTCAGTTTTCTTATGTTATTTTTCCTCCTGGAGTAATATCCAGTTTTTTTACTTTATTTAATGACACAAAATGATTTGCATCGACAACAGCTCTTTATGAATCAGTTTTCGTAAAATCCAACAATCCATTCGTTCGCTCATTCATATATTTCCTATCAAGACTTTCTTTCCTTGGCACGCCCCCTTCAATATGTCACTGTTACGTCACCAAAGCAAGAAAATACAAATACTGATATCAAAAGAAAGAGAATGAAGTTGAGTCATTCAGTATTGTGCGATTCATTCATTACAAAAGGTTGTTGATGAAGCGATAAACATTTTTCACATTTATCCATTCTATTATTCAAATTTGTTAAAATGAATAGGTCTGCATATTCATGGGATAGGAACTCTTTTATTATCCCGTTGCTTGCGAATATTGGCGAAGCTCTGTAAATATCTACTGTGTTTAAAAAAATGAACTAAGAAGCAAGGTGAATATTCGCAACATGATCATGTACGTACCAACGAGACAGGAAATTTTAGTTCCCTTTACATTATCTGGTGTTGAAACGAGAGACTGCGTCTGGAACAATTAAATGTCCCATTGAAGCATCGCCAAAGGATCCTTGGCAGCTCGCCGTTCACTCTTTGTACACCTGGGATAAGGAGTTCTCAGGACCTACGGAAATGGATTCCGAACCGCAGCAGACGCCCGAATCGGAGCCCACAAGCTGTTGAAGGCTGAACCATTCAACTGCGCCAAAAATAAATTCTCAAATTACAGTTACAAAGCAAGTAAGTTGCTATGAATGAAATAATAAAAATAATACATATGAATGAAAGTAACAAGCACTAAAATTAAATGATTTTCGATATAAATATTTTTTAAAATGAAAAATATAATGAATTAAAGAAATGTAACCACGCTTTTGTTTAATTTCACTTATGGTAAATAACTGGAAATGATTATTTTATCAAAATTATACATAAATTATATATTTTTAGAGAAGGATTATAGAAATATTTTTAAAGAATAATTAATTAAATTACTTTAGGGTGAATCATAAATTTCAATTTTTACTCTAATCTTTACTGAATACATTCGAAAGATTTGATAAATGCTCGATTGCTGATCAGAATCAGATTTTAAAAAAAATTGCAACTTTTTGCGTCATTAAAAAATCAGACACAGAATGTGAGCAATGTAAAGCTTCGCTGATAACTTTACAGGATGTCAGCTTGTCGGACTCAGTGACTCTAACTACTTCAAATTAATTTTTAGCGTCCAAAAGAGAAAATTTCATTTAAGCTTTCGAAATGGCAACTTACTAGATTATTTCAATTGCGCGAAAAATTAGCTGAACACTCGACAACAGATAACGCTTTTATACCAGAAGTAATTGTTCAAAATTCCTTTCGGTATAAATAAATAGCCGCTATTCGCGAAGTTACTACTCTGTCAATGATGGCAGAAATCTTACTAGAACGGTGTCAACAATTTCGAAACCGCTTCAAATTAGAAAAGCGAGCCAAGGTGGTGTATTTTTCATGCTTAAGTTAGAGAACTTTTAGCAAAATAATCCGCAATTAAAGGCATTAAAATCATCGCCTTTTACAAACATTGCAGAGTGCAGATCCCGAGTTTTCCCGCTTCGTAATGAGACCTCATTAATTAAAACAGGTGAGAGGGGTGTGAGGGGCGAGGAAATTCCAGGGTATCGTGTTTTAATTAATTGGTCCCTTTGTGGAATTTATTGGCGATTTTCTTTCCGAGCGACTCTCCAGAAGGCTTCATAACCTGTGTATTGCTGCTGAAAGGTGAAACTATTAGGATGTATCGATTGGGTCTTTGTCGACACAATAATCGCTTCCAACCGGTAAATAAATTGAATCGGCGTTTTATTTTTATTTTAGCAATAGAGAGACTAAAAATATTAGAAAAGTGATTGGTTTCTAATATGGAAAAAAATTTTCAATGAAATGTTTGCTTAAAATTAGGCTTAAAAGAGCTTAAATTTAAGTTAAGTTGAAATTAAAGTCTGGATGTTTTTTAAGTAGATTAGGTTAACTATTTTGCTTATATATATATTATATATATATATATATATATATATATATATATATATATATATATATATATATATATATATATATATATATATATATATATATATATATATATATATATATATATCAATACATAGATACATAGATAGATATATTTCATTGATTATAATTTAGTTCAGGCTTAGGTTTTTAGATTTTACATTAGATTAAAAATATTAAGTGATTATTATTTTAAAAGATATAAATTTTTAGTGTTGATTTAGAAAATTATAGTGGAGAAGAAGTTATTTAGAAGCTTGCAATAAGCATTTACAAGGAGGTCATATTGTGGTCAGAGAAGAGCTCTCCTTCATGCATCTTCTTTCTGTGGAGGCTCAAGTGGAAGATTTAAGGAATGACGGGTGTGAGGATTTCACAGAAATAAAAAATAAGAAGCTGTCAAGATCCATCACTGGGAATGGGAGAGAATTCTGAAGAAGGCTCACAACAGCCCAATGTTGAGGAGGAATTAGTTTTTTTTAACTATTTAAAATTTATATTTATATATTTTTTAAATTTATTTTATACATACAAGTGTGTGTGTGTTTAAATAATTTCATTCTTTAAGTAATTGACAAGACATTAATTTAAAAAAAACTGTAAATATAAATTTTTAAAAGATCTTTACATTGGTTCTTAACAGAAATGTGTGTGTATTGTATTTGAAATGATTGCATGAATCATTTCAGTGTTTATAGTTAAAAAAATTGCATCATATATTGGAATAGTATTACTGTGACCGAGATGTTTTGTAAAAGATGAGATGGAAACTTTTTTTCAAAATAATTCAATTAACCGAAATTTTGATTATCCTAATTCGTTCGTTCGAGAAATTGTAGTTTTATTCTTACTTCAAAATCCGGAAGTTTTATACTGTAGTTTTTCTCAAGATCTTGATAAGTAACTGAAAATGCTCATCAATTACCATCTTCTGTTCATAGTAATTTATATGTTGATGACTTGCAAACGGGGAATTAGACCACATACCATGTGAGCTCCGTTCTCAGAAATGACACCGTGCATTCTGCGCACAACTTTCTATACAGCCGAACGTAACATGTCACGAGGAATATTCTGCACTGTCTTTGTTATGTTGTCCTTTAGAATAGACAAATTTAATACTCCACCAACATAAACGCATGTTCCGGTAACGTGAGAGGCATGGCCACTGGAACTCGTTTTCTTCAGCTGAGATTACTTGTGGGAGCTGTCTACTACTTGCTTTCATAGACCCTGTTACTGGCAGAGTCATCGAACAATACTTGCATTTTGCTTTGATACCTGTGTTTTCTGCTAATTCTCGTTATTGTGAACTACAGCAGCGCCACAAAATGCCCTAACGGTGACTTTTGAACTAAAACTTTTTTTACGGAATTTTTCCCCATGTCTTGATTAGTCTAACTACCAATTTTGGTGTCATTTCGGCTATTAGATCGCCCTACAGGACGCTCCAAACACTGTCACTTTAAAAAAGATCACCCTGTATATCTCCTAGTAAGAGTTGCTGTATTCATTTCTGCAGGAAAACCAGTCTCCATGATGATCCTGTGTTTCTCATAAATAATAGACCCATTCCTGTAGTCAATGAGATAAAACAACTTGGCGTGATTTTCGACAAGTTGTTAACTTTCCTTCCTCATGTTTTACATCAGGGCGCCTTCGAATACATCTTGGGGTGCAGATCGCACATCACTCCTAAGAATTTACCAGTCCGTAATTTTATCTTGCATTGACTACGGCTGTGTTGCTTACGGATCAACTAGACTCTCCATCTTACGCAGATTAGATACTGTTCACCACTCTGCTTTAAGGATTTGTTCTGGTGCGTTTCGCACATCACCCGTCCACAGTCTATATGTAATCTGCCAACAGTTACCTCTAGACCTCCGGCGGATGCAGCTGTCTCATAGTAATTATTCGAAAATAATATCCTCATTTCATCATCCCTTGCATTTCACAATTCCTAATGCCTCTCTCAAGAGATTATACATTGCTAGGCCATCAAGCATTCAACCTTTTCTCTCGCATTAAATCTAGTGTTTTGCTTTCAGACCTACGTGATGTTCGAATTGAGTCCACGGACTTCTTCACACATCCGCCTTGGTATGATCCAGATATCATTGTTATCAATCCCTTTGAAAGTTACAAAAAGTCGGACACAACTCCGACTATTTATCATCAACTTTTTGCATTCCATCGCTGTCAGTATGAACGGTTCACTCCTGTATTCACAGATGGATCCAAAACAGCAGGACACGTTGGCTGTGGAATTTATTTTGATAATACCTCTTTTAGTTATAGCCTGCACAAGTCCTGCTCCATCTTCTCTGCTGAAGCTACAGCTGTATACCGTGCACTTCCGCTGGTGAGTACTAGAAATGAATGTAACATCTGTGTTTACACTGACAGTATTGCAAGCTTTGAGAAATAGTAACTTAAATGTCACCCTGTTGTGTCAAGATTTTCAATCTGATGGAGTCCCTGACTAGCAAGGGATTTGAAATATGGTTTTGCCGGATACCAGGTCACATGGGAATAGAAGGCAATGAGAACGCAGATACAGCAGCTAGGTCTGCCGCTACTCTGACTCGACCTTCAGTTCCGTAAATGGATGTGAGAAAGGGAATTAAACATTTCTTAAAGTCTCTTTTGCAGGAATCCTGAAATTTGCAAGTGTGCAACAAAAATTTTTCAATCTTTCCATTATTTATCCCATTACCAATTTTAAAGCTGCGAAGCGCAGATTTTAAACTGACTCGCCTTCGTATTGGTCACATACGTTTCACTCATAGGCATTTATTCTCAAGTGACATAAATCCTTGGTGTGAGACATGTGACGAACCATACACAGTGCGTCATATTTTAATTGTGTGTCCAGATTTTAACCATTATCGCTTCACATTTTTAATAGTAATATTTTAACCTTACAAGATTTGCTAAGGGGAGCAGCGCACCCCATATTGACAGCCTAGCTGGCACACGACTACAACAACAACAACGAGATTTGCTAGGTGAACCACCACATCGCAATCTCATTGCGTTATTAAAAGCAATTGATTTTATGAATTTTATCTGATTTATATATAGAAATTTTTAAATCAAAATTAATTTAATTTTAAATCTAATACATTTTAGATTATATAGATATTTATATTTTATTTTGATATTTTAATATATTAACATTTTATTGGTTTCAGCAGAGAAAGTAGATAAATACAACTTTGTGTCTGGCGCAGCTTGTCCTTACTTGGACCTTGCGCCTTTAAAACCAACCAACCAACCAACCGGTGAAAAATTCACATGTGCAGTCCTAATACTATGCCGAATTGCAGTGGATAACAGAATACAAATTTCTCTCAAAAAATGATTTAAAAAATTTTTTACAAGTAACTCATTTTTTCGAATAGCAGTTTTGTACAGTAAAAAAACCTTTTGAAGAAAAAAACATTCTTCTTGCGTGTATTTTATTAGTTTTTTCCAATCCCCATCAAATGACTTCACATTTTGGAATGCAATTTGGGAACAAATTTGAATGTAACTTTAAAGGATTTTCATAGCTCATTGCCTTACAATTAGAATGAATCTCCCTCAGAAATCTGAGTCAAGAAATAAAAATTTTCCTTAAAGCGATTAGCTTCATTGTACAGATTATAATAATTCCTTTTTAAGATTCTATATTTTCAAAAATTATTACACATATACACATGAATGATAATATGTAAGAATTACCAACTCCCGAAGTTCACACGCACATTGACCTACACTGTTCGCCACCTTTGGTGGCCCAACATGTGTCCAGACGACCATTCCATGCATTTTGATGCAAACTTCTGCTGCCCTTGAATGGCCGAAGGCCCGTTTTGCTAGTTCGGTGTCTCTTCTGAAAGCGTACTGCGCACCTATCTACAACAAGCATATTCAGGGCACACTTTTTTTCCTTGCTTTTCTCCCGTTTCAGTCTTGTACTACTTCAAGCTACCGGAAAGGTAATGAAAGTTCTGTCACCAGGAGTACGCAGTGCAGACTTACTGAATGTGTGTCCCGTTTCTCTCACATACAACTTTTGCAAATGCGATAAACGAACGAACCATGACCTCGACACCACAGCATTGTTTGCATCATTGTTCTTAAGAGAAAGGTTACTGAAGGTGCATGACATAAAAACAATGCTATTCGAGTTGTTCATGCATGCATGTTCAATTTAGAATGGTTCTAAGTGTTCGCAGGCAGCCGCTTAGTGGTATTTCATTTATCGAAGCTCACGGAATTCGAAGAACATTTAATGCCCATTTTATGGTTTAACTCAATGATTGCCTTATATAATAGAAACAGTTACCTATTATATAAAAGCATTTCTGAATTTTTAGAATTTTTAACAATTTTTTAGAGATACTGTTTAATAAACCTAATTTCATACATTATTAATTATTTGAAATATTTTAGTAATATATATATATATATATATATATATATATATATATATATATATATATATATATATATATATAATTAACTAAATTTATCATTTATTAACTACCTTTATTTTCAAATTCATGTATAAGATTTAAAAAATCATCAAAAGACAGAGAAAATAAGCAATTAATTTGGAAAGGATTTATCAATTTAAGGATTATTTAATGAGTCATACACCAAGAAATTGTTGCATCATTAAAAATAACAGATATTTTATATTACACATATAACATATTAATTAAAGTTCAGATTTCTTAAATTATTTTTGCATAATTATTCTGTAACTTTTAGTAAGAGATAGACTTAGTCATTTATATTTTTTACTAATACTTTAAAAAATATCATCTCATCCCATATTTTTAGCATCAGATAATTGAACTTGGTTCGTTTGATTTACTAAATGTTAGAAGAGATTTGCAAGTGTCTTAATTTAAGAAGATATATTTTATTCTCAATTCTTTACAAAATTAAATGATTATTAGAGATGCAATAACTACAGAGTTTTTACGAACACTCATGATTTTAAGAACAAGTTACTTATCCTTATGAAGTTCATCGACTCAATGACAATTTTGCTTCCCATTTACGAACTTAATTTTAAAAAATCATTTTTTTCGTGAATACATTTTCCTTTCATTTTCTTTTGTGTTTACTTTTTATTGCATGATTTTTTTTTCAAATTCTACGGTCAAGACACTTCCAAGGACGTTTTACTGAAGAGTTAAATCCTTCGAAGCGCGGCGAACTAACCCCATTGCTTGCACAGCAACTAATCCGTCATATACTACATCAGATCTGATTGAGCAGTTCGCGAAAGTTACATACATTGCGATGCCCACAAGATACAACCAAGGATTCTTTGATTCTATGCAGAGGCATTGATCATTTTCATCAACTGCATCAGCCACTGATTGGGTCATCCTCCCCACTCATTTCAATCGCTTGACCTTTGTATTATGAATTATTTGCTAAATAAATATCCCTGTGATATCCTTGATTCTGCTTGTTGTCCATTAATGAATCTTCAAATAACATAATTTAAAAATATCATATTTTTAGGATTTATAACTTACATGGAAAGAATAATGTCACCATCAGTAGCTCTATCATTGCTAATGTGAATGGTACATTTTTAACTATACACAGAATCGTATTATCTTAATTATACCTACAAAACAAAATTATGGTTATATTTGATGAATTTTTTGGACAATAGTCAAAAATTCAGAAGGAATTTAAATCCACTTTTCTTCACTTCCTGATAGTTTTTCCCCAACACATCAATTACTCTAATCTTTTTTTATTTAAAGTAAACATTTTGACTCATATCTTTCGCTAACATCGCATGCAGAATCTAATTTATCCCAGTAATTAAATGGATGAATTCTTATAGCAAAAACATGTCTGCCCTATTTATCAAAAAAAAAAAAAAAAAGCTGTTGAGATAAATACAAGGATCAATAAAAGCATTTTCATAATAAAATGTAAAGATAAAGAAATAAGTCTGAGACCAATTTTACTAATGGAAGAAGAAACAACTGAAAATAAATACTAACTGCGCCGGTTTTTTTTTTTTTTTTTTTTTTTTTTTTTTTGAAATAATATTTTATTTTTATGCTTCATCTCGCATTACAGCACTGATAGGGGATCCTTTTTTTTTAGCTTAAGTGAAGAAAATGCATTCAGTTTAAAATTAGAGTCAAGTCCGAACTTAAATAATTATGATTAGGCGTAGTTAATTATGGATTCAAAAATGAGGAATAATTTTTAAAAAAATGATCATGGCTTTTTGCGAAAAGTAAAACTTCGAGGAAAAAAATTGTTATTATTAAATGTGTATTGTTTACTTGAGCAAGAATTATAGAATGAAATTAAGATTAAAAGGAATGCCTTAGGCGCTAAAGAAATTCCAAGAAACTACAAAGCCAACTCTCCATCTACAAAAGTAATTCCTCTCATTAGATACAGTATTGCGTTATAATTAAGTATACGAATGCTGGGATATGCTGATAAAAGGAATGTTCGTGTATTTAGCGCGGGTGGGCGCCAACTTTCTTAGCGGTTTCTTAAAGAAAAAGGCATCTTAAAAGAATAAAATATTACTTTCATATTATACGCAAATAGAAGAATTTTGTGTATTAGCTCTTTAATAATTTCTCTGAGATGTTTTTTACTACATAAATATCCTTTTTTGTTACTATCGATACCATTTTGGCGCATCTATTTCTATGCAAAGAGAATCTCAAAAGGTGCTTTGTAATAATAATTAACATTATTTCAGTAATTTTTAAAAAAACTTTTATGAAGAAACAATTGATAGAATCTTTCGATAGATTGTCGAATAAGTAGCTCTCATGAAAGCGGATACAAAATGTTTGAATGGTTTGTTAAAAGAAGGCTTCAGTTGAATGTTTAGCTGAAGAAACATACATACTGATACATGTATATGTATACATATTTATGTAGTTCAAAAATTTTGTTACATTGTTATTTAGAATGTTAAATTAATGTGATTGATATTGTAGAACGAATAACCATCTTGTATGATTATAAACGACATGCATCATTGATTTGATGGCGGGAGACTGTACCTCACAGAACCGAGAGACGAGGCTCTCCAATCACCGTGCACGTCTGTCAGCCAGGGCACCATTCTCAAATAAGAAAGGCTACGTACAAGAAGCACAAAGGCTACTAATAGAACTAGGTGAAAAACACAGTCTAAAACTCTACAGGATTCCCGCGCACACAGGCATCATAGGTAATGAAGAAGCGGATCCGGCGGCAACACAACTACCTACTGTAAACATGATAAAACTACCACAGCCACGACTAAAGTAATCAGTCTTAAACGAAATACTACAACTGTGGCAACTAGAGTTATTTACAGACACGTACACATTCTTCCCAAAAGTGAAAACAAAGCGACTGGTTGCCAGCAACAATTGGCTCAATTCTTTAGAAGGGATGGCCAATCCTTACCTTTGTTCACAGGAAAGCCACGCAGCAAACTATATATGCGGGGAAGAAGGAAATCCGCAACACTCGCATTTGACTGCCCACTCACATCGTCTCAAAACCAACAGACGCGAATTTGCCAACATGAAGCGACTTAACAATCACAAACAAGATGGCACTAGCTAAACTTATTAGTATAATTAAAAAACTAGAACTCATTAAACCGGTGGCCACAGACGCGGGCTATGAATAATACTTCCGGTGCTCTCAGTGACTTCCCACACATGCAAACATATAAAACAAACACGGCATACTTCACCGTATTGAGGAATAGAAGGACCACAAACATATACACACCATGGCAACCCGCACCATCTTGAGGAAAACAGGCATGCCTCACCCATTTGAGGAGTATACCACATAGCAGTGGTGAAGTGACCAAATCCCCGGATGTGACACGTGAAGAGCCCAACCACCGATAACCACAAGAACCACATACACTTGAAATTCGGAAAGGATGGGACTCAAGCAACCTGATCTTGACAAAGCAAGGAAAAAGACAGGAAGAAGATGGAAACCTAGAATGTGCGTGACTCACGATCTAAGTGCCAAGCCGTTCCGGCGAAAATACTAATCCAGAGACTCATGACAGATGATAGTCGGCCACAATAATGGTTTCTCAGACAACATTCGTCCCCACAATAGTGACAACTCCAGCAAGTGATGAGCTTCGATCTAAAACATAGACTTTCATGTGGAAGACTTGCGCAACAACGCTAGCTGGACCACAAGGTCAGCGAGTGTGAACCCGACCATACGAGTACGAACTGTACTGCTTCGTGGCCAGGAAACAACACCCCGCGACCATCAGCCCAAGAATCAGAAGAGACTAGCGGAAACCATCTGACTTACCAAGCAGGTGAGGAGTAAGCACTACCAAGACCAAAGACAAACGTCGATGGGTGGACTGCGTCTCTCCTTGTAACAGCAGTAGAGTTGCTCGTCAGCTCGGGGTGGGTGCCAGAGGTTTTCCATGTTTCCCCCTACCTTCACGCGAATTCGGCCCATCTTCACCCCAGCTCACCCATGTAAAGGTGACGTCTACTGCGTGGACCTCCCGCTCGCGCTTGGGGTGTGATGAGCGCAAAAAACTAAAATAAACGTGGGAAGTGTAACATACACGTTGGGCTAATGGAGAGGTTTGTCTGGTTTGTTAAGGTATCGAACCCACCGTCTTCAGGAGGAGATACCAGAACATCAGCCACGCGGGGCATTAATGGGTCTGAAAATCAGCGGCTTCTAGACGGTTGTGTTTTCCCTGACCGGCAAGGGCCCTGCGATCCTCCTGTGATGGGTTTATTCACGCAGAAAGACATTCATGGCCTTGCACTCGCTTCGCGAGTAGGCGGTCCGACTGCGGCGTCGAAAGGCTGCTCCCACCCATCCATCCCAACTACAGAGACGTGCTAAAGACTCTCCAGGTTTACCAGGTAAGGGGAATCAGCAAACATCAAGATTAAAGACAATCGTTAAAGGGTGGACTACGGCTCTCCCTGAAAAAGCAATAGAGTTGCTAGTCAGCTCGGGGTGAGTGCTAGAGGTTTTGTAGGTTTCTCTCTAGCTGCTCGTGAATCAGCCCACTTTCCCTCAAATTTCCACTTGAGAGCATGTGACCCCAGGCCGTACTGCGTGCGCCTCACTTCGCGCCCGGGTTTTGTAATGCGATTTCATTAGACTGAATAAAAAAAGGAAATGATCCATACACGTTGGGTTGGTAGAGAGGTTTGTCTACTTTGTTCCGGTGTCGAACCCATCGTGTCTTCGAAGACAGGCCATAACATCGGCCGTGTAGAGCAATAACTCATCTGGGAACCGACTGCTGGAACGGCTGTGCTTTCTCTGCCGGACGGGGGTGGGCTCCGGCGATCTCCCTGCGATGGGTCATTTCACATAGCCTCACACTCGCTTCGCGAGTAGGTTGTCAGCCTACAGTGTCCACATAAGACAGGTTCGCCAATCATGGTAAAAATACTGGTTCTCGTCCGATCATCGAAGTCAAGGAGATAGCCTTCAGACAGAGCATCTGTGCCATTTGCACGCATCTCTTTGTCGAAAACATTTTGAACTATCTAAGATGTCATTCATAACTGAAGATCACCGAAGTCAAGCGTCATCGGGCGCGGTCAGTACTTGAGAGGCTGAGTAAGCGGTCCACCTGCGGAGTCGAAATAAGAAAGGTCCAACAATCATGGACGAGGTGAATTCGGATTTTCAGACGTTACAAAATAAAATACTCCATCCTTGTGATTTCTTCTTTGCAAACCTCATATCTTTATCATTTTTATTTCCATTTAAACAAAAATTTTAACTAATGATTGGCACATCTGATATATATATATATATATATATATATATATATATATATATATATATATATATATATATATATATATATATATATATATATATATATCAGATGTGTCTGTGTGTGTATGTTCAATCGGTTCATTGTCAGGAATGAAATCATTTAAAAATTATTGTTTAAATGATTTAATTATGGTTCTGGATAAAATAAGAAAAAAATTTTACATATTTACAAATGAATATCTAATCACATTATAACATCTTAGTTATAATTCGAAGTTCTTAATTTTCCAAAATCACAAGATCAAATTAAACGTCTTCTTCCATCTCCTCGTCGTTCTCTCTTCCTTCTGCATGTCCGGCGGCAGACTCGGTGTGAATGGCCCTCTGGTGGCGCTTTCAATCCCACAATCGGCCATTCTGATGACAATAGCTGACCTCAGCATTCGTCTAGAATAGGAACTTGCTGAAATAAAAATGAATAGGAGCAAAATAACATGTTCAAGAAGAAAATAGTTAAACAGTGTTGTCAAACTCGTCTTTTCAATTCTCATCTAAATCATCGTTATTGTTTCGCGAATCTGAGATTCTGTCGTGGAGGATTCTTTCATCTTCATCTGGTTAGAGAATCGATAGCGGCATCTTCACTCTCGTCATTTGCCATCTTCAAAAGGAAACGTCTTGAACACATCTCAGTTACTATTCTTTTTTAAAAAATGAAAAGGTAACAGTGTGAAATAAAATGTTTTAGTCCTAAAAAGTAGAAATCAGTGGGTAAAAAAGTCAAAATTAAAAGTTGGTCGTCATCTGTGTCTTTTTTCTTCTCCTTCATCACATTTTAAGTTACATTGGGCCAAGCCTTCGTGTACTCAGCTCAAGTACTAGTAATCAAGGGACCTTCGGTAAAACCAATTTTTTGAACATCGTAGGTGTCATTGCTTTTAACTTTTATTATTTTGTAGGGGCCTAAATACTTGGGTTTTAACTTGAGACCTGGACCTTGTGTTGTATACGTTTAATAGCAACAATATCATTTAATTTGAATTTTCTTGCTTGTTTTCTTCATTATAGGTTTTGCGATTTTTATTTTGAACTTTTAAAATTTGTTTTTTAGCTTCTGTTGTCTTCTTACTCATGTAGTAAACCGGTTGGAACCGGTTATCTACTAAAGACTTTTGAATGGCACCATAACCATCCATGCTGGATCCTAAAAAGCTCTGAACGTCTTTTACACTTTTTGGCTCGGGAAAATTAATTGCATATTTCGTTTTATTTGTTGAAGGGTGTAATTACCACTTATTATTTTATAGCCTGAAATTCTATTTCACGTTTCAAAAAATTACATTTCTTTAAGTTCAATTCAAATCTATACTCCGACGCAGTTTGCAAGACTAGTTTTAGTTTCTTAACATCTTCTGTTTCGTTTTCGGCAGGAATAATTAAGTCATCCATGTAAATCACTACAACACCTTATTTTAATAATTGTCGAAACACATTATTGATGTATTTTTGAAAAATACTCGTTGAATTAGTTAATCCAAATGGGCACTTCAAAAACTCATATTGACCATCGTGGGTAACGAATGAAGTATATTTGCAAGAATTTTCTTCGACGTCAACATGGAAGAAACTTTTTTTTTAAATCCAAAGTTGTGAATAAAGCGGAAGAATGTAATTTATCTATTACGTCATCAATAGCTGGTAAAGGGAAATGTTCACGAACCGTTTTCTTATTAAGCCGTCTGTAATCAATACAAAATCTGTGGGAATTATCTTTTTTTTTAACTAATACTACAGGCGAAGAGAAATCGGAAGAACTATTACGAATTATTCCCTTAGCTAACCATTCTTCAATTTGAGTTCAACTATTTTTTTCTCAAAAGGTGGTAGTCGTCGGGGGGATGAACAAATAGGGATTTCATCAGTTAAATTAATTTTCATCTTAACATCAACAGTTTTAATTTTATTAGGAACATAATTTTTTATTAATGAATGTATTTCAGAACACAATGATTTATCCTTAATGTGACTTAAATCAATTTCTGATTCACCGTTAAGATTAACAAAATTAATTAAGAAATTATGTATTTTGTTCTAGTTAGTATGAAACGATACTTCATTGATTGAAACTATTAAAGTACCTTGTCTAATAATGTTAGTTCCTACAATTAAATCAAAACTTACAGAGTCATCATTTATAACAAAAATATTTGCATTAACTTTTGAATTATCAATTTCAACTTCTGCATTAAAATAACCTAGTGGTTTAATTGATTTCATCCCTAAACCAGTCAACGAAATATTAGAATATTGTAAACTAACAGTGTCTTTAATTTTATTAAATAAACTGTTTTTCAAAATGTTTTTCTGACTTCCAGTATCAATTAATGAAGTTACATTCAATGTACCAATTTTAACATCCTTAAGAATTAAGTTTTCAGAACTGATCGCATTTATTTTCGGTTGATTATTAAAAGAGCTTGCTTCTTTTGATTTCAGACATTCCGAAGCTTCATGCCCAAAAGATTGACATAAAAAAATGTTAAACCCTTATCTTTATGTATACAATACTTAGAAATATGTGAACGTAAACCACAGTTATAACACACTCTATTTCTTGAATCAAAATTACCATCAAATTTTAACTTATTCTTATATTTTCATACTTAGAATTAAATTTATCTCTGTATTCATACTTTGAATTATATTTATCATTACCATCATATTTTGATTTATTTTTATCAAAATAAGATCTAAAATTTGCATCAAGTTTTGTTTTCATTTTATCGAAAGCATATTTACTCTTTGCTGAATCACTTTTCATAACTTCATATACATTTTAAGTTTATTTTTAAATTCTATCAAATTTTTGCACCCGTATAAAATAATTTTATTTGCATATTTATCATTAAGTCCA
Source organism: Latrodectus hesperus (assembly GCA_037975125.1). NCBI lineage: Eukaryota > Metazoa > Arthropoda > Arachnida > Araneae > Theridiidae > Latrodectus > Latrodectus hesperus. The sequence goes on from CM075856.1 coordinate 54,909,668, forward strand.
TTAATCACATAATGTATTAATGCGGCATCATCAATTTTTCCTGAGTGACAAAGTTCTTTCATTTTTAAAAAATATTCGTGAACGGATTCTGATTCTTTCATTTTCCTTTTACTTAGTAATTCGTGAAGATTAGCTGAATTTATTTCAACAGAAAATTCATCTATTTAGGCATCTTTTAATTTTCCCGCGAGTTTATTTCCGGCTCTGTTCTAACAAATAATAAGGCATTTCCACCAAGCGATCTTTTAGCAAAAATAAACTTTTGTAAATCTGATAAATGGAACAGTTTCGATTCATTTTCAAAACTCTCTATCCAGTTATTTATGTTTACATGAGACTCAGCATTAAATTTGGTAACTGCGCTTTCGATATCAGAATAATTAATATAAATGTTTTGAAAATCATTCTTTTTACTTACTCTATTAGCAATGTCACTCAAATTTAAAGGATTATTTTTATTTCCACATTGCACTGGAGCATCTGTTTCGCTTTCATTTTTTTTCCTACCGATTCCGACAGACAGGGATCGCACATTCCCTCACCTAAAGAGTTCAATGAACACAATTACTCAAGTATTCTTTTTCCTGTTTCAGATTTATTTCCATCGAAGGAAATATTTAAGATATTAGAATTTGTGTAATTAATTCGTTCAAAGAAAAATTATCTTCCATTACTTTTAATTTCTTTTCAAATTCTTCACTTCCAATAGCAAAATTAAAACCAGGAAATTCTCTTATGCGCTTTCAACTTGACCGATCTCCGTCAGAATCGAAAATAGATTTATGTAGAACGTTTACTTTGTCCGACTTAATGATCTGCAAGGCAATGCGTATCTCTTTGATGTCATTTAACTTCATCTTGAAATAAAAAAATTGTACATACCCTTTTCTGATGTTGGATGATTATCCTTGTAACGGTAGTATCCAAAGTTATTAAAATTTTCGGAGTACCAAACTTGAAAATTGTAACACTTTCATAAAATAATTTTAATAATTTTTTTCTTAATTTCACAATCACTACAATTTTTTCAAGCATCCTCATATCAACACGTATGTCACTTCTGACTGTTCATTGTCAGGAATGAAATCATTTAAAAATTATTGTTTAAATGATTTAATTATGGTTCTGGATAAAATAAGAAAAAATTTTTACATATTTACAAATGAATATCTAATCACATGATAACATCTTAGTTATAATTCGAAGTTCTTAATTTTCCAAAATCACAAGATCAAATTAAACGTCTTCTTCCATCTCCTCGTCGTTCTCTCTTCCTTCTGCATGTCCGGCGGCAGACTCGGTGTGAATGGCCCTCTGGTGGCGCTTTCAATCCCACAATCAGCCATTCTGATGACAATAGCTGACCTCAGCATTCGTCTAGAATAGGAACTTGCTGAAATAAAAATGAATTATATATTCCGGATGAGAACAACCATTATTGGGGTCGCATTCTATTCCGAGAGGTATAAAGAAAAAAGAGGATAAAGAGAAAAATATTCAAATTCCAATCTGGACTTTAAACAGTGTTCAGGTAGCGAATGAAACTTACCAAAAGTTGCACATTTTTATGGAGTGATAATTCACACTTAAGTCATCGAAATGCCGACCACGTGTGTCGTTACATACGTGGTCGGGATTTTGATATCGTTGAAGGAACGAATGGAGTCTCATTTCGAAAATTCCTTGAGTCATGTATATTTTGCCTTCGGAAACAACGATCCCCACCTCGAAGTCTTCAGCTGAATCTACAGGCCTCTCGTACAATAAAGATTATTTGCGTTGCTAGAAGAAAACGTGCGTTAAGGTTTGGTGAATGAAGAGGCCAAAGATCTGCCATGTCTGATCCACCATTCATTCAAGAAGCTACGGACTGGGTTGGATCAATTGCGTTCATCTTGCATAAACCGCTTATTTCTTTGGATAGGAGTGGAAGCGCCTGCAATGAATCACTTGTTCCAGGAAGATGCGGCTCTGGTCACATGATCTGGCATGATGTAAGGGTACCATATAAGACAAGCGCAAAGAAAATTGCATCCAGAGGGCCCGATAGGAATCTAACCAGTCACTTCGCAGGTTGAGCGTTGCTGGCAATGGAGAACACATGTAATCCACTCGATCAGTGAGACTAGTTCTTGACCAGTGGCCTTTTTACTTTCCTCTTTTCTACCTCTCAGAATGGAATGCTCGATGGTAATTATATTGATTGTTATTCTAAGAAAATGTACAATATCCTTCACTTAGTTTGTAAAAACAATTTAATTTAAAATCGTGTACAAGTGTGTGTGTGTGTATATATATATATATATATATATATATATATATATATATATATATATATATATATATATATATATATATATATATATATATATATATATATGAGAATGAAAAGCCATATAATTTGATTTAGCTTATTTTTCTCCTGTTTAAAGAAGCTTCTTTAAAGTAATTCAATCGACAATGAAATTAAAATCACACTTTAAAGTAATTTTTTAGCTCGCGTTATTGAAAATGAATGCTTGTATCAGGTAATTTTGTTGCCAGAAAATAGTAAAAAAATGTTTTGAATCTATTAAAATATATATTAAATTCTTTTAATTAGCAAGTCAACTGTTTCCTACATCTTGGAAGGTTAGGAAATTATTAATTCCTTTAGAGATATATTTCTTTGAGTTACAAATGTCTAAATAAAGTTTTATTTTTAAAAGGATTTAAGTTTTGTTTTCATCGTTTGAAGGTGATATTTAATTTACTGCAAAAAGTTTTTAATTTTTTATCTGGCGAAAAATCAGCATCACTTAATAGCTCCATAAACTAAACACATAGGACTTGAATGTTTCTTTTCGCACACTTTATGTAAATTTTTAATTCCTGTAAGTGTTAATACCTTTCTATAACTATCAGAAATAATTTGTTTTTTCTCATACAACTTTTCTCATGCGCCAATACTAAAATGCACATTAATCTATGTTCTTATACAACTATCCATTTATGGAAAAAAGATTTTAAAAATTTACATTTTCTTGTTATATTCTAATGATAGTTTAAAGCATTAATAATTGATTAAAGTATAATGTTCTTAATTAATCATTCTAAGAGAAATTTAAAAATTAATTCTTTTCTTTTAGACGCAGAATTGAGACGGTGTATTTTGTTTAACTAATTTTAGCAATATATAAGCAATAATAAATTATATATAATCTGATTTCCTTTATTATTTATTACTTAATCATCCGGATGAGGGATAATATATATTGTTTGAGATATTTTAGCTATTTATAATCAATTAATTTATAAAATTACTTTATAATTGTTTATTTTTCACCTAAGGGATCTATCATTACTAGACACTAATATGACTAGATAAAGTATGAAATGTTTCATTCAAATCCTTTAACAGACTTGTCTAGTTATTTAATAAATACCTAGTGTTTCTATGATTTAACTGAAGTATGGCTTAAACGGTAAAATATTCCCTTTCAAATGAAAGGAAGCAGTTGGTGGGTTGCCTTAGGTGTGGGATGCATCCTAAAATGAAAGGTTATTGCAGAGGATAATTTTTCACCATGAACAGTGTTCTAGTATTGAAATCGAAAACTCAACATCTCTTCCACACCACCCAAACGGAGGTTGCGAAAGTAACATCTTAATTTCCACTCCAACTGCGGCATTTCAGTACCGCTCCAACCGTTGCCAGACGAAGAACTTGCAAGTGAGCTCCACGCGTTCAAGTTTCCTGGGAATGGAAAGCGGAATAATTTCTTTCCTGAAGATGCTCGTCAACAAGAGAAAGAAAGAAGTCCGTTTCTGCCTCCTGAAACACATTTCGATGGCCGGAGTTCAGTCCTTTTCAAGACAGTATCGCCTTTATTGGCCTTTATTTAATTTGAAGATCGCATTTTTCTTCGGTATTAAATTCGAAGAGCAGTATTTTCGACAAGCGGGAGAAGGGGGAATGGAAGGAAAATGTCGCGAAAAGACAGGTTTTTCCATTATTAATTCGATTTGCTCCGAACGGAAGAATTTTTCGATAAGTCTTTTTCCTCCCCCACGATGCAGTGTTCGACAAGAAGATGTTAGGATAACAAACATGTACAGAAGGGGGATTTCCTTTCTTTTTTTTTTTTTTTTTTTTTTCATGTTCTTATACCTTCGAGAGAGGACATTTTCCAGATTTTTCCGGAGAACACTTTTGAAAAGAAGGAAAGAAGTGGTTCACTGTATTGCGCACTTTATTAAAGAGAACTAGGGGAAGAGTGGGTGGAGCGAGACGGCATTCCAAACAGAAGTCTTCCATTTCATTCTCTTTATGGAATGTTGTTGACCGTACGATTTGTTAACCTCCCCTGGGTGAAATGTTTGCTATCTCAATTCACTTCAGTTGATTTGCTTAGAATTATTTATTCTGCTCCCAATACAAATGGTTATTCATTCAGTATAATAAGTGGTAATGTCATTTCATTTGACATCCGAGTCTGATTCAATTATAGGGCTACATCGAGATAAACTGCCATTATGTCATGCCAGCATTAAGTACTTTTAAAGACTGTTTTTTTGTTATTATGGGTTTCTCTGATAAAATTAATACAAATAATGAAAACTGTTTTCTGAATCCATTTAAATTAAAATTATAAATGAAATGTAAAGAGAATATTTTATGTTGTATACTTTTGTTTAATAACAACAGACTGGCGAAGGTAAGGTTGGAAGTCATTGAAGAGCATGAGTTCCTCAGTATAGACTAATAGAACGAAGAAATTTTTTGTACCATTTTGTACGAGGCACCTTTTTGTACCAACTTAAAAAATCAGAATGTCCCAGCTCTATCAGTAAGGGCTCCCTCTTTGTTTTTGAAACCAGAAAGACTTTTAGTGGCGCTGAGGAGTATTTCATTAGGTGTACCTAGAATGGTCACTTGAGTAAAGGAAAGAACATCGCATTCGTGTAAGATGTTAGGAGTCATTTCTTCATTCTTGTGACATTGCCTACGAACAGGGTCTTTTCGAAAGTCTCATCGTATGAAGTTACTTTCTTTACCCTGTCTTACTAATATTAGCTGTTGCTCTACTCAGGCGTGGATGTGAACTGAAGGTTAACCTCTGGTATTGTAGGAGACATTTCCATTCCTTCAGTGGATTACTCGAATCTTCTTATTGTGGAAAGACGGTCTACCTCTGAAATTTGAACTGCATTAACAAGCAGTCGTTTCAAATCTCAGGAAATAAAAAATGTACCTAGTATTGACGATTCGTAAATCTGCTTTTCTGACGAATTTGCTGCCTGACTTAAAATTGCATTCCTCGAGCGGCAGCAATCAAGGCGAAGTACACAATCGAATGTGGACAGCGATGAAAAAAATCTTATTCATGATTTTTACCAGTAATAGCGCAGTATTTTTTAATTATAATTCTTTCCGTTTGTAAAAGTATTCAAAATCATGAAAATTACATATTGTTCTAATTAATTCGTTTTAAAATCTTTAGCGATATTGCTTCCAAAATGTCCGGAAATTGTTATCTTTCCTAATTTGTGTTTTTGACCAATTCAAGTTTCCTTGCCTAACTCTCCGGCTCACCAATATTTCTTATGTTGTTACAACTATATGTCTATAGAGGGCGCACTGTACGAATATCTTTGTTTACAAACAGAATAATATTCTTCCCCCAGCGATGTTGATGACTTTTGTTCCATGTCTTGTCCTTTCTTTTTCTTGTCCTGTTTAAGTATGTCCTATGTTTAATAAGGACATTAAAAACCTGCTCAAGGTAAGCTGATTTAGAATGTGATTTGTTATTAAGATGATTTGAGAAACATGATTAGCAATAAGAGAGTTATTTAGAAAAATATTAAATGGTGCTGAAACGCGAGATACCAGTTTTTCGGATTTGGATTATGATATTTATTTTGTATTTAATGTAAATAAGTAGCAGAATACAGCAGTATTTGATTTCATTATTTGTCTTTTGTCTTGCATTAGAGTTTTTTTATTTATTTTATTGTTTGCACACACAATATTATATATATATATATATATATATATATATATATATATATATATATATATATATATATATATATATATATATATATATGTGTGTGTGTGTGTGTGTGTGTCGGTCGAATTAAACGAAACAGGGGTTGCTTTGAATGTTGATAAATTGAAAAGAAAACGCTCAACAATTATAGGTTTGTTAACAGAATATTAAACAAGTTTAACGAGAAGGTCGAATTAGAAATTGATGAAATGGCTCTGAACGAACTTTTACAACAATTATGCGAAAAATCAGAGCTAGTTTATGAATTAGATCTACAAATTGAAAATTATATCAATGATTTAGATCTGCTAGAAGCGAAAATAATTTCGAGTCAGGAAATTTAAGAAAAGACAATTTCCACTAAATCTAAAATAAATATATATTTGAAGTCGAAACCGAAACTATTAGGAGTAGCTAATATACCCGTAACATCGAAAAACGAAATTAATGTAAGACTACCAAAATTAACTATAGAACCATTTTATGGTAAATACGAAAATTGGCAAGAATTTTGGAGTCAATTTGAAGGATCAATACATGAAAATAAGAGTTTGTCAAATACGGATAAATTTTGATATTTAAAATCATTTTTAAAAGGTGAAGCTTTGGTTTCAATTCAGGGTCTGACTTTAACAGAAGATAATTATTATACTGCTGTAGAGTTACTAAAGAAAAGATATGGGCAAAAAGATATCATTGTTAGAGCTCATATAAATGTATTGTTAAATATGCGTCCTGTAAAATCATGTGGCCAGTTAAAAGAATTGCGCCAATTTTGCGACAAGAGTTATGTTGAAGTTCGCTCACTTGAAGCCGCTGGAATACAATTAAATAATTATGATAGCCTGTTATTTAGCATCTTATTAAAATTGTTGCCAGAAGATATAGTTTTAGAATATAATAGATATAATAAAAATGATGATTGGGATTGCTTAAAACTTTTAGAATTTTTAAGAAATGAAATCGAAAATAGGGAAAAAAACAATTTTATTTCGTGATACGAATGAAGTGGAAGACCAGTCGTACTCAAAGGGATACCCGAAGTATTTCGCAGCGAAAGGTCATAATTCTTTTCACCCCACACAAAAATACAAACAAAATGCGACTGCGCTGGCGTTAAATGTCGGAACCGCAGAAAAGGAGGGGGGACGCGAATTTTGCGAGAGTGACACCCTAAATAAACATCTCAAAATAAATCTAGAAATGAGCTTCAGCGCCACCTAGCGCAGTTGTTTGGGGGCAGTCCTTCTTACAAAGACTAAAAGAACTGATTGGTGAATTTAAACTCATAAGCCACGCCAAAGCACTTGTTAACAAAGAAAAAATAGTTCCTATCTAAATGGGGGGGGCGAATTTTAAGTGGGGAATGAAAAGACCACTTAACCGCAATAGGGGAAAAGTGGATAATATAACCCCCCGCATCCTAATTTCCTTCAGCATGTTCTGACGCAGATTTTCACCGCATATGTGGTCAGTTTGTTTGTCCCCTCTCACCTCAGGGTATTCCTTCCTGGAACTGTATGTCTGTAAATTTCATGGGTGAGGAAAAAGTAGGGTTGGCTCAAATGCTTCTCAAATTTGACACCGGAAATATCCGTTGTGAGCTTAGTCAAGCAATGAGAAAGAAAAACTCTGCTCGGAGATTTTGGGAAGAATATTCTATTTACTGTTCAGCAGAAAAGTATACAGATGTATAAAAAAATTGATCAATTTTGTTATTATTATTCATTAAATGATCAAAAATTAATATCAATGTTCAAATAAAACTAAAAATATAAAATATACTTATTTATTTTTCTTGATATAATTTCAATTTGCTTTGATTTTATGAGATTTGATTCTTTTTTAATGGGCCTTATGAGAAAGCAAAACAGTTGCGCTTCTCTCTAAGTACTTCACTTTTAAAAATATTTTCAAATTGACAAAAATGCCGAATTTCTTATCTTTCTTTTTAAAAAAAGAAAGAAAATAATGTAGTTTATTTATTAACTTTGGAATAACTTTTCTAGCTTTATAAAATATTTCGATACAAAATTTACGGAAAATATCTTATATTTCGCTTATAATTTCTATCAATGATTTTTGTAGGAATGGAAAGTCTACCTCTCTATTTGGATTGATCAGGCATCTCGACGTTGTTTCTTGATATATTTCTAAGCAAACTTTAAAAACAATGTAACCCATTACATAATCCTCACTTTTGAGTTCAAATATGGCAATATCATCATTCGTATCTGAAGAAGTGAATTCACTTCAAGAAAAATAGAGTCTTTAATTTAAGAATTAAATATAATCTTCACCTTGGGAATAAGCAAATTATCTTTTTTGTGTGTATGCGTGTTAAAATTTAGCCTCTCAACAAATTAAAATAGAATGTGTTTCTCAATAAAATCATAAACATTACAAAATACTCTAAATTCCTCGAAATGTCGTAAAATAGATTAGGGTCTCACATTTCATCTAAATTCAATGTATATACCATTTTCAAATTTCTTCAATTTTCTTCATCTGTAACAAAATTTCAGAACTCCAGGTATCCAACATCAGAGCTCCAAGCTTGCAGCCAAATTTATAACATCATCTTTAAATATTGTTTTTATATTAATTCTAAGCGTATTTATTCTCATTTTAACTCGCCAAAAATCATAAAATTTTGAAGATAATGATCTTATAGTGTTCATTTTAAAGTATCAAGCGACAATTTAGCTATATATATTTCTCTACTCTTTATATAGGTATATAAATAAATAAATTATTCTTCTCCATCACTCTCAAATTTATATTTTCCCATTAAAGTATTTTTATATATATTATTGTTTTTAATTTTTGTGCTTCTTTTAAAAGTGTTTTCATTATTTGATTTTAACTTCTAAATCGTGTTCGCACTTTAACTAATCATTTTTTAGAGGATTTTAAACTATTTTCAGCATATAATCATCTACTTTAAATAATTTTTCAGTACTACTGTTTATCAAAATATATTTAAAGCTGGAAATATGAAAATGCAACTCTTAAGATTTTTCTCATATATATATATATATATATATATATATATATATATATATATATATATATATATATATATATATATATATATATATATATATATATATATATATATATATATATATATATATATATATATTGCAAGGCAAACTGAATGAGAAAAGAGCAATCCTAGTTGATTCCTAAAGACGTTACACTACTACTCTGGGGTCAAGTTGGGAAAGTGTATGCGTAATGAGCCAACTTTTCTCTTTTTCATGGCGATAAAATATCGTACGCAGGCCCTATTCGCTTGGTAGTTGAATTCCATTCCTGTTCGCACCCAGGAAACGAAAAGGCAGTTCAGATATCACTTTTATTTTTATCCTTTTCTAATTTTCGAAAATTATAAGTGCTATTATACTATTATACTGAATTCAATAGTAGCATTTTATACATTTTGTAAAAAGTATTTTCGCATCTCAGTCATACCTTTTTGAACTGATTTCATCATAATTTTCATTTTTGACATAAAATATGTTTTAGGACATCAACAAATGAAAATGTTTTATACCACATATTTTGCATTTTTATTTATTGCTGGTATTAACTTTACTTTTCCATAAAAATATTATAAGTTTACTAACAAATGTGCTAAATAAAGATTATAAAAATGAAATTATTTGATTTAAATTTCTAAAAGAAACAAAATTTTTAAATACGTACGTACATATATAAATATGAATTGTAATCACATGTTATTTTCGTTAGTATATTAATATATTTAAAAAGATGTGTAAAATAAATTATATAATTTTTATTCTATATTAGAAATTGAATAAAAAATTATTCATGATCTAAAGGTAAAATGTGAAGAAATTTCTTCAAAGATGTGCATTTAGTAATTCAAAAAATGTGATAAGAATACGCTCAAGTATGTGTATTTTTATCACAATGATGTGATAGGATTCACACATCACTACAAATACACCCCTTCATCGTAATTTCTCAGCTTTTTTTTCGACAAATTCAACTTTTTGTTTCTTATTTAATTTATTGGGAAGTTTAAAAATGTTATACTTTACACTTGATTATGATTTTCCGCTGAACAACAGTTGCTGATAGTTTATTAATCTTTTTTAACACTTATTTTTTTACGTGATAGTTACAGCCTTTATTTTAATACATTTACAATTTACAATTAAATAGTACTATCAATAGCAATAGGAAACAGTAATTACTCTGAAATTCTTCAGAACGATATTATCTACAAGAAAATCTATTTTTTAAGCTTTATGAAGAATATATGTCAACTCAGTATGCAATAAACTTGTAATAGCATAAAAATTTGTATTCTATTTATTTTAAAGACTATTGAAATTTGAAATACATAAAATAATAACGTATAACTACATTATAATAGCTACACAATCATTCAATAATATATATATATATATAAAATATCCTATATTTAAAGATAAAAAATTTACAATCTGTACATATCTGTGTGTGTGTGGAAAAAATATTAATATTTTAAGAAGTTTTTTAGGTATTTGCTAATACAAAAAATCTTTGAGATTTTTTTTTCTTTTTAAAATTATTTTAACTTTATTTTGCCTCATTGTTTTTTATTTTTCGCTTCGATTATAGATGGGTGATCTCTGATTTTCATTGATCGCGTTTATCTGGTATCAATTATCTCTGGTAATAAGCATTTATGGTAAAAGTTTTTTAGTTTATCCTCCATTTCTTTTTTCCAGAATAAATCGTCCTTTTCTCTCCATGCATTCACATTTTGTCCTTTGTTTTTCTTTCTTTTAATTGGAGTACGTAACTGATATGAATGCTTATTTCTTCAGTTTTGGTAGCAACTACGTCAAGAAATAGCGCATTCAATTGTCTTGAGCAAAAGAAACTTGGATCTGTCTTCCTATACTATTTACAATTGCTGTAAATAAAATGTACAAGGCAATAATGAAAATTCGTGTAGAAGTCTTTTATGAGTGCTTCAGAACGAGACTTTCGGACAGCACTTGATGGATTTCTTCTCCCGTGGAGCAGCACACCCCATGTTGCCAGTCTAACTGGAACAAGACAACAACATTTCTTCCTCCTTTCGAGGAACCATTTTCTACCGACCAAGTTTCCATCTGGCAGTGGTGAGAGATTTCAGCTTTTTGTGTCCGAAAGACATAAAATTTTAATGTAGCCAGGGCGAAAGTGTTGTGCTCCGAGCAACCACATGTAAGTCCAAGATCTCCCCAGCCCCTACAAGGTCTTACAATTTGTATCCAAGCTTTCTCCCAACATCTGGAATTCCATATGCAAGTAATAACGGTGAAGTTATAATATATAAAATATTGTGTTAATTTTTTTGTTTTTCCAGTTGATATTTCACATTCATTGCTGAGGAAAAAGGGTGCTTTATAAATATTTGATTTACCATGGATATTTAAAATATCAAAATGGACTGGTATAGATAGATTAAAAGTAAAACAATTTTTTAAATCTATTCTTGTAATTAAACAGATTAACAAAGGCAGTAAAAAGTGCTAATGATAATTTGAATAATTAGTAGAAACCCTTGTTTTGTGAAAGAAAACCTGAAGAGACAGATTTTATAAAATTATAAAACATTTTTTAATGTAATTTTATCAAAATGTATTAGATTTTTAGTATAAGATTTCATTAATAAAAAATAGGATAAATCTTGAGGAAAATTATAATTGAATATAGAGATTTCAAAAAACACACTTGACTTTCCAAAAGCCTCATTTAAAGCTTTTTTTAATAAATCTTCCTGATTGTCATATAGATCCTATACGTAATATCCGCCGAACCATTCAATATCAGTAATATAAAATTCGTAGGAAATGTGATATATTCTCCTACAGAGAGAGAGAATAAAAAAGGTGGATACAATTTTACATATGTATTATATGTAATGCATGTCAAATTTTTAGTTTTTAGAATTCTAAAACTGCATGCCATGACTCACAACATGCATTTTTTAAATGCTAGAATATATTTTGAAAGATTTAATTTTGGTGCATTGATAACGTATTTGAATTAATAAAAGTGACAATTACTATTTTCTGAGAATGTTCTATAACACATTTGTTCAAAAGTGTATCTCAATTTTCTACACTTTACAAGTTTCATAATAACTAATAAGTGGGATATTCTTCCAAAAATTTTGAATTATGTAAGGCCTATGAACATATTTATTATTGTCCCAAACATCATCGAAACATACGTATTCCGATTTAAAAAAGAATGCTTTTACTTACCAAGAATTCGAACTTAGAAGAAATAACCTCAAAATCAAAAAATATATATATACATACATATATGTATATAGTTGTACATACATACACACACACACACACACACACACATATATATATATATATATATATATATATATATATATATATATATATATATATATATATATATATATATATATATATATATATATAATATTATTTATTTTTATATTTAATAATAAACAATTTTTATATTTTTCATAGATAAATAAATATTTCGTAGATTTTGTTGAAATGTTAAAGTTAATTCTGCATCCAAAATCAGTAAGCAATAAACTTTGAATCAAATATAAAATTAAGAAAAACAACAAACTTTAAGAAGTTTTTATAAAATAAAGATTAAAAAAATATGGAATTGATGAATTTTGCAATGTCTATAGATATGTACTGCAATATCATATCATGTAGATATACTTCTTGAAAAATTGCATCAAAAATATAAATAAAGAATTAAAAAAGTACACTACATGAGAACTGTATAAATTTTATATTTTTTCAATAGATTTAGCTGTTTAAAGTCAATGTATATAATGTCCATAAGCCCATCATTTTTCGTGAAAATTATTGCAGGAGCGCTCTGGAAAGATGAAGATTCGTCACAGGGAAATCATCAGAGCCCCTCGTATGTAGTAAAGGGGAAAGAAATGTCCCTTCTCGCGCCAATTTAGAAGCGTATTTTTACAGGAAGATACCGGATACTAGGAACACCCGCAGCTTTTGTTGGGGATGAGGGAAAAGAACACACATTATCTCCTAGAGAACTGCGAAAAACCAAACTTCAAATTTTAGTGTGTGAGGAGGAGCTTGTTGACTAAAGCATGCAATTGATCGGATTGATTATTCAAACATCCAAGTATTCATCCGCCATGTGGGCGTTGCTAATTTTTGCGAAAAATTTTAAGTTTTATGCGGACAAATAAAAAAAATTCTATCGTAGATAAAGTATAAAAAAAATTTGTTGGGATTTATAAATATATGTACATATTAAGTCTGTTTTTAAAATTTTTGAATTTTTTACCTTTTTTAAGTTATTAATGTTTTAAGCATATTATCAAATTACTGAGCCAATTTTAAAATATTTAAAATAATTTTAAAAATAAATTTCAAAACAAAATAAACTATTATTTTCGTGCATTAGGAAAACCTACAAAAAGTGAAGGTCTAGTTATAATAGAACTTGAGAAATATGTATTTCAATTTCTCCATAGACTTAACATTAGCGCTCGTTTTCAATATGGCGCGGAAGGAGTCCCCTTATTCTCGAGAGGAAAAACGCCTTAAAACAAAAGGGGAAATGGTTTTTTATGTTTTAAAAGAAATCACACTGCGTATAACTGTTTTTCGAAAATACGGTGTAATAGTTGTAAGGGGAAACATAATAGTTTATTATATGAAAATATTAATAAAATTGATGTGAAATCGGATACTGCTGTCACTTCTGTTTCAGAAGAGGACAAAATTAATAATATTTATTTGCAAACCGCAACTGTAAATATTGTAGGAAATAATAGAAATTAGAAATTTCGATGTTTGATAGATAATGGTAGTTGCCGATCTTTTATCCTTGAGCGGGTTTCTAAAGAGTTAAATTTAAAAATTGTAGGACAAGAAGAGTTAAAAATTTATACGTTCGGTTCTACTCAACCAATTATAGAAAAAAGAAATAAAGTGAGAGTTGAAATAAATTGTCCCTTTATGCGAAAACATTTAGTTATCGAAGCTTTAGAAACACCGAATATTAGCAATGCCCATATAAGTGCACCTGCAAAAGATATAATTATACAGTGTAAGAAAATTAAAATAAAAATAGCGGATCAAAGCTTCAATGAACGGCATTCACAGCTTTCTTTGTTAATAGGGTATTACTGGAAAATTATGACTGGTGAAGTTCGTAGATTATCAGAACTTTAGTTGCATGTCAAACAATGTTCGGCTGGACGATTAATGGTTCAGTTGCTACATCAAATAGGATGATCACACAGCAGTCTGCGAAGGTTATGAAAGTCGTTGTACATACAATAGGAAGCAACATAGATGTCGAATCTAACATGATATTGCGCAAATTTTGGGAGATAAAACCAAATGGAATTAAAAACGAAAGTAATAATACTGATAAAGAAAACGAAATTTTAAATCAGTTTAAAAAATCCATTAGTCTAAAAGATAACCGTTTCCAAGTTAAACTTCCCTTTAACTATAAATAGGAAGAGTTGAAAGACAACTATGAAATAGCCTTTACCAGACTAAATAGTTTAGCTAGGAAATTTAAGAAAAATCCAGAATTCTTCAAAAGATACCAAAGAATTATCGATGGTTATTTTGAAAAAAGAATAGCGGAAGAAGTTTCTGATAATCCTGAAAAAATATCCTTACCTCCCACATCAAGGAGTACTTAGAGAAGATAAGGTTACAACAAAACTACGCGTGATATTTGATGCCTCCGCTCATGCCACAAATTCCCTTTCATTAAATGAATGTTTAGATGCTGGACCAAATCATAATCCAGAATTATTAGGAATATTAATGAACTTTCGAAAAGATAGAATTGCATTTACAGCGGATATCGAAGAAGCATTTTTGCAGATCTTACTTGCACCTGAAGATCGAGATGCAGTTTGATTTCTTTGGTTAAATGGGGAATTAGAAAAAGAATATGAAGTTCTCAGAATGACTCGAGTTATTTTTGAAGCAACTTGTAGCCCATTTTTGTTAGCAGCTACACTTAAGCATCATGCTGAAATTTTCAGAGGTAATTATCCAGTTGTTAATGATTTAATTGAAAATTGTATGCATGTTGAAGATTTAATAGGTGGTGCAGACAGTGAAAAAGAAGCCATAGAAATGAAACAAGACATGAAAAGGGTTTTGCAAAAGGCTAGTTTTAACATGAGAAAATGAAAAACAAACTATGTTTCCTTACAGCAGAAATGGAACGAAGAAGAAAATCCTGGTCTGGTGGCATTAGCAGATTGTGGAAGGTCTTAGGATGTTATTGGGATAGTAGAAAAAATAATTTAAAGATTCCAGTACCAGAGGTTACTATACTGTATCCAGATGAAGATATTATATAACGAGATTTATTTTAAAAGTAATTGTGGTAAACTCTATGATCCCATAGGATTTATTAATCCTTTTACTGTTACGTGTAAAATCCTTATGCAGGAATACTGGATTACTGGATATGATTGGGATAAACCATTATGTCAGATATTAAAAAAAAGATTTAAAAGGTGGTGTGAGGATTTAATTAATTTAAAGGAAATTCAAATTGAAAGATATTATTTTAAAAGTAACAGCATTAAGGGGATATCTGACATTCAATTGCATTGTTTCAGCGAAAGCTTATGGTGTTGTCGTTAATATTAGATTTATTGAGAATAATGATATAAAAACTACATTTGTTTCATCAAAATCTTAGAGTTGTTCCTGTGAAAAAGATGACTCTTCCACGTTTAGCGTTAATGGGTGCTGTATTAGGTTGTAGTTTAACGAAATATTTCTTGCATAAAATTAATTTGGAAGTAAATAACTGCTTTTATTGGACTGATTCTACGATAGTACTTCATTGGGTGAAAGGAGATGCTAAAAGATGGAAGCCATTTGTTTGCAACCGAATAATTGAAATTCAAGACATCACTGATCCCTCATCATGGAACTACTGTCCAGGGTAAGAAAATCTTGCTGATGTTTTAACGAGAGGTGAAAATTGTTTAAGGTTGAGAGAA
The DNA here is from genome assembly GCA_037975125.1 of Latrodectus hesperus. Lineage (NCBI taxonomy): Eukaryota > Metazoa > Arthropoda > Arachnida > Araneae > Theridiidae > Latrodectus > Latrodectus hesperus. Next base: position 54,925,742 of record CM075856.1, read on the forward strand.
AATTGAGCGTGGTTCAATGGACATTATTGCATTTCTGAGGAATGAAAACATTGTCCTACAGCGTATCCAGACCCAGATATAGCTGAAGAGGAAAAGAAGAAGAATAAAAAATGGACAATTTTACAAGCTATTTGTATTGAGTCAAATGCTAAAGACTTAATGGAGATTTGTAAAATTAATAATTTTATAAAATTACTTAGAGTTACTGCGTGGATCAAAAGATTTATTTTTAACTTGAGAAATAAAGGGAATAAAAAGAAGGACCACTGACAACTGAAGAATTGAATGATTCCGAAGTTTACTGGATAAAAAGAACACAATAGAAAGAATTTTCTACAGAAATAAAAAATTTAAATTCTAACCAAAAGTTACCAGTTTATTCAAAAATAGCCTTGTACAAACCATTTCTTGATAATAATGAACTGATTAGAATAGGTGGGTGGTTACAATTTTCAGACTTGAATTATAAACAGAAACATCCTTTGTTGCTGCCTGGTAAGGACGGGTTCACTGAGTTAATTATTCGCAAATGTCACGAAAACACTGGACACACTGGGTTATCAGAGAGACACTATCAAATTTGGGAGAAAGGTTTTACATCCCTAAAGGTAGGCAAAGAGTAAAATCTGTAATATTAAAGTGCAATTTATGATAGGAAATTCAGAGCGAAGCCTGCTACCGAAGAGATGTCTTGTTTACCCCCAGATCATGTGAGGGAAGCATTTCCATTCGAAATAACTGGATTAGATTATTTAGTCCTCTGTACATATTCGAAAATTCAGAAGCGAAATCATATATTTTGCTATTTACTTGCGCAGTAACACGTGCTATACATTTAGAACTAACAACTGATATGTCAGTACCATCATTTTTAAAAGCATTTAAAAAATTTATATCCCGTCGAGGATTATGTAAAACAATATATTCAGATAATGCGAAAACTTTCATTAAAAGGTGAAAAGAGATTTTAATCTTTTAAATGAAACTTAAAGCAAGGAAGAATGCCGAAATTATTTTAGTGAACGAAGAATAATTTGGAAAAGCATCGTAGAAAAGGCAGCTTGGTGGGGAGAATTTTGGAAGAGACTCGTTCGCTCTGTGAAGACCTCCCTCAAGAAAATTTTAGGAAAAACATCTCTAAATTATTTGGAGCTTGAAACTACGGTCGTAGAAGTTGAAGCCATTTTGAACTCTAGACCACTAACTTATATAGATGAAGAAAATGAGTCAGTGATTCTCACGCCTGCTCACTTCCTATTATGTAGACGAATATTGTCTTTTCCTGGACAATCCGTACTACCCCTTTTAACGTAAGATGTCCTCACCAGAAGATATAAGCATCAACAAAAAATAGTGACTACCTTTTGAAACAGATGGAAGAAATCCTATCTTTCGGAATTAAGGTCTGCTCATCAATCCACCTTAAAAAGAAAAATCCTATCTTAATAAAGAAGGAATTTATTGTTCTAATTCACGAGGATAAAGTGCCAAAGCTTATGTGGAAGTGTGGTATCGTCACAGACGTTCATATTGGCAGAGATGGAAAGACACGATCCTGTACAGTGAAACTTCCGTCTGGGACTCATTTGAAACGTCCAGTTCAATTGCTGTATCCAATTGAACTTAATGAAAATTTAACTTTATGATACATTAAGTAACATTGTTTAACTTTACATTTTCTTTTACAGAATTATAGTAGAATTGCTACTTAAATAATGAGTACTTTTATAGTTACTGTAAGAAGTATATATAATGTATCTTTATTTATATAAGTTTGATTGTTTATGATATTGAAATTAACTTTAGAAATTAATATGTAAAGCTAATATATATATTAATTTTTACATTATTATGTTGTTACAAAGATATATGTTATTATCACTAGAACATTGTATTATTATGTGATTGTTACTAAGAATTGATCTTATTGTTTTGAAAATCTGTGTATTATTTTAGTATTAATTTAGACTCTACTCTTGATGAACTTTTGAAGTTCATCGGGGGAAGGATGTTGTAAATATATGTCAATAGAGGGCACACTGTACGAATATCTTAGTTTACAAACAGAATAAGATTCTGCTGCTAGCTATGTAGATGATTTTTGTTCCATGTCTTGTCCTTTCTTTGTCTTGTCCTGTTTAAGTATGTCCTATGTTTAATAAGGAAATTAAAAACCTGCTCAAGGTAAGCTTATTTAGAATTTGATTTGTTATTAAGATGATTTGATAAACATGATTAGCGATAAGAGAGTTATTTAGAAAAATATTACATATGTCGTTTCACGTTCTCCTGAAAACCGTTAAACCTTCTCTAATTCTCTTTTTATTTGATGAACATTTTGTCCTTAAAACATTGATTGTTACGAGTATCCGAAACCATGATTTTAGGAGACATTTCTAATCACTTTCAGGATAAATGCCTTTAAGAATAGTGGAATTGATTTACACATGGCACCCATATGGAGTAACGTCTCCATTGCTTCAACTCGTTGGAATCTAAATTAAAAATATTGTCAAAATTCATTTCGTAAATACAATGATTTCTTTTATAAAGACCAATTTCCATTGATTCAAACCATTAACATGTTGACAACATAACAAAGAAATGAAAAAAGCAAAATGAAAAAGAAAGACAAAACACGCATTTTTATGGCTAGTTTAAATTGGCAAGTGTGATTTAATTAATTTTTAATATTGCGTTTCGATAGCCGATTTCGTCTTAATGTTGCGGTGATCTTTACTGCACTTTAAGTACTTCACTGTAGGGATGGGACGTAAATACTTTTGGTATCAGGTTAGTTCTGACTATAGTTACTTTTACAATACCAAGTATTTTACCGGTTAAATTTTGTACTTATTACATTTAGCTTTTGACTGTAATCAAACGAACTGGAAAATAATGACAAAGCTTTTAAGTTTGATAAATAAATTGAATAAAAATTCATTAAATAAAAAATAAGTTACTTATTCAAAATAAATAATTGAGTTTATAAGTAATGTTAATTAAATTTATAAATGAGCATTCATTTAAATATTAATAAAAAGAGAACTTATGTGATAAAGAATTAATTTTTTTATTAGTGTTTAATCGTATAATGGCATTTTAATAAATTTTCAAGCTATTTTTGTTAGTAAAAAAGTATTCTTATCACTTTTAAAAATATTATAAAATTATTTTTGAATAAAAATATAGTAAAAATATTCCATTCATTTTTGTAGAAATCAAAAAAGTAATTTGGGAAACAATAACCATTTTAATTATTTAATTCAATTTAAAATAAAATATATGTTTATAAGAAATATTAACATAAAAATAAAAGTCAATAAAAATTGCTAAGCACAAAATAAAAATATCAGGCTTTTCTTACTTTCAAAAAGTTTTTATGTATTTGAAAAAAGAAGGATAAATATTGAATAAACAACAATTTTTACTTCGCAATTACTTTTATTTCGCAATAAAAATTCATCATGCTCCCCCACCTTGAAGGTATCTCCCAGTTCCCAAACCACTCTTTTTTCCAATTATTTCCCTATCCAGCCTCTCTGCACCCCACTCCGAATTCATCCGTCCACTGTTACTTCCGGTTACTGTATGCTTTGCCATTTGACTCTGTCATTGTACTTCCAGCCGGTCTCATGGGCTCTTCTGTACTTGAAACAGTTACTTTCAGTCGGTTACAGTTCTTGCTTTCTCATCGGCACTTCTGTAATGAAATATGTACTTTCAGAGAAGTGCATTGTACCTACATGGATTGCTTTTCAATCTGTAATTCAATGCGCATGCCTGATACCTTCCGTCGAATACATTGTACCTGACCTGTTTCTGGTTATGATAGGATGTACCAAGTATTTGGTAAAAAAATTACTGATTACAGTTTATTATGCTAAAATATCTATTACAAAATACCGACTGCGGGTCCTTTTCTCCCTCCCTTGGTGAAGGAACCCCGTGAGGGGAGACGTTGTCACCGTTCCAATCAGCGCCCGCGCCAAATGAGGCTCATCCTGTGGGGAGCGGCGGAGCGTAAATTGATAAATCAGTCGTTGTAATTAGTAGCTTGGTAGGATGATGACCAACAATGCTTGTTTTAGATCAGACTGTAGCTTCATATCAATGAAATCCAATTAAACCGTAAAAAAAATTAACTCGAAAAGAGTAGATATACAACACTATACAATAGTAACATAAATGTATAAATATTTGTATGAATCCCTAACATTTCTCTTTCATTGCTTGTTTTAGAGTGTTATAATAGTTTACTTAATGAAATTCATGTCTAAAAAAGTTTATTCTCTGAGAAAATAGCGGTTTTGCAATTAATCTGCAAAAATTAAAACAACTTTGAGACATTTGGCAATCATTTGGCGCATCGGTGATATTTTTGGCAGCAAAACATTGATCAACATTCTTAAAATTTCTAGTCCATTAATTTAATAAGATCCGAGTTACCATATGCCTACAATAGGAAAGTTCTAGGGATTAGACTGCAGGAGAATAAAGATCAGCTTTATCCAAGAAAATTGAATTCAAAATTAAATCAGATGCCTTAGTTATCCTTCTGAAATGTGCTGCCTTTAGTTTCTATAATATAGAATCGGTGTAAAAGCTTCCAGCTGGAGTACTTGTAATTGTGATTGTGAAGAGAACCATGAATATGTTTGTTTAGATGAAAATCGATATTCATTTCTGAATCGTTACAACCTCGATGCCACGAAAGAAAAACGGAACACAACTTTCATAGCATTTTTTAAGATTTCCAATACCAGTTGGTACCAACATTAACATATTCAATGGGCAAAGTAACAGATGATAAAAGAATTGTCAAATGAAAGATGCCCATGAAAAGGTTGGCGTCACTTTCTGATGTTCCAATGCCGGCGATGCTTCAAGTTCCTTTCACAGGTGATCATCAAATATACATTGTCAATATTAATGTATAATTGAAACGATAAAAATAGAATACGAGGTCTTTATTATAAATATGGGAATTTCAAAATACAACCTCTCTTCCTGCTCTTTTCTCTCCCTTGCTTTTAAAAAATATTGGTGAGAAAATCGAGTGCGAGAGCTCTGTTTCTTTGTTAAGTGCAAAAAATTCAAATTCTCCTCTCCAACAATATTGGGTGCTCAGATTATCGCCAGGTGGTTGTGAGCTAAACTTGACAAATGCAAAATATTTCTGAAAGATATTTGGAAAAAAATTGAAATAGCAAGGCCACTGAAAAATGGAATGAAAAATTTTTTCATTGTATTTTGTTTAATTGTATTTTATAAAATATACTATTAACTATATCTTAGTAATACTATTCTAGCTGCTTATGCGCTAAATGTTTTGCTAAGTTTAAATATTTATATATTCTTGTGCTTTTCAATTCTATACCTAACTTTGCATTTGATATATATATATATATATACAAGCTGACCCAACCACGCGTTGCAGTGGCTGAGTTTTTATAATACATTGAATCAATTTTTTACTAATTCTTGGGTATAATCAAATTAATATTTTCTAAAAAAATTTATTGGTTCATTCATATGAGATTAAAAATAAAACGTTTCGCAAAAATTTAAAAGTAATAGGTAAAGTATCGAAATTTTGAAATTGTTTTCATCAATAACTGTGTCGATTGATTTAAGAGACATCAAATCACCGGGCAACATCTGTTGTATATTGAAGTTAATTTCGTTCGCATCAAAGTTTCTTGCTGCCAAAATAGCACGATTACAGAGCCAATTATCAAATTATAAAAGAAAAATAAAAAAATAAAAGTCTATAAAGAAATACTTACACGTTTTCGAGGTGGTATGAAAATTAGTAGAGAAAATCAGTAATAAATAAAATTTTATTTTACTATTTATAATATTAAAAATATTCAAATTGAACACTACACAATAATAACACAATACAAAGTATAATTATAAAAATGATTCACGAAAAATTGTTACAGTATGATTATACATCATGAAAATATACGTAAATTCTATATTCAACCACGCGCTTGCGCTCGCACGCTAATTTACTCTGGGAGATACTATTATCTAGAAAAATAAACACGTTCCCATTTGCCGAATACCTGTGCAACTTAGATGCTAAATCACCAACTATTTGGAAGTTACAGAACTAACTGATAAATAAACACTAATATCGTATAATAAATATTGAGATCAATAGTAAAGAGATAAAAACTATTCTATCTTTTAAGTTGGGCTATATTATAAATGGTTACAAAATTTTATCAAAATCGGTTCAGTAGTTTCGGAGTTTATCGCGAACATACATCATGACACACGAAATTTTTATGTATATAGAATTGCTGACCAGGCCACGCTTTGCTGTGGCTGAGTAATTATAATACATTGAATGAATTTTTTACTAATTCTTGGGTACAATCAAATTAATATTTTCTAAAAAATTTAAAATAGGTTCATTCTTATGAGATTAAAAATAAAACGTTTCACCAAAATTTAAAAGTAATAGGTAAAGTATCGAAATTTTGAAATTAAGCATAAATCAACATATACTTTCTGAATTTACATTTTATTCATCTTATTTTAAATTATAGTTTGTAATCAGTGACTTACTCTTATAAAATATACTATATAAATTAAAAACATCTAAAAATAAATTGTTATAAATGAGGTAGATAACATTGACATAGAACTATTATTTTTTCTATTTTAAATTATTAAAACTAAAAATTTTTTCCGCGATATTATACTGAAATAAAAAAATTAAAAGAATTTATCATTTGAATAAATAAATTAGATCAAAATGTACTGCTGAATAAATTAATAATTATCAAATTATAAAATAAAAATAAATAAAAGGCTATCGAGAAATACTTACATGTTTTCGAGGTGGTATGAAAATTAGTAGAGAAAAACAGTAATAAAAAAATTTTATTTTACTATTTATAATATTAAAAATATTCAAACTGAAGAACACTGCACAATAATAACACAATACAAAGTATAATTATGAAAATGATTCACGAAAAATTGTTATAGTATGATTATACATCATGAAAATATATGTAAATTCTATATTTAACCACGCGCTTGCGCGCGCTCGTTAATTTTCTCGAAGATGGTATAATCTAGAAAAATAAACACGTCGCCATCTGCCGAATACGTGTGCAACTTAGATGCTAAACCGCCACCTATTAGGAACTTACAGAACTAACCAATAAATAAACACTAATGTCGTATAGTAAATATTGAGATCAATATAATTAGCAGATAAAAACTATTCTATCTTTTAAGTTGGACCATATTATAAATGATTACAAAATTTTATCAAAATCCGTTCAGTAGTTTCGGAGTTTATCGGGAACATACATCGTGACACGAAATTTTATATATATATATACATACATACATACATATACATATATATATATATATATATATATATATATATATATATATATATATATATATATATATATATATATATATTGTTTCTAACCAAGATTTCATTCGTGTGTTTAATGTCAGCCATGAATGTCAGTTTATTTTGTAAGAACCTTTTCTTATGTAATGTTACAGTTTTGTTTCGATATTCTATTTCAGTATTGTTGGCTTGTCCAGCCACACATTTAAAAACATTCTGTTATGTTGTAAATTTTAAGCACTAATGTAAGGTTATTTAAAAGTAATGCAATGTTTTTTAATACAATGAAGGGCAATTACCTTTGGCATTAGTGTAAATAATTAGTAATTACTTATGGAAAACAGCTTTCCACGTTGAAAAGTACACCCTCAAAGTGAGAGGATTTGTTCTACTCAACTCTATTTACTATGATTTAGATTTCTCAACATTGTCACTTTTCACAATAATTATTGTTATTATCATTTTACTCTTAACCGTCTGTATCACGATAAAAACATTCTCTTCTGTTTTAAAAAATTCTTTACTTAGCGGCAAAGAGAAAAAATTCTAACAGAATGTACACATTTCATATTGAATTTTCCATCTTAAATAAGTTTCGTAAATCATTTTAGGTAAAATGCCGAGAAGAGTAACAAGTGCGGCACGCTTGTAGTTGTTCTGGAAGTATGCATCGGATTTATATTGTGGTTTATATGGAATTATTGCAATATAACGTATTGGGGCAGTTTATTGACATATAGATGTGGATATTTTTATGCTCCTGGTACAAAAGGCCATGTGTTGGACATTGAATGTCAAATCGTCGTTTCCACTTATTCTTTCGATTATTATAACAATTCCTTCAACTATTGCTTTAATTATAATTATAAGAATCATTTTAGCGAACACTACATTACAATACTATATTTTATACAATATAATCAACTCGATCCTATGTGTATCTTAAAATAAGGAATATTTATTCTGAATAACCAATACACATCAGTTACTAGTGACAGAATTGTATAGTTTTTCAGTATTGTTAACAATGCATTTCAAAAATTGCAGGAAACCGCAGAAATGTAAATTACGATGTCAGCCTTCAAAAACTGTCCTAAAATGATAACAAAACCAAGCGGTAATTTATCTAATTTTATAGTCCCAGTTACGTATAATTTTTTAAGTATTTAATCTCAAAATCTTTAAGGGACTCTAGTACGTTTAATTTTTATCCATTTAAATTTTAAATTATCGATGGATAAAATAAATAAGATCTTGATTATATTAAAATAAAAACAATGGATCACTTTCCCCATTTAAAAAAGTTATGTCGATTTTATAAAAGTAAAAGAAACAAAATTTACATTAAAAAAAGTTTTATGAACGCGATAGTTTGTTTGTTTCGTTATATATCGCTAAATGGTCAGCTTTAGCACACGAGAACTAACTACAACAGGATTTTCAGTTTAAAGTGGATTCCAAACCGTTGCACGTGCTTAAGGTGAGATTCAAACCCATAAGCTGTTGAACAGAAGGCCAGAGCCCTAACAGCTCATGCAAGCATCGTCAGTGAAGATAGTATAAAAAAATCACGCAACTACATTAAAACTATTTAATGTATTCAGTAGTTATGTGGGTGCTTTTTACACATCGGTGTTACGTTTCAAGGACTTTCATCCATCATCAAGTGCGCATGCACGTTTTTCTTTACATTTGGTACATAAAGGAAACAAATTGCTGTACTTCCTTTCTATTATTATATTTTAACATTATTCATTTAAATTCGAACATCCTTTAATACGACTCTCTATTCCAACGGATACTTTATAAAATTGTTGAAAATATTATTCGATGAAATGATGGCGTTCATTCAGAGTGAAATGAGCAAGAAATACTCTGAATTCATTCCAGGGGTCCACAATTCCTGCCTTCTCTCAGGAAATCTGTCACAAAAGAGCAACAAAACAGAGGAATCAAAGGGTTGAAAGAAAATAATCATCCTAAACGTAGTCTACAAGCTGTTATTAAAACAGCTATTCATTTCAATGCGTGTTATAATCACGTGACAACACAAAAAATCTCAAAGAAACTCCTTATATAATTGTAACTAATAAGAACATACAGTAGATGGTCCTTGTATAAAATCACTCGTAAAATCTAAAGTTCGTGATATATAAAAATATGTATCAGATTAAGTATTTTTTATCTAATTTTTCTCCTTTCATAAATACGGAATGATTAGAAAAAATTGCTGAATATGTAATACAAGGAACGCATAAGCAAACTGAAATTCTCTCATTCTTAGAAACAATTATTACTACCTCTTATTGATGAAAAATAAAACAAAAAAATGAGTGTTTTAAACTACATTTTTAAAACACATTTTTTAAAATTGTTTTCGCGTTTTTTTAAGTGTTTCTCAATTTTTTTAAGCTTTTATCTGTTTGTTTGCAGAGGGGGTCGTATGTCGTCTTCCTCTGATTTGATATCTGGGTATTTATTTTTCATCTATTGTGTTTATTTATGAAGCCAATACTTCTTACACACAAATTTCCTCCAAATTCAAAATTTAAAAATCCGGAAAAGAGATTTCGGGAAGCATTGGGTTCTTTTGTCGAAATTCCATCAAGGAGTGAGTTCCCTCGGACCATCGGTTGACGTTCGTCGTTTTCATCAGCGGTGGTTCTTGATGCATCTGAGAGCGGCCGCCGAGATGCCTCACGTTTCCTTCCTGGCGACGGGGGAAGACTCTCAGCAGACCAACAATTCCTTCGCAACTCTGACGAGCAGGCTGCAAACACTTCATCTCTGTATAACACAGAAACTGAAACAGCTTCAAATAACTTTCAACCGACTCACTGCTTGCTTGAGGCCGGTGTTCTCGGGCTGTGAAAGGTCAACTCTCTGGAGGTTTCTAGAACATGCCTATAGTAAGCCTGTAGTATGTAATTCGGTTCTTATTATTGGCCCTATAGACTCAAAACTTTGAGAGTGTTAAACCTATATTTTAGCGTCAAAAATAACGAAAAAAGTCGCCAAATTATCACCTAATGTTGCTAAGCTACCCTAGATTTTTCCAGCTCTGAAAATCGCTATTTTTACAAAATAAGCAAAGTAATAATTTCATAAATTAAACGTTGTAAACACACTAAAGCAAGTAATTAGACAAAAATATAAAAGTTCAAAAAAATATTTAAATAATTGTACCGTACTTTCTCAGTATGAAGATATTGTCAAGAAATATTGGAAGGACTGTGAACTAATGACTTAAGCGTGTGTGTTAATTGTTTGGCATTTGTAAAATAAATAAATAATATTGCATATACGGGACCATGTTATGAGCATTCGTTCGTAAAATTGTGGGTTTTCGTCAATTAAAGGCTCATAAAAACTAACTTTAGCTGAAAATAATATCATAATGTAAAGCGTGGAAAGAGGAGAAGAAAAGAAAACCGTAACAAGGCAACACATGCGTTTATGCTAACACTCGCTTCAATAATAACTTTTAAGTGTGGTAACAGCCAAATTAATATGTTTTTTTATATGTTCACATACAATGTGACTTCTAATAGACAAGGTTAGCCTAAATAATTCATTCGTTTTGAATAAGCTATATTGTCAATAGTGTTACTCATACACATACGAGAGGTAAGTGAGAAAAAAAATTCACCTTTACATTTTGTATTCCAAGTGACGATACGAATCCATTATATTTCCGATTGGCGTTAATACCGTTCCAAAATGAAGGGAAAGCAAAAAGAAAAGTGTTTATGCCTTAAATAGGCTGTATGTTCGTATGTCTTAATGGTGGCGCGCACTTTCAGAAAAGAGTTTGGTAAATAACCGCTGTGTAAATAAAACATTTCGTAGTAATTCAAGGACACTATTACTTCAAAATGTTTGGAATAAGCTCAGTGATCTGAATGTACTGCATCGTGTCACCCAAGATAACAGATAATAAGTGGAAGGTATAAACTATTCTTATCGTTTTTTGTGATGGTGACATTGTGGTGGTTTTCATGCATCATTCATATGCAAATGAATATTCTTTTGAATATATATAGCCTTTTTGAAACGAATGAATCATTTATGCTAACCCAATAAAATAGGGAGTGTGATATTAAATGCAAAGGAGAGAAACCGCGACATTTCCAATGCTGTCGTGTATTTATAGCTAATGCGAAGAATACATTGAAAAAAGAGCAGACGAAAAACCATATTTATTTTTCTCGTGAGCTCATTACGCTTAAGAGAATTAGTGTGGGAGGGTTTCTGTGTCCGCTTTCTTTAAGATGCTTTGATGAGAGAGAATGTCTCGATGCTGGTGTGACTGCTTCTTCAGAAATCCTCCCCCACCCCGATATTTTCTGTCGGTACAACACAAAAGGACACGATAACAGCAGAGACGCGAAATAAAAAAAACAGCAGAAAGGGAAGAAAAAAGAGGTAAAAACCGCCGCCATGTTTTCCATCCTATTACGCGTCGGAAAATCGATCCTCTCCAATAAACCAAGGTAGGAATTAAAAAAAGTATCGTCGGGAGAGGGCCAGGTTAAAGCGATTGGCCTTGCCCTTACTCCCCCCCCCATCTGTGAAGAAAATTGAAAAAGGAGATTGAATGGGGTGAAAAAAAAGCAAAGGAAAAAGGGGGAGTCGGGCTTAATTAGGGAAAGGTTGTGAAAGTTGAAAGTCCCGCATTGATTAATAAAGTCGTGTTTTTTCCCCCTCTTATTCATTGCAATCCCATTCAAAGAGGCTCCATCTAATAATGAAGACAAAACGGAGGGATTATTCCATTTTTTTCATGGTATGTTTCTCAGTTTGTTTCTCAGCAGTCTCTTAACTTATTTCGTTGAAATTTCGCATGACAATATTATCGAAAAAACACTTAGTGTAACTCTTCAGAAATGCTCAAAAAAGCTAAGGAGGAAATATCTTGGTATTAATTTGGAAAGCAGCCCGTGAATTTAGTTTATGAATCCAATCTGGGCATGTTTTCTTCAAGAGATGAGCAATGTTTTCGTGAACACGTTCTTGAGAATCAATTCCTTCTACAGTACGACTGAACGACGATTCAGTATAAAAGAACGCTAGTTCCTGGAATTCTTCCTTTTCCCAGCTTTAGATTGAAACCACTCGTGTTCCACCAGATTCTGCTCCTTGATCACTCATTGGTCAGTACAGAATCGCCAATTCAACTGTGTTCTTCACGTCTATTTCGATTTTCAACTGCATTACTTTTAATTCTTTACAACTTCTAACTAAGTCACCAGTTTTTGTGTGATTCCCGGTAGATTCCATTCTTTTAGAGTCCCTCTTTTCTTTCCCAAGCTTGAGGCTTAGTGATTGCACTTCACGCCCTCAAAGCGCAGGTCCGAGTTTCGAATCTCGGCAAGAGCCTGGTAAGCCAAGGCAGCCATACGGGATTAAAGAGAATAACGTAAGAACTTGAAATGAAAAATAAATATATACTGACAAAAAACTATATGAACCAGTACTAAACTTTGAACTTGAAATCACCGGATGTATAAATTAAATTTTTAATTGGGTAACTGGAATGTATGTGTAATAGAGTTAACTGATGAAGCGATACTTATGTAATGGGATGAAATACAAACGAAAATGAAACATTTAAAGCCCAATAAAATAATTTCATTTTTTATTGATAACTTCATCCATTATGTTACAATCTTAATGAATTTTTCAATTTACCTTGCTAAAAAATTGAACCAATAAAAATACGTACAAAAAGTAACCGCACAAAAACCACTTTGTGTGTTTTTCTTAACGAAGACTATTTATGAATGTTTTATTACTTACTCCCTATAAAAATTTTCTTATATAACGCATATGCAGAAATATTTAAGGAAACAAAGGATGTTCTTTCGAGAGGCGGAAATTTTGCTTATTTTCCATATGATTTTTAAGATGCATTTCCATTTTACAATGAAACAATATCGGCACTCGTTTCCTGAAAGGAGCCCAACTGTGAAATGCATGTATCCTGGTGATGGGCTGTGCTCCAGAAGATGGCGCTTCATTCGTCGGCAGTCGATTGGGTAATTCTCAAATGAAATGCTGTTTGTCGCATGGCATTCTCTTACTTTCTTTCAACTCTGCAAATAAACGATGTTGGCGATTGTTTTGATTGTATGGCTGAAAAAATAACGTCGTGATAGGAATATGAAAATGACCGTGCAGACCTTTTGAAATTTAATTTAAATGAAATTTACGAAGCCTTCATCCAAAAACGTTCCAGTTGATCATACCATCTTTACCAAGGTGAACCATCAAACTCTAACTTTCTGTGGAAAACATCCACTTTCTGTCCTGGGAACTGAAAAGCGATCGAATGTTGCTGTAAGTCTTCTTAAAGCCCACTAAGGAATTGGTTTCCTGGAGAGCGTTAACATTGCTAATGAGCCATGTTCGCGAGGAAGAAAACTTCCGAATACCTACTTTTACAGACATGCATATATAAGGCAACATTAACCTCATGTTGCCTTATGTAGGCATGCCTGTATTATCAACAGCACGGCAGGGGTTGATCCCGAGAACTTGAAAAACATTGTCTTACCACATAGAGACCCCTAAATTGCAGAACTGTTGATTCCTCCCTGTGAACTGTTTTACAACATAAATACATGATAAAATATTTTTAATGTCCACTGCATATTTGTCTGTTGGAAATTTTTTCATGAATAGCCAACTTTATTCATCTGTCGCAGGGAGTAAACCTGAAAATCTCCCAAGTGGCCACCACGACAGACGTGGATGCAGAAGGTAAAAGCGCAATTTTTCTCTCCTGTTGTTAAAAAAGAGGCTGGGATCCAACCTAGGACCTTCCACTCTGAACAGCGCTGTCCTTCTATTAGGCCACGGGGAGCGATGAATGAGTGTTTCGCAAAGAAAATGGACTATCTTTTATGAACTAAAAAACAAGAATGTACAAGACTCGATGGATACTCTATTTGGCATAACATAAAATGCTCATTTGACAGGATGCGCGGTTCCGAAGTATAAATGAAGGGAGATTACAATGAACGCGTAGGCAATTCCAATTGAATACAAAAATTACGCCAATCGCCTAGTGCAGGTGCCAACTCTTTCAGCTTTCATGAATATTTCCGAACTTGAGTTCTTATTTTACTTTCATGACCCATCCATCTGCCTCCTTGTGAACGAAGAAGCCCCTCTAATATGCCTCGCTAAGCGATGCCACTCTAAAATTCCACCCTGCTTCGACAGCTCAGGAGTTTGCAGGCAACTTGTTGCCTAGGTCCTTCCTTCTTGTGCGACAAAGTGAAGACTGTTATCCATAATAGAGCAACTGTCCTCGGTGCATGAATATTTTAGAAAGGGCAGCCGCCCCCCCCTCCACCCACCACGGTGTCTTTTCGGAAAACCATTAAAGTAGGCCCGGAAACTGTCTTCAGAAGAGTTCTATTTTTTATTTCTGTAACTTTTTACACACTGGAAATCCATCTTTATTTATGCATGCCAAGTCCCCCTGCTTTGTGCTCCTTCTTCGTCTTAAAGCGTAACAAAGACGCGCTCCAAAGAAACTGCCATTGAAGGACATATTTTCTTTTTTCGGATTATTCCTTCTGCAGGGGGTCTCTCTCTCACGTCGAATTTCCTTCACATTTCTGAAAAATAGAATGCAGATTCCGATAATCATACGAGGTTTTGTTCTTTTTTGTAAACATTTAAAATAATTTATTATAAAAGCATCAAATCATTATTAAAACCTAAAACAATTTATCATTAAACAATAAACAATTTTTTTTATAATAATTCTAGATGAATATTGGATATACTTGTAGATAATGCATATTCATCACTAACAAAATATTTTAGAGTAGAATCATTCGCAACATCCTTAATAACAATGTTTTGAATGTGTGTATCGGTACACTTCTATGTACTGAGATCTCTCATGGTGGGTCCACCTGCAAGGTGGAGGGGAGTCTTCGTCATTTAGAAGCTGAAGACTCCCAACAGCTGATCAGTCATTCTGACCGTAACCGTTTTTAATAAACACGATAAATCCTTCGCATAAATCAGGATGTGAATTCACTACTTTCCTATATTGAGACAGCAAACCAAGCCACCGTGGATACACAGTTGCATGTGTAAAATTCGAAATAAATACTAAGCAATATTTTATCGAAAACTGTTCTCTCTCTCTCTCTCTCTCTCACACACACATTTATATGTGTGTATGAAAAAAAAAAAAAGATATTCCAACTCATGAAAAGTCAATACTACAAGTGAAACACTTGGATGCATGATTCCACCAGAGATTGTTTTCTGATTTATTTATTTCATTGATTATACTTCATTAACTATTGTCACTGCTTCCTGGTTTCATAAGGTTGTGTGTCATTCATCAAAAGTAAAACGGCATTTCCTTTGACACCTCTTCAATCTAAGGAATATAGGAAGCATTTTCGAAAGTAGTGGACATCAAGTCCACCTCTTAAATGTGTTTCGAGAGGACTATACACAGGAAGTGGGTGTATGCACGTGTCACAAGGGTTAATGACCCACCTTGACAAACGAGTAAGCAAGATTCCAACATTCATCTTCTGTTGTTCAACAGCAGTGGAAGCGAATCCGGAACTTTTCTCTCTGTGGAGAGCACTGCGCTGTAACTGTTCAGTCCCGAGCCTTTGTAATTCTTTTGATGCCATCAAGTCATTGTGGGCGGCCCAATGACTTGACGCCTCCTCCGCGCCGTTGCTTCTCGGGAAATGGAGAGGACTTTGACGAAGGTTCACGGATCCCAAACTAAGATAGCTAGAAAATCCAAAAGCAAGAACCCTGATAAACAAACAGATAGAAGCAGGAAACGTAACAACAATCTCTTGTTCTTTTACAGCAACCGGGGAACTTTTGTTTTGTAGGAACGGTGCCGAGAAAAAGACGTCAGTGATTAAAGTTTGAGATATGATTACAAAATTGATACGTATGAAATGATACAATATCACATTTTCTGATACCATTTAATGTACTGTCTTATTGGCTGAGGTAAAGACATTTTCAAGCACAGTGGTCATATTCAAGCCCTGCCAGGCACGAAACCTGGAAAACTCCCAAGCACTCATGTCGACCAGGATGCATGTAGTAAACAGAAACATAACAGTCATTTTTCGTTGTTCAACAAGTGGGTGGAATGGAGCCCTGGACCTTCGCTTTGAAGAGGTTTTCTAGTCACTATGCCAAGGTAAACCTAAGTTTCTCATGTTTGGCAAAGATTGTTTTAGGACGATCCATGTTTTCGTTTGTTGAGAAATGACAAACAAAAACATGGATCTGAAGGTTTCCAGGTAATGTTAGGACCGTTCTCAATAATCTTGAAATGATCGTTTCCATTTTTTTAAGGTTTATTTTATATGGCAAAATAATTTCTATCCTGATTAATATAGCAAATAAGTATTTTAAATGAAGGTTATAAGTTTTGCTACAGCATTCATAATCCTTGCTTATAAATTAGCGGAAATCAAACTGTGCCATGAGAGATCGAATATTTGGTTTCCTCGTGTGGTACAAATGCTAAACATTGGGTAGCTTGTTGTTACTTTGCTTAATCGTGCTTTCGGCGTCACTTCTTTGACGAAGGTTCAGCTGTCATACCTTCAAGAAATGAATTTGTGAAATATTATCATTAAATTGATAATTATTTATTATGAAAATATTAAATTGAATATTTCAAGACTGAATTTATGGCACACTATGAGTAAGATACTCTTCATGAAACATAAGTCTGAAATACACAATGATGCGATTGACAATGTGAACTCTTTTCCTTAGTTTCCTAAATTCTAGCTTTTTAAAAAAAAATGAACTTATATATAAAGAGTTAAAATTTAGCGTTTTAAATTAGATCACAATTCGTAAAATATGACTTTTAGAAGAAATCTTCATATTCCGGAAATAATTTATAGACTTTTTTTTGTGTAGCATATAAGTTTTAAAAGAACCAGGATTTTTCATTATTAT
This sequence comes from Latrodectus hesperus, assembly GCA_037975125.1. Lineage (NCBI taxonomy): Eukaryota > Metazoa > Arthropoda > Arachnida > Araneae > Theridiidae > Latrodectus > Latrodectus hesperus. Next base: position 54,943,119 of record CM075856.1, read on the forward strand.
TTTTCAAGTTGTAATACTTCTTCTGGACTTGAAATGAGTTAATTGTTTCCGTTTGTGAAATATGTTTCAATTTTGATTTTAACCCGAAGAATCAAAATGGTTTTAACATGCACTTGTACAAGATGTTGCATCACTATATGCCAAGAGTTGCATTAGGATGATGCGGAACTATAATTTCGCTTATCGTACTCTTTATGAATTCTATTTGTGACACAACAAAATAAAAAACTTTAAATGTATAAGCAATAAATATACACATTTTTAGATTCAAAATCAGTTATTCTGGGTTCAGTCTAACCTGTTTTTCTGGTCTTTTTTGTGCGATTTCTTTGTGTGATGCATGACCATTTCAATCAGATGGGAACGTCATTGAAAACAAAATATCAGTAAAGAAAATGAAGTGCCTCGTTAAGCTTTTTGTGTGTACTTTTTGCCGTTATATTAAGTGTCTCACGTCAGTTATTTACATATGCAGATATGGAATTCCTGTACAAATTAGATTTATACACCCGGTGCTTTCATGTTCCTACTTTAATACCAGTTCAGTACTTATCGGTACATTTATCTTTCATTTAAAATACTACTCTTTTGCGATGGTTAAATTCGCTTGTCTTCGCGGGGTTTAAATTCAGCCTCCTGTCTTCGTTTCGTTTCAAAATGCAATTCCTAGTTATTTTGTTCCGTTATTTTTTACACTATTTTTATGTGCTTCTTATTTACTGCATAAAAATTCTATTCGACTGTGTTGCAGAAACTATTTTTTATGACTGTATTCGTCAAGTTTTGTGTGATTCTTTTATGCGTTTTCCTTTAAGGGGTCCCTAAAATAGGTTTTTTATTTTTTTTCTTACTTTTGTTTCAGATGAAGATATATTAATAATAACAGAGTTCTTTTTTTCTATCAATTTATCTTAACTGAGGGGAATTTTAAGGATATGATTCGAGTAATGTTTTTTTTATCTATTGATTTTAATAATGATTTTTTAGTTCTTTCAAATTTAGGGTACCTACATAATGAAATACTTTCGAGTTAAATCATGATGTTTATGTTCTAACTATGAGCGATACATTTGAATTGCAATATAAAGTGAAGCAACTCACATTTTTTGCTAGAAATAAGCGTGCTAGTTTTTTATGTGGTGACACAATTTTTGTAGGATTGAAGAAAAAATATTATAATCTAAACTATTACGCTTGTAAAAATACTTCTTTCTGAATAGAGTTTCGGCTCTGAGATCTTTATATTCAGATGTTATTGAATGCATCCCATGGACAGTGATCTGATTGGGTAAGACTCGCTTTTATTATCGGAAGGTAAAAAGTTCGAATCCCGATTTAAACATGCGTCTTGTTCATTCAAGGTGGGTAGGCAATGAATAGATGATGGTCACATTGTCCTCCAAATGAAATGTTATCTATAGGAGTCATGGTTCATGTACTGCTTTTAGATGACGAAGACTCCCACCTGGATGGCAGAGCCCAAACCCGGGATGGCTAAGTACAAAGAAGTTTCCCGGTGTTTGCTTCATCTAGAATATCACACCAAGAGAAGAAAAAACGTTGCATCCGATGAATAATAAACCGAGCGGAAATCGTTGGTGATCTCAAAGTGATGCTCGCATTCAGTTCTGAAATGCCGTCATTTCAAACTGCACAAACGTCAACATTTATCTGTTTCCCATGGGCACTAAATTCTCAATGTTGACGGAAAAACAGTTTTTTGCTAATTCAAAATTATATTTCTTCTTCTAATTGCTTATATTATTCTTTTATAGCACCACAACCTACTGCTAATCAGTTGTGTTCTTTACTTAATTTGATCCTTTGTTATGGTTTTCCGTAGGTTCACTGTTATTATCCTCAACTCCTTTTTTTTTTTTTACCTTATCTACTTGGGAAAGGCGACTCTTTTATAGAAAACGTGTCATCACATCTAAATAATTAGCCCAGCCACCTAATAGCAAATGCTTGTACCATCTCACAGGTGTCTCATTCGCCATACTTCTTAGACATCTCGTAATCGTTGGCGATTAACCAATTGCTGTCTCTCATAATAAATGCAACGACCTTCTTTCAAATTTTGCTTTCCAAGACCAATTAAGAATCTATGGCCACAGTGGCCTAATTGGTTTGAGCGTTCATATCAGGAGGTTGTGAGTTCGAGTCCAAACCCTACCAAAATCAGTCCTGTTAGCTAACGGCAGCTGAAGTAGGTTAAATGAGTCTTGGTCGCAATGTCCTCCATGTGATAATAATTTAGGTGATCATAATCGCAATGTTTTCCAGATGAAATAATACTTTTCGGTTGGCAAGGCAAGTAAGTCTTAGGGCTCTTCGCAGGCCCGCTGCTTCTAAATAACGAAGATACATCCAGTTTTGATGTCTTCCATTGTATACCCACTGTTTGACTAACTAAATGAAGTGTCCTCACCCTCCCCTCCGCAATAAGTGCTGAAAATGCAGAAAAGTACCCGGGCATTATAAGAGTAATAATAATAAAATATCTTTTTATTCAGATCAGAGATTTTACCAATTTTTTAAAATATTAGACATTCTTCCGTCTGCTAAAAATGGTATCATTTAGTACAATATTTTTAGGACTCTGGCCTTCGGTTCAAAAGTTTTTAGGTTCAAATCCCACCTTATGCATTGATGTTTTTAGTAGTTCGGACATCACTTTAAACTGTAAGTCCCTGTTTAATTCACCTTCGTGAGACGCTCAGCAACAAACAGTCTAGCCAATCTATGCCATTCACTCTGGATTGGATATTTTTATTTATCCATTAACTTTCTTTATTCATGTGGAATAGTAATCATTTATGTGGTACAGAAGTGTACTATAACACACAAAATCTTTCACCTTTTATGTATTATAATAGTCATTTGGCTAAGGAATAAAAAATATGAGTAGGCGCTATAGGATGAATAACTTATTAAAGATTTTCCATTTCAGTAAAACATAAAAGAAAAGTACTTTATCAGAAAAATGTATATAAAAATACAAAATGAGTTGCAAGAGATATAGCGAATGCTAATTTCTTATTTCTGAAACACTTCTGAGCAATTTGAATTCAAAATAAAAAGCAACTGTTTGCTTTAAGCGTATTCTTCACCAAGTAATTTAATTAAATTATTTCAAATTTTGCCAAGTAAATCCGATTCTTTTTTATAAAATGCGAAAAAATGAACTTACATTCTTTTAAATACTTATTTTGAAATCTAAAATGGCACTAAAAAGCCAGAAATCGATCTAACATTTTTTATCGTTTTATTCACGTCCACAGAAAAGATTCCATCCGAACCTGCAGTCCAATTAACTTAATCCTTTAAGTTATGCAAATTAAATTTCCTTTTAATCTCCAACCCAGCGACTGGCAACATCCCCATGTGCATTAATAACACTCTGAAAAAAGTTATTAGCTCTAGTTATTATTCCTGTTATTAACCATTGCGCCAAAAGCCTTGGATGATTTTCATAATTTAGCATCGGGAGAAAAAGTCTACCACCCCATCACCGAATAATTACATTACTGATGAAATCCTTACTTTCTTATTTTGATTCTGCTGAATCAATAAAGGCTTCTGATGAAAATCAAATCAAATTGAACCCAGAGTCTCGGAGCGTTGCCTTCAGCATCACAGCCGCCATCTTTCCTTCTTGATTGCGTCTTTTGTGGTAATGCTATTAACCGCTTTTGTCAGAACTTCTCATAACGCTAGCGGGCCCTAATTGTTAACAATTAGCACGATGGCTCATTTAAGGGGAGAGTCTCTTTGGTTTATTTAAACCCTCCTTGATTTCTGACTTTTTAGACATATTGAGGGGAGAATGACGGATGTTGATGGAGTCGGTGAAATATTTAATCGCTTCGGTTCATGAGTGATGGGGTGGGAAAATTAATAAATTGACTCCGATGTGCTTCCCTTGTTTCATTGGAATTGCAAAGGCAATTGAACATTATGTGAGATTAAAGACGAAACATGCAGTTTCATAGTACAAGATACGGGATGATCAATTCTCATCATTCCCGAACTGTGCTTGGGCATAATTCAAGCTTTTGTAGTTTCACTGAAGAAGCAGCTTACAATTTCGCAGTTTCAAGCTATAGGATGATCCATTTTCATCCATTCCGAATTCGGACATAATTCAACCTTTTATTACTTTACTCTAGATGAAACATACAATTTCGCAGTACAAGATGCATGATGATCAATTCTCATCATTTTCAAAATGAGTATAATTCAAGCTTTTATTACTTCACGAAATAGCAGCATACAATTTCGCAGAACAAAATACGGGATGATCAGTTTTCATCCATTCCAAAATGTACTTGGACATAATTGAACCTCTTACTGCTTCACTGAAGATAGAGGACAGTCGTTGCTGGTTTCAGAAAGACGGAGACACTTCACACATGCCAATGGAAATGTTTTAGCTATTCTTCAGTGACATTTTCATTTCAGTAGGGCCCAAGTCTCAAAGGTCACCCAACCTTACGTCGTTAGTTTATTTCTGGAGCTATCTCAAAGTGAACTTCTGCAAATGTCGATGAATTGAAACAAATCATATCGTCAATAACACCACCAATGTTGCGAAATGTGTCCAATAACTTTGATCAACATATTCTTGTTTGCATTCGAAATGGTAGAAACCATTTTCAACGTTTGATGTGAGTAATGACGATTTAAAAATTTGATTAATGTTATCAGAGAATTGCATAACGTTATGCGTTTTTCATTTCTGTTTTACCTCGCAAATAAGGCTTTAATAGCTTAACGGAGGTGTGGAAATTTTCGCTAACACTTAAATAAGTTTTAAATGATTAAACTTTACTGCTATAATACACTCAAATCTGTTTTTGTGCGAAGAGTAGCGAATGCATAATAGAAAACGCATTTAAAATCGCTCAAACATTTTACGAGTGTAGCTATAGAAATGGTTTTTATAACACCATTACAAATTATTTTTTAATTTTATGCAGAGAATAGAGACCGTCAAAAAAATCTCACGTAAAAAATTACTCAAATCTGGGGAAATAATTGGGAATTATTTTTTTAAAATAAATTGAGATTTGAGGCTGGCGCCATTCAGAATAGCTATCTCTCGGTAACACAAGGCAGTTATACGAAATTAACGAGAATAATGCGAGTATTTTACAAGAAAGCTATAAATATACTGATACAAAAAAATTAAGTAGACTCATACTAAACAGTGAATTTGAATGCACTGGAAATATAAATCTGGTTCTCTGCATATGTAACGCAACTGGCTATCGTAATAATTATCTAATGTAATGAAATATATATGAAAAATAGAAAAATCTTAATGGCTCTGATCGAAATCATTTCATTTTTTTATTGATAGGTTTGTCAGTTATGTACCAATTTGATGGAAATGTTCATGTACTGCACAAAAAGAAATCACACAGAAAAAGGTTTGAGTGAACCTAGTGATCCATTTTGAAGAGCACCCACAGGTGGTCTTAAAATAGATCACTATGTATAGAAATACATAAAACCAGACGAAATCAGAAATCATTTTTCTTCGCAGTATAAAAATATGTGAAATAAATCCTAATGTATGTGTAAAATCATGTAATCATCGTGTTCAGTCTTGATTTGAATCAAGATTTATTTATTTCTTTGGGTTAGATTTATTTATCATAGATTAATCAAGATTCATTCATTTCTCTGGGTTAGATATCACTTTTTTCATTTCTTTTTTCTTGTTCCAAATATCTAAAAATGAGTTGATTTGAACTGAAATACACCATGGTGAGTAGTCGGATGGCTCCGTTTAGGAAACGACCATCACAGATTGTTCATGCTTTAACCATCTGGAATCGCTATCAAACAAAGTACTGTGTCCCAAACACCTGGTAGTAGATGCCCATGAGTTTCAATCCCTCAAGTCATCATAAACTGTGACATCCCGACAAAGTGCTTGCAGACAGTTGCGAGAAAGTCATTCGTTTCCTAGACAACCATCAATTTGTATGCCACTGACATCGTGTCACAAAAGAGCTCGGTTGCAGTGGTCTTTGGATCACACCCACATTGGACACTGCTACAGAAATGGTACCATCTATTGTTCGCCTGTAAATCCCGATTCTCTATAAACAATGATTCCTGAAGGATACAGATCTGAAAAATCCTAGAAACTCGTTCTCAAACTCACAATATCACACGCTGAAAGACACAGCTACAGCAGTATCGATGTCATGGTTTGTGCATCTGTATGCGTTTGCGGCAGAACTGATCTGCACATCTTCTCTCCCGGTTCAGTAGCGCCAATTATTCATCAGAACCAGTATGTTAACCTATACTTGATAGCCATGTGTCCCGATGTCTAGCTTATGAACGATAACGCAACGGTACATAGAACTCGCGTTGTCAACCAAAGCGTGGAACACTGCTCTGAATGGAATGGCCAGCGACTTGAGCATATCTGGGACATGTTCAGGAGACGCCTTTCTGCTCTGCGCAATCCTCCCGGAAACCCTAAATATCCGAGGACATGTATTCTATCCCATGTTGTCAACCAGTGCGTGGAACACCGCTCTGAATGGAATGGTCAGCGACTTGAGCATATCTGGGACATGTTCAGGAGACGCCTTTCTGCTCTGCGCAATCCTCCCAGAAACCCTAAATATCCGAGAACATGTGTTCTATCCCATGTTGTCAACCAGTGCGTGGAACACCGCTCTGAATGGAATGGCCAGCGACTTGAGCATATCTGGGACATGTTCAGGAGACGCCTTTCTGCTCTGCGCAATCCTCCCTGAAACCCTAAATATCTGAGAACATGTATTCTTCGATGCAGATCCACCAAGCTTGCAAGCATGAATAGTCTCGTAACGATGAATGAACACAACTAAACATTAGAGACGCAAGTTAGCCTTATTATTGTTAACACTGCTTATTTGAAAAATAATTCGTGTTTTCTTTCGTCATTTTGCGCGGCATTGCCTATTTTATTGAGCAGTTTGTGAAATTTTATTGTGTTTAAAAAATTATTTTTAATTTATTACCATTTATGTCACTGTTATTATTTTATGATAGATTGTGTAGTTAACGATTTACATCATATTTAAGAATTTACGTAAGCGCTTAGAGAGGCTTAATAAAAGAAATAATGATAATAATTATTAAATAAGCGCTCTATGTAGCGTCTAATGAATAATTATTATTATTATAATTAAATTAGACTTAGAAATTCTTAATAAAGAATTAACTGAGAATCGCAATAAAAAGCTTAACGATGAATTATTATTATAGTTGTTGAGTGAGCATAGAAAGAGGCTTAATAAATAATTCACTGGAAAAGGGAATTCATTCAGAAACATATTATTCTCTAACTATTTCAATAACCACTCTTAAGATACGATTGAAAAAGAATTTAGTGAGAAAGGCGGCTGAATAAAACATCAAGTGAAAAACGTAATATAGTACTAAATAAAGATTTTTAAATAAGCGCTGAGAGAGACGCAATATAACGTTAACTAAGCACTGAGAGACACTCAACAAAAAAAATTAGAAACGTGATAACTTAATAAAGAATTATTATAATCATTATTAAATAATGGTAGAGAGACGCTTAGTAAATAATTAGAACTAAATAGAAAGAAGTGAAAAATTTTAAATGTACGATTTTAAATGTGAATAGTGGTTTATTTATAATTACACCTGAACCAGGAATACTTTAAATCAAGTTATCCGAATGTATTACATATTAAATTGAAAGTACATTGTTATAATGTGTAAAACGGATTCTAATGAATCCGTTTTACATAAAGTGAATGTTTTATATGTGCTTGAACTTGCAGTCATGAGAAATATCTGATTCATTACAGTCTTCGGATTATACAAGTATTATATAGTCTATATGAATACAAAATACTCAAAATTCTGCACATCGTACATTTTAGAAATCAAATTCTGTTCGGATTCCGCAGAGCGCAGCTTCCACAGTTCAGTCCCAGTGACTGCAGAGGGAGGGTGTGCTTCTGCTCTCGAGAGGTGTTCTTGGGAGTTTTCCGGGATTCAACCCTTGCGCTAATGCTTACTTTCTAAGAAAAAGTAGACGGTCTGTTTGGTTAGGGCGTCGTTCTTATTACTGAAAGGTAGTGAGTTCGCTTTAACCGAAGATCCTTCAGCTTCACTAAAGGTGGCATGTTGTTATGGGCGCAATGTACTCCAGGAGAACTAATAGCTCTCGGGAGGTGCGAAAGGGGGTCTTCAGACGCGCTTTAAAAGTCTCCAACTCGGCTGCTTCCACAGGATTGGTGACACCAAACTCTGAGCAACAACAACTCTCTACAAATGAGGTAAGCACTAAAATGCCTCAGAGCGGCTCTAGGGCTACTCACTGAGTGGACAGTTGGGCTTCACCGTGGCTCTCCAGCATCCCGGGTTCAATGGGAGTCGGACGTTGTGCCTTCTTACGTCAGTCGGGGTGGATGCTTGGGAGTTTTCCGGGTTTCCTGCATTGTGATACATGAATATGGCCTACTGTTCAGAAAAAAGCTCTCCTGAAAGGCAATTTGCGCTGTGCAAAAGCCTTAGACCTTTTATCTTCGTAGCGTCAAAATTAAAAAGCCTTTGATTGAAAAGATGCATCGCCCAAGTTCAGTTGCAAAGAGTCTGTCAGCTTCAAAGAGGGCTCAATCTCTCCATTTAAACTCTTGAAAATGTGTAAATTATATCAAAATGTGAATGAGTCTCGCACATTGAAAAAAAAAACAGTTTTAATGATTTCCACTGGCGCATCATAAATAGAAAGATTCATTAGCCTTATGGCGATTAGAAACCAAAAAGTGCAGGAAATATCAAATTATCTGAAATCAATATTTTAATTATTTGTATATATTTAGTACAGATATTTCAGTATGAGATTTCATCGAGTGAAATGGATATTTTCGTTTGTGTGTACACCTGAAGAAGTAAATATTGATTTATACCAAATTTAACTTCATAAAAAAGAAGTTGGGAGATGATAAAAAAAGGTTATACTGTATTTTTTTTTTAAATAAACATTACTTATTATGTTTTTAAATGATAACATATTAAAGAAATTTGTTGTGAATGTAAACAATTAAATATTATTAACAACTTTGATCTGAAAATATATTTAATACAATTCATAAAAAGCAGTTAAAATTGATTTTATAAGTGAAGCATTCATAAATTATTAAAAAAACAAAATGTTGTTAATGTTAAGTACTGATGAGATTTGTTGTTAATGATTAATAGAATAAAATTAGGAGTAGTTAAAAATAAAACCATTTCAGACGAGTTTTCGGATCATATGATACGGATACTAAATTAAACAACATTTGATGTTAAAATTTGATTGCATTTAAAGTTCTTTTTAAGAAGACTATACAATCGTAAATATGCATGTAATATGAAGTTGAAAGATTCAGACACCAGATGTGCGCAACTCTAAGAGTATTTCAGTGAATATGTGCTTCGGCATATAATTTTAAAGAGGTTGTCTTGTTTGTACACGAAACATCATGAGTTCATCGGGATGTATAACTCAAGGTGTAGAGGCTGAACCACTGCAGACATTCAAACCCAATGTGGGATTCGAATCCAAGAGCTGCAGAACCGAAAATATGATCATTAAGCATTCGACTGCCATCTCGGCTAAATAGGTATTCGAGTAAATGCGAATTTTTGAAACTTTTACGATAAACTTAAATAGTGTAAACATTATCTGTGAATGTTTTGTATTTCTGTTTAATTACTTGTTTTAGTGTATGAACATAATATATATATTTGATTTATAAAATTACCGTCTTAATATCACTTATTCAGGGCAGCTTGCGGTTTTCATAACTGAGAAAAAGACTAAAATTTCTGAGAACCCTTGGCAATGTCTGTGGCGGCTTGGTCATATTTTGCGATATTTTTGACGCCGAAATTTCAAGTCAATAGCACCAGTAGGAGCCGAATAGCAAAAGGAATGTTCTAGAAATTTTCAGGGAGGAATTTTCCAGGATAGCGTTAGCAAATCTTTATAGATCAACGGATCATTTCTTCTACAAAAATCTTTAACAATGCTATAGACATTCCTTCAAATAATTTTAACTTAATGATTATGGGGCAAACATTAAAACTAAATATTGACAACTCATATCCCTTTTATTTATCAACAAAAATTATAGTTATATGTGTAATTAAGTAATTTTTTTAATTAGTGTGACTTCAGTTGCTGCAGAGTAGATGACAAATAATATGTAATAGGGTTGTAAGATGTTACTTTTATCAGAATGAACTGAACCCTCGCCAAACGGTTTTTAATGTCTAAAAACAATGATTCGCAGAAGGAAAGGGATTTAAAATAGCATGAGAATCAGCGTCTTCAAACAGTTGAATGTGTTTAGTTTGCTGAAATTTATCAAATGAAATCACATGATAAACATTAATAATTTCCGATAAATCTGTAAATTGAGAAAATCTCGCTGGAAATTCTTTCATTTAAGAATCAATTACGGAAAATAATCTTTAATAACTCTTTCTTCTCTCATCTGGTTTCTCATGTATTTCTAAACCTTTAAAATTTTTAAGTTTGGGAAATATATTTTCATTTGCAGTTTTTTGTAAAAAAATATCGTTCTTGAAAACATGCAGTTTAGTGAAAAAGCACGAATGAGATCCATCATGACGATAATTATTTTATGGGTGCCTTGAAATTTTATATTCAGTTCCTTAAAATGTTGCTGCATGCTTGTAAAAATCATCACATTTGAAAACTACATAAAATCAAACACCTGTAAATGTTGATCAATTTTCCCTTCATTTTGCAGAAAATCTGATTTCTTCAAAGTTAACAACAAATCTTTGAAGCATGGGTTCCTGTTACTCAACGAGAAAATATTCTACATTCCAATAAGCCATTATACCACCTTAACTCGGTGGCCTGACAGCCTATATGGGCCCAAGGCCAATCTGTTTTCATGACCGATCGTCTTGGATGGGAAGTATGTGCTCCGGTTAGAGATGATCAGCCTCTAACGCTATTACATTGTCAAAAGATATTATAATGTTAGCACACAAAACTTGTTGGTGAACGATGCAGTGAAATTCAAAAATTGAATGTCTTACGTCTGTTTTAAATAAACTTATGCAACCATATTTTGTCCTCCATATTCAGAACACCATCAGATGGTACTGAAACAAATTTTTAAATCAGTTTTTTCGCTGCAAGTGAGTTTTTTAACAGCAAAACAAGTATCCGAGCCCTTTGCAGTTGTTACCAGCGTCATAATCGCTAAAATTGTTCTTTGATGATGTTTCCTATGCATTACCAATGAATAACGCTCAGATTGGTATCCACTGACATCAGTGATTTTGTCAAAACATAGGCAATATAAACTAGAACGGAGTTTATGTCATTTTTTTCGTTGGATCTGTTACATTTCCAGCCAATTTTAAGATTCATTTATTATTTTCTAGATAAAGGAGTATCTTTAATGCAGTGCAATTATATTATCCTTATTATCAAAACCATCAAACAGTGAGAACGCGCATGCTAATCAAATTTCTTTCAAAAACGCTCCCTCTTGAAAAGGCTTACCTGTCGAGCAATGAGATTGGCACTCAAGCAACTTGCTGCTCTCGTATGGCCATTTTTCTCCATACATTTAGTCTTACACGTCGGCTGTTTATTTGTCCTTTACTACAGTTGTAATGAATTCCTTTCGCCATTTTGTATTTGCCATTTTATAAAATGGATGTTTGATGCTTTCAAATGCCGTGTTTTGCAAACAGTGTTCTACATGTCACTGTTTTAGAACATAAAACACAGCATTGCTGTCTTTACTAATCAAGCAATATTTCTCGGTGCACCAAATTTGAAATTCTCTGGTACACATATTATCTTTTGCTATTTTTTAAGTTAGGATACGAGACACAGTATGCTTAAACATACTATGCGTCGTTAACTTAGACGTAACTAAGGCGAGACAGCAACGACTGCGCATAGTGAAGGCTCACTCATGTTCCATCATAATACTTCGCAATGAATTTTGTTATTTGTAATTAACATTTCAAACCATTTTGATCAAAGGTGTGCCCAGATTATTGTATCGCAAGTCATCAGTGGCATGCATGTCACCCTGATCTAGGAACTACGGAACAGGTGTGAACACCGGGCCAAGCAATAAGTCAGTTGAGAGTAAGTTAAAAGTCCACAGCTGCGTCTGGTGCCAGAAACTAAAGATTTGTTTCAACTTGCGTGAAAACTTCATCAAGAAATTGCTTGTTGAGAAGAAACTAATCTTTATTTCTGCATCAACATATCGTCGTTGAAACGAAGAAAACTCGTAACAATACTATGAAAATTACTTTTGAGTTATAGGATCAAAACATAGCTATTTCTGTATTAAATTCAATTTATGTAACAGATCCCAACTTTAAACATTTTATACTATAGACTGGAAAATTACCTCTAGTTGCACTAGATTCTTTACCTTAATGTTTTTATTTCCACCTCTGTAATCCCGTACTATGATTTTAAAATAAAATTTCTTTACAATTTTATTTTTAAGAAAATGAATGAAAAATAATTTTAAGAAAATATATAAATTTTTTCATCTGAAACAGATGAAATTTCTCAGAGATACATCAAAAAAGTGATTTCTGAACACCAGTAGGGCCGAGGAAACAAGAGCTTATTTTTGATAGAATAAAACTAGATTGGCAGTCTAATGATAAGCACGATTCTCAGTTTGGAAGTGGATGCTTGTAGCAGTTCGGAGTCACTATAAAATGTAGCTACCGATGAAATTAAACCTCCTGTCCAAAGAAATTACTGTGCAGCAGTAAACAAATCGAATCCTGCTCACAAGTAATTGTGAATTTTAAAAAAAAAGTTATTTCGTCTGAATTTCTAAACATCAATTATATAGTGAAAAAGACAAGTGCTTGCTTACTTGGCAGGTGAATTGTTAGCGCTCTGGCATTTGGATTAATAGTTCGTAGACTCATTTCCCATTTTGTGTTTAGAAGTTTGTAGTGGTTCTGAATCAACTTTAATTTTCATGTTCTGGTCGAATAATCCTTCGTTAAAAAAGTAATCATAAAGCAACGCCCAATCAAACCTCAGACTGAATAAGATCGAGATCTTTAGAAGACAGTCATCAGATTCCTTTCACGATTCTGGACCCTTTCTCACACTTCCAAGTAAAATCAAAAACAGTTTGCTCTGAACCCATCTGCAGTTGCGGAGGGAGATCGTTACTGGGAAGTGATAAAGTGGCCGTAATCGTCTCTCGATATCGCCCTTTTATGGCAGCAGGTGGTGTGGAAGGTCCACGCGTCGGGTCCGGCTGACAGATGGCCGCTCCATCACTACTTCCTGCGGCCATTTCTCTCGTTATTGCCATCCGGTTATAATCTATGATCCTCCGTTCTTCATCATTTAGAGCTCCCTGCGTAATTCTAATTTAAGTTGGCTTTCAAATTGCAGGGCGAACATTCCCTTAAAAAAAGCTATGTTTTCAAAAGTATTTCATTCACTATCATCACAGAGATATATAAAATCTATAAGCACAACAAAATCTACAAATGTTCGTTATGAGTCACACTTTTGATGACACGAGTAGACCCTCATCGAACTCATTTTTCAGCAAACAACAGTCATCTTTGAAACGCTGATATCACCACAAAGTCGAAGAGCTTCGACCGTGGAGAGCACTAAAAAGAAATACTTAATCGAAAAGATAAATAAGTACAGCAATCACACGCAAAGTACTGAAATATTTTTAACTTGCCAAAATTCATAAATAAGAGCGTAATTCTGCTTAGAAACTTACACAAACTAATATTATGATATTTGCTGAACTGCGTTTATAAAGTATTTCAAAATTTTTTTTCCTTTGGGTTTGATACTCTGAGGACTCATAACTGCCTCCATGGGATGGATCAAAGTATCAGTTTCTGGTACATAACCGAAAAATGTGCTTAAGAACTCCAAAGAGGTAGGGTTCACCGGGCATGGTGACCGGATGATGGGCATCTGAGTGCATGATGTCGAGTTTGATTTTGAGTCAAATGGTGAATGTTGTGCTTTTTTCTGACATGTAAATCCATTAGAGTGAGTGCTTGGAAGTCTTCTTGGTTTTCCTACCTGATCAAACTGCAGAAGACCGTCTTTTTTTGGGAAGGAAATTCAGAAAAGTAGTCAATATCATGGGTGTAAAGAAAGCTTCACAAAGGGTCAAAACTGTGGTTGTCTTCTACACTGCGCCAATTTCATCTGTACATAAATATTTGCATGTGTAAATAGGTAATATAGGATTAAAGACATTTTATACATGGTTTATTAATGTAAAAAATATAATGATAAAGTTAAAACAATTCATCAAACTGGCAGAAATTTTGGAAAATTTCCATAAAATTTTTTGCAATATTACTAAAGCTTCGACACCATGTACTAGGTAGCTTAACAGCCGAAGGTCGCACTCGAACATCCACGGCATCGAATGTATTCCAGAACTTCCCACGGTGTTCACGGGGGGCAAGGAAGGACATTCGGAAAACTCCTGAGCACAACCAACGCAGGCGTCCAGCCACAAAATTGGAGAGCGCTTTCATTTTGAGCGAACCTTATTTTTGAGGCTATAAAAATAACTTTCATTCGTAATTTAAGTTGGATAAAAATCGTTATTTCTATCCTTGGAAAATGCAATTTAAAAAAAAATAGATTATGAATTAAATATAATTTGTGAGTTAGACTTTAAAAATTTATAGCGGTGACCTTTCTTACACATTAGCAGAATTTAGATCTTGGTGTGAGTATAAATTCTATTTTACATAACTTTTTTTTTGTCTTTTTTCAAACCGAATGTCGTTAATTTCTAATTATTATTCGTTTTGGCATTATTAAATAAAGTATGAGTGAAGATCGTTTCCAGAAGCTGTTTTACTGCAGATAGAACTGTACAGCCTCCTTTGTGACGATGTCGCGCATGCTGTGGACTCCGGTTTCAATATTCTATATTCTCAAATCGCGCGTATTTATTCGAGTTTTTTTTTCCTGTGATGTCTTCTAAAAAATGAACTGTTGCATGATCCTTATGTGAAAGCAGCAATTCTATTTTCGTTGCATAGGAAGCGTATGCCTTGAATAAATTCAATTTTCATTGATTTCTCGATTCAGCAGTTACACGTGTTGTGTGTGGGTGTGGGTGGGTGGGTATATATCATTATTACTTTTGATTTGAAGTTATTGAAAGGCCTAATTTATAGAATGGCATTGTTTTTCTGGATCATTATTTTTTATTCTTCAGGATACGGAAAGTTCATCACAATTCCCTCTGTTACAAATTACACAAGCTTTAATTTGGATCTGCGCTTAAAAGGAATTTGAAAAAATGCTTCGAAATTTTGTTCCTTTTATTGGATTATTTCAAGCTTTATACGGATGCTTATTTATATAAAATTAGCAGTGATTATTAATGGATACTATTTAGGTATAATATTTTCTTAATTTGACGAAAAAGTTGGCTCTTTAAATTTACAAAATTTTGATTTAATTATAACGTTGCACTGGTGAATGATTTATGTGTTATCAAGTGACAAAATTTCCATCTGTTAAAAATTTTGTTGTTGACAAAATTCTTATTGCAACCAAAATGTTCATAAACGCATAACTCTATTTAGAAAAATAATATATATGAACCACACACACACAAGGTAACTGAACCCCTGGCATCAAACTGAGTGCGTTCATGATATTCGGTACCTGTGATTTCAAATCCATACTAAACAAACCATTTATTGGTTGATAAGAACCCAAAGAGCATTGAACTCAAAAGATGTGGAAATTATTCTGCCAGTGGAGTCATGGGAGACAAGCCGAGGGTTTGAGGCCGACGTAGATGACTCCCGGAGACGGGAGGACTACTTCTCGGGGATTGGCACGTGCCGTGAGAGGAGAATCTTCGGAAACAGCCGTACCCCTCCCCCTCCCCGCCATACGTGCCTGCAGAAAGCGGAATCTCCCGTGGTTTAGCCACGGCTGGGTTCGAATCTGGGACTTTCGTTCTGGAGGACTATTAATTAAAGTACGATGATAAAGAAATATTAAATGGAAATTTTATCTATGTTTTATTTATATAAAAAATATTATAATTAATCTGAAAAAAACAGTTGACACTTGTAAAAAAAATGCCCTTTCGCGATAACGCCTATGTGAAGTTCACAAGTTGCACTGCCATTATTTACTGCGCGGAAGAGAAAAATTTAAATTTGCGAAGCGAGTTTTTCAAATGTGCTTGCTTACACAAAAATGAACTAGCATGCACACAAAAAAACGAAGGGGAGGGGGACAGCGTAAATAAGGAGGTGAAGGAGGAGGGAGCTGCTGAGTATCGATTGCTGTTCACTTGTGAAGTCAAATTTTAAAGAGAATGTCCTTGTTATCCCCCAATTTGAGAAAAGAGAAAAGTACGGAAAAAGCATATCTTTGAACTCCAAGCTTTTGGTGCAGAAGCATTCCGTCGGAAGAAAACAGAAGAAAAAAAGGTATATAAAAGGCAGAAACGAATTGAATATAAAAATATAGGCAAAATATGTAAAGAAAGAGAAGTAAAAAAAATAGCCACAAAAGAAAAATTTGAATGATTACCCCTTCGCTCGAGAGTCGGAAAACTCCGAACCGATTGATTTACGCTACAACAGAGTTGGGGAAAAGTCGAAAAAAAATCCCTTTGTTCTTTTTATTTTTTCCCCACAGTTCTGATTTATGTACGGAAGAGGAAACAAACTGGTTGTTGAACGTATTTATTTTTTTTCCTGCTCTTCCTTCTGGTCTTCTTATCGGGCTAGAAACAGACTCCGTACCTTCAAACGTTCACCTTTTTTCCCTTATATAAATAGTAAAAGAACAAAAAAAAGAAAGAACGAACACCCCTAAGATAAAAACTGCGACATTCGGCATCTGCTACCTTTTCCCCCTCGAGCGTGTTTGGACAAAACGGACTTCCATTCTTCTTCAACTGTTTACTTATTTATTATTCCTCCATTTCTTTTACGAGAATCTCTTTCACCATTATTGTCGTCGGTATAATTTTTGGAAGTGTTTGACTTTTAGACACGTTTGTGACACTCGCGACATAAAATGTGGAAAGAGAATATTTTTTGTTGTTGTTACCGCTGCTATTTTATTGCACTTGTGTGGCTCCAAATGACTGCCTTCCGCTGCGCGTCCCGCATAATGGTTTTTTATGCCGTCGAGATGCAAATCTCCCCCCTCCCACTCTGTATTCGGCCCGCGTGCTTTCCATCTGAATTTTTTACGCGTTTATTGTTTTCCGATTTCATAACACGCTTTCTCTTCTATGAGCTCGAGGGACTTGTACCGTAACATTTTGAACAACAGAATGCTTTTGCTTGGCTAGTGAACTTCTCAAGCTTCAGGAGAAAATGGGAAAATGTTTCATCGAATTCCACATAGCCTTGACCAGACAGTAATTCAAGTTAAACGTTAACATGTGTTTGTGGTGACAGCAAGTATAATAGAAACAAAGAATTATTTTTTAAAATTTAAATACGGTTTTTTGCTGTAGTTCTGAAGTTATTACTGTATTCGTTTGCTTTAAAAGCCTGTCATTTTCTAACACATCCGACTTTACAAACTAGCGGCTGCTCCCTTATATGGTCCGAAAAAAAGCAACAATACTTTTAATTCCCGTTTACGAACATAAATTTCTGAAAATCTCTTTTTTTCGAACTCATTTTTTGCTTTCCTTCATGACATTTAGTTTTATTTCATGATTGAGAGGCGTTTTACACTGGAAAATGATAAGCCCTTCTATTTGTGAATTCATGTGTCGAATTTTATGGTATTCCTGTATAATATGTCTCCCGTCTTACAACCCATGCAGCAGAGTATAAGCAATATCTTTATATTTAAATATCGTGAAATATTTGTACAAAAAGGGATCATGATTTGGAATCGTTTTATGAATTCAAAGTCGCTGATGCAATGCACTTGTTAATCACTGCTTGGTAAGATGCAGAAAAAACGATATCCAGGTCACACTGCTCCATGACTCAAGAATCTTCACTGGGCGATTTGAGTGAAGACTCATCCACAAACTTCGACTGAAGCCTTCTGCTTCCGGATATTTCATTTCCGAATTTTCTGAATGTGGACTTGGATGTAATTTGTAATTCAGATGATTAAATGATTAAGAACAATACCCATAAAGTAATTAACTCGGTTGGTGCTAAATTCCCTTCAACCGTTAACAAACAGCCTTCAACAATTACACTATCCAATACAGAGTGCCAAAAGCAGAAACAATGTCGAGAAAAATTGCGAACATCACTCAGTTTTGAGAAAAAGTTCTTCTGCTGTACAATAGGTTGTTTCACATTGATTATATTTCTTTTATTATATCAGTTTTTGATGATTTATTTATTTTTTTTGATTACATTTCTTCATAATGGTTTAATTCAATATAAATAAATAAGTTATGCTATGTGAAAATTGAGCTATATATATATATATATATATATATATATATATATATATATATATATATATATATATATATATATATATATATATATATATATATATATAAATTATTATCCCTTTTTTTAGAATATTTGAGTGTGTGTTTTCAGTCATACGTAAAAATCAACCCCAAATATTTAGACACGAGATAAAAGTGTATAAAACTGTGATCAGAACTTTATTAAATTGAGCATACATCTGATCTTCAGATGAAAATGGGCGTCATTTTTATTTCTAACATCAAACAGTGCATTCAAGATGGGGATGCTCCAGTAAGGCAAAGCAGAGAAGACAACGAAAATAACGCAAGTTTTTTTAATGAAAGATAAATAAGTATTATTATAATGCCCTGCTGAAATGTTCTTCTCCTACCTTTTCTGCTCTGCTAGGGGTGGAAGTGATGACACTTTGTCAGTTTGTAGACCATCGAGGACTCTGCAAGTCTTTGAAATAAATTACGAAGCAAGAACCCAGAAGACGCTCAGATGAGTAAATATACTGATACTTCTTTAGATCTTTACTAAACTAGAAACTGAAAAGCACGGGAAATAGAAATGTAGTTCACTGGGATAACTATACATATAGAATGCAATTGGCTGACGCAAAACTTATGTTATGTGATGGAAGACATCAAAATTGAAAAACACTCAATGGCCGATCAAACCGTTTCATTTTGTTTTGACTATTTCATTATTTATGCTCCAATTTTCGTACATCGCACATAAAAGTCGCGCTATAAACACCAATCAAAAATAAGTTTCCGCGTATTTATGTGTGTTGTGTGAAGATTGCGCTCTCTCATATCAGTCATTCAATTCGATCTGCCTTCGCCATCGTTGCTCGGCGAACTGCAATTCTCTTTCCGAAAATAATTAAGAAGCCGCAAATTTACGGAGTGAAGCTCTCCGGAACAGGGTTTTTCTTTTGGTTCGAAATAATTATCCCGATTGTTCGACGGAGTGCAAGCCGTTAAATTCCTTAATTAAAGTTGAATCTGCTCGGCCATTTCCTGATTGGCTCATTCCGGGGCATTAGGTGAGTGCTTTCTTTATGCAAATGCTTTATTGGGGATCGATTTGTTTTTGCCGATCTCCTCTTCAAGGAATCAGACTTCGTATTTTTCCCTCATTCGGGCAACTCTCCTTCCAGCGAATTAAAATGATGCAGCGAATCAACCCCAGGACTAAAAACTTTCAGTCATATAGTTGAATTTAAAAATGGAGTCCAATTTACATTAACTCCATTTTGATACTCTCTCTCTCCCTCTTTGTAAATGAAATGCAAATTTTCAAGCTCATTTTTCGCTCCATTCAAAGCAATTATTTTATGGGCGTTATGGTCGGTTTTTTCCCCTTCTGAAGGAACTTCGTTAAAATCAAAAACGAAATCGGTTCCGACGAAGTTAATTTCATAATTAAGGGGAAATGCTAAAATTATTACAAATATTTCGATTCGATGTTTTTGCTTCTCAGGCAGTGTAATTGAAGCAAACACTAATGAACTTAAAGAGATAAACAGAGTAGTGAAAGTGCAATGCGCGCTTCGAAGCGAATTGTTGGAAAATTATCGGCAATACACTCAAATGTTATGTGCGGTCTTTTTAATGCAATTTTTTTATTAGTGTATGTCCGTTTTTTTGTGCGCTATATGGAAATATCAAGCCAATTGGGAAATAATTGACAAAATTGTATGAAAAATTAAACAGTGTGATCGGCCATTTTTTCGATTTTTCTCGAATATTTTCCAGTACACAAATATTGCGTCAGCCAATTTACCTATGAATTCTTACCCAGTATTAATTACATTTATATAACCAGTGTTTTCACAGGTATAGCTAGTTTAGTACTGATCTTTCGAATACAATTTTTCTGATCACCAGATGTATTCATCTTTTATTTAAAATGTTTGTGATATTTTTGTTAGATTCGCATTTTTCTCTTACTGAGTCTCGCGTCTTGTTTCCGTGCAGAAAAGCAATTCGTGAGGTTTTCGGTTCAGTTCCACGAGGGACTCAATTTCAATGCGATTCGCCGCTTGAAAAATAATTTTTAATAGTGTTTTGAAAACTCTTCTTTACAGCTCCTGAAGTTTTGTGCTATTTTTTATTCCTTTCCATTTATAGGGCACCGCACCAATAAAGTTCGAGCGTATGAATAAAAAATGTTTAGAATGGCATAACGTAACACAATTAATATTAGTGTGTTAATATCATTTTAAGCAATGCAGGGGGTTCGAAAAATATTGGGAAACGACTTAAAGAATAAAATATTTCCTCGATTTTTAAATTATCATTAAAGATTTAATACCGAATTTTAAGGTTCCACTTCTGTCGAATTTGCATTAATTTTGAAATCTTTAAAACTTTCCCAATTTCAATATCTGTTTGTCATACAGATATTCAACAATTGCAAGAGCTTGAAGCTTCTCCAAGATCGTTTTCATTTTTCTCTGGTGATTTTTACCAAATGAACTTTTTAAAATAAACTATATCGTATTTTGACTTTTACTGTGCGATAAAACTAGAGGTTTCCTATCAAAAATGGTAGGGAAAAATGTGAAAATGTGTAAAAAAGATTAAAACTGAAAAAACGTTGTTTTTGAAATTTTTTCGCTAGTAATTGATTGTTCCGGGTAAATTTTCATTTTCTGCCTTAGATAAAATTGACAAAACGGGAAAAATCAATTTTATAATTGTTCTGATCCGTAGAAATCTGAGCCGAATTACTCTCCGGAATTCCCCAACTATTCCTTTTGTTAACTGGAGATTAAATTGGTGAATAAAATAATTTCTCCAAACGTTGCCAATATTGTACTAAAAACATTTTTATATTGTGTATATTACTGTTAAAGTGCTTAGTTACTTCACAGAATAACTAGGTATTTCATAAAATAATTAAACCAATCAGTTTAAATATATAGTAGTTATTCCTAGTATTCCATGAAGAAATTAAAGAAAGGCTGTTAAAATGAAAAACAAATAATTACAAAAGTTATTTTAAGAATTAATTGGTCATCAATAGCTAAACTATCTCGAAGAATACATTTTGTCCCTTTGATAAATTGATAGATTCATAAACGAAAGCAGTTAATATAATTCTTTATGGCTGATATTAATTAAACACTGTCCAAATTCTGCGCTTAAGAGAACTGATGGAAGCGTAAACACACGCGCGTCATTGCAAAGCAAGCAACTGTAACCGGGGCAAAACTGACTAAAGGAAGCTGGAACCGATTCAAAGAGCCATTCCAGTGCGGTATTTCATACTTTATCGATAAAGTAATTGTTATTCTACAGAATAACTTGTAGATCGTAAACTAAAAAAATAGCAAATTTTATTTTATATACTTTTACTGATGTGTCTAAATATTTCATAAAATATACTAATTTTAAATTTGTGTAATATCGATGTGTGTGTGTGTGTGTGCGTGCTAGTGCTGTATAGATATTGAAATGACAAATACAAATAAAAATATATAGTCAATTCACGATTTCGAAGTCTATCCTTTATAATAAAAAAACTTTTTGCTAAAATTATAAAAAAATCTACAATTGCAAAAAATTTTAAAATGCTAGATTTTTTTCAGTTTTATGATAATAAACTTTTGCTATAATTTTATAAACTAAATCCATTATGTATTTCATTTAGCATTGATGTTGTAATCTTTGCTTCAGCAGCAAATTGAAAAATAATTATGCGTACATTTAAAAATTAATTATTTTTAAATCTCTTAGAAAATAATTTTAATTCTTAAAAAAATTGCGACATATCCTTTCTGTTTTCCTCTTTTTTTCTAATAATGTGAGATTTTGAAGTTCTTTCTCGCTCTCTCTCTTAACATACATATATATATATATATATATATATATATATATATATATATATATATATATATATATATATATATATATATATATATATATATATATATATATATACAGGGTGATTATAAAAAAACTTTGCCAACATCTGCACTTCTAGCGTCCATTCTATTTAACCGATCAAGATGATATTTCAAATATAGTTCTTTTGAGATATGCGCTCGAGATTCTGTGAATGGCAACACAGTGGCCCTCGCGGTTACAGTTATAGTGACAGAAACTCGAAATTTTCGAATGGCAACGTCTACTTTTTACCATCGCAAAATGTTCAGCACATGCGAAAACCCGAAATAGCGTTGAAACGGTACCGATATGTCTAAAAACGGACGTGTTCTGCAAACACAAAAAAGAGTTCTGAAAACCGGCCAATAAAACACAATCTGGGCGCACGCATTTGCATGTGACAGAGTCAAGAAACCAATCACAGAACGCCGGTCGCCAGATATTCAGCGTAGGAAACCTATGAAATACCAAGCGGGTATGCGAAGTCGTCATTCAGGAACTCGCACATGCCGACGATATGAGTCTTCCTAGGAAAGTTCGCGGTGAATTGATCAAACTCTATTACCAAAATGGGATGAACGCTGCGGAAGCCTTGCGTGTGTATCGCCGCAATCATCGACAACGACGCGGCCCATGTACTCTGCAAGCTCTGCGTGATTTAGTGCGGAAATTCGAAGATACAGGCTGCACCTGTGACAAACAGCGCTCCGGACGGCCAACTGTTACTGAGGACGTTGTCATGGAAGTGCACCATACAGTGACTGCAGGACACACAGAAACCGCAAGAGGCATAGCGCGCGTGTTGGATATTCCGAACTCAACGGTCCGCAAGCACTTGCGCTCGGTACTTCACATGTTTCCCTATCGGTTCCAGCGCGTCCAGATGTTGGCGCCGGGTGACCCACAACAACGTCTGGACTTCGCAAATGCATTTTTGTTACGATATGATGCGGATAACGACTGGCCACTTCGCATACTATGGACGGACGAGGCGCATTTCACCTTAAATGGCAGCATTAACACAAAGAATTGTGTGCACTGGGGAGAGACGAATCCTCATGCTGTGGCGCCAGTACCATTATTTGACGCCAAAGTGACTGCGTGGTGCGGCATTACAGCTACATTTGTTCTGGGCCCGTTCTTCTTTGAGGAAAAGACCCCAACTGGCCCTGCAACATGTTCTGTAACGGGCCCTCGGTATGCAGCCATGCTGAAAAATTATGTCTTACCGGAGTTGCGTCGGCTGAATGCACTCAATGACATTGCTTGGATGCAAGATGGCGCACCTCCACATATAGCGAGGTCAGTTAAAAGGCTCCTGGATCAGCATTTTGGTGATCGCATCATCTCACGCTATTATCCTTTTCCGTGGCCTGCGCGATCCCCAGATCTGACGCCTATGGATTTCTGGTTTTGGGGCTATCTCAAATCCAGAGTTTATCTGTGCAATCCTCAAACATTGTCGGACTTAAAGGACTCTATACGGCGTGAGATTGGAAACATCCCTCGTGCCATGTTGCGTGCAGCGACATTGTCCACCGTCTCCCGCATGCAATGCGTAATTGCCTGTGATGGCACTCATGTGGAAAATGTTTGAAATTAATAAAGATTTTTTTCTCTATGTGTTCTCATCATTGAGCAGTGTCTTGTCTCTGTCGTATGCATTATTCCTCCGTGCGCCTTGAAGAACTGTTTGTATGTGTATAACACGTCGGTTTTCGGACATATCGGTACCGTTTCAACGCTATTTAGGGTTTTCGCATGTGCTGAACATTTTGCGATGGTAAAAAGTAGGCGTTGCCATTCGAAAATTTCGAGTTTCTGTCACTATAACTGTAACCGCGAGGGCCACTGTGTTGCCATTCACAGAATCTCGAGCGCATATCTCAAAAGAACTATATTTGAAGTATCATCTTGATCGGTTAAATAGAATGGACGCTAGAAGTGCAGATGTTGGCAAAGTTTTTTTATAATCACCCTGTATATATATATATATATATATATATATATATATATATATATATATATATATATATATATATATATAATCGTTTCCAACTCTGCTGCATTAGAATGGATGCTAGAATAGACTTCTCTTATTCTTCAAGAAACGCAGTCGGTGTGACGTCTCTTCAGCTCACATTTCTTGACATAATTTTTCCTTGTGAATTCTGAATTTAAATTATCCAATTTATTCATGCTAAATTATTCAGCTCTTCATTGAAAAATATGTTTTACTTTATGTATAATTCTTATTATTAATTTATGTATAAAGTTTCTAATAATATTTTCACAGTAAATAACTTTTGTTACGAAGAGGAACCAGAAAAGTTCTCCGTTAATGTGAGAATATGTTTGAATTAGAATAATAAATATCTTGAGAGAGAGATTCAGTTATGTATTATAAATATTTTGACTCATCGCCTGCTGCAGTATTATTTTGATTTTTAAACTCGGAAAACTCTCAAATGTCTCTGAGTGGATAGCATGAAAAATGTCAACATGCTTCACCCCCCAGTCTTTGAACTTTTCCCTGAGAATGGGCGGCGGAATGAGTGAGAGTGAAGGAGATCGCCGTGGAACCATGTTGACATCCATCCATGCCACGCGTTGACGGACGCGCCCCTACTTGAACATCTCTTGATCTCAGTGTGCAGGGACCTCATGATAGAGTTGCGCTGTTTGGAATGGAATGTTTTGATCCTAGCAATTGCTGAGCGATGACTCATCTCTTGACATCCTGCCTCTTCAAGTGGCGCTCGGAAGTTTTTTATACTCCGTCCCCCCTCTTCACTCGTGAATACTGCTCACTGTGAAAAACATTTCTGGAAGGTAGAAATACTAAATGAATAAACTTGTCTGAATCTACCCTATTTTATCAAACTCTTTCGTATTCCAATTTGATTTTAAAAAATATGAACCTTATTGGGAAAGCTCACAGGTTATCCTAAATGAATCGATAATAATGATGCATCGCTCCGCTTGTGTTTCCTGAATCATCTTTGTGATTGGAACCGTCTACTGATAGAGGACTAAATGAACAAAATATATAAAGACAATGTCAAAGTTTGAAACCATAGCATTGAACCATCTTTCAAATTCGAAGCTTCTAACGGAGAATAGTGGAACAACCTGACAGGAGTGATAGTTGTAAAGATCCTTAAAGCCACACAACTCTGTAGAAGGGCTTTCCTTCGACAGAGTGTCATCATGGCACCTGCAAGGACCCCATAAAAATCAGATAACACCCATTCAGAGAGAGAGAGAGTAACTTTGCAGGACGCACAAACCGACATCCATCTCAACAACAAGACCCAGGAATTCTGAACAATGCCCTGTTGCCATTAGATAATAGCGAGTCAAAATGTAATGCCAAAGAATTAATCTTATGTTTTTTCCTGTACATAAAATGTTTGCAAGCTTTATCTTCAAGAAATTAATTTACTTTTGACGATTCAGAATTGTTAAAAAAATTGCCACTGATGAACATCGGGAGATAGATTTGCAGCTCTGCCTTCTGAATGCACGAATGTCGTGGTGGGTGCTTCCGAGTTTCCTTCCCTGCGACACTGGAATGCGGCCCGCTGTCGATGAAAAGTCCTCCCGGAAGGTAACTTTCGTGGCGGATCCCATAATGTCTTAAAACAGCTTAGGCCGTTAGGCTTTCACTAGACGGTGTCTAAGATTCCATGGAGATTTACAAGTGAAAATAGACATTACCGCCGCCCCCCGACCTCTGGTTTGAAAGCCAACGGTTACAGTGACTTTTATAAACAACTGAAGTCAATATCTATTTTAACAGATATTCATGCATCAAAAATATTCAGTTTAAATAAATGGATCCTGCAAGAATAATTCCTTTCCTTGTCTCACAATTCCATTACTGCATTAAAGTATATTTCCTTAATTATTGCTCCCTATTCATTCATTAAATATATATATATATATATATATATATATATATATATATATATATATATATATATATATATATATATATATATATTATATATATATATATATATATATATATATATATATATATATATATATATATATATATATATATATATATATATGTCTGAAGGCTGCCATCCACAGACACGAATCGAAGACATTTCCTTTTCTTAAGAGAACCATTTCATAGTAAGTGAGTTATTTTGGCGTTGGAAACAAAAACAACACTACAAATTAATTTTTCAAAAATGCAATAAAATGAAGGTTGCCGTGTCCTCGTTGAGAAAGGGAACATTCTCGGTCCCGGAATATGAGTTACGAACCAATGGAAAAAAAGTTTCGTGTTCATTCATGGTTACTAAGACAGTCACAATGTCCTTCTATTGTTTAAGAGACGCAGGTGCCAGTTCAGGTATCAACCTCTGCACTTGACAGCGGCCGGGTCTAGGTGGCGTGGTTGGTTAAAGTGCCCTTCTCATGGTTGAAGGCAGTGCGTTCGAATTACGACTTTACCGAATATCCATCGTGTTCATTAAAAGTGACTAGGCCGCTTTCAATGGGTCGTAGTTGCAATGCCCTCCAAGTGAAATGATACATCTGGGATGAAAATCAATAGTTGTGGTTTGACCATTTTCCATACAGGTGAAACGTAGAAATAGACCTCTCTTTCCAGGATGAGGACATTCAGAGTAAATCAGCTGAAGGAGTAGAAATAACTCCTTCGGTACCAGAAATAGAAATGACCTCGAGTCCATACGTTAGTAGCAAGTCTGCCTCTGTAGACAGGATAACAAAAACAACTGTGGGACTTTCAAGAAAACCCTGCCATAAGAACGTGCAACAAACTGGTGCCTCATATTTCACACGAATGCAATCGTCTTACTCTATTGACTACTTTAGGTATTCCTGGTAATCAAGAATTACACTCAACTCCCTACAGAGCCTTTCTGGATTCATTAAGAAAGTGGGTCTTTCTAGATTTAAAACTTGGTGCGAAAAGCTTCCTTGACAGTCAAGTCCAATACTGGAGAAGTTCACAGGGGTCTTCCAAATGACGGAGACTACCACGCAGCAATTTTCACCTGTTTGGCTGAATGTGACTCTGGGTTATGTGTACTCTGGGTAGTATGCCCTGGGACGCAAACATGATTGTGGTTCAAAATTATTGGACAATTGGTTGCGTGTTGCGGCTTTTCGGTCAGAAGAAATCGGCGACCGAAAACAAATAAGATGGAAAGAATTTAACTGGTTTCTTTAAATGGCATAAGAGAATATATATACACACATTAGAGGCAATATTTCTCCGAACTTCTTTGAAGCCACTGGCGTCGCTGTATAAGTCGATGCTCAAAGATCTGCGCTCGACGAAGCACAAGCGACGTGAGAGCGGACGCATTTATTCAACGTTAAAAAGCTCCACTTTCATCGAAAGGCAGGAAAATTGTTTGATTGCGTGACGACATACGAGATGGCGACTTACAGCTCTCTCTTGCAGTCGCTTGCGAAACCATTACGAGTCATCCGAGAAACAAGAGATTTCTTACTTTGAAAAAAGCACGGAACACAAAATAGCGTAATATCAGCCTCACCCCCACATTTTTTCCCAAGGATTTTTTTCTCTTCTTCCACGTCGTTATCGCAGACATTGTGCGGGGGCGTGAGGGAGGTTTTCGTGTCGCGGTCGATTAGCGAGCGAAGTCTGGAAACGCGTGACATCAGCTGAGGAGAGGGATGACCGCTAAGTGACCACTCGACGGAGATGACGGCCATGCATTAATAACGACGAGTAAAAGCGTCGACGCTCTTTTTCCCGTCCCTTCCCCTCCCGCGGGGTGTGCGGAAACGGAGAAAATAAAGCAGCCCTTCATTAAGGGGTTTTTTTCCTTTTAGGGGTGAAGGCAGAAATGTTCGAGTGTCTAAAGCAATTCAGTTTTTGCATTCTTATAATGCCAATTTTTTTATTAATCTAGAATTTTCAACGGTGTTTCCTCACCTCGGAATCAAAAGTTGGTATTGTGTCCACAAGACCTAAACTCAGTTGAAATTTCGTGAGAGAGAATAATTAGCCGAATATTGTGCAGCCGGTTCGAGAGTTTTCTTTTGAGTAATATTCAAATTATAATGAATTAAGTTTAAAAAATGATTTATTTTCTCTCCTACTGTTCCTCTTGTTCATTCGTACTAACAATTTGAATAACAAATATGTTCTGAAAAAATGTAAAAAAGAACAGCGAGAAGAAAAAAGTGTGATTATTCTTAAAAACAATAATAAAAATATTATTATATAAAAATATTAAAAAATCACAATGGATTCTCCTGGGCATCTTATAAACCTTAATATTATTTTCGTATTAACGTCTAGTTTTTAAAATTATTTGGAAATCTTAAAAGTTTAACCCGAAGTAAATATATCTGATAACTAAAACGTTTCCGTAATTACGTTATTTTATTGTTAAAACAATAATTTTCAAAACTAGAGAAAATCTTTGACAGAATATTGTAGTCTAAAATATAATAATTTATTAAGCAGTGTGTGTGTAGGGGCCATATAAACAATAAAAATGTACTAATTACAGGATAGAAAAAACGATTATGTATACATATATATAAATTTAGTTTCCATTTAGTATTTTCAATGTATTATTCTCCATATGATATTTGATTTTATATATATATATATATATATATATATATATATATATATATATATATATATATATATATATATTTAAACGAAAATAAGTAGTAGATCATACACCTGTGAATATCCATTTCGAAAAGAAAGAAAAAGTGAAAAGTTTGTAAAAATCTTGCTAGTATGAATTCATAAAAATTGTGGACAATTAAAATAAACTATTAAGGTGTGATATGCGTGTACTATTACATACATTATGAAAATATGTAGTATATATATATATATATATATATATATATATATATATATATATATATATATATGCACAAACATGTATACAAAGCATGCATTCACATTATTATGGAACTTTCACTAGTCAAATCAATAAGCTACACATTCTGAATTTCACTGAATTTTAATTACAAAATTTTATCATTTATATCTATATATTAAGAACAAATTTCTCTTATTATACGAATTAACAACACAAATCTATATGTAAATAATATTAAATAACGTTCTTCTAAAAATATATACTTTTTTTATTCTATTTGTACATTTTTATGGAATTAATCACTTTAGCTTTCCTATTAGAAACATGGATTCTGGGAAGATGAGATTCCTGTTGCCACACACGCACACAAATGTGGCTTGTTTTTATAAATTTCATTTTAGTTCTCTCCAGTTTTTCCCAGAATTCGTGCACAAAAATAAACCCTCGTAATCATCTCTGGACCACGAAAATAGTAAGTAAAGAGCTTCAATGAAAGTAAATATTAAGAAAATCAAATTTATCTTGAAAACTGTGTCCACACCACTTAGAACAGCCAAAGTTATCTATTTTGCCAAAAAAGGAAGATTACCCAAAATTTTTGATCCATCTGTCTCCTCCCAACACCAGGGAAAATGCTAGAAAATGTTATTTGCCAACATTTGACACATTTTCTAGAAATACAGAATAAACTAAACGACAGCCTATTTGGATTTTTACAGAAACGATCATGCGAATCAGCAATAAATAAAGCCACTAAACACATTAAAAGAATCCGGACTAATGAACTTTACACATTATTAGTTTTACTAATTATCAAAAATGTTTCGATCCGTCCACTGGCAGGACATAAACCGTAAGATCTTGGATATTGAATGTCGACGCGCATTCACTAAGTTAATCAACACATACCAATATAACTGAATTTTGTACAATAGGACTGAGGTTCTGGCTCAGTGGCATCACAGATTTATAAGAGCTTCCTTTAAGGATCTTGCCTGGGACCAATATTATGGACAATCATAGCGAACGACTTCTCCACAAGCCTTCGCTGATGACTTCTTAACCGAGAGGAAGACGCGTTTTCTCCAAAGCCCGCTTCATTGTCGCTAGCTTTGTGCAATAATATCGGTCTAGTAAATAATTATTTCTTAAATCTGTGCAGAATCACATTTTACATCATCTGTAAAAATTTCAAATGATTTCGTAAATAATTAAACAAGCTATTAATGTTTTTATGAGAAAAATTTCATTCTTGCGCTTTTAACAAAGGCTGCCCAACAACTGATCGTTCATTCCTAACAACAGAGCTATGTGACTTTGACAGTGTGGTTAATTATGCTGTCGTAATTAATTATTTCATCATCATTGCGCTTCAGATCAGTGTGAAACATATTGTTCTATCATCCTTTTGAATTTTTTGCTATCTGGGTTATAAGAAACTGAATTTTCAATATACTATATCGGAAACAGTAGATATTTTCTTATTTCAATTTCGGGGCAGCAATTAATCCTAAATTTACCGTATAAGTGCCCAGATATATTATTTCACTAGGCGCGCTAATTCAGTGCATTTTGTTATATAGATTGCGTTGTAAAGCAATGAGATCCGGAATCGTTAAACATTTCTTAAATGTAAAAATTCCAGTTTTTCGCTAGTTTTTCCTTTAAATTCATTCTTTCTTCTTAATAATTTATTAATAACTTGGCTCTAATTGTCGTATTATTCTCAATTAAAATTTAACTTGGAGTGGATAGTTTAACTTTTTTCCTACTTCAGGATTACAGAGACCACAAAAAACACAAGCATTTTGGCAGACCTCATCTTCTCGAGGAGCGTCTATATCAAGCAGTGTGGGAAAGGGATTCACCAAGGGAAGTATAG
The DNA here is from genome assembly GCA_037975125.1 of Latrodectus hesperus. Lineage (NCBI taxonomy): Eukaryota > Metazoa > Arthropoda > Arachnida > Araneae > Theridiidae > Latrodectus > Latrodectus hesperus. Next base: position 54,974,285 of record CM075856.1, read on the forward strand.
AGCCAACAGGGTCCATGTCTCGACACAGTTCAAATGGACCTCTTTGAACTGGAGACTCTTTAGTACCACCACGAAGAGGGCAGTAAGTTCTGACACGGGGAATAAAGGTGCCCCGATTTAGTTGCGGAATGTAGCTCCGCAAACATTTGTACAATGTTGGTTCTGGTTTCGTGAATTTCTAGACTCTTATAATGGTTTCGCGTTCAATAAAAAGAGTAAACCTAATACAATGTGGTCAGTCGGCCAACATAATGGTTTCTTAGAGCACTACTATCCTTTTATATTGTGTCCAAGCTCAGCTATCAAGGGGGCGTATGTTCTGTTCCAAATTATAAGAGCTATTGTCAAACGGGAACGGTTTGATATTGTATGTTTAAGAAAATGATCCTGCTGTAAAGAAAATTCACTTGTTTCTAATTTTGTCGACATACTTTTAACAAAAATTTTTATTTTAAAACATATTTAAATACACCTTCATCTCTGCAATCCATCTATGAAAAAAGAATCTGTCAAAATTTGAGAGCTATCTAATCTAATGGATAAACTAATGGAAAAAAATTATATTTATATGTATATACATGATAGTAGTTTCTCATGTATATCAGTATGTTTTTATCTTTACTTTTAAAAAAAATTTACTTTTTTTAAAAAATCTGATTTACTTTTTAGCTGACTCAGTTATTCACGTAAAAATTGCGGTTAAAGTTTTTACACACGTCACCATGTGTGTGTGTGAACTTTAACTTAGAAAATATATCTTAATGTAATATTCAGTAAAACGGTCGTAGTAAGCTTTATATTACCTGTTTAAAATACTTTGCTCGAGTGAAAAGCAATATATGGAATGTTATAATTTCCTTTTATAAAGTTTAATTTTTAAAACCTATTCTTTTAAATTTATTCTTAGTATCTGATCTTTTTCCTATAATGTGCATGCGCTTAATCAATTACGATTGACTTCATTTGAAATACTTAACTACTTTGTGGTAAAACGTATAAAAAAGGATAATTTTTATATAAGTTTACTTTTGTATTTGCTACCTTTGGTAAGTAAATTATTTATTTTCTACAAAAAAAAAATGCTTTACTCTTCATTTTTTTTAAAATTCAATATTATTCACAATTGTTTTGAGAAATAATCGTTGGTTCAATTGTGACAAATAATAACTGGTTCAGTTATTTTGAAAAATAATTACTATAACGAACAAGCATTTTGGAATCAATTATTTTTTCTAATACTGAAATGTCTCTTATATGACTTCTGATAATGAAGTTAACATCACACTTGAGCAGCTTTGTTTGTTTCAGCTGGTGAGGTCAGCCAATGGAACGCTGCACATGCTGGATGCGGACGTGACGACGACCGGCACATTTAAGTGCGAGGTGTCCGCCGACGCCCCCTCCTTCCAGACGGTATCTGCGCAAAAGAAACTAATAGTAAGAGGCAAGTGCCATATTTTCTTTCTTATTTTTACATTATTTTCAGTCAGGAAGTTTCATATACACTGTCCAACATTGAAAATGCAACAGCACGAAGGAGTGGTCAGAGCATTATGCAAATTTGAGGTAGATGTACCTTACTGAGTTATGCAAATGACGTGAAATGCGCAGCTCTCCAACGCACTTACGATAAGATACAAAGTGAGGAGCTGGCAGAATGGGCAATATTCGCGCTGTTATTGCTGCTTGGAAAATAATCGTTGAATGTTTGTTCATGTCGCAAAGGAATCCTGTAATTATAGAGAATGCCAGGCCATCATCCACGGAGTCAGTTCCAGCAGACAATTACAATTTACAGCAGAGTTTACGAGGAGCATGGTGATCAGACTTAGAAGGGAAGGTTGGTCCTTATGACAAATCACAGCTGACAAATGCCTGGATGCTTCCATAGTTCACTTGCTGTGTCAAGGATAGTTTAAAAGTGGAACGTTTGCGGGGTGCCAGTGGAGTCAGAGTGACGTCAGCATGCGTGGATCGATGCGTCCCACAGAAGGCAGTGCAAAGCACATCTATCAAAATTCTGCTGTTTGTGAAAAATACTCTAGACGATCCCATATCGAGCAGATCTAGTTCCCCTCGATTTCTTGCGAGTGGCCTGCCATTGATCCCTCAGTATAGACACCAATGTCTGGAATGGTACTGGATTAGAGGCATGTGGAACACGAATTGCCACAAGTTTGTCTTTCTCATATGACTTACGCTTCTGTTTCTTCAGTGATAGTCACCGCGTACGAGTGTGGCATCGACTTGGAGACAGGTATAATTCTGTAGCAACTGTGTAACGCCTTACTGCGTGACACCGCAGCATCATGATTTGAGGTGCCGTTGCGTACGATTTCAAGCAACCTCTAGCTCCTATTCACTGCACTTTGACAGCCCAACGTTACGTAAATGATATGTTGCGTCTGGTGACATTCCCCAACTTCAAGGGGTGCCTAATCCCATTAATAAGAAGGATAATAACTCATTGCTTGCATCAGCCAATATGCACTGCAAGGTGTACGCTGCTTCATTAACCACCATGCTCGCCATGTCTGTCACAAATCGAACATGTTTGGGAAAAGATTGGATGCCAATTGCAGACCCTGCCGGATGGTTATAGGTAATGGAGATCCATTCCTCAGGACGCCATCCATACTCTCATTGACTCTGTGCCTAGACGTGTTGCTTCGTGTATCACCTTCCACGATGGTCCTACAATCTTCTAATCGACCCTGTTCTCGATCTGTATTATTCAAATCATTTTGAAATGTAGATCACATATTCTTCATTGCTGTCTCTTTCAGTTTCTCTGTTTGACGAGTTTCGTCCCTTTCTGGCAATTCCTTCTTGATGTTGCATTTTCAGTGTCGGGTAGTGTATAAACTTGAAACGTTTGTGTGCACTGCATACTACCTTATACCTTGCACAAAGTTGGGCTCTACAAATTAGATGGAAGTTGTTGGGTGGGAACTTTTTTATTTTGAAGTAGGGACCAAGTAGAAGTTTCTCCAATACTTGACCTGCCCCCAGAGGTATCGATCCACTTGGAACACATTACAACCATGACCTAATTAGTTGGCTCAGCAACTTTTGACAAACACGACAGATCTTCAGTGAGGTTTGGATTCGAACTCACTGCTTTTTCAAATAATGAGAACGCAACTCCAGCCAATCAACATACCGCGACTGGATTGTGTAAAACTGGAAAATCAGCTATTATCCCTCATATAACTTGAAATAAGGTCGTCTTCCTAATTTACAAAAGATATTTTTGAAATTTCAGAAATTCATTTTAACTTAAAATAGGATGATATTCTTAAAATTCAAGGGTCATTTATTTATCTATTAAGATAACCATTGAAGATATAGACATTTAGAATTTATTTTGTATTTTTTTGTCGTTGAATATTTTCAGCAAAAGTAATTTTAACAGTAAAAAGAAAATATTCATCTCAAATTGTGCAATTACTTTAATGGCCATTACAGTTTCTATTTCAGCAAACGATGCCTGCATTATACTTATTGGATATAAATAACAAGCAATTGATTTTTCAACAAATTAAAAAATATATTGCCTGCTAAATCAACACCGGTGCAGCTATTATTTTTTTTATCACCAAGACAATTTAACAGCTGAAGAGTCATAGTAAGGTCATTTTAACTTCCACCGCATAATATGCTATATGGTAGGACGTTTCACAGACAAGAAGCTGTATTCAGGTGTCGTAATAGAAGAAACTTTTAAAATTCTAAAGCACTGACCTGAGAGACGTGCATGCCGAAGCATTGTTCAACCGAGCCTAGAACAACTATTTTCCTCTTCAAAAACAACAATTATATTCTTGGGAACTGTGTTATACGCTTATTGTATGGCATATAAGATCATGTAGCGTCAAGACCATGAAATATTTTACCAAGCGTAGTGACTGGCAATATCATGACGAGTAAATCTTATGGCAGCTGTTGACCAGACATTTCCTATTGATTTAAGATCGGCAGATCGAGATGATCAGGCTGATTATTTTTATTCAAGGGAATTACGTACAGTGCTCGCAATATGAGTTCGTGCATTATTCTGTCGAAAAGAAACGTTTTTCATGGCTCGGATAAAAGGTAAAGTCATGGATGTTGGCATAACAGAAATATAGCGGCCACTGTTCAAAATCTTGTCAATGCGAGCAAGAGTTTGTTGCACCAGCACAAGTGCATTTCTCTGTAATTAACCCAGTGTTGCGCTCTACCAGTTGAATGGAAGCTGCCGGGGAAGTCTTCGTCATTTAGAAGCAGGGACAAATAGCAAATCCCCAATACTTGACTTGCCAGTCACTGAGTTATCATTTCGCGTGTAAGACATTGCAACCACAACCTATTTATCGTGCTTCAGCCACCTTTAGTGAACAAGACGGATCTTCTGTCAAGTCGGGCCTCGAACTCGCCAATTTAAGAAAATGAGATTGACTATCTAATCGACGAAGCGACAGAGTTCATAAGCAATTTGCCAGTGAGAAGTTGGTTGTACAGTTTTCACGTAAATATATTGGAGGTATCATTACAGCTACTTAATTTACATAAGTGCGTTAAAAAAGCAAACAGGATAATCAATAAAATGCTGTGGTATACAAATACCACAGCATTTATTTCCGTGGCAATTTTCTATATATAAACGTACTGTCACCTTGGTATAGCAATTTGAAAGACCAGCAGTGTATTTAAAAAGAATCAAATGCTTATTAGTGAATTTTTATAATAAATTTATAGTCCTTTTATGTAACAATATTGTTACAAATTTATAAATATTGATTGTATTTGTCTTAAAATATCTCAGACTGATCGGAAATACTCACATTTTGTGCAAAAATTGCGGTATTTAGACGTGTTGTAGTTTAAAAGCGGGTTTCCTAATAATTTGGCGACAGTTGGCGAGATTCTTGGCGACTTGGTGAGAAATAGATACTTTTGGAAACATCCATAACCTAATGCTCTGGGACCAATATTTAGCGAGATAGCCTAGAAGCTTCCAGAACCTTGGCGAAACTGATAGAATTCACCACCAAGTCAGGTATAAATACCGCAGTTAAGACAAGCAGATTTGTAATACGATTAGTCGTGACTGCTAGTCTAGAGAAGCTGTTCTCTGTCAGAGGTATTTGAGACCTGTGATTGGAAGCTATTTCTTATTCTATCTGACGAACGTAGCAGTATAATTGTGATTGTTACAGCGGGAATTTCTTATATCTAGTGGAATTTTTACGAATAAAAGTCTTGTGTTCATTAAGTGGTTGCTTTATTCAACTCTCAATAGACACTAACCCGTGAAACTCGGTACAATATCTTGAGTGTTTCTTTGTAACGTAAACATTATTCAAACACATATATTGAATATAAGTCTCCTCGAAATGCAATTTACGCAGTGGATACTTTAACGCCGTGCAGCGATACATACTGAACCCAGTGTAATTTTTCTCTAGTTTCAAAATAAATGGCCCCGTGGTAGGATAAAGATCATCAGAGTGACTTCGCCCGGTCTTGATCTCCCTCACGCTAGAGTAGGATTTGGCGCTTCTGCCTTTTGCACGCTTGTACGTCGGAGTGGGTGCTTTTGAATTTTCCAGGTTTCTTGTGGTTTCCCTTGTGGCACGTAAATACGGCCCTTTATCTATGAAAAGTCTTCTGGGAATGCAAGATGCATTAGATGACAAAATGCTTTACAACGGCCTACGCGACGTCAAAAAACGGAATATGAATCCTCTTCGAAATTGTTCTTTCTTCTATTTGAAGTTAAAACGCTGCAAATAAAAATGTCTGTTGAAACAACCAATGGTTAAAATTCAAAGCAAAAAAGGAACTTTTTTGTTTTTCGGTACCTTTTTAGAAATTTTGAAGAAAGTTTCTTTATTTGTTTTTTTTTAAACACACAACTCCCATTTTCCCCAAATTACTTTAAAGTTCCAATTTCTGACAATCGCTCGAGGCATCGCGTGAAAAGACAGAGCTATGAAACACCGCGTGCACACAAGCATTGATGAACGATAGAAAAAAAGCTTCCAAGAGCAAGAATATAATGAAATGAAAATATTACTTCAAACATTCTTCCAGTTGTTGACTCAAAAAGAGAAGTTTTTCCCCCATTTCATGACGACGACAGGATTTCCATTCCTCCTACAGGAAGATTAAAGGAATTTATGAGATGTAGGGAATCATTTTCATTCCGTTAAATTTCAGAGTGTTCCGAAAGTTTCAAGAGCATCTTAATTTATATTCAGCATGTTTGAGTGAAGAAATTATTTATACTCGCGCAATTTAGTATTGTTTGTTAGCATTCTCTAATATTGAACATAATGTAAATTAAAGTTTTCTTGAACAAAACGAATAAAACCTTTCATCATAACAGGTTTAACTTAAATGATTCATTCGCTCCGAATGGGCTATATTTTCAAAATTATTACGCGTAAGTACATAAAAGATATTTCAAACGAACCACACATTTATACACCCTGTACAAATGTTCATGATATGCCCTTTGGTGATATACACATGAATCGATTTGTCAACATCTGGTGTCCTTGAATTGCCGATACCATGACAAAGTGCTTTCCTTACTTGGTGGCTCTTTTCCAGTGCTCTCTTCGGAGAACTCACTGAAAATAAGATACGCACAACCAGCATATTCAAGGATATTAAGCCCTTCTTCTTGCTTATCCCTTATTTTCGACAGTCTCATTTTGCTCTCTGAAATTTAATGAACTCGTTCTCTTACCAGGAATATACAGCACAAAATGGATGTTTTCAATAACTTTTAAGTTAAAAACATAATCGAATCAACAATTGCTCTGAGGTCACGCCTCTGAGAACATTCATTTGAAAACCAGTCCCTGGATCAGAATTGCTCTCATGAAATGGTCCATTTCTGTGGGTCAAATTAGATCCTGCAATTTTCTCCTTTCGAATCAATGTTTTGAATAAGAATAATCAATTATTCTTACTTAGAATTATTTTCCGAATAAGAATAATTGAAGTTTTACTGGTGAAGCAATCGATTTCTGAATGAAAATTATCTTAAATACATTTATGAAAAGATCAGTATTGGGGCTTCTCACAATTGTATTTCCAAATGTTTTATTTATCTTAATATTTCAAGAGAAAATTTATCAATGGTTAATTATTTTCTGTTACATATACAGTGAAATTTCAAACGTAATGGCAAAAATTATACTTAATTATACGCGATATAAATTACGATTTATGAAAAAGATGTGCAAAATAATGATCGAAACATCGTCACAGAATTACCTGAATTTACTTAAAATAAAAAAATTCAGATTTTTAAATTTTAATTTAAAAAAGTGATTAAAATTATTTTTATTGTTATTCAAAAATCGCCATAATTTAATTAAAAAGCTATTAACCATTTTGATTAAAAGATTAGATTAATTTTTATGCGATATATATATTTAAAAATTTAGATTTAATCACTTTTTACTGAAGCAAAATTCATCAGTAATCTAGTTTTTGTATCATACTGGATAACTTGATAGCTCAGAGCGACTGATTGAAATCTTATCACAGGTTTTTATTAAATGGTGTTCAGACATCGTGGAAAAGAAACAACTTTCCTGACAGAGGCAACTTGCTGCTTTGCATACGTTGTTTGGATTGCATTTATATTGTTGTTTCAGCAGCATACTTCCCAGTACGTAGCCTATGATTGAGCTCCCATCTGCTGGGACAATGCTTCACCTGCCACTCCCAGAGCTATCACGCCTGGAGTATCAATAAATTATGTTCAAATAGAAAGAGTAATTTTCCTTCTTGGTGTATTGCATTCCATAATCAGTTTCTTTTAAGCATCAGCATTTAAAAAACACGTTCTGAAGTGGGAGAACAAGTTCTTTTTCATGATTCTTCAGTTGTATTTCATGTATTTTTACTTATAGAATTAGAGATCCAATTAAACAATTATTCAATATACCTAAAAGTTCTTATTGTCTTTTTGGGAAATGCTGTCAAAATAAAGCCATTTTCTTCATGGAATAAATTGACTTTTTACTTCCTTTTTCTAAGAGTTGAAAAGGACTATGAAATTGAAATAAATAAGATCGTGACAAATAAATTTTTTTTAAATCCTAAAAGCCATCTTGACCGAAACTATGAGGGCAATCTGAGAACTTACCCAGAGGTCACCAATCAAATCTGAATATAATCAAAAACTGGTTTGAAAAATAATATGCATATGTTTCTTCATTTTATTGCCATTATTGTACTTTAATTTATAATATATAATAGATAGATTTAATATTAAATACTCTCTATTATTTACATTAATATTCAAAATATTTTTATGACAGTATGTATACAAAAGAGCTTTGAGGGTAACCTAATGGCCAAAAGTCGTAGTGAGGTATTTTGGTGTCCACCAGGAGGACGTTTCATAGTTAGTGGGCCGGGTCGGAAAGGAGAGGGAACCGGGAAAACTCCCACGTCCACCCTGACAAATGTATGTTTCGGGACCTGAAGAGGGCCGTCCCATCACGCCCCCCCAGTGAGCATGAGCTGCATGAATGCAGTTTCATCTCTTACTGTCGAATAAACTCTTAGAAAATTAATTCGACTGTAAATCTAACGAAGCCGCTCCCATGGATTCAGCCAAATATTTTGATATTAATTTACAAAATTATTATTGAAACTTCAGTTTCAATTTCATCCCAGAAGTAACAACAAAAAAATCAGCAATTTTTTTTTAACTTTTAACAAAAGTTTTTTCTTCCTATTGAAGCTCTCTAATCTTATGAGGACTGAAATGCATCAGAACTCCGTCAATCCCATTGCTAATTAACGGCCTCAGTCGATGACTAAGCATTTTATCGCAAACCATGCAAATGGAATTTTCCCAGATAGTGTACCGCATTCACGTGTCCGAAGTCCTCCAGAGACGCGCATTCAGAAGGCAGAACCGCAGCCTCCACCTCCAGCTGCTCATCAGTTGCGGTACGATGACCTTATCATACAGAATGGGTATTTTTTTCCACAAGATTATGCTGTGTCATATTCACCAATGACTGGAATCATACCCAGCACCCTCCACTCTGGAAAGCAGCTTCTTATCCCTAGGCCACGGTGAGTCCATACAAAATAAATTAGAAACTTAACATTCCCCATCCAAAAATATAATTATTATAAAAGGTGCTCACGCTATTTATTTTGCTTCATGCCAGCATACGTGGTGTTCAGATTCCTTTCACAACTGCTTTACTTTCTGAACTTCTCATTGTAAACTTTCCCGGAGAGTCGTTGAATGCTCTCTGGGAAACAAACAGCCCCGTTTACTCAGGAGTCAGGTCCATTTCTTTAATTGTCTGGAGTCTTTGCAGAGAAGGAGAGTAAACAGGCGCCAGGCACAAAAGAAATGTCGAAGTCACCTGCGGAAAAATTGAAATATGTCTCCCTCGCGTGCGGCACCTGTCGCAGCATTAGTATGTTTGCTTTCAACGGGGACCCACGATTGTGACGTCATCAATTGTTGACACTCCCCTTTTTTGCTTATCGCGTCAACCCCGGGACTCAATTATGGGATTGGCAAGACTATTTTTTTAATAATCGAAATATATTTTATGTTCAGAGGCTTTTTCTTTGAAATTTCATTTATTTCTCTGATGACTTCCGAGATTTAGAGAAAACGCATTATTTATATAAAATAAAAGAATAGATTTTCGTAAAAATATATTCTTTATGTTTCTATACAATATATATATATATATATATATATATATATATATATATATATATATATATATATATATATATATATATATATATATATATATATATATATATATATAGATTTTGCGGACTTTTGATTTTAAGATGCCTATAATTTTAACGATGCCTGTAATTTTTTAAAAACAAGAGTAATGTATTAAAAAATGTTAGTTAAATATGCTTATTATATAAAAATACATTAAAATAGATCAGTTAAGTATATTTTTATGATATAAAAATATATTTATATAAGAGATTTTTTTAACAATAGGCGCACATTTTAAAGAATTCGTAGACACCGGTGAAAATGTTAACTTCGATACTGTGCAAAAACTCGATGAAACATATGCTTATTTTAGAAAGCTATATTCAACTGAGAATTTTTAATGCAATAAATATTCTCTTGTTTCTAGAAATTCGTATTCAACGGTAAAAAAAATTTTAAATCGAAAATTCATAAAAGGAAAATAATAAGTTTTAATTTTTTTTTAAATTCATACAGCTTTTTTTAATAAAGTCTACTTGAACATAACTATTTATTATGTGCTATACAAGAAGCTTGCAGAATGAAAGTATCATTTTAAAAACAATTTATATTTTCATTTTATTGATGAAAAGTTAATAATAATCCCTATTGTTTTGTTTTAAAATAAATTTTTTTAAGCATATTTTCCTATTTCTTCTGATTACTAAAGCATCTTACTATATAACTGCTGTTTTCCTCAAAAAAAGAACCTTGTAAAAAGAACTCTTTTAAGTCTACTTATTTTGTAGATTGTGAAAGCTCTCAATCATCTGACACTCCTTATGTACAGATTGCATCATCTTAAGTACAGTAGCTCATCTTAAGCCCATCTGAGTGTCGAACGCGAGCTATCTGACATTTGGTTAAATTCTAAGAACCGCGCTAATAGTGTTCTTAGTGATTCGGAGTTCACATGAAACTGAAGTCCCAGTCCAATTAGATCTCCTATTGCAAAAAGTGACCTTAGAACATCAACTTACCGATCATTCTATCTCTCAAATAGACAACCAATCACAAACGGTTCTACCCACCCTGTCTACTGGTCAGCGTGCCTGTTTGCGGATAGGGAGGTCCTGGGTTTGAATCATGTTTCAGGCATGAATGTACTTTCTCTCTCCCTCTCTCTTCCCTGTCTTTGACCTTTCCTTGTATGAATGGTTGCCTATAAAATAAACGGGTACTTATGTATACTGAGGAAGTCGGACTCCACACCAAATTACGGCTCAGTTAGAAAAATCGAGCAGCGCACCCTATATTGCCAGCCTAGCTGACACATGACAATCACGGACGGTAAGATTGATGATAACCTATCTAACCGGTAGGTAAGGCTTTTTTTTCAGTAAACACTGCATGACAAAATAAGCTAGTTATCATGTAAATTGATAGGTGCATCATACCAAGAGATTGTCGCTTTCACTATTCACTTCTAATCCACCATCCTGGTTCCGCACTAGTGGGTAAATACAAAAGATGTAGCCAAAAGGCTCTGACAAGACTGCGAAGTGGCCACCTGCTTGCTCAGACACACGTCTCTGGTACCAAGGTCTACCCTCTTTGTCCCAAATGTCGAGTGGTTCAGGCCTCCCCATCTCATATTTTTCAGTGCATTGGGTGTGAGAGAGGAGACATGGAGTTGAGACCGGAGGTGGTGCTTGAGAGACTGACTATTTTTGATTTCATGGGACTGGTGTGAGGTACTGTCACGCTAGTCGGGGATAAGCATCAACAACAACTTCTAATCCACGATTTCTATTGGTAAAACTAACTAATTTTATACTCGATTGCTGTTGATTACACTCTGTTTCACGTGCTATAAGATCCAAGTTAGTTTAGTGATTGACATTCCACTGAAGAATTTTTATGTGCCGGCGCAGTTAGTTTTTACACACTTCAAGAATCACTAAAAATAACGTCGTTTCATCCTTACAATAAAAAAATATAAAAAAAATTAAAAAATCTGAAGAAGAAAATAAAAAACGAAAAATACATAAAATGAGTTCAACATCTAGAGATTTTTCAAAATATTAGTTTATAAATGGGAATTAAAATGATCATTTCGTCTATAGGAACATGTTATGAACTAGTCACTCGTTGGTAAAATTGAAAGAGTTCGTAAATGAGAAGTCGTAAAAACGAGCATCAACTGAAAAAAAGTTTTCTAAGGAATGCCATCGTAATTTAAGTAACAAAGTATTTATAAGTATGAAAAACAGGAATATTTTTGGTGCATTATTTGATCATAATAATAAATTGGTCATTCATTGTGACAGAGAGAGTTGATTGCTTTGAAGGGATCGGTTCGATATTTTATGTATCTATTATGCAGGGAAGTCACAATGATTCATCGGTTTTGTGAAGGCTGCATTTGGGGAAGTGTTCCTCTTCTTCTTAGAGTTGGGTTAGTATGTCATTGGGCACCTCTGCTTTTATCAACATTTTGTACTGTTAACTCCAAACCCAATGTTTCCTAGTTCCAGTTGCTCGGGTCACCCACTTTATTAATAAAGTCCGAATCCTTTAATGGAGTCTAGGTGTAACTCTCTAGTATGGATGATGCCTAAAGAAGTTAATCTAGAGAGGGCAAGGGCCTCGCATTCGTAAATGATATGCTTGGACGTTTCCTCTTACATGACATTTCCGGCAGATAGGGTCTTGCTGAAACAGTCCCATTTTATGGAGTTGTTTTATGAAATAGTAGTGCCCAGTTATGAAGCCTACGATTAAACGTATCTTCTGCCTAGAGAATCTTAGAATTTCAGAGGCAATCCTCGCTGATGATCCATAGATGATTCTGGTCAGAGAGTCAGTCATGTTAGCAATAGCTTCCTGACTCTCACCAGAAGAAGATGGTTTGGAGGTCATTTCTACCTCCTGTGAAGGATTCATTGCTGCCCCTTCACTAGATTGCCTCTGGGTTCCCTTGTCTTTTTCAGCAAGGTCTACTTCAGAGGCTTCAACTGCAAATGCAGAAAGGTTAGTTGTTTCTTGTGCCTTTTCAGCCATAAGATAACAGTTAATAAGCTCAGGTTATATAACAGATGCACCCAGCATTGCCTGAGTTACTGGGCAAGGCAAAAAAGCTCTAGAAGTTCGCCAGGCAACTAGAGGCTCCGTTAAGACACCTTTACCGCGGTGCCAAATAGCCCTAGGCACGGGTCGCATAACACCAGGGTTTACGGGAGCTGGTTCGCGGCCTCTGATTCGGTATTCAAGGCTATCCTGTCATTGGGGAAGGGTTACACGCATGCATGTAGGAAGAAGCACGCACTGTCCAAGATGATTGTTGCTCCGGGGGCAGAAAGAGTCCACGCTCTATTCGATCGGTGCATTCCATCGAAAGTGGCGGTACAGGCAACAGGAAGCTTCTCTGTTCCTGAACAGACTGGTTAATTCTTGTGTTGCAGTTGTGCAATGCGCTTCAACAAAGCATTTGGGGGTGATGTCTGCAACTCTGTGACACCCTCTGCTTGCTACAAAACGCATGGCTTGAATCCGATTACTGTCTGGGCGCGTGTCTTACGTCACACCCTTCATACGCATTTCATGTGCAAGAGTTGAAAACGTAGCTTTTTCAAAAGGAATGAATCTCTTATGCAAAGACAGCGTTCACATAACAATAATTATTTGTTTTAATCAAATAGAGAGGATTGAACAAGAAAGGAGACGATTCAATATAGTGTGTTGTTAAGCAAAATGATATTCTTAAGTTTCTGGGTGATTCATTGCTATTAAATGCATTCAAACCTATTTTTGTGCGGTGGACGGGAACCGCATAAATTAAATGGCACATAATTTCACGAGTAGAGGAATTCAAAACATTTTCTGCAACACAAATATAAAAAGTATTTTTATGCGGTGAATAGAGGAGGCATATAAAAATTCTCTCGTAGAGAATTTTCCTATATGACTCAACTCCAACCCTCTTCTCTAGCTCAGAAGCAGCCTTTCGAGACGAGATCAGGCCACGAGGCTCGCCTAGAGCGACAGAAGGCCCCGTAGAAACCAGCCAACTCAACAAAAAAACAACAGAAGTATTTTATGTGAAAGATAAATAAATATATTCATTAGAATAATTGCATACACCAGTACTAAACTAGGAATTTGAAAGCACTGGATATATAGGTATAGTTTGTACTAAGATAACAGTACATATGTAAATGTCATGCAATTGACGGATGCATTACTGATGTAATGAAATGAAATGCAAATGAAAAATCGAAACAATGAAGAGCCAATCAAATCATCTCATTTTATATGGATAATTTCTTCAGTTATGCTACACTTTGCTAGAAATTTTATACCTACAAAAAACAGGTTTGTGAGTATATACATAAAAATGTCATTATCTATTCTTCAATTAGTCAAATTAAAGTAAAATTTCATTTAATATCAAAACAAATAAACTCAATTATTAAATTATGGTTTTGTAAAAATTTCGTCTATGTTTCCAAATAAAATATTTTATTTTACAAATGGCAAACATGAATGCTAATCTTGTTTTTATGTAAAAAAATATAATGTGATGAAAAAATGATATCCAAATATACTTATTCATAATTTTTCAAATAACTGTGTGTTGTGTGTGTGACTTATATACAAAACACTACTATAACACTTGGTAAAGATAATTTAATATTCAGATTTTTTTATTAGAATTCTCAACATGTTTTTTTTATTCGCCATTATTTGTGATTTATCACTCTTATAATAACAGCACGATTTTCATTGTTGTAGAGGATGATACTTTCATCGCCTTCATAATTTTAAACGAACCCACACAATATGTAATGAAGCGCAATAGATATAATATAAATTGTACATCTTTATATCCTTAGATAATTTATATATAGGCACTTTCTGAGTCTAATGTCTTTTAGAATTTATAAATGCGAACATTAAATGATATTTTTAAAATATTCTTGAACAATCACATTGAGATATAAACGATTCCGTTATTCCAATGAATTTGCTGCAGTAAATTTCTCATTCGCGCTCAAGAGAAATTTTAAAACACTTTAAAATTAATTTCAAAATGCAGTCAAAGGAAGCAAAAATATTATATTTTTGCAGAATAAAGTAATAAAAATTTTTCTTCGTTCTCCAGTCTTCCTAGAAGTTAAATTACCTTCAATAATCGATCTCTAGAACTTGAAAGAACAAAATTTTTCAAATGAATTACTAAAATGCTAGGAACAGCAAGACTGAATTGGTGAAAAAATATTTTTTGATCGCATTAAAAACACCTTTAATTTAACCAATTCAAGTAGAACACATTATCACATTTTAAAAGCCATTTTTCTTCAATTTCTATTTTTTTATGAAATGAAATAAATCTAGCTTGAATAATGATCTCTCTCTCTCAATCCCTAAAGTTTATTGGAGTTCCCAGATTTTGATTTTGTCTTTCGATTTTAAAAATTCTTTAGGAAGTAAATAAGATATATTTGATATCCAACTTTACAGTTCTACTATTTTAATTAAAGAAAAACATTTCTTTTATGCGTACTTTTTAAAATTTACTGGACATTTAAATATTTTAAGTTATTAAAAATTTTAGTTGACATCAACCTAAAGTTATAATATTAAGTTCACAAATAATTTATTCCAATGAATTTTTCATAAATGTTTATATGATTTTTTTAAAATTTATCTAAGATAGAATATCATTTTTAATAGAAACATGCAAAAACTAAGCAGAAATGTATATCAATAAAATTTTAAATTCATTTAGTGAACACATAAATTAATTTCAAAAAAATTGAAATATAAGTTTTATTTTTGAATCATTCAAATTTTAGAATAATTTCAAGCAACTACATTAAAATTACTGTGACTACATAAAAAAAAACAATGACTACATAAAAAATCTACATTAAAATAAATTTAAACCCCAAACAGAAAAAGAAAAATATCTGTTGTTGGGTAATCTGATATTTTAATACGTAATTACAACACAGGGATGTTGTAATGTCTTCTACAACCTATTTTTTATAAATATAATGAAGATAACAAAATATATTAGCCAAACGATCGTTCATTGCAATAAAAGTCAATTATTTTATATTTATTTATTTTAGGAATCATTATTTTTAACTAATTTATTGGCTATTCATTAGATGTTTAAATAAATATATCTACAGACTGATATAGATAAGATAGATTAAATATCAGTAAGTGAATACATAGTAAAAGCTAATAGATATCAGATATCAAATATATATATATATATATATATATATATATATATATATATATATATATATATATATATATATATATATATATATATATATATATATATATATAGCATTTACTGTCAAAATATGTTTTGTGAGCTAAATGAACAATTAGGATTTAATAAATCCAATATATAATAAAAGTTGACGTGTTTCATGGAGTATTTTAATAATTTTATCGATAATTGAAAGATGGATAGCACCAATAACACATAAAATGGTTCAAGAGCAGGAAAATTGGATCAGAAGTAACACTGCATTTACACAGCAGCCTATACATTCAATGTAGAATAAGCTTGACTCCCGATTGTATTTTCTAGAGGGAAATTTTAATGACAATAAGGATGCTTTTCCGAATATGCATAAAAGGAATGAATAAAAGAAGTGGAATGAATAATAAAATAAAATAAATGAAAAGAAATTCGAAAATAAATAAAAAAAACGGTGAAGAAAATACAGGTTTGCGTAAAAAAAATTCAGAAAATTAAATCTAAATTATTTTATCTTATTATTTGGGAGAAGTCAAGAGGAAAATAAAGCGTACAAATTCTCCCAACAGAACCTTCAGTATCATTATTTTGCGTAGTCAATAAACATCGAAAACTGATGCTAGAATACCATAACCTCCGCCAAGTTGTTTGATTTGTCAATAAAATAATTCTGCAAATATAACCTAGTTTGATCTTCATTGTATTCAATTGTTCCTTCTGTCCACTGACACAATAGTAAACATTTTTTGCAGTGCGCGTCCATTCATTCCTGCAGAGTGGGAGGGATGGCACCATTCAACAGGTGGACGGGATCCTGAATAGTTCATTTGAGCGATGGACATTTGCATCGTTTTTAGGCGGAGAGCTGCGATGTATCAAAAGGAATATCATGAACTAAGAAATCACTCGAATTTATTTATTCTATAGGAAAGAATTTATTTTTATTCCAGGATTCTCTGGATCTCACTTTGGCTAAGAAATCAAAACTGTGCTAAATCGAATGGAGACACATTCTGGGAAGCATTTTCATGGTCAGTCAACTTCGAATATACTGTCCTTCCCATATGGATCAAGTGAAAAAGAGAACTAAGCAAAAATTCGATGGTCCTTGTAGAATTCTGAATCGTGGAATCAGAATTCTACACAATACCTATTCCTTCGCTTGAAATAACATTTTTGGAAAGTAAATAAATAAATGCCGAACAGAATGATGAACGAATTATGACAACATATAAACCAACATTAATACAAAATTTTAACCGGGAAAGTTTTACTTATTTTTGAATTGTATATCACCAAAGAAGAATTATTTTCACTGCGATTTTGAAGGCACTTTTCCTTTTTTATGGATTATTTCAAAAACAGCTCTGCTTAAAAATATTTTTGTGTCATTAGAACATTCTTTAAATTAAACGATGTAGTTTTTTTAAATGCTAATATATATATTTGCACAAGTTGAAAGTAACAGTGACTTTAATAGTGAAAAGCAAGAACACTTTATTTAAGTTTTAAATGACAAAATTTATGTAATTTGATGGTAAAGTATATTACTTTAACATTATGTTATTAAGCAATTTTATATATAAATTCAAGATATATATAAAATTATACTTGCCTGATATAAAATTATACTTAATAAAAGTAATACTTACCTCCAAATTTGATTCCTATTCAGGAAATTTTTTCTATCGTGACTAGATTTATATTTCCTGTTTTATAAATAATGTATGAAAATTTCATATAAATTATATTTTATTATAGTTAACATAAGTTTGAATAATATACATGTAATGCTGTGGGTTTTAATCCCATAAAGTATCAATTAGCGTTGACTAAAAATTTAATATTCTCTATGCATGCAAATATAGTTCGTAAAATAAATGTTTTAATGATTTATATACATCACATATTAATCACTTTGATGCTCAGAAGCTATAACTTTAACTAGTAGGTTTTATACATAGCAGTTTTAATTAAAATATTTGAAGAATGAAAATTATTGATGCCCTTTTTAGGAATCATTTCTTTTATATCATTATAATTTATATTATTATTTGAGTTTCGTAAATATATGAATCATAATCAAAATAATAAAATTATATTATGTAAACCATGGAGCCACATGGATTCTTTCTATGAGCAATCTCAGAGAAACCATTCATTTGATTGCAAAATTTTGACTAAAATCAATTCACATAAGGAAGTTATTTCATGGCGGATTCTTTTGTGGGAAAATTAAAATAAGTCCAAATATTTAATTCGAAAAAGGACATACTTTTTGACTCTCAATAGAACAATTAATAAAACTGTTAGTATCAGTGAGCTAAGAAATTAAGTAATATTATTTATTAACAAGTATTACTCGTTAATTTTATTATTATTTAAGAATTATTTTTAAGTACAGGATTTTTTGTTTCATTTATAGTACTTGCCAAAATTTTACCATAAAGTTTATTTGAAATTTGTAAAAAAATATGATGAGATTTCACAAATGACTGATAACCTGCAAATCGTTTTCACACCACAGTCACGTGATTGTACGAAGCCTTGTCGGAATTGGGTGATCCCCATTCAGGTGAAGATCGGTCGTGTTCAGGGGAGGTTCAGTAGATCGTGCTCACTATGTGAAGCAAATACTGGGGGCCTTTCTGCTTCTAAATGACCCCACCCTTCGTCTGCTTCCAATTAAGATTGGTGGATCGCAACTCTGGCCCAAGTACAGAGACAACAACTATAGAAACACAGAATTTCACTTACTGAACGGTATTTGCCTGACTCTTTTATTAATCTATTGAGTGAAATAGGCATGCATTACAAAATTCAAATGTATTATTCAAAACTTTTACGCTTTTTGACTATTAAAATCTATCTGTCCAAAACTATAAGAATGCCCGAAAGTCGAAAAAGACATTCATCCTTACATATGTAATTGTAAGCATAATTTGTTCGTTTAAAATTCTGTTTCGTACGTTAAATAAAGGAATTCAACCATCTCATACCGTCATTGCTTGTATGTGGTCGCTGCTTCTTAAGGATGTTAAGAAAATAACTTGATGATTCACTGTGGCTACGGAGCAAAATAATTACTCAAGTGTACTAAAATTCCTGGAATATAATAAAAGACAACACTTTCATCTCATTTCCAGCAAATAATATTAAGTTTTCACACAATTTCAAACTGAAAAAAAAAACATTTTTTTAAAAGCATACCGCAACTATGATAAAATGTATAAAGTCATCTGTCATTTGTGTGAATTGGTATTGAATGAATGTTTTGTCTTAAAAGTTAATTCATCTATAAAAGCAATTATGTCCTGGGCTCGTAAAATACAAAAATGGTATCAAATCTTAAAACCAGTACAGTTTTTATCACACTTTATGATCGGGAAAGCTTTTATCAGAAAAATTATTTTGTACCGTTTAGCATGTAAGAGATCAAAATGAACTTCAAGCTGATAAGGACAAATCTTACTTTCATTTAAAGGATCAGACAAATGATTTTATTTGTTTTAAAGTAACATTTTTAAAAGAACATTTTATTATTATTTCAAAGTAGGAAACCGTTTTAATGTTGTTTTAGTCAAAATACCTAATCATTGATCTGCATGTTTTCGCAGCTTTGCATCATTTACTGCATGCTTCATATCTGAAAGTTTTTATTCTCATTCATTTCGCTTTCTCAGTCATTTAAACGTCTGATAATTTCAATGAGCAAATTTCTTCTGAACTCACTTTATAAAAAACCCTGAAGTAAAATTGCGGGCCGTATTGGGTTTCTCTTTGCCAAAGTTCACAAACGAGTAACACATTTTCATTCGAATTATTATGTAAATGTTCCCAGATCTCTTCTGTTAAGGCAATTTCTTTCATTAAGCTTGCCTGTCTTAATGACCTGGAAACGACATTTGCCGCAGTATCTTTATTCTGATGCATGGATTATAAAAAGTAAATTACATTAAAAAAATTTCCCAATTGCTGAAAAAAATCTATGATTTCAATATCGATAGTCCAATAAGTTATCGCTAATCGGTAGAGTATACGCTTCTCCAATGTCTAAATAAGTTTTCCAACCCTAAAATTAAAAAAAAAAATTTTTTTAATAAAATGACAAGAAATAAATGCAAACGAAAAATGCATGGCTGCGAACTTGCAAAATAGTATTTGGAACTTTAGTTTGTAAATGAAAATTTAAATAATCATTACTTCTAATGTAGCATGTTAGAGAAGAGCTACTAGTTCGTAATATAGTGAAAGTTCATAAATTAGGAATTGTAAAATAGAGCGTCTGCTGTACAACTTTGCAGAAATTAGACAGTATAATATTTTTCTTGTTCTTGCAATCATTCGGTAATCG
Organism: Latrodectus hesperus; assembly: GCA_037975125.1. Taxonomy (NCBI): domain Eukaryota; kingdom Metazoa; phylum Arthropoda; class Arachnida; order Araneae; family Theridiidae; genus Latrodectus; species Latrodectus hesperus. Next base: position 54,994,628 of record CM075856.1, read on the forward strand.
TCACCACGATTACCAAAGTATCTCCACTTGGAATAGGTGGTCTTTTGACGAACAGATTCGCGAAGACCTTTAACCGAATGAATGAACGATGATTTAGTAAAAAAAAGCACTTTGATTCTCTCCCCTTTATAAGCTGATAGACTGAAACCGATCGCTGTATAGTAATCCGCGATTCCGCTGGAAGTGGTTCTTCTGAACCATTTCTTTCTATGAAGCAAATGAATCACGACTCATTAAAAAGAGCTCTCTGGAGTTCTTCCTGTCTCTAGTTCCCAGAATTAACCATTCGTGCTATATCTATCAGTAATTCCTTTCCTTAACTCATCGATCACTAGAAAATCATCCATTCAACTCCATTCTCCCGTTCAGTTCGACACTTCTCTCTTTCATTGTTCATCAGTTCTCACTCTAGCTCTTTCGACTCCTTATTCTTTGAGAACCGCTCTTCCATTCCTGGCGATATTTATCAACTCATCTTTTTTCGTCCATTACTTTATAATCATAATTTTTGTGTCATCATTATGCACAATAACAATATTAAATTTACTTTTTCCGCATACTCATCAAACTTACTTATCTCATGTTTTTTATTATTTGTATTGATGAATTTATAACTTAATTCTTTGCTGAAAATGAAATTGAGAGTGGTTTTTAAGGACTATTTATCTCATGTGTTTTATTTGTGTTTACTTATTTATAACTTATAGACTTTATCAGAGAATAAAGTTTGGCCCCAAAGAATGTATTTAAATTTTTCATGGAAGAGTGAACGAGTGTCTTGAAAAAGAACTGGTAGCTTTCGTGAGAGAATCGTTTTGAGTGGAGCCCAGCAACGAACGGTGATACCCATCCCTACCAACCACCTGCGAAGAGCGTTTCTAAAAAACTTGATCCAAAAGTGAGGACGATTGGCGAAGGAATTCGTCAAAACCTGTCAGTGATGGAAGCTCATTGATCGGAAGCGGAGACTCGATGGCGTCGGGGGAGAAACAACAACAAATAGGATTTTTAGAGGAGGGGGTGTTCGGAGGGACATGAGAATGGCGCGCGTGCCAACCGGCGTAAAAGGGTGGACCTAACCTCCGAAAATAATCCCCGTAATGACGACATTCAGCACAAAGAAACAATGGAGGAAACTCTCTCTTCGGGATTACAAGTTCGTTTCGTTTCCGTTAATTGCGTGATCGGGAACCACACCTAAAACGTTCGAAACCGACGATTGTTCCGGAAAAGGGAGGTGAATCTCCTTCTCGGTGTCCCCTCCTCCCGCTTTGCGATTTTCGCCGCTCTCATTTTTTTCTACTTTTTTATTATTTATTTGTCGGTCACCGTTCTAAACGTCACAATAACTTGAGAACGATATCGCGATCGAAGAGTGCGTAAGTTAACCAACACCCAGTCGTGCACGCCAACCCGGCAGGCTGCAGGGGAAGGAGGGCGCTTTGTTTCTGTCATTTGGCAATCCGTCATTCGTCGCGAATATAATGACACAGAGGGGGGAGTCCGACAGGTATTTCTCATGAGACAAGGGCTGCAGAGAAACCCTAAGGAAACGTCATATTTCGGTTTGTCCCTTTGAATTACATTTCGTAAGCCTTAATGACAAATGCATGCGAAGTCTGACACTTCTTAATGAATGGGTGTGCTTTAAATTCACGCCTGATGCGAACTGAAACGCATCGTAGTTCAATTCCCGCCATGACATCTTGTTATCAAATTTAAGCATAGCTTTTCTTGGAGAATAAGAATAAAAAATGTATGTAAAACATTGGTATTTTCGGCATTGCCTAGTCAACCACCTAATGGCCAAAAGCTGTTGTAAGGCATTTTGATATCCACCGCGTCCTGACTTGTGGGAGAACTTTTCATAGTTAGTGGGCCTTACCACGTTTTGCAAGTAAAAAAAGAAAAACCATTAAAACTCCCAAGAAAAAACGAGCATGATGAGCGCAACATCCAACTCCCATTGCTCAACAATTTGTGATAGCCAATCCAAAGTCTCCAAAGAGCTTCCTCCTATCACGAAAGCAGGGTGAGCCCAAGTTATAGGTATTTGGAAGAATGAAATATATCAAATTCCGGAACGATTTTCCATGTGGTCATGCGGTTCTATCGTACAGAACAAGGGGTGGAATGGATATCTTCATAGCGCCAGAATTATTTCAGCCATGTGATAAGGTGAGTAGTTGCAATACTAACAAGAGCTGTTTATTACAATTGGGAAATGAAGAATTTTATGAGTTGGTTGTACCTAGGATAGTACTTCAATGCATTCATTAAGGCGAATGGATGGCTTTCTTCTGGCTCTTCATGTGGAAAATGGAACACGTCTTTTGCACGGCAAGAAATAGGTACAAACATTTTGATAGAAGATATTTTCTTTATAAATAGCCAGAATATAGGCGGTCACCCTGATTCTGTGCCATTATAACCCTGAAGAGAGTGGGTCCTTATAATTTAAATACAGAGACCCTCAGACATGGCTTGGCATTCGCAGATGATTGATGATTTTATTGTTGTTGCTGCAATTGAACACATATTTATATACCATTATAAATACTATTTAGTAAAATAAATATTGATGAATCAATTATTATAAATTGAAACATATACGGACAGTGCTATGTTACAGTAAATTAAATGGCAATTTCGAAATTTTGAGATCTTTATGCCATATTTGAAAATTGTATCAATCAACCATAATTAATAAATTTTCCTACACATTATTTAGCCTAATTTCGCCTTTAGACTTTATCATTTTGAATCGATATCTTCAAATTACTTGTTGAAACGTTTTTCTATTCAAATTATTGTTTTAGTACAGACTAAAAGGAAGCATAACAACATTTTGGTACAATTCCACTCTGCCTGCACCAAATCTCTAAATTAATTAATTTAACAGTTCCAACTTTTTACCATCATAATGTTTTACCTTCTTCAGAAATTTAGAACAATTTTGGCCGCCCAACTTGTCTAGTGGTCAGCGTGCCTGACTGCGGATAAGGAGGTTCTGGGTTCGAATCCCGGTTCGGGCATGGATGTACTTTCTCTCACTATCTATCCTGTCTTTGTCCTTTCCTTGTATGAATGAGGTGTGAATGGTTGCCTACCCTATAAACGGGTACCTATGGTATGTGTGTAGAGCAAAGTCGTACTTTCACCTTCATGATGCTCTGATTAAAACGAAAGACGCTCCCAATGGACTTAAATTCGCGTAGCATAGCGAGCTTGGCTTATTCAAGTGTCATTAGTAACAACAACAATTTTGAAATGCTTATATATTTAAAGCGAAATATGAAACTGACTAAAAATTGCAAAATTTTATCTGTATTTCGTGTGATGCAGCTAATAGTTTTGGTTCGGTGAGATTTACTCGAGGGAGCTCCAAAATTTTATACGCTTGTTGCAAATTAAGGCAGGGTCTCTTACTCTGCTGAGATTTACTCCGGCTGTAATGTGTGTGATAAATCAGATTCAACTTTGTTTTATGCAGATCTGAAAACAGATAATTTGATTCACAATTTTTGAAATAAGTGTCGATCTTCAACATGTTCTTATATCAAAAAGGATGTAAAACATTAAAATATTTAAATATTCAGATACCACTCAATATTTTCATAATTTTGCCTCAAATAAATTAGTTTTAATGAAAGAAAATTTGAGGTCAAATATTTAAAATAAAATAATTACTGTTTTAAAATAATTGATGCATGCTATTTGATTATATTGATTGGAATGTAAAAGAACCAATGAAATAGTATTAGGAAAATTCCTACAGTATTTTACTTGCCTCACACACAAATAAAAAAATATTGATAATTTAAAACTTGATATTTTAAATAGTTGATCTGACTTTTCATTTTCGAAATCAAATCCACAGGTGAGTTTAAAATGTGAGTAAGCCCCACCATTTCCCTGTACTTGGCCAGAATAGGGATCTACTTGGAAGCTGCTGGGTGGGAATTACCTGGCAAAAGACCTTCGACTGCCACCCCCAAAAACATTATTTCACGTAAAGCATAAATTATTTAAGGTACTTACTAAACGTGTGTTCACTAAACAGCGGACATTCGGTTAAGTCATGTTTCGAAGTGACTGCGTTTTTCTACAGCAAGAACAGTGCCAATCGGTAGACCATGGCCTCCAAGTTTAAAGGGTGTCAAATATTGCTCAGCATGAGCGAAAGTATTAAATTTTTAGTAATAAAGTATTTAATAGACACATTTTACTTTTATTATAAATTTATGATTGAAGTAAATGTATCAAACAAAGAACGATAACTTACGTTGGATTAACATTTTTGCTGTACTATTCATTGAGTTTAGACCATAGGTTCCCAAAGTGGTCCAGGTGGACCCCAAGGGCTCCATAGGAGACCACACGGGGGCCCACGTAGACGTGAAAAGAAAAAAGAGGTTCACAAGTTGCAAGTGGGGGTCCACGAAACATTTTCTGGTATTCATAATAAAGAACAAAAATTTTGTCTTGAATTTACCTATCAACGTACTCATCATTGAGTATGTATATCATTGCTTGTGTGTGTATTCTGGGCTTTAATTCGCAAGCGGTTGACTCACCACTCATTTAAGTTAATAAATGAGATTCTGAGATGAAGTAGCAAATATTTTAACACACACACGCATATATATATATATATATATATATATATATATATATATATATATATATATATATATATATATATATATATATATATATATATATATATATATATTCCAAGCCTGCCTGATCGCTAAGCAAAATACTTGCATCAGATTAATTTCCTTCTTTTTTTATCAAGGCTACTAAGCTCTATCTTGTCTTTATATTACTTCTACGTAAAAACATTTCTGAAATTTCTTTTTAATTTTTTAATAATTAGAGAATTTTTTTATCTAATTTTTTTATTTGAATTTGATACCTTGAAACTGCATCATCTTTAGTGAATTATGAAATTAATTCTTTCTCAGGAGCTTAAAATTCTATGATACAACACTTCAGTGAAATTTGAAGTGAAATGACAATCTTTTAATTTAATATATCGAAAAAAAATTTCAAAACAGGAAATTTTTATTATTACACATATAAGGATTAAAAATAGATAATCACTTATATTTGGGAAGCCTTACCATTTATGAATCAATTCCATTTTTCTTTGTGTTTTTCACTGCACCAACAAATTTTCCGTAAATCCTCTGAGTGCTTCCATAGCAGCTGGGATTGAATCCGAGATCTTCAACTTTGGAGAACATTATTACACTACCCTTGAAAGGCATTTTAGCATCTATGGAATAAATTGCCTTCCGAATGGACTTTTCATAGATTTCCCACCATATTCCCAGTCGAATAGTAGGAAATTCGGAAAACTCCCACGCACCCAAACCGACTGCTGCTCCTGTGAAAGACAAGAGCGATGTCCTGCCGTTAGGCTATGGAGATGGAAAAGGGTTATTGCATTCTGCATGCACATTTGCAGAGTCGGTAGCATGGAACTTTTATCGGTTTCCTTCCTTGACATACGGGAATATGTGTGTGTGACCACTTTCAACTCACCTGGAAGGCAATTTACGAAGCAAATATTAAAATTTTAGCAATAGCTTTAGGCCGCTAGGCTTCCCGCAGCTGAAGTAGACAGGATGGACAGAGCACCGTTCTCGTTATCGCAAGTTGTGAGTTCGAATCCCAATTTAAATGAAGATCAATCGTATTTACAGAAGACACGCTACATTGATGTCAGTGTCCTGCGAGTGAGTTGGTGCCTCTGAGTTCAAGGACTGTTGTTGGGGATCTGCTGCTGGGTCCCAGTTTCTAAGTAGACCCAACAACTTCCGCCTAACTAATTGAGCGCAACTCTGGACTACGCAGTGGGCTATAGAAGCATCCCACAGACGTGGCGTTAAAGCATAAAAGTTCATATCGTTCCTATTTTGGAATAATTTTTGAAATCCATATTATTGAACAAGAATTTAAAACAAAAATCGTGTCTCCGTAGAAAAACTTCTGATCTTTACGTTTCAAATAATAAACCACAGAACATACTATAAAAATAGAAACAGGTGAAACAGTCCAAAATATGGTACCCTTTGAAGTTAACTTCTCAGCAGGTATTCTGTTTATGATGCCCATCCTCTTTCCAGCTTCCTCCCTCCCTCATTCTGCCTTCGGAATTATCGGAGGGGAAGTGGCACTGCTGATTAAAAAGACAGGTTAAGGACAATAAAGCGACGGTTGCAGCTTCCGATTGGAAAACAATTATAGGGAGATGAGAGCGGAAATCGGATTCTTCTCCAGCGGAAATAGACGAATCATTTCCTACTGAATGTGAGAACCGATGATCCTCAAATAAGAAGGATCGTAGAAAAATAGCCTCGTGAACTCTTTCACCGAGATTTGTTCCCACTTCTCCAGCGGAAAAGCTGGATGGGGATAAAGCATCTCAACATTTTCTGTGTCTAAAAAGATATAAAAATGGACAATATATCTTGATTATGATGTGAATTTAATTCAAACAAAAAAGAGAGTCTCTGAAATGTTAGATACATTTTTAAATTAATTAATTCCCATAAAATAATAAACAGATAAATTGAAATTAAACACATTAGAATTAGGGACCAAGCAAATGATTCCCCTCTATTTGTCGTGCTCTATATCATCATTTCATTTGGAAGATCACGTGCTTTTTTCATGTACCCTATCCGCCTTTAAGGAGCAGGACTATCTTAAGGTTCTATTGGAATTCAAACTTACTATTTTTCAATAATGAGAACGACTCCCTTACCAGCTAGGGCACCGCGGTCTACTTCCACAAGCATTCCTTTCGTCACGTAACTATTCAGACTATAGACCATTTCGCTCGAAATACAGGCAAACATCCCCAGAGGCTGACATTTGAGTCATCAACATTTGATACTCTTATGAGAGGAAATCGTTAGATCAATGGCGTTCCATCAGATAATCCTGGTGGCCAAGAAATTGAGTTCATCGCATCTTCCCGTGAAATGGCCAGCGTAGGCGATGAAGTGAGGACGTGTAACATAGGAATGAAAATCCAAAATTATTCCCCAAAATATAGATATTTACATGTAAAAGGAAATTGTCTATGCCAATATTCATAAAAATATATATGAGTTATATTATAATTATAGCAGGCGCTCAATTTTAGGAATCTCCGTATGACATACCCACAGTTACCATAGAAATCAATAAAGTCAATTTACGCATTATGTTATTTCTCTTAAAAATGTACGCATTATCTTATTCATCTTTAAATATGATGTCGCAGAAAATCAAGCAGATGTTGGATTAAGTCAGATTACAGTATTTAGATTCGCATTCTAAGTTGCTAAATTAGTAAAGAAATTTGAAGTTATGTATCTTCAAAATGTTTTTAAATGTTTTTCATTCATTTATGCGAAAAACATTGATAGAAAATAATCACAAAAATTAGCAATCAAGTAGTAAAATTACTAATTGTACTTTATCTATAATGTTAATATAAGCTGCTTCCAAAATGTATGTCGCGTATTGTAATGCAGTATACAATCGGTTTTACTAACCTTCTAATTTATATAAACTCACACTATTTTACGAACTCGTAGTTGGTTCCTAACATGGTACGCAAAGAAATTCCATTCCCCTGTACGAACTACAATTTTAAAACATCTCTTTTTGCGAACTTATTTTCATGAGTCTCATGCATGAGCTGATTCTTTTCAATTTTTCACATTTGGTTGAGAAATTTGGATGGACGATTTTATTGAAGAATCGTACATCATTTGACTTGTGAATAACTGGCTGCATGGAATTTTTAAACAGGTCTTTCGTCTTACAGGATCGATAGCATCAGATGCTAATGGTATATATTGAATAACTCTCATTGAAGGCTGCATTTGCAAAGAGTGGTCATGACTGGCAATCGCCTTTTCATGTGTCCGGTCAGTCAGTGCTTGGAGTGATGTTGCATTGTCTGTTATTTTGGTTTATTTAGCACAATAACGCAATATAGCTGGTGCCTTGAGTGACGATGAGTTGCTCCTTCATGCACTTCTACGAAGAATTTTTCGGCTGACCGAAATATCATTGCTGCCCAAGTATTTTATTTGTAGCGAAAGAAGTTTGGGAAAAAATATCTTTAAGGTCAAACACCTTTTTTTCCTATTGAATTCTTCGACGTTTCCATTTTAAGAACTGTTTTACTAGCCCCTATGGTTTTGTAGAAACGAATGTCTACTGTATAAAAAATGCATACATTTATCTATACCTTCATTATTTTATGAATTATGAAAAATCAAATTGTGTCCAACATTTTATAGACAACCTGTATAAAAGGAAATATATAGTATGCTTAAAAGGAAATATTAATAACTGTTTAAAAGGTATAAACTTTTTAAACTGTTTAAAAGGAAATATATAGTATGCAAATAATATATATTTAACTTACTTTCATAAGCAGTGAGGCGATAAATAATTGGAATCATTCTTTTCAGGCAGTCGTTCAAATATCATATATTCCTTGCTCATTCAATGTATATTATAAATAATAAAGTATACATTCCCTTCTATTCGACAGAATGGAGGAAAAAAGTCTATAAAAACTTTAAAAATCTATAAAACTTGAAGAATGTAAGAAATAAAAAAAATGGTTACAGGCTTAGCATTCATTCATATAATTCACAGAATATTTCTACATGAAAAAAAATTAAAAAACAGTCATTAGGTGTCGTTTCGTATATAAGTAAAAGAAAAGATGCGCAAATATCAAAAGTAATGGTACCAAACTAAGATTGGCGGTTAGTCCAAACGTCGGCGTGCTTTTGTTCATTGGTTTCTATGGATCCTGGCCCTGAAGTTTTCCTCTGAACTGCAATTCGCGCCAACTTGTTTCTCTCGCCCGGCTGTTTACAAATTTTAGTGACGTCACAGAAGTGATCTCGTATACCGAAATTTTGGATTTCACGCATTTTCAAATAACTGTTTTATGTATGAAGTTTATATCGATTTTCACTAAATATGAAACTGAAGTACAATTATTAACCTTAAAATTGGGTCACAGTGTTCAGCTCTTAAAAATATCAAAATAATCTCTGTACTTAAACAGAAACAAACGATGTCTCATTTTTCATTTTGCTGTCATACTTGTACTGTGTTCATATAAACTAACATAAATAAAAATTTGACTAAATGTGGAGCAAAATTTTATGTCACACATGGAATTATTTTCCAAATAAATCTATTTATTAACCTTTTTTATGTAACCAAGAAACCCCACGATAACATAAACCACTAAAAATATTATCAATTAACATTTTATATCTTACACTGAACAAAATATTCATCATTTTTCTCAGTTTATGGGAGAAATCACAAAAGTATTTTCCTATAAACACATGCAGCATGCATTTTATTATTGTATTTGATGTGTTTATTATTTAACATAAATTTGATGTGATTCTATTAATCTTATATTAATGAACATTACTTGGAAATTTTAAAAGTAAATACAAAATTACTTTTGAGAAAATAAACTAGATAATTAATAGAATAATTACAAAAAAACATTTATTGTAATTATTAAATGATTAATTGCAATTATAAATAACTTTTAAAGACTGATGAGAAATCAGGGTTGCAGAGGCAAATGAATAAATAATCCCCTGGTTTCTCATTGTAGATGCATTTAGTCCAGGTTCTCCAAAACTTTCTAGCCTTAGGGCCGTACCATTTACTCCAGTAATTTCCAAAGGCCAAAACCCTTTCACTTTTTCTGCCATTATTTGTAATTTCTGGACTAGTCGTCATTGCAAATGAAATTAAGATTTTTGGAAATCCTTTTGGTACTGATATTGAAACACTAGCCGAGGACACACATTCTCCGGTGTAATCAAATAAAGAAAGTTTACTGATTTAAGTTAACGGATAACCACCTTCTATCTCTTTTATTAATGGGTACTGGTAAGATTAATCCACAGCTGCAAATTAGTGTGAGTGTAAAATCACAATTACACAAATCTTATTATTATTATTATTTTTTTACATGCGGATACCGCGTGGTTTCATTCACGTTAATCGAGCTCTTGCGTTCCTGGGGGATTTTCAGGACAAAAATGATATGTTTGATTCAGGATATATATATATATATATATATATATATATATATATATATATATATATATATATATATATATATATATATATATATATATATTTATTTATTTATATATATATATATATATATATATATATATATATATATATATATATATTTATTTATATATATATATATATATATATATATATATATATATATATATATATATATATATATATATATATATATATATATATATATATATATATATATATATATATACAGGGTGTCCCGAAAGGTCGTTGCCAAACTTAACGTGGTGGTCTGTCATACCATGGCAAACAAGATTTACATAGGAACTTGTGTCCGAAAATGTGAACAGCGACCGCTAGAGGGCAATGTTTGCAGGCGTAGAGGGGGAGAAAGAAATGATGCCGAAACAGGTTTTAATATATCTTTTATTAAATAATTTGGTTAAATTAAAGAAAATGTTCAAAATTCCTTCCATTCGCAACAATGCAAGCTTCACAACGTCGACGCATGTATTGACGATGCCGTTCAAAATGCGCAGGTGTGTCACGGATACGTGCTGCCGCTTCCACGATCCTGGCGACGAGATCCGTGTCCGATGTCACGGGAATCTCGTATATCAAGTATTTCATGTATCCCCACAGGTAAAAATCCAGGAGAGTCAGGTCAGGGGATCACGGTGGCCATGGGACTGGTCCGCCTTTGCCAATCCAGTGATCAGGGTATGTCCTATCGAGATATTCCCGTACACTGTGGCTAAAATGCGCAGGCGCTCCATCATGTTGAAACCACATGTTTCGTCGTGTAGCTGCTGGAAGGTTTACCAACAGATCCGGCAACACTCTTTCTAGATAAGTATGATAGTTATTCCCATCGAGGCGTTCAGGAAGTATGTAAGGGCCAATTAGCATGTCACCGATAATACCAGCCCAAACGTTTATGCTGAAGCGTCGTTGATTTGCATGAGCACGTGTACATCTTGGGTTTTCATGCGCCCACACGTGCATGTTGTGCAGGTTCAGAGCACCATCTCGTGTAAAAGATGCTTCGTCAGTAAACAAAATCCGCGATAGAAAATCCATCTGTGCAATCCGTTTTTGCAAATATCAGCTTGCGTATGTAACGCGTTGGGAATAATCATCATCGCACAGTGTCTGTACTCTTTGGATGTGGTAGGGGTGTTGCCTGTCCTCGTGCAGTATGAGCTGAATGATGGTACGAGGTACACCCAAGACGCGTTTGATAGCTCGGAGGCTTGTTCCCGGGTTCCTTTCAAATTCCCGTAAAACAGCTTCCTCTGTGACAGGTGTGCGTGTAGTGCGTTCTCGACCGATGTGGCTACCTGTCTGGAAAACTCCTGCCTCGCGCAATCTGCGAAACAGTTGCCCAAACAAAGCACGACTTGGCTGACATGTGTTTGGGAAGCGCTCAAAATAGATCCTTCCCGCGGCTCATCCATTTCCATCCGCAGCACCATACGCGTAAATCATATCGGCCAGTTCTTCATTAGAAAACCGATTCATCGTTCTCCTGCAGCGTCGTCGCTTGAAATAATCACACTTCCCACTCTCCCATCAGCCTGCAAACATTGCCCTCTAGCGGTCGCTATTTGCATTTTAGAACACAAGTTCCTATATAAATCTTGTTTGCCATGGTATGACAGACCAGCACGTTAATTTTGGCAACGACCTTTCGGGACACCCTGTATATATATATATATATATATATATATATATATATATATATATATATATATATATATATATATATATACGCAGGATGTTCATTTGTTTATCATGTTCGTGGGATTCATTTCAATTTGTCAGTTGCTTCATTGTTTTCACGGGATTCATTGCTTCAGTTCATTGTTTTTATCCAACTTACTACAGCAACAATAAGCTATTTGCTGTCGTGGATTGATGACACTGGCGGGCCAGTTTAGAGACCCTGATCCAGTCTACTGCCGTATCTTGAAATCGTATGTTTGAAAATACTCAATTGTGCACCCGATTCTATAGTTAAGCAGGTCTTAAATTTTTATTATTTTGTTGTATAAAACCAAAGAATTATTAGAAGTGAACTCTTCTTTAAATAGGAATACAAGTTGTTTAACTAAGTAACAACTATGTATTGGATACGGCTTTTCATTGTTTGAAAAATCCGGTTGGTAATTGGTAATATTATTATAAGCAACTAATATTTTTTGTGCTACATATGAATGTTATACATGATAGTTTATATAATTTTCATCTTTAATTTTGACCGTCCAATATATGTAAGTTTTTGTATAGGTTTGTTGTATTGTTATATTTGTTTTAATAGTCTTCCCCATGTTTCAAACCACCAACTGTTGATGACAAATGCTGCAAAGCGTTTTCTGTGCACGATGCCACACTTAGGGACTTCTGTTGTTGGCATCACGTGAGGAGTCGGCAGATGAACTGTTGAAAATCTGGCGTTCGGTGAAGATAGTTGTAATAAAAGAAGAATATGTCAATTGGATAGTTTTTCCTACAAGTAAGCCTTGTTATTTAGATGTAAACATAAAAAAAACGGAGAACAAATTTTAAAGCTATAAATAAGCCTGTTGCTAATATAATCTGCCTATGAAGATCCTGAAATCAGAAAAATCATTAATTTTTGATGTGGCAGAATGAAGATTATTGATTATATTATATGTATATTTATAATATATATTAAAAGCATTTTCCTGTTTTAAATTTTATGTCAGCTTTACAACTCCTGTAGCAAAGTTATGCATTTAGTGTAGAATGACAGCTAATTCTTAAATGCGTATTTTGAACTGAAAATAAATTGGAACAAGCAACAGTATGTGGCAGCCCGGTGAGCTCTCGCGGGCTGCAGGCCTTTTGCGCCTGCAGCAATGGACGCGTAAATTAACCTCACTATTCTTATATTCAGTTCCACTGATATTTCAGCTTGGTTAATCACTTTTCTTTATTCTGTTTGATTTCGCTCTATCGTACGGTTACATTACTCGCGTCAAGCAGCCAGTTACGGCAACAGGTCAAAAAGTTTTTTGGGTTTGTTCTTCGAAATATATTGCTGTGCACGTGCATCTTTTATATACGCTTATATCAATTGGGTACCATTTCTAAATTTCCTTTTATTTTTTCCTGTTTTACATATATGAATATAAATTTCTATTCTATTTAATTGAACCAACAGAGAACAAAATTCCGATATTTTAAACACGTTAGCCTTTTCTTTATTATGTTTGATTTCGCTACATCTACCTGCCACAGTTAAAATTCAGCCTGTAGAAAATTTCGGTAAAACGTAATTCCTTTAGAAATTTCTGAATTCCATCCAACCCAGATATCGTTGCAATATGCATCACATACCTCAGACTTTAATAAATCCTGAGGTTTCAGTTAGGGCAGCCGTGGATTTTTCCTTTCTTTTTTCTTCCGAAGTTTCTGTATGAATAACTCAAGTCTTGAGGCAAAAGTTCTTGACTTTCTTCAGCAATGCTTGTATCAAGATGAGATGAGGGCATCGTGCATTTTGCACTTCATTCCCAGCAGAGAGTGGCGCATGCATTGCGCTTAAATTTGAACATGAATTTACACAAGGAAACCCACTGCTATCCGAAATTTTACTGAAGGATCTTTTAAGCGTGGACACCATCCGCTGTCAAGAATTACTAGACCATCAATGACTGAGAACATAATGAACGAAAGAACTCTCCTCTCTCTCCTGAGCAGGGAGAGCGTGCCGCAATGTTGCGATTATTTGAAAGTCAAGCAGATAATCCAATAAGATTGAAGTTTTTTTGAGAGAAATCGAGAAATGTTTTTTTATTTCCAAAAATTTGGAAATATTTTTATCCTAAATATGCAGTTTTAAAACTGAAAAAAGATTACTTTGCTTGAATTTTTAAAAATAAAAACAATGAAATTAAAATAAGAATTATTTTTAATTATGAATTTTTCCTTTTTTTCTCATATTTCTTAGATTATATCATAATAAATAATGTTAGGAAAAAAATATATAATAGGAAGAAATTCATATATAGAATAATTTTTTCTCTTAATAAATATTAAGAAAGAGCTGTTGAGTAAAAAATAACTTTTAGGTACAACCACTTGTTTTTTCCTATTTCACGATTTTGAGAGTATTTTACGGTCGCCAACCTACAGAAACTTTTTTCTTTTGTATTTTTAAACCGAAATGAATTATTTTGATTTTAAGAACTATTTTACCGGTGATAATTCTCAGAAATATTTTTACCTTTTAAAAGCAACAGGTCTTTAATATTTTACTTAATGGAGATAATTTATATGTGAAGTTATGTATTTATATGCGTGTTAATAATTTTACTGATACCGTATATACTGTTCGAAGAAACAAGTGTCTACGGTATCATAATAGAAACCAGCATTTATGACTTTAATTCAGCCATTTTGACGTAAACCTTGCTTCGCAGATCTCATTTGTAAAATAACATCAACGTGGCATCATTATCGCACAGGAATACAGTCATTAATTCGAAAGCCATTCAATTATTTGCTGATACCTGATTGTGCCCATCGGCTAAGCTGGAGCTCCAAGTGCCCAAAGCTCTACTTACGTATGCGTAATTTAATATTTTATTAAAGTCATATTTCTGATGGAGATAATTTTGTAACTAGATTTAACTACTTTAAGTACAATTCATTACTCAATATGTAAATATTATTGAATACATAGTAAGAATAATCTAAAATGTAAACAAATAAATTTGCTAAATGCTAATTTCATTACATGTGACAGTTGACTCTTAATTTTGCGAATTTGAACAGACCGATAAATTACTTCGTAAACTCGAAAGTTCGTAAAATTGAACAATACATATTAAATAGTAAAACTTATTAAACTTAAACGATGCATATTAAATCTTAAAACCATTTCAACTGCCGCCGGTCGCAACACTGAAACTAATTTGCTACTGTCTCTCTTTAAAACCACGTCGTCCTTCACCGGGTTGCAGGTGCTCCGCTGGTTGGGGCTTCCGCTCGTGTGGAGAGAAGTGTGCCAGCTCAGGTGCGATTCAGTCACCTGACCATAGATTACATTCAGAAGGTGCTTGAGGATAAGCTACAATTCAAAACCCGTTATCCTTAAAATACAGTTGAGGACTGTCCAGCATTACTATATATATATATATATATATATATATATATATATATATATATATATATATATATATATATATATATATATATATATATATATATATATATGTCTCTAAATCTGGTTTCATTAGAAAAAGTTATTTTGGCTGTGCTATATAAGAAAAATATTCGAAATAAAAAACATATTTTTACTTCCATTTCATTGATGAAAAATCAGGCAAATATATAATCTCTCTCTCTCTCTCATTTACTTATTTAGAGAGTCCATCTTAAAAAAAGAGCTTTCTTCTGTTGTGTAGCCTGGCGTGACTCGGATTCCGTTCTCTCTACAACATCATTACAAGACTGCAACCGTAACTTCAACTTCCTGAGGGGATTTCAAGCGATGAACACTCCTTGCAGAATAATCGTATGACATTTGCATTTGAGGTTTTCATTTCATTCTTCTGCCGCCCAACTTGTCTAGTGGTCAGTGTGCCTGACTGCGGATAAGGAGGTCCTGGGTTCAAATCCCAGTTCGGGCATGGATGTACTTTCTCTCTCTATCTATCCTGTCTTTGTCCCTTCCTTGTAGGAATGAGGTGTAAATGGTTGCCTACCCTATAAACGGGTCCCTATGGCATGTGTGTACTGAAGAAGTCGGACTCTACACCAAAATAGCGTTCAGTTGGAAAAGTGGAGCAGCGCACCCCATATTGCCAACTTAGCTGGCACACGACAACAACAACAACATTTCATTCTTCTTTTGCATGTGCGCGTAAGACGCGAGAAATTCCGCACGAGCTATTTTAAAAAAATCCGGATTCCATCTTTATCAAACCATAAATTCTCTATTCGAAGGGCTTATGATAACCTTATGAAAGCTGTGGTATAAGTTTCTCAACTATAAACTGTGGTCTTGTGTGATGTTTTCCAACGAGTCCAGGTTTAGCTTTCAGTCTGATTCTCGCCGGACTTTCATATGGAGAGGGCTGGGTATCCGTTACCACCAAGAGAACACCATTGAACGACAACATTACTCTTTTTATTGCTCGTTTGGGGAGGAATTATTCTGGGTTCCAGAACTAGCCTGCATGTTCAGAATGTAACCATGACATGACAGGCCACATCTATCGGGATGTCATTCTGGAACATCATGTACGTTTGTTTTGGGGCTCCATGGGTGCCGAATTTCTGTTTCTGGAACAACAACAACGCCCATCCTCACCGTGCAAACATTGTAGACGAATGTCTTCATTCTAAGGATATATTATCGTATGGACTGGCCAACATATTCATCGGACTAGAATATAATAGAGCATGTGTGGGACATGTTTGGACGACGAATTGCAGCCCGTTAATCCCCTCTCACATGTCTACCGGAACTTCGGAGTATGTAAGAACTAGTTTTTACTGTATATATTAAATGGATTCCGGGTGGGTAGGGCGAAATATTTTTAATCATAAGAACTCAATCTAAAAAAAAAAAAAACTTTTATAATGAAGCATTTGTGTTCATTTTGTTTACACGAGCAGTGTTGTGCGCTTGCAATAGCGATCATCGAAATTTGTATTGCGACTCTTTTTTGCGTGATCCAAAATTTCCTCAGTGCAGTGTCGAAAGCGTTCATTTTGTGCACGCACGCGGAACTCCGTGGTATGCGTTACGATTTCCTTTACGATGGTCCTTTACGAAATTTAATATTCCTATTCACGGTTTAGTGTCAATGAATTTGATTTCCTTTTTTTAAACTTTATTACGTAATAATATTAGATACGCTGCTATTATTTTCACCCGTTCATTTCTTTACACACCGACACTTTTATCGCGCAGTAAAATATAGTGGAGAGTCGTTCATTTGAAATATTGCGCGTGCTTTTCGATTGGACGATCAACAAATTCTTTTTAATAGATCAATACAAAAATTATTTAGAAACAATTTATAACACGGTCTTTTAGCAATTGAATTCATTAGTCACTGCAATTTTTATTTTTTAAATTTTACAAATTTAATAAAATTTCCCTTTTATCAACTATAACATCTATGAGCAATATTTTGACAACGAATTTTTACAACAGCCTGGAGCCAACACTTAATGTCCACTGCGTCATTTTCCATTTGAGAAAACATTTCTGAGTTTGAGGATGATATTCATGAGTGCTAAACCAGGATAAATCTCGAGAGATTCCAACCCCCGCCCACTGCAGCAGATGCGCATGTAGCATCCTACTGTTCAGCAGAGAAGAGAAAACTTGCCACTTGGTGAAGCCCACGCGTCAGCCATGCTGCGTTGCCAAAACTTCAAAGAAAATTGATGCATTCATATTTTTAACAAATAATCATTTCACATACCTTTTAAATTTAGCCACAAGTGAAGTATCATTCATAAATTCAACTACTTTTCCATTCTCACAAAAACAGTGCCATCAAAATTTATTAGTGTATATTTGATTCAAAGTGATTCTTCATGATTTTAAATAAATATAAAAGCACATATTTTATTGAAAAACCTGAATGTCTCATGACAAGATAAATAATATATATATATATATATATATATATATATATATATATATATATATATATATATATATATATATATATATATATATATGTATATGTATATGTATATACTATATATTTTCATAATGTATGTAATAGTACACGCATATCACACCTTAATAGTTTATTTTAACTGTCCACAATTTTTATGAATTCATACTAGCAAGATTTTTACAAACTTTTCACTTTTTCGTTCTTTTCGAAATGGATATTCACAGGTGTATGATCTACTGCTTATTTTCGTTTAAAATAAGGAAGCAACAAACTGTTTTGCCTGGAATAGAAACGAAAGAGATGGTTTAATTATTGAAATGTTATGACTTATTATTTTTATTTTCTTTTTAAAACTGTCCATGAATCTTTTTCAGTATTATTTCTGAATGACTTCCCTTGGTTTTTATTAAAAATTCGTTAAGATCTTTAATCTCAATTATGAAATTTTATAATAATTAAATTTATAAAAATAGAATGTAATCATGATCTTCATAGAAATAATTACTTTGAAATTGCACAAATCCTGTAAGTGTAGTAATTTCAGCAACAAATAGTGTAGCTTCATCAAAATAAATTTCACATTTATTATTTCTTTCTCATTCTTTAATAATAATAAGGTTTAATTGTTTGGATATTATCAAAAGAGTGGCATTTATTACTAGCAGAAGAATAAAGGTAAAGAGTAAATATAAAAAAATATACATTTTAATTCATTTCTTCTCACAATTGGGTTGTAAGTATTTCACTAAAAGGAATCGGAACCTCCAAAATAAAATATTAGTAAATTTCTGTGGCTCATACCCACTCGATATTTTTATAGGATAGCAAAAATTATTGCTAAGTTAATTTTTCTTTGTATTCCTATCTAAAATGTTTCTAGAAAAAGAAGGATAGTTATTTATTGTTTCTAACTAAAGCATGTATTTCTCGCGGCTCGGGTCGCGGTGGCCGATCGCTCTCATTACTGGAGGAAGTGAATTCGAACAACAACTTCTACAAAGATCCGTTGTGTTTACTAAAGACGGCTGGGGATCGTTAAAAAAGTCATATAGTCCCAAAGTCCTCCTGGTGAAATGACTCTTTTAAGGGAGGGGGGTCAGATCAGGTATTGGGGATCTTTCTCTTTGGTCCTTTTAAATTACATAATCTCCCACCCTGCTTTCTCCACGTACCTGGTAGAAACCGACTCAATGTAAACTCTTTTTGTCTTCAAAATTATTTTCCATAAAATCAGTCTGAAATACACACAGTCCAATTAAAATTTACTTTTTAATGATTAAAATCTCATCATAATCATTGATATTGGCAATGCAGAAGTCTGTGTGGCCTTCTTTAGATGCCCTTCCCATTGCCCAGTAATGTTGTTGTTGCACTAGCCTATTTAACCTGTACCTAGTCCTGAGTTGGGTTCTACCAGTTTGATAGACACAGCCTCGTGGAGTCTTCGTGGTTTTGAAGCAAAGATCATGCTGCAAACCCACAATACTTGGCCTGCCACCCCAGAGGTAGCATTTCACTTGGAGGACATTGCAACCACGTCCAGTTTGAACGTACCCCACTCGACGGATCTTCGGTTAAGTATTGATTCGAACTCAGTACCAGTTCGATAGCGATGCCCTAATCAACATAGCCATTTTCCGGTAATGTACCGTAAGTTTCCCATTTTCAGTTTAGGAAAGCCTTTATCCAGGCTGTTTTTCCACTGAGGTGGATGAGAGAACGTAAGAGCTGTTCTCTGAGCATTCATTTTCAGAAGGTGACCTGCCCATTTCATTCTGCTCAGCTTCATGTTTTTAATAATGTCAATATCTCAGATATTTTAAAAAAACAGAGATATGTCATTTTTTGAATATACCATGATTTATACCAGTATAAAATGTTGAAGTAATAACATAAAAGATATATAAAACGCATGAAAGAAATTCTTTCTGGGCTTAAAAATCGGTTCCCATCTACGAGATTAAGCTCCATCCTCCTCTGAGCAATTCCATCGTCTATCGAGAAGAGGATAAATGCTATTTTTGTGCTGCTACCGAGTTAAGTTTATGGTAATTAAATGTAACAACAAATTAAGATTGTACGAGGTTTTCACCCGAAAAAATATTTAAAAAAAGAAAGATTAATAAATAAAAGAAACGCTGGTTCGTGTGCCTTGCAGTCATGTTAATCGTGGTCTGCGGCTTCCTAATTAAAGTTGAAAGAAGTTACTAAAAGCAGGAGAAAAAAATTATTGCTGAAAAAATTATCTTTCGCTTCTATCGCAGCGGAATTTTTTTTTCAGTAAAAAAAAGAAAGTTTCTTTTAAAAAAATAACGGCGCCGAGAAGAGAAATGTAAATGGTACTCCTTTTTAATTTCTTTTACATATTTTTGTTCAATTCTTTCATTTGCATTTATTGTAGAGGAAGCAAAATGGAGAAAATCCTTCTAGAAACGCGTTCTCCTTTTTGTGAGGAGCTCTTAATTAGTGCTCTTTCCTTTCAGTGCATTAAAACAGTAATTACATTATTTGATAATTAAAGACCTTCCCTTTGTTCTGGCGCCTTTGTTTGCACAAAACATCGCCCCGCTGCCATCTTCCCAGCCAAGAATAGGGAACAAAAAAGTCGCCAATAGTTCCGGAGTCAGTTCCCCTTTTCTGAACTCCATGAAACTCCCCTTCACGAATAAACAGTTGCAGAAAACACAGGAACGTTTCCGATTACGGCTTTCTTTCTTTTTTTCTTTTTCTTTTTTCAGTTCATCCAAATTGCGCACTGGCCTCATTTTGGTTGAAGAAAAAGTTAAAATTATGACTACGCCACTTTATATTAAAATTCTCATTGGTTTAAAATATCCGTGAGGTCAGATAACCTTTCATCCACGTCACACATAATTAATTTTGCCATCGGATTGAGACAGCGTCGTAAATCCGATTTGTCGATCAATGTGCCGCCTGCCATTAAATCGCATTCTTCTAGCGGCAGCAAACAAGTCGAAGTTCTCCAGCGAATGTATCAGAATATTGTCAAAGTTCATTTTACTAATAAAATTATTTCAATACATGTGCTATATAATTCAGGATGTCAGATTCTGAGTTCGGTGATTTTTTTGTCGGATTCCCTTCTTTATCTGGTAACTTGGTTTTTATGACGACATAGAGAGGGAGACCTATAAAAATTTTGTAGAAAGCTCTATTTTAGCAAATCTAGTATTTACGTCATCATGTGAGGCGTAAACAGTACGTCATTTCGGCAATAATTTTTTGTCGCCAAAAACGTTCAGAATTAAGCATCCTGAACTATACGGCATCTGTGCCATGATTTCTAATATAAAGACCAAAGCATCGATTTTAGAAGCCATTTTCCATTGATTCAAATCATTAAGACATTAACAATAAAACAGAAAAAAATAAGAAGAAAAAGTAAAGACAAAAGATCCACTTTATTGTTAGTTTAAATCGGCAAAGGACGATTTAAACTAAACATTAAGTGTTCAGCAAATAACAAGTTATAACCATAAAGTTACAACTTGTTTGTATATCATATAGTAGGTTTATAGCTTGTTTGTATATCATGTATCATATAGTAGGTGCCAGGGGCTAAATGGGATACCAGCAAAAAATGTCTCAGTCCTGTACCTCTAGGTGCTCTTGTCAGTGGCTGCAACCATCCATGAACCCACTTTTTATTCTGATGCTGCGTCGGTCGTGGCGCAGTCTAAACAGGCCCTCGTTCCACGTAGTACAAACAGTGACTCTTCAAGAAACTAAGCTGATAAATTAATAATTGCAATATTTGTAAGAAATTTCTTATATATATATCACTCCCATGACACAGGTCCGAGGTTCGATCCTCGGGCTGGGCAAGGTTGACACAGATTTTCATCCCTTCAGTGGGTACATTAACTGAGTACCAAGCATGCTTGGGAACTAAACACTGGGGGTCTTACGTTAGGCTGACCACCTAACTGGGAGATATGCTTCGCACACCAGGGCCTTCGGTCAAGAAAACAGTTATGGGCACTATAGGCCTTGGCCCACTTGGGTTGTCGTGCCATGGAATGGAATTTATATATATATATATATATATATATATATATATATATATATATATATATATATATATATATATATATATATATATATATATATATATGTATATATATATATATATATATATATATATATATATATATATATATATATATATATATATATATATATATATATATATATATATATATATATATATATATATATATATACATATATATATATATATATATATATATTATTTTATCTCATTGTCATCAAAAAATGTTAATGTTGGCAAGACAATAGTCTTAAACTATTGTCTTGCCAACATTAACATTTTTTATGCGTTTGCAGCATAAACTGTTCAATTTGGATCTAGTATGTAAATTACAAACATTTTTGTCCTGATGTTTATTTGGCTATTTTGTCCATTTTTCTCCGGCTTTTTGCCATTGTGTCTCCAGTAATGTTCATGATAAGCATTTCAGTGAAAATAATTTTCTAAAACTGCTCTGTTAAGGTAAAATGGTGGCTGAATTTGGGCTACGCGGTTATTTTGGATAAAAGTTTGACAACTGTAAAAGATATAATATATAAACCGCTTTTTTATCTTCTATCATCAAATCAATTTTGACGTCAAATTTTTTTATTTCCAAAAATTATTCAAATACAGAAAATTTAAAATAATTTATATCTTCATCTGTGTTCATTTATTATTAAGTTCATTTATTATTGAGCAAAATTTATAAAGTATTGCTATTAAGTTGCTGAATAAAATTAAACTGAGTATTTTTACAAAATTTGAATACGCATTTACACAAATATACATGATGTGAGCAATCTGCATTTGTAATATGGTAAGTTAAGCTGAATTTTTGAAATAATAATCTTGAATTCTTGAGATGATATTAAATTTTCTCAAAAGATTAAGATAAACAAATTTTTTGAGCAAATTTTAAGTTCATTATTACCTCTTCATATTTTGTTCTTTTAAAGCGTTTATCATTTCTGCTCTTCCCCAGCATTGCAGGCAGCTTCTTTCATGCTTCTCCCGCACAAGGGACCTTCAACCGCTCACTGTTACCGTTTTGAAGCCCTTTTCTACACTTCATAGCACAGTAGTTAGTGTACACGAGGCAGTATGTGTCTCTCTCAGAATATCTCAATAAAAGAATCGTGGAAGACTTCTGTATCTAGCAAAAACCCATTCGGGATCCAAAATGTAACAGCAATCCGATGAAGTAGAATTTTTAACTTCGAAGAGTCTTGCTAATAACTTTCGCCGGCCAAAAATGTCCACAAAGATTCGTCAGATTCATATTCTCAGATTATTGACCCGTCATAAGAAATGTACGTTCTTAGTAAAGCACAATTAATTGAACGGTTTCTATGTTTCGAAACCAAGTTTAATACAGTTCTAAATATTCTCATAATATTGCATGCTGTGTGAAGTCACGATGACCTGTTGAATAGGGTGTCGTTCTCGTTAAAGGAAGGTGGCTAGTTCGAACCTCAACCCAAATGAATGTCCGTCATGTTCACTTAGGCCGACTAGGGCTCGTAAAGCAATGTCCTCCTGGTAAAATGTCCAAATCTGGGGCTCTTCTGTTTGTTCTTTGTTTCTAAGTGAGAAGGCGCGGCCGATGGGCGCCCCGTTATATGAAAGTCCCCGAACAGTCGAGTAAAAATGGCACACTTCATGAGTAAACCAATAATGATCATAAGTAGGTGTGAAATGAAACTCTTCCAGATGTTGATTAAAAATTTCAATATTTGATAAGAAATGATATTATATAAAAAATATAGATATTAATACCAGCGTTTTAGAGTAAGGCAATGCTGGCATGTTTAAAATGTGAAGAAAAAATAGAATGCATTTGATAAAAATCTGATTACTAAACTCAGTATGCCATGAGAGAAAACATTTCAGTCAAAATAAAAAGAGGGTTTCTGGATCCCGAGCAGCCGAGCCTCCTGTTTGGAATGGTAACCTTCTCCGTGTCATTGGCAGTGCCCTACTGGAGTATGCCAGGGAACTGCTGGACTTACTCGATAACTCAGGTAATTCTGGGCGGACCTTTTTAATTTTCTGAGATTTAAAATATTCCTGCAAGTCTGGGATCTTTTCCAGATTAGGAAATCCAGAGTAAATCAGCTGAAGAATTAGAAAAGACCCCTCCAGTACCAGAGGCAGAAATTGCCTCAAGAGCGAGGAAACAGTGAATCATATGCATATGTCCTTCCCTTTACTCGATTGACTACTTTATGCATACTTGGTGATAAAGAATTGCGCATCAGCTCCATAAAGGTCCTTACTGGCTTCCTAAACAGTGGAAAATAAACATGGAGCTAGGTTATTGTGCATTTGAAACTTAGCGCAACACACAGAGCTGCCTTGACTGTCGAATCCAGTTAAGAAAAAGAGGGGATTCTAACTATCTGGATGAGTCAGGCTTTGCAGTAGCTCAGTGGATTACAGTTTTGATTTGAATTCTAATATACGTATAAATCTTATTATGAAGATCCAATAATTGCTTTTCAAGCAAATTAACACACAAAATAATTATGCTGTGCTTCAATTCTTAGAACCTGCAAATTAAATTAAAAGTGTTTTTTTAAGAATGCTTGATAACAAAGATTTATTTATCTGTTGCAGAATTCCTGGACTCCGGGGGCCAGCGAGCGGGGCTCGGGATGCTGTCCGCCGCCGGACTTGTCTTCGCCTTCCTCTGGTGACTGGCCACCCCCTCATCCGAACCTCTCTCACTGTGATAGTCATCCGTTCCTAAGACGCAGCTCTCGGGGGCTGCCCAGGACACTCGGTGACCACCCTCGATCCGGAGACGGAGCAGGTGCCGCTCCTTCCCCTTCCTCGGCCGGAGACATCGAACACCGTCGTCTCTCTCTGCGATGGAATTTCTTCTGGCGCTCGGTTTCCTCCTGTGCAAATCACTCCAGAGAAAGCCACCACTACTCCTGGCAGAAAATTAAAGATGTCCTTCAAAAGAATTGAAATTTCCACTCTTTGGGATAAAACTTCTAGATTAGCTGTCATTTTTTTATAATGTTCACTCAAGTGAAATTCAATATGAGGTCAATAATTATTTTGAAGTGTGATCGTACTGAGTACTTTTTTAAAGATGCAGGAATTGCTAACGTGTTTACGCTTGCATTCTTTAGCACTGACTCCGCATTGACTTTATTTTAAGTTGTTAACAGAGAGTATTGAAAAATATCAGAAACAGCCCTAACGAAGAGTATAATATTGTACATATAGTATATACATACAGGGTTAGCATAAATGAATCATTTGATTTGAAAAGGCTATATTTCCGAAATCATTACTCTTACACATGTGAGAGATATGGGAAAAAACGAATCTATTATCTTTCCTATCGGGTAAGACACTACCAGGTCAATTCGTCAACAAGGCATTTGGTATTGACAATTTGATGAAACCAGTTATTGGCCACAAAGTATATGGAATGAGTTCAATGATCGCATCAGAGGGCACTCTTAAGGAAAATTTGTAGACGATGTATTAACTTGACGAGTTTCTAGTTCTTATCATAAGCCTTTCATTTTCAAAACGAATCATTACTGCTAATCCAGAATATATATATATTATGATTCATGTAATTAGATTAATTTTGACATTTAATAATTTAATATAATAAATGAAAAATTTGATACAAGTTATCACAATTCAACATATCAATTTGTTTCGTATTGATTATTTTATGAAGCGAAAACTTAAATTGTGAACATAAGCAGCATATTTTTTTGGTGAAATTCTCTTTAGCGTTTATATCTAAGTGTTTCATTCTTTGTATTCCCACAAAAGTCTAACCATTGAGAGAGAAGAAGTAAACTTAATTGTGTGACCCAAGATATTTACAAGAAACGCATAACATTTTGTGATATAGTAAATTAAGATACTAAAGCCTCTACTTAAAAATATCGTTTTATAATAATTATTGATTTTCATAAAAAGTATTAATAAATTTATTAAATAATTAATAAAATAACTTCTTAATTTACTTTTGGATAAAACATTTGTCCTCTCTTCAAATGATCAAGTAATATTAATTATTATTTTTTTTACCATGAAAGGAATTTATTTTATAATTAATGACACCCTATCAAATAAGCTTTTATTATATCATGTTGAAAAATTAAAAATTATTAGCATTGTTATTTTATTTTATAAAATTTTAAAAAGACATTATTTAAAGTGCCATTTTAATTTAAAGTTACTTAAGAAATGTAAACAAATTTTATTATTGGAAACATTTTATAGTATTTGACATTGAAATTTAACATTTCTGTGTTGATCTAATTTGAAATGAAGCTTAATGTTAGTTTAACTTTGAAAGTATCATGTAAGTTTTTCTTATTAAAGTTTATTCATCATATTATTTATATGTTTGCTTTCATAAATTTCAAAGATATTATAAGTTACTCATGTAGACTTAAGATTAGGATTCCTAATATTATGAAATTTTATTAACATCAAGAATTACATCGCTAAGAAATTCAGAGACTTTTCGTATTTTGAAGGTAAAACTGAAAATTGTTTGCAAGAAATAAAATTCGTAAACTTATCAAAATATTCCTTCTTAAAAGAATTTCAGAAAATACCGCAAGCATTTCCCATTAGCTTTAGATGCAAGTTCCTACCAGAATTTTCATTAAGTATAATTTCTTTTGAAAATCCAATTTAGGATGTTCTTTAAGAGATTAAAGGAGTTTCCATATCAAAAGGAATCGAATGAAGCTATAAAAATATTACATTTAATGGCATTTTAATGCTTTTGAAAAACTAATTAACTCAGATATGTTATATTAATAATTATGAGAAAAACTCATAATTATTAATATAACATATTAGAAAGAGTATAGGAAAGTATGAAGACCCCCCCCAGAAACATATCATTAAAAAAGCCAATAATTAAAAAAAAAATCACTTGTTATAAATAAAGCAAGCGCTTGTTTCTCTTCGGGACTGAAAAAATATGTGAAATAGAAAAATCAGTGAGTGTGCTGCATCTTAAAGCTATATTTTTTTAAACCAATCTACTCTTTATTTATAATTAACGATTATTAATAACTATTATTTATGATGTACTATATAATAAACACACATGAAATAAAATGCATGCTTTAAATTAATAATACTTTCATTTTGTTGAAAAATAATGCAAAGAAAACACGTATTTTTTCTGTTTAAAAGCCCTACTTTTAAAGAACATTTTCTCAACACTTCGAGGCAACAAAGCATTTTATTGTTTTTTCTCAAAAAAAAATCCTCAATTTCGATGGACATTTCATCTATTAGTTTTGTAGATGATAACAGAAAATATATTTTCTTGTTTAATATTTGAAAATTATTTTTCGTTCTTATTCCTTGCCGTCATTCGATGCATACAAATGAAATCTCTCTGTCCGAAGTCCGTAACTGAGATTTTAGTTAGCAGTGGGTTTTTTTGTCCAAGTGACGGTCTAGGAAATACCTTTCTTCAGTTACGGCGGCAGTGAAGTCTGCATATCGAAGGTATATCACTTTCTCTGCCGCATCCATTGCAAACATGGATTTAGACGTCAGTTTCCTGCTCTTTGCGTATTACGAAGCCGACGATTATTCTGCTGCATGAGCTGTAAGACGGGATGCGATTGCATGGCAGAAATTCCTTTAAAAAATCAGGATTTCAGTATCAGCCTTACATAAACCCACAATCGAATGACTTCTTCAGTTCTAATGTTGATTATTCGAGTTTCATAACCATAAAATAGAGAAAATGGAATAAAAGCAAACGAAATATTTTCAAGATTTTAGTTCGTAAAATGAAGTGAAATGCGTCTACGGGACCGTGCTGGACGCTTGCTCTTAAAAGTCTGAGTGTTTTCAGTTTAGAGGTTCGTAGAAACGAGCGTCTACTGTATGTTACACCACAACTAATACTAGAAGACTTTTAAGAAACTTCTTAAATGTCTTTGTACTATTTTAATTTTTTAATTAATTTTATGAGATGAATTTCAGGAATCTAAGAAAATTTTAAGTTACAATTAGTTTTAATTATTTAATTTTCGTATGGTTACGCTCTACTGTATGTAATTGTAATTGAGGCAGATAAACGAAAGGAATAAAAATCATAATAACTTTTTATACAATGAAAAAGTAATAATTAAAAAATTCAAATCTTTCATAATTAGCATTATAAGTAAAAATCTTAAATCGAATACATGGAAAAATTAGAAAAAAGTATAAAAACAAAATTTTCATAGTAATTTAAAATTTTTAGTCATTAAATTCGATATGTTTGGTTTGGGTAATATAAATAATTGTTTAATGTATCTATACCTAAATAAATAAATCATTAATCTATTTGAAAAAATTATTACTCCAAGGAAACATTTTACTATCAATATAAATTTATACTTACGTTATAAGCAAACAGAAATTCTTAAATCACTTTCAGCAAATTTCATCAAATTTTAGCTCATAATTTGATAAATGGCATTTTTATGACTGAATAATTTTTTCATTTTTTATAAGTATTCATCCTATTTTATTTTTGAGAAACTTAAATCGAAATTTGTATATTTATAAATTAGAAATTCAAGTACAGCCTAGATGTTTTAATTTAAATATTGTTTATTTATTTTGATAAATTTAATTCGCATGACATAAATTATTATTTATTATTAATAACTAAATGAATGAAATCATTAATCTAGTTTATAAAAATTTTTAAATGAAATTTTCGTAAATTGGATTTTTACCATAGCTACATATTTAATTACGATACAAGAAAACAGAAATTCTTAAATGCAAATCTATGAGTTTGGCAAATTTCATTGAATTTTGACTCATAATTTTTAAAATTGTATAGCAAAGAGAAATATTGTGGCTCTATATTAACTAAACTGATAAACCCATACAATTTCAAGAAGAATAAAATAAAAAAGCAATTAAACTATCTCTGAGCGAAACTCATCATTTCGCAATTTCGCTTCATTTTTGCACACAAATAGACAAATAATGATAAATATATTAAAGAATTTCCGAACGATGATAATTTATTCCCTATATTTAAGTAAAAGTAATTAAGATTTAAGGAAGGAGAAGTTTGGTTATACTTTTCGTCTCATTATTTTCAAGCGATACTTCGGAAATCTCTAAGGAAGGGGGGGGGTCGGTAAGAACGACTGTTTCGCTCGCTATAATGTCCAATTAAGTCAGAAAAGGTAATTAAGCGATGTTAGTATCTATTTCCAAAGCAGTTTTTAGAAATCCAAGCACATCCATTAGGTTGGAAAGAAATCATTCTTTTCAGAATTAAAAATGATGCTAAAATTTGTTAATGATATAATACTTAGAAAAGTTGGTGTTTTATGTAATGTTAATCCTGTGACTGCTCTATTCGTGAACGGGGGGAGGGGAATCACACACACTTCAGTAATAGGTTATCTTTTTGCATATTTTAAATCTATATATATTGAAAATTGAATTTTTTTTCTTTCTGGAAAATATTTTTATCATGAAAAATTAATTGACAAAAAAAATCAATTTCTGATGTTACCGTAAAAATAAATTGTAATTAAATTTGAGTAATTTTCTAATTATTACATAATATAAAGAAGTAAAATATATCAAACTTAATAAAATATAATACATTGAGAAAAGATGTACATCACCGAAAATTCCACATCACTGAAATCATTTTCACTAAAATCACTTTTTAGGATCTGTGACGCCAAAGAGGTCAAGCTAAACGTCTGAGGATCTCTCGATGGCTGAGCGGTGCAAAAATGGGATGAGTAGTTCATCGATTAGGGCTGAATTTGGAAAGAAAAAAATAATAATGGGGTCTTAGTTCAACAATTTTAAATTTATTTATGTTGTAAGTGAGTATTGCCAATTTTTAGATGAAGGTCTTAAGAATTTTTGTTTGTTGACCTTCGATTGGCCTTAAGATGGACATGCATCGGGATTGGATCAGATTCACATGAACCGAGCGCGCGAATAAATTCTGCATGCAATAGCGACACGAGCTTTTGGTTTATTTGTTGTAATAATGTGTTGCAGCTGATTTCATGAGCAAATAAAATTTTACCATAAAAAAATAAAGGCAACTACAGTGGGATTTAATATAAAAATCCATGGATCGGTAATGTCAAATACTATTTGATGTAATGTGTATGATTTACAGCAATATATCCATGAGAGAATTGAAACAATTGACGATTCTTGTAAATACAACTGTGTAGAATATGAGTTCTTTTTCGGTAATTCAAACATGTTGCGGATCCTCTTAGAAGAAGTAATTGATCAAACAGGAAGTGAGCAGTAAGAATATTTGATTTCAATATATTTGCTTAAAGAAAGCTTGGAATATCTACAAGTGGCTGTAAGAACTATGTTTTCATTAATAAAAATGTCATCAAACGAATGCTTGTATGTTGATTTGTAAGAGATTCGGAATAAAGGTATAATAACAAGAAACATCTCAATTTATTTTCCTTTTAGTCTCGCATGTACACAAAAACGTTGAATTCCATTATGAAATTAATTGAGGCAAATCTTTCTAGGCGGTGAAAATATTTGTCTGGCGTTCTGAATTAAGCTTTTGAAAATGCGAAATATTTTACACATTTTTTTTAAATTACAAAGCGGGCCGAGTATAAAAAAAGCGTAATTACAAGTATAAAAAACATTAAACAAGTATAAAAAAAGCGTGTCTACACTTAATCTTAATGAGCAGATGTGCAAGTGGTTATCAAAATAATGGAAACGCCTGTGAACAGAAGCGGTATTTTTACAATGCGCTTAGTGGATATTAAAATATAATTAAATCAACTAGCTTTTTTACAAATGCAAATGTATGTATTCTGGTACTTTTATTTAAGTTCTATAGGTCTAGGATTTTTTTCAAAAACGTGTCATAGCGGACTCGTCGTATTATTAAAGAAGAGAAATGGTAGATGCCCGTCAAACTTCAGCGTGTGAGATCAAACTTTCCAACTTTTTGGCATGTCTAGGAGTAAGACTTCTAAAATCAACAACGTACACACAGCGCAACTAGACAAGCTCAGCAAAACAAAATAGTGGGCAGTAAGAAAAGACCAGTGAGAGATCGACGAGTATTGAAGCGGATTGTAACGTCAAAAAAGAGAGCAACTGCAGCAAAAGTGACTGCAAGACTCAATCAGCATATAGATTCTACAGTGTCAAGGATTACAGTTAGAATGAACCTTTGTTAAAAGAACATCTGCTGCACAGAATAAATTCTCATGCCACACATTAAACGTAGTGTCACAAGCACAGAGATGTAACCACAGTAAATAGTGGTACCACACTCACAAAGATTGATAATTGGTAGAAAATAACATGGTCTGTCGAATCGTACTTCACTTTTTATCCCTTACAGGAATAACGTGTGGCACGTTTAGAACACAAACCTATGAATGTGATTGTCTTCCTCCAGCTGCCAAGCATGGAGGTGGATCTGTCATGACATAAGCATGGTTTTCTACTGGACCAGTCTCAACTTTAAAAGAAAGACGAAAAGCCTAAAAATATTTCAGCTGGTACATTTAAGAAGCAAACTTTGTTTCCTACAGGAGATGCAATTTTCCAAGTTGATAATACGCCTGTTCCTGCAGGGGGACTCTTCTAGTCATCGTTTCATGAGAATTAAGTCAAGTATCGACCCGCTTAATCTCACATATTGCAGCAATTGTAAATAGGTAGGTTGAACTTCAATATAATTGAATTTTAGAGTACTCTTCAGAGCTTTCGGTGCAGGATCGATACCCCGCCCCACCGGTATCTTTCCGGGAGCTTACACAATATCTTCATGTAATTATTCCTCAAAACACTATTCAGCGCTTGTATTAATCAATTCCTAGATGAATCCAAGCTGTATTACCAGCCATAATTGTTACTACACCATACCAATAAAGGACGTAATGTTTTCCAACATTTTGACAACCACCTGCATGCTCTGAAGGTTGCATTTCAGTGCAATGAATGGATTTAATTTTTGTAAACAGGACGCCTTATCAGAATAAATCATCCCAGTCAGAAACATACATATGCATTGAAATTCAGTAATTTAGTCAGTAATAATGAGTGAGGGACTTACGAAGAATTAATGTTGCATAATCAAAATTATTTAAACGAACTATTTTATCATCTAATTACAAATTCATTGTTAATTAACAATAATTATGAATTTATTAAAAATAATTGAATTTATCTTTTTCATTTTTATGATGAATGCTTGTGTCAATTATTATAAATTAGAAAAAATATTAATGAAAGAATGCACTGTTAACTATTTGACAAAATAAGTGTTTTAACCTAATTACAATTGAAATTCCTCTCAATAACTCACAACAGTTTTCTATTAAATTTTAAACAAAAATAAGGAATTTTTTAAGAAACGAAATGGATGTTTTCCACAAAGATAACAATAAAGAATTAACTATTTTCCACCGAGCAAATATTTAATATAAATCACATTAAAACACGATGGTAAGAAGTGTGTATCTGTATTTAGAAAGGAATAAAGTAAAATATAAGAATTGGGGCAGAAGCACAAGTGATAAAATAACACAGAAAAGCTAATCGTGTATTTCTGAGATTTTGACTCGTGTATGCAGAAAAGCTTTTAAATTAGTGTTCGACATTTTGTTTTAATTTTGGGAGTTTCGTTTCTAGGGTTCTTTGTAAAATTGGGTACTCTTTGACTTGGCGATAAAATTTAATTTATTGTACCCCAGGTAACTTTGTGCAGCTTTTGTGTATCGGCCATCTTGTTTATCAAATGTTGGCACTTATCAAGAGCAAGAATCAAAGGGTACCTGATTGTAAACTCTTACCCGTTTTTGATATCAGGATACTAAGTTTTGTTCATATCTTAAATCTATGATATGTATTATCCTTTCGACCTTTTTCGCCAAAAAATTTCATCGGATTATGGAAATTTTGAATTTTTCTTTCAAAATATGAAGGAAAAGCAGAATGGTCCACAATGAGGGATGGCTTACATCCCTCATTGATTGCTGCATAAACGCATCAATTATTTTTCTCTTGTGCACCATCAATATTCACTAGATCTATCTAGATCCGTTTGATAATAGTCTTGCACCTTTGAAAACTTTTATTCTTCTCAATGGTAAAAACCTGCAATGTTAAGCGCATATTTTGTTAACTGATTTTTTTTCATTTCCCTTAACCTACAACTAAATAACAAATAGAAACTCTCTACCAACTCAGTATACCAGTCGGTCAAAATAATGTATTTAAATTTCGAAAATGGAAAAAGTTTATTTCTAAATCCTAACCTTCTTGTTGAACTCAAAATGCAGTTATCGATTAGAGTAAAAAGACGACTGTGGTGTATCACCAAAAGAACATGTAACGTTTTTGCTAACACTTAGGTGAAATATAAGAAGATAGCACCCACACAATTTCACTCCTATCTCCCGCCGTTTCTGGAAAAACACATCTGACGGATACTCCAAAAATATTCATCACATTTTAAAAAAACTTCAAATAAGAGTA
Organism: Latrodectus hesperus; assembly: GCA_037975125.1. Taxonomy (NCBI): domain Eukaryota; kingdom Metazoa; phylum Arthropoda; class Arachnida; order Araneae; family Theridiidae; genus Latrodectus; species Latrodectus hesperus. The sequence continues at coordinate 55,028,006 of CM075856.1, forward strand.
TCAACATGCACTGTTTAACAATTACACATAACTTCTTCATTCACTAATGCTGTTTTTCCAGCAATTTTTTTTACTAAATATTTCGCTACATCCTTCATTTCTAAAGGGATACCTTTGGATTTAACACTGAATTAAGCAACCTTTTTCATTAAAAGAATTTCTGGTGTCGACGAAACAGTGTAAAAACACATCAGCTGGTCTTGACAAAATTTCAGCGAAAATTCTTCAAGGCATAAATCCTGACAACCTCCGAATAGACACTATAAATAAGAACAGGAATATTGCCGGAAAAGTGGAAAGAATCCGTTCTTATCTTTATTCTTAAGCCAGGTAAAATAACCGATGATATCAAATCCTACGGGTCTATTTCTCTTGCCAGAGTACTCTGTAAAACCGAGGAATGCATCATTTAAAGCAACTTATCTCCTTTGTGTCTTCATCCCGACTATTGAATGCAAATCATCATGAATTTCTACAAATAAATACTCCATTAGCATCGTATATCATTCAGTTATATCAACCCAGTTCTCCAAAAAGTTTAATGTGTGTGTTGCATGAGACATTACAAGATTATGTGATTCAGTATGGACTGATGGCTAAGTTTTTAAGTTGTTGAAGGCAAATATCGTCAAATGGTAATGAAGCTCTCTGTATCTGTAATTGAATAGAAGCTTCTAAGTTAAATGGAGAGGTGTGCTTACGAATTTAATCACCTATAACAGGGACGTGCCTTAGCGAAATGTTTCATCACCTATCCTTTATACTATTTTCATAGCATACATGTACGAATTAATCCCTAATGGTTGCAATTGTTTTATTTATACAAACGACATAATTTTGCTGTGTGAATCAACAGACCTCGAAAGAATACAGTTCAAAATGACTAAAACTGCATTAGTGGTGCCATCAGGGGAAGCTTACACTGGATCCCACAAAGTCTTTTGCGGTTAACTTCTCTTTCAGAAGAAACTAAATTTCAACCTTATAATAATTAACTACTTATCAAATGGAACCTGCATGTAGGAATTTTAGATTTGTATTTTTTACATAACTTTACTTTTCGTTTTCACTTTACTCAAAACAGTTACACTTAAAAAAACTAAAAGCATTGAAAGCTATGAAAGAGATTGATGGGGCTTACAAAAATTTTACTTTCTAAAAATAGTTCAATTTTACGTTGTTAGTGGAATAGATTACAGATGGATGCTAGATGATTTCTCGAATTTTTTCCTTTGTAACACGTGGGAATATGGCTTATTATCTATAAAAACGCCTTACCAAAGGAAAATTTTGATGACTGTTATAAAGTAATAGATATATCTAATAATTATTGATAGTTATCTCAATCAAAGCTTTTTTTCAACATTCAGTTGACCAAAATATTCATCAAATATAGAAAATTTTTGCATCCACCTAGACCTTAAATTATTTTAAAGGAAAAAAATTATTACATAAAAATTATGAAAGTTGTATTTATAATGGAGATTGATAAAAATTAATCACTTCGTTAAAAAAAATAATCTAATTAACTAAGTCATAATATTTAGTACGAAGAGGAATGAGTAAATTCGAATCGATGATTCAATTTGGTGGTAGACATCGCTCTCCCGTTTGGAAGGCAGAGGATACTTTCTGCACAAATCTTCCGATGCACATACTAGAAGAGGAGATAAAGGTTGCGCTTTTACTTTCTGCATGTACATATATCGGGTATGGGCTTGAGAATTTTCTCTCTTGGGACGTGAGACTAAGACACAACCTGAATACATACTGTGAAATTATCCATGCAAGAAATCAGCTATGAGCATTGTAAACGCTGCCACTTTTAATGGCCTGCCTTAGTATTACTGTGTTTCAGATTTTGAATGTAGAATTCTTCTTCCACTTTTACGCTCAGGTTTGGAAATAAATTCATACAATTTAACAACGCTTTCTAAGAGAAAAGAAAATGGATGATTCTTCTTCGATAAATTTTAAAAATTAAGCGTAAATTAATTGAAATTTGTTAAAACATTTTTTATCATAATATCTGAAATTTATCTTTCTGATAACTTAGATTCTCATGATAAAAATCTATATGAAACATCTTTCCTGGGAAGAAAAAAAAATGATCCTCAATATCTGTTTATTTATAATATGAATAATATCCTCACTGTTTGAAGTGATTTTGGTTAACAGTCAGAAGGTTCAATAGGATTTCGATAGGGATACTGCATAAATAAATGCCGATTTCTGTAGGAACTTTTTGATTTCATTGTTGATTTGCAGTCATGTGTAGTCTGATGGAAGCAAACAACTCTTTATTTTTAACAGCCGATGCCAAGAGTTTGTTCGCAATGAATGTTTTTAAAGGAGAAATTTCAGTATCATTACTCAATATTCAAGGGCGATGACTTTATTTTCAGACTGTTGGCAATGGTCTCCATTTTATTGGCTTTCCAGTGGGGTCGTGATGGAAGGTGTCTTGAAAAGGCTGTTCATTAGTGGGAGTGTTTTTGCTATCTTCTGTTCGATCGATCGGGCTCTAGACAATGGGCCTCTCTCCGGGGGGTGCTCGGGTGCGAAACCTATTCACTTTCTTTTACTCTATGTTGAGCCGAGAAAATGTTTTCGCGTCTTCCAAAATTAGATATTTGCTTATGTTAAATTTTTTGTAGTTTTATGGAATGCTTTGCGAGAGTTTGATAAAGTTTTTCAGCGTTGATTAAATGTTTTCCTATTGAGTCCATCCTCAAACACCCTTTTTCATAATGACAAGAAAAGCCCGTTCATTTTTCTAACGCAATGCAAAAGTTTACCTTATGGGCTTTATAAATTTAGAATACAAACTCAGAAATTTAAAATTTTTGCGATCGAAATTGTTTTTCTAATTACCTGGTTAAACCAACATCAAGAGAGAATGATCTTACTGACTACGAAGAAGAAGAGAATGGAATGTGCAAATTTTGTTAGTGTTTCCGTAACTTCAACTGCGCGGGAAGCACAAATGACTTCCGAAGGGCTTCTTTTGCAGAAAAATATTTGAAATAAATTGTAAATGTATTCAGATTACGAAACTGAGATTATTTTTTGTTTTCTCTACTTGAAAACTTAACTGTCTAAATATATTTTGAGCTGATACGTTTTCACATTTCATCCATCCAGTATCGGAATACATTTCCGGTGTGCTTATACATGGAATGTCAATTACACACTACACTTATGGTTTACCATCCACGCCTATCCAGATCTCGAAAGAAATCGTGCAATTGTCTTGTGCCCAGATCACACCTCATGCACCTGGTGAGGAAATAAAAGAATTTTTCTACTTGGGTGCATTCCCAATCAAGCATCTAATCTTTCAGGGCTGACAGCAACTTAAACAGGCGAACTCCACAATCGCCCTTCCAATTTTAGGAGTGCAGTCCATTCCGATACAGTCTGCGGAAACAGGACGCAGCCGCGAAGCTCAGTCTGATCAAAGTGGGTGGGGGAGAAGGATTTCCATCCCCCTGATAGGGAGCAGGGCCGCGGGTCACGTCTCCTTATGGCTACAGGCTTCCGGGAAGGCTCTGGAGTAATGCCGAGAAGCCCACATTAGCGTATTCAATTATAATTTCATCCCTTCGATCATTACATTGACCGAAGTAGAGTTTTCGGTGCAAAGCACTAAATCAGGAGACAGGGATTTTTATCATACACGTGGGATGCATTAAAATTTAACAATATCATGAATTACATGTACCGCATGATAGTAATCTTGGTAACGTCACGATTATTTGAATCGCAGCAATCGTAGTTGAAATAATTTCCGATGGTTCATTCTTTTTTCATCGGTCAGAATAAGTGAATGCAAATGACGCGGTGCTGTGCCGAATGGTTAGTTGAATTCTCAAGAGTGAAACTCAAACATGAAAACTCATTTTGGTCTTTTCAGTTCTCAATAATATCAAAGGGCATTGGAAATTATTCCTATGGAGCGCAATCATCACTCTTCAACTAGGAAATGGAATCTCCGACGTTTTTCTTGATGAAAGAAATCATTTATCATTCATAATAACTTCTTAACTTTGTAAAGTCACGGTAAAGCTTTGAATTTTAGATAAGGATAGAATTGCTGCAACAATGAAAAACTTGTGATACTGGCGTCACTGCGAGTTGCAAAAATATCTTTATGGATCTTTTTTTTATCTGAATAACACATTCATCGATCCAAAGAGTTTGCATTTATTTCAGCACAAAAAAACTATATAAGTATTACATAATTTTTTTTATGTAATTCACAAAGATTATTAACTGATTGTGTGTACAGGTCCAAAATGAATTATTATCTCAATGGTCAGAGATAATACGTTAAATTATTCTATGAAATACCGATGCCAATATTTTTCCCTCATAAAAATCTGCTTTTTTTGACAAGCACTCAAAACTGAAGAAACAGTACGTTTCCATTTTGGTAGCTTAGAAGTCTACCAGTATTTCGGTTCAATTTACGTGACTTGCATAAAATAATAGTTGAGCATCTCAAACATGTTAAAAGCGCCGTCTCAAAAAAATTCTCCCACTTTTTCATTTAAATTTTGCAAGAGAAAGGAGCAAAAAAAGTTAACAATAACGATTACAATTAAATTCCTGGGATTCACGGAAAAAGTGAGCCGGAGGATAATCAGGGAAGAGAAAAAGCAGGAATCACAGGAGAAAGGAGGGGTGCTTGCAGACAAGAGGAGGAAAAGAACAACACGAAGAATGGCCACGAATGGTGGGGGAGGGAGGAATTCACCACCTGAAGCTGACAAGGGCGAGAAGAAAAACGACTGCTCAGAAGGGATGAGATGGAGAGAAAGTCGTTTTTAATCGCGATAATTATCCACAGCCCCAAAAGACTAGGGGGTCGTTCACCAATTCATTTTGCGAAATCGACAGCTGCAAAGACGCTTGTGGGACGAATTTTAGTGTGAATCAAATGGTTCCCACGCATTTATTATTTCATTTAGTGAATACAAATAATTGTCAAGATATGATCAAAATGTATGAAGCACTTTGCAGAAAATAATAATAATGTATATATATATATATATATATATATATATATATATATATATATATATATATATATATATATATATATAGTGTGTGTGTGTGTGTGTGTGTGTGTGTGTGTGTGTATGTGAGGGACGGGGAATGGCCAATGCGTAATTTAATTAATTAACAATTCTTATATAAAGCCTCATATTTAATTAACATATATTTACAAATACAAATATATATACAAGTTTGGGATATTTACAATTAATCGTTTGAATAGAAAGAAATTCAAAGTTTAAGTTTAAAGTTATGGGGAACAGGAGCAGTCGTCTTGCTGCTATCAAAAAGGAACGTCTTTAAAACCTTCCGTCTTTAGGCTTTTTTTTTTCTCCGCTCACTGGGGAAGCTGTTGCGTCTCTCGAGCCCCATCTCAAGTGGGCACTTGAAACAGTGACGTCGGCTATTAAGTGGTTCATCCACCACACACACACACACACACACACATATATATACATATACGATCTCGAACTCTAGTACAGTCATTGTTGACCAACAGAAAATGGAAATGGGAGTTGCGCTTCTACCTTCAGAATGTATATCTGTCCGAGTGAGTCCTTGAGAGTTTTCATCCCTTGCGACACGTGAACACGTATGTCAACCCAGAAGGTAATTAATGAGTGGACATGAAAATGCCCACAACGCTCTCAGGACGAAAGGCAGGCTTCAATGTGGTACCTAAAAATATTGATTGTCGCTCAATGATTTTTTTTGCAACAAAAGAACTCATTAGACCGGCATGTACAACTAAATTGGTTTCAGAAGCACTATAAACATCCAATCCAAAAATGGGATTCGAACCCATGAACTGTTGAATGGAAGCCATGAATAAAAGAAGGGAGGATTGGTGGAGAAAAATTATACGTACGATGAAGCTCTTATTGAAGTTTAACGAAAATTCTCTTTGAAATCTTACTTTACTTTATTCGTATAATTAGGGCCGTGGTATCCTGGTTCGTTAGGCTGTTTGTTCTCGTTATCGGAAGGTAATGAGTTCGAATCCTGACCTAACCGCATATCCATCGTGTCCGCTAATGTTAGCTGGGAAACGTTACACAGGTCGTTGTCGCAAAGCCTTCCATGTAGATAACAGAATGATACCTTTAGAGTGGCATGGCAGGCCTAATCTGAGGCCTTCTGCTTTGTTCCCGCTTCTGCGCGCTGTGACTTCCGACCACTATTCTGCTGAAAAAATGGCGTATCGTAACCGGGTATTAGAAACAGAAAATTAAATTGTAAATTACAAAAAAAATTTAATTGGAAACATTTTAGCATTTTTAAAGCATAAAATTCATTTAAAAAATCTAATTAGAAATAATCATCATTTCTCCTACAAAATAACGGAAAATTAATTTTTCTTTAAATTTTTTAGGCATTTGAACATTTTTGTTATCTGAATGTTTTTCTACGATTATTTTTCCTAATTTTTACAAAGAATATTTCTGTTGTTTCATTGCAATGTACTCATAATTGAATTCATTTCATAAAAATACCATCTCCTGTGAATATTCTTTAAACAATGAAATTACTGTGCGATGCTGATGCCAGAACCCTTTTGGTTTCAGAAAATTTTTTACTTCAGACTAAAGAATTTGAGGGGGAGAGGGTGTTTCTGTATTTGCTGGTCTGCATGCTTCTTTATGGTCGCTGTCTCTCACAGACCATGTTTTTAACGAGTCCTCATTTTTTCCACAACGACATAAAACACTTTTCTTTCTTTCTTATTTGTTTTCTTATTTTTTTACGTTGGTATGCCAACACTCACAGTTAAAATAAAAAAGTAACTTTCTCTGTCCATTGCTCAGGAGGACCGTCAGCCAAGTTTCTTCTCACTTGAGGAGCTTTGGGAGTGGATCACAGTGAGGAATGGTTGAGCAGATGCCTCCGCGAGTGTGTGCTGTAGTGAGAGGGGAGAATTTTTAAAAGAGCGATGATAGCTGAAACAATTGAATTAATTTGGTGATTTTGAAGCCAAAATTGTGAAAAATTACGGTCTTAGACGGAATTGCATCTTGGCTCTCGTGCATATTTCTTGGTGGCTTTACATCACAGAAATAAATACTTTTCGTTGAATTCCAAAATGATTTTTTCTGCTGGAGTCTTCAGCGTCTGTTGCCAGACTGGCAGAACCGAAAAGTTCGCTACAATATCGTCCAAGTTTAGCAGTTGAAAGAGACCGGGGGGGTGTCCATTTCAGCTGCTGAGGCCGCTCAGAGATGAAGATTTTCTCCTCCCAGTGGCAATCGAAGGAACGCAGTCCTGAGCCATGGAAAGGATCCGTCTCAGCCGGCGGAAGTCATGGATGTAAAAAAATTTAAACAACGATGCTGTCAGAGGAAAAGTATTTATCGTAGATGCTTATCCCTAAAACATTCAAGTTGTTTTAAGATTGCAATTTTCTAAAATTTCAGATTTATCACTAAATAAAACCCCAGTAAATCACACAGAACATTTTCTTTCTGCAAGTTTTAGAAACTTCATCTCGCTGAAACATTCTGCCCATCTTGATGTAGATTTGCTGACACAGACTATTATAGAATGAATGTGATCAAAACCGGCAGTTTTTCTGTTTAATTCTCTTGTGAATTTCGTTTGTGATTAAATCTATAATTTTATATTTAAAAATATAAATCTATAATATAATTTAGCATCATCGTGTTTTTTTATCACCACCAACTTGCTCATCATTTCATTTCGTCTCTTCCTTTTTTTGTCCCAGGGTAAAAAAATGTTTCCCAAAGTTTTATTACATGACTCCACACATTTTATTAAAAAACGCTTCATTGTGTAAAGTATCAAGACTTTCGAGAGTGTAGCTTTAGAGAACCTTTTAACAAACTGAGAGCGAGTGACTGAAGGCGCTTCGAAACAATTGCGTAGCTTCACGGAAACAGATGGAGTGAATGAAAGCTCCAAAGGATTCTAAATGTTAAGAGCATCGTTTTAAAACGCTTCTTCAGGTGTAAAAATCAGAACTTCTAAATTATCAAGCAGTGTCTTTATGGTTTCCACTCTGCCATTCCATATGACACTATATGTGATTTTTAAATTGAGCACCCTCCTTAAAATATGAAAGAATGCAGTGCATTTTCCACTGCAGCAGCACATGTACTGTTGTTGTTGTGTCCAATCCTTCAGGATCTAGCGGCAGCTAGATCAAATCCACGATTCCATGCACCCCAGCAAAGTCAAGCACCAGGAGAGGGCTGTTGCGAATATCCTCTAAAGTGAGCCCCAAGCAATCGAGAATATGTTGCGGGGAAGCCGGCAGCAGATGGCACTTTGCAGACACGTTGGAAAGACTTTACGGCCGGAATCAAAGGACATGCATTTCAGGTGCCCACTGAAAACACATGTACTGGACATGGGATACGTGTACGACACTGAACGCCGTTGGATTACCCTGCAGTACTTATGGGGCTCTAAAGTCCTCTCGCATTATCCGCACTGTCATCTCAGTAGGATCGTAAATCTGAAAGATTTATAACTAATGAAAAAATTCAGCAAATTGTTGATTATTCATCTATTTTGTAGTCTTGTATCATCCATCAAAAGATTCTTAAATTTACAAGTTATTATTTAATGTATCAGAGAGAGAAAACTACACCCACTTTCTGTGAATTTCAGTAATGAGTGTCACCAATCATTACTGAAAAAATAGCATCACTTTCACTTTATTTTGAGTATAATTTCAGATTTATGAATATATTTCATAAATTAAGAATATCAGTTTGATGATTATTGTGTGCAAATGAATAGTGGATTTCTCTTTAGTTTTAAAAATATTTAAATCATTAAGAAGTCTTTGTAAACATCAGCAGGGACTCCATGTACCTAAGCCTTGAAGGCTTTGCATGGAGTCACTGGATACGCTTATTGAGAAATATACAAAATAAATACATCAACATTATAAAAAATAGAATACAACTCATAAAATATCTCATAACTTAATATACATTGATAATTTCTGGATTATTTGATGGTCAGATAAACTTTGTCTCCAAAATTCATTCATTTCAAAAAATTTCCTCTATTATTAGAACTTTTTTCATCATGTTCCTTGACAAAGCAGTTCCTTGATGTGCACAAAGAAAACTATACAATTTCAGGGACTATTTTCAAATATTTCCGTTTCTCATCAACTTCTTTTTAATACTTCGTATTAAGCTTAACACAAATAAAACCCCCGATGACAAACTTTCAGTAAAATTTACCAAATAACTTTCTGAGTTTCTATTAGAATTGCAGAACTTATGATATTAAAATTTTGTGCTGCATTCAACCAGGTATTAAACTCTTTAATTGTAAATGAGTATTCAGTATTTCCTTTATAAGAACTGCACAAGTTCTGCACCGTAAGCAAAATACTTTATTTGCCGTAAGACTATATTCCCACCATCTGTACATAAAGTACCACTTTTTTCTAAATTTAAAATTTCTTTTATCGAATGGGAAAACAGAAAGCTCAAATTAATAAAAACCTAAACCGCATTACTTTTGGCTCTTTGTTGACCACTAATAGGTTCTCTTTTATTAGTTACAGGTTAAATTATGGAACTTACTTGAGAATATTAAGATACAGCGCACTTTTAAAGTCATTATCATCCCTCCTGTCTTCAGTGAACTCCTTGTGCGTTTCTTTCAAGAAGTCCAAAGGCATACTAACATTTTCAACTGTACGCATGTCCAAAAATTAAAGATAATGCCTTAAACAGCAACTAAAGAAGACCGAATAATGCAGACGTGTTTTATTCATTTAGCCCATGTATTAGGTTGGAAATAAGTTCGCAGTATTTTTACCAAAGACTTATTTAAACAAAAAACAATGACTACATCAATAAGTTAATCAATTATATATTCATCGTCGCTTTTTACAACCTCTCCCCACCTCTCGACCCATTGGTTGATGCAATTCCGCAAACATCATCTGGTCTGGTGTCAAAGAAGTTGCTGAGCCAGTTTTTAAGACCTCTTTGTTATCGAAGGTAACGCCCTTCTTAAGGTTTGACAAGAAGTAGAAAAGATGATAATCGGTCGGTGCAAGGTCCGAATAATACAACGGATGCCGAAGGACCTCCCATTCGAACTCTTGAAGTGCGTCTTTGAAGACTTGTGCAACATGGGGCCTGGCGTTGTCTTGAAGGAGTATGATTTGACCATGTCAATTAGGTCTTTTCAGTCGAATAGCCTCACTCACGTGGTGTAGCTGGGCAATGTAGAGCTCCTTGTTGACTGTGGCATTCTTTTCGAGCATTTCCCAGTACACCAAGAGGTCCTTAAAAATTGGCTCAACAACTTCTTTGACACCAGACCAGGGGATATTTGGCGGAACGGGATCAACAAATTGGTTGAGAGGTGGGAAGAGGTTGTAAAAAGCAACGGCGAATATATATTTGATTAACTTATTGATATAATTATTGTTATTTTTTTAAACAAAAGTCTTTGGTAAAAACGCTACGAATTTATATCCCGACCTAATATTAAACAAATGAGAAGAAACAAAAGAGATGGTGTTGTATGATATGCGCGAACCACGATTATAGTTTCCTGGAACACTTGCATCGTCCACATAGCAATTCTGAGCGGTATGACGTCGTAAGTCTCTCCTACGACGCCCACATACAACGCCAAGGTTTGCTGAGGATCCAATCATCAAGCTTCTCTTCGGGCTCCACTCGGCAAACAATGCTCTCCAAAGGAGGTGGTTGACGGACTTTGATTCGACGGCCAAGCATGTCCCCTACATGCTCTTCCGGAGTCTGGTGAGAATTCTTGCCATTCCAAATGGGAGGTATCCTCCAAATGATAAGTATACAAAGTAAGAATAATATTAAGAAAAGTGAATATGGCCAGTGGTCGCTAAATGTGTTGCTGTAATTAATGAGAAGACTCGCAGTTGACTAACTGAGTTTCTCAAGGGATTTCCTTTCTTATAAATCTACTCATTCTGCAAATAAATTTAAATAATGGATGAAATCCTTTTAGGATAAAAGAATTAAATTGTATACGTATCGATACTTTACTTCACAAAACATCAGTGCTATATATGTATACATATATATATATAACTAAAATTTTCACAGCGTTATATGTTCTCTAGCGATTTTTTTTATTATTTAATCAGTAATGAGTGCTTCATTGCGAGCAGAGGTAATAAAATATAACTGCTCCTGCCAAGTAAAAGTACACTGCTGGACAATTGCTAAGGACGGATAACACTATCATCCATAGCAACCACAAAATGAAAGGAAGCAAAATGTGGAAAATTAGAGTAAGTGTGGGATATAGTAAGAAGAAGTTTGCGTATGCAAATTTTTTTTCCACGTCTGTTCATCACGTGATAGCGTTCATAAGAGCTATTAAGGTTTTGACTTGTTTGTACAAATGGTGTTTCAAATCAGAGTTTTACAGGAAAGATTTAATAGACGAACTTGAAATTTTTGGCATGTCTTCCCGACATCACCTAGATGATTTTATGCGTAGCCGAATTATTGGAAAGAGAAGAAAGGCGAAAAATAACAGATGTTGCCAGGGAGTTCGACATAGCTCACAGCGTTGTTTCACGGCTGTGGAAGTGATTTAAAACTACTGGCATGTGTAGTAGGTGGCACGGGGGAGGTCGTGTTAGAAGTACGACACCTGCCGAAGACAGATATATCGTCCTATCAACAAAAAGGAACAGGCACACCACAGCTCAATATGTCGGCAAATCAATTTCTTGCTTCCTCAGGAAAGCAGATCTCCCGAAAAACTGTTGCCAGACGTTTGAGGGGAGGAGGACTATACGCCTGCAGACCTGTTGTGTGCGTCCCATTGACCAGACAGCACCGTACTGCCTGTTTGCAATGGTGTCGTGAGCATTGCAATTGGACTCAACAGGACTGGGCATGCGTACTATTTTCAGATGAGAGTATGTTCAGTCTGTCATCGGATTGTAGACGCCAACTGATCTGGCGCGAGAATGGTACTGCTTATCGTCCAGAAAATATCCAGGAAAGGGACCGATATCTGACATGCAGTGTCATGGTGTGGGCCGGCATCATGATCAATGGCCGCACGCCCCTACATGTGGTTACGAATGGGACTATGACGGACCAGCGATACATTAATGAAGTTCTACTTCCTCATGTTCGTCTTTTCAGTGGTGCTGTCGGTGATAAATTTGTTTTTATGTACGACAACGCAACATGTCATCGAACACTCGCTGCTCAGGATTGTCTAGACAGCGAGGGTATTCAACGCCTCTTATGGCCATCCCATTCTCCAGATCTAAAACCTATTGAAAATGTGTGGGATGCTTTGGGGTGGCAAGTTGCTGGTCGAAACTCTCCTCCGACAAACAAGAACACCCTCATCCGTGCACTCCCACAGGAATGGGATAAATTGCCTCAACAGCTGCTGGATAATGTTGTGCAAAGTATGATACGACGTGTGGAATATTGCATCACACTCCACGGTGGACATATCCCGTACTGATACCTTTCTTCAAGGTGTTTGCTGACTTTTAGATGCATTGTTCCATTTTTCCGTATGCAGCATCAAATGAACATTTTTTTTCTTTCAGATGTTTCACAGCTTTTGTACTTTCCAGAACAATAAATATTCTTTATTCTAATGTCTGAACATTGTCACAACTATATTTTATACTACTCGGTCTCATGTCACGCTTAATGTTATGCTACATTGCAATTTGTGATCCGTCCTTAGCAATTGTCCAGCAGTGTATAGTTGTGTATTGCTGAGAAAATAACATATTATAGATATATTAGTTATATAATAGTTATATATAAATTAAAGCTCATAAGTAATTCAAAGGTATTAAAAGTGATATTGAATTTAATCATTCGAGAATATCATACCAGCTATGATACACGCCTTATTGAAAGTTCCTAGTAAAATCTAAAGTTAAAAATGGTATGAAACTTGAAATAAAATTTAGAATGCCTTTCTCAAAAACGTAAGGTAGATCGATTGATAGGATGCATCGAAGGATGCAAAAATCAAATACAAATATTGGAAGTACATTCTTTTTAAGGGATGCTTTATGTGTGATATTAATTCTTACATTACAGTTTCGTGTTTAATTTTTTGTTTATCAAGATCAAAACAATTTAGACGGTTCTATAATTTTTACTCAATAGGGATAATAAGAAAATATATGATTTAGTTGAGAAATTTCTGACGAAAGATATTTGTTACCGATTTCATCGATTTCAGCAGGCTTCTCTTCCTCAGCGGAGTCGGTTGCAGGGATCAAGAAAGTGGCTTTGCAGCGACTATTTTCAAAAAAGAATGAATATTAACCATCGGGAATGGAACAAAATTTTCCATTAGGACTTATATAGCCTTATGGTAGATCACGCTCTCCAACTCGAAACATTTCGGGTTCAATCGCAGCTACTGTGCATTCTCTGCTTATGTTTTCTGCACACTCGTCTGTTGGTTGCATGCTTGAATGTTCTCTTCCTTTCCCTCTAGTGGGATGCAAATACTTCCCACTATTGACGACAAATCTTTCTAAAGGGCATGATGCGGTACATATTTTAATAACTATTTCACTTCATACACTGAGTCTCATTAGCGTAAACATCAATTTAGTTTCATGGTTTGAATCCAATCAGAGACCAAATTATTGAAGCAGTGCGCATGCTGAGTGGCACTCTGTACGCTCGAAATTCGATACTCCCATCTTTATGCACCCTCACAAACTCTGTGTGACGTAGTTATCCAATCAGAAACTTACTGAGAAAGGATACCGTTCTTATGAGTGAAAAGTATCGTGTTCGATCCCAAGCACTGCTGAACAATTAGAGATGGATATCCCAGCGTTACGTACAGGATAACCTAAAGTGTAAATACAACTGTAAGATATTTTAGCATCTGCATTGTAATTTGGCATCCTGGAAATCTTTTCATAGATTGTGGGCCGCATTCATGTGTCGCGAGGGAGGAAACCCGGAAAAGCCCCAAGTACCCACCCCAACACAAGTGCATACAGGAGGCAAAAGTACAACACTCATCTCCCAATGTTTAAATATGATTATGATAGAACCAGCGATCTTTCGCTCTGAATAATGGTGTCGTACTTCTAGCTCAAGATAACCTCAATAAGACTAACATCACGTAGTGGGCAGCATAATATCCGTTTGCCATTATTACATTTTTACCGTTTAAATTGCTTAATGAGAGAGCTTTTTATGGAGGCTGGACCGTACACACATGTTGATTCCCAAGCACCAGCACACGGATGATCTTCAATGCAAAAGACGTTCATGTATAAGACAGATGCTCTCGTTGTTCACCTGTGGTTGAGGTAGAACCTTACCATTGGGGCACTCTGAGCATTTCAACCCACACGTCAGTCGGATGTACTCTTGGTAGTAAACCAATTCTATCTCCATCACTCTCATGCGATAAAAACCTGCACTATCCTCTTGCGAGGACATGATGGTCTGATTGGTTAGAGTAGGGATGGGCAAATTACGGCCCGCCGGAAGGTTTTATACGGCCCACGGATAGAATTTTAATTTGTCGGTCCAACGGAAATTAAAAGAAAATATGTGTGTGATTTATATATTATATATCCATCTCCTTTTCTACTTTGTCTAAATATTATTTTTTTCTTTCTTCTTTTCAAAGAACTGATGATCTTTTTACTTTCTCTATTTTTTTTTTGTTCTACAAAATATAAATCGACAGAAATAGTAGGCACAGACAGCTGTAATCGTTAAAGTATTAAAAACAGAAGTTCTTCGTTAGTTACAGCTGTAGACTGGCGTGCAATAAGCATCATCTCCTTCTCGGGGAGCAGACATGTGGGAATCCAACTAGGTGAATTAGACCTGCGCATGTTTAAGCTCCAGCCAGTACAGAAATCAGTGCTATGTTTGCTTCATCTTATATACGTGAACAAGTATTTTCAATAATGAACATTAGAAAGAATCATTTCAGAAATAGACTAACATAAGCATTTAGCTTCGTTTTTTAAAATTAGTATATCTCACTTCGAAACTCTATAGTATAAGGAACTTATACATGAGATATCGCAATTTCATTCATATCATTAAATATTTAAATTGTAAAACCAGCAAATTGGTTTTAAAATTTGAGAAAACAATTATTTTGGCCTGCCAACTTTTTTTCTTTCGGATTTTTGGCCCGCGACAGAAAAAGTTCACCCATCCCTGGGTTAGAACATCGTTTTCATTATCGGATGGTAGTGAGTTCAAATCCTGATGAAACCGAAAATCCGTCGTGCTCACTAAAGGTGGCTGGGGCACGTCAAAACTGGGCTTGGTCGCAAAGTCTTCCAACTGAATGATTCCTCCTGGGAGTAAGCATTGGGGGTCTTCTGTTTGTCCTTGCTTCAAAATCACAAAGATTCCTTCCGACTGCTTCTATCTAACTGGTAGATCCCCACTCAGGGCTAGGTGCAGAGAAGTGTGCTGGTGCAACAACAAATAGCCTCTAGCACCTTGCCACCGGCCACTGAGAAGTCTTAGATTCTATAAGGGTGAGAAATCTCCCTTCCATTTTTGTCCAAAAGGCCACTAACACTAACTAGGCATCTTCTTATCAAATCATGTAATAGTTTGGATATTCTTTGAGAATAAATTTATTCTTCTCCACTTCAAATTTTTAAACGTCAACTGATTCATGGACCTCATTCGATTTCGTCAGACTGGTTTGAAGACTATATACAACACGTCAGTTGGGCTGGGTGACGACACACGAATATACACATCTATCTACGAAATGCTCCACCGGAATGCAATTTATGAAATGGATCCTAAAACCCCTTACAACAGCGTTTCCACAACTTCGGTATCCATGTTCTCCAATCAACATCATCAAGCGAGCGTCTACTCTGTTCTTATTGAGGTGCAAATGTGCAGCCATTGAGGCATTGTCGGCAGGAAATCGGATACCTAGAATTATCCCTATAGTCGCCCATTTCTTACAGGATGGAAGATATGGCATTAATAATCAAAATAAGAGCATACAAATCAAATTCAATCCATTAATGCCAAGTAAATATAAATTAACGACGCCCCTGTCTCAGCAATGAATGGAGACGGAATTACTATTAGTTAATGGGGCGACCCCACTCGATTCATTCAATTAGGTGCGAAGCGCAGTCCCTTAAGGGAGTGAGCCCTAGGCGGCACACCTAGGTCTAAATATTAATGATTTCGCCCTATTGCACTCGCCCGGAAAATAAGTTTTTACTTAAAGCAACAGTGCTGTAAACCACGCGTTCTTTTTCAATTTTCACCAGAAGGAAGTGAACGCTCACATCGTTAAAATCTAACAGTAAATTGTAGGATGCAAAGATTAATAGGCTTCTTAAAAATTGCTCTGAACACAGACATAAGACAGATAAAAATGTATTCACAAAAGGAAATTTAAGTACCAATCAGCTCGTTTGAGTATTCTAAGACTAAGACGTCTCGTTCTGTAGGAATAAATGAATTGTTTTAATCTTAAACTAAAAAGGAGGTCTTCATTTTACAACCGCGTATCTGGCAAGCTGACGGCAAGGCTCTTTACCATCCCCCGCGTGAAGTAACTTGATTCTGTTCAGAGATGTTCACTCATAGATGTATGGGTAAATAATATGTACATAGATTTAGTATACATTTCCCAGAGAGCTCATTTATTTTAATAGCGTAATGGCTGCTTTCGTCTAGATTGTTCCGCGAGGGAGAAAACTCCTAAGCACACACACTCCGACGTCCGGGCATCTCCGCTGCTGAAGAGTGGCTGTGCTCGGACATTGTGCTTCATCCCCGTCTCACGCCTGAGAGTGACAGACCTGAATGCACGCGGAACCTCGGGAGTCTCCGTGTGACAATCATCAAATAATTATTTCTATTTCCTCATAGGATTGACAGGTGCTTTATATACTACTTCGTAAGCAGATCATCCCTGTCACCAGTGGATTGTAGGTTCGATTCTTACATGACCAGTACAACTTCATCTGTGTTTCTGGTGCACACGTGAATGACCATTACTTCTCATCTCGAGAGAATGCCCCCCTCCATTTCATGTTTACTATGAGTAGCTCTTGTTATTTGCCTATAAAATATTTAAAATTCCAGAAGTTTTATCGACATCCAATGCTATACGTTTAATGAGCAATTTACAAACATAAAATTATCGGTCCAATATCGCCCTATGGTAATGGGTATTTGTTACTGACACAGAACGCAACGCCTGATTTTGCATCTTGGGTATTTCATGGTCTCATCTCCAATGAATCTTCAAGGATCTTGGGAACCTAATCAGTGCGATTCTAATAGTTTCGACTGACTGGACTCAGCTGTATTTTTTCCTGTGGGGGTGCCAAAAATCCTCCCCAAACACTACAAGACCGTGAAGGATAGAGACCCGTGTCACGTTCTCTGCTTTTACGTGACATTCGAGCGAAAATCCAAACGTGTATTGGCAGTGGACGGTGAAAATTGGGTTGCTGTTGCTTCAAATAAATGTTGTAATTATTATTATTTTTTATTTTTTTTATTTTTTTTTCTTTCTCCGATCTTATCACAACCTGGGAAATACGAAAAAAAAAAAAAAAACTGCGTGTTTTAACAGTTCTTTGTACTGATGAACACAGGATTTTCCCACTCAATCAATGATGCTTTTCATATATAGAAATTTCTTTTCTCCCGTTCTGCTTTCGAGATAGGAATGCTAATTCCGGAGTTTTCCATCAGGTGGCACTTCAGGTGGTTTTACTCATTAGCACACGCACATTGCTTTATAAACATTTTATGAATACAGCTCCGAGGACATGAGAGGAATCGAGGCAGATAGAAAAGCAGCCCGTGAAGCATTTCTCTATAAATAAGCCCTACACATTGTAGATAGTTACCTAAAAATATATTTTCCGATTATTTTTTAATTTTTCAGTTTTTTTAAATAGATTGTGTTTTATTGCAAACATTAAAAGATATTCATTTTTAAGCCATAAGATAAATAGAACTCTCTCTTTGAAGTTGTATTTCATGCTAGAAATGTAATTATAATTTTTTGAACATATATACATGTTCTTTGACATTACTGAAGTTATCTCTTTAAGAAAAGCTAAAACGTCTGATTGGAATTTATCAGCTAATATTGAATCCCTTTCGAGTATAATGAACAGTCGTATGTTATCCTAATAATAATAAAAATAACACAAATGTTTCCTTAAGTAAACTACCACTTATTTCATTTGTTTGAAGAAACTTAAGAAAGATAAACTGCATCATTACTTTTGACAAAAAGAAAATGACAAAAATATGGAAGTCGAGATTTGAAACATATTTTTGTAGTTTCCCAAAAGATTTTAACAATTATTTACTATAATTAAAAAACGTTAGTGTTTGAGTCGTATCACTGGAAATACGTACACAGTTTATATTCAGATGTCTTTTAACTTTGAGGCAACAGTAAAATGTGTTTATGAAAGTTTGTAAAGAACAGCGGGTTTTAGGAATGCTTAAACATGTTGTTTTCTATGTTTAAAGTGTTTGGCTATCCAATGCCAAATGAATAATTAGTTTAAAATGCTTTATGTTTTCAAGTTTAGATGTAAATATTTGGATTGGTTTCTTCCGCAGTGACACTTGTCAGTCCAATAAAAGAAGCCGTTTGCTCCGCTCTGGACTCTTCCTTGTGCAGCCATTAGAGGGCACGGGGTAAAACAGACCTTCCTCCCCATGGCTCAGAAACGATTCTTCTGCAATCAGTGTACAAAGTCTCCACCTGTTTCCTTAAACTGAATATCGGCTGAGTATTGAGAGGTCATCAACACTGAGCAAGAGAAAGAGATTGACTGTTAAAAAGTCACACTTCAAACGATATATTCGGTAAATCGCGGTCAAAGATGACTCCTCATTTGTTTTAATCGCAGCATCTGTTCGAATCAGGAAGCATCGCTACGCCTATAAGTGGAAAGTACATCAAAAACAAAATTCGAAAAACAAGAACGAGTCTTCAGAAATAATCGGACCAATCAAAACTAAAACTCGATCATGCCGTGATGAGTCCTGAAATGCGACTCGGAGCGCGTCCAACTGCTGAGATTTTTAGTGGTTGCCGAAATCTGCATGAGGCCAATTTTTGCTGAATGTTAGATTTCCTGTTGGATAGAATACATGCGATGTCGTAAATTATAATAACTATAGAAAAAATCTTTGGAAAAGCATGATGTGTCTTTTGCCTTTACATAAAAACATTTTTGCTGGTGTGTGCTCCAATAGTAGAATCCTGACAGAATTTTGTTTCAACCACAGTTCCTACAAGAAGCGTCTCTTTTCTATTAAACCCTGTATGAATATAAGATTGCTCTCATATAATTTCTCAATATTCTTACAAACTCCTTAACTTTTTCGAACCTGCTTAGTATTACAAGATAGCAAAAGAGTTCTGCTCTAAATCGATGCCAAATTTCGAAATTCGACAAAATTTACTGAATAATTTAACTTAAGTATTTAAGAATATATTGAATGAGTACTCACGCAAAATCATATCAAACAAAATTTATTTGAAATGTGCAGGCACGAGATCATTAAAGAACATTTTCGATTTAATTTTGCTATTGAAACTGCATACTTGTACTTCTATGCATAAGCAGTTCCTAAAGTTGAAAAGTTGTACGCTCTAAAACACATCTTACATATTTGTCACTTTGAAGCCAATCGCCTAACCTTCTAAGTGATTGTGAGACGTCTGAGCATGCGCATTGGGAATCTCCCTTCC
The DNA here is from genome assembly GCA_037975125.1 of Latrodectus hesperus. Taxonomy (NCBI): domain Eukaryota; kingdom Metazoa; phylum Arthropoda; class Arachnida; order Araneae; family Theridiidae; genus Latrodectus; species Latrodectus hesperus. The sequence goes on from CM075856.1 coordinate 55,047,815, forward strand.
GCTTTTTCGTGTCACAAGGGAAGGACCCGGTGAATGCGCACGCATGGCCGCTGTCCTGTCCTCTGACAACCCCGCGATCTTGGCCACCATCCTTCTCACAGATGTTGATTTCAGAGATAAAAACCTCGGGTTCGATTCCAGCCTTTGTCGAATAAAAGAAGATGGATGCATTTTCATGGGCTGGGCATTTGGGAGTCTTCCTCCTTAAGAGAATAATGTCAGAGGAAATTCCTTCCGGAAGGCAGCCCCGTGGCGACCCCTCCAACCATTCCCCATGCGGTGTCTCGGCACCCAATGACATCCATTCAAAATGACAGCTGCAGTATAGTAAAAACCAAATGATTTCACCTCATTCAAAAAAAAAATTAATTGGGTAGGGCACGTATTTGAATGTAATGTTTAGCCTTCCCTTTTTATTAATTATATAGGTATTTTTAAAAATAAATAGTAAAAACTATTAAATGTTTGATATATTTCGCTATACTTTAGAAATTGTATTTTTCAATTAAAATTTCTAATCTTTCAAGAGCTTCTATTAATTTTGAATCAATTAGAATTTTTATAAAGGAACAATATTTAATATTTCAATCTTAAATATTTTTTTCGTAATTAAAGCAATCTATAATTTAAGGCTTCTGGTATTTCAATAGCCATTCTGAAAACTCTTCTTGAAAATTTAATTTTGCATAATAGACCCTATCAATGGAATTTGACTTTCTGAACTTTAAATTGAGAAATTGCGATTCATTATGCGAAGTAATTAATTGAGAAGACATTTGAATGCAGCCAAAGATGCGTTTCACTTTCAGAAAAAACAACGCTTTCATTCATTTCTTAATACACATCGGGTCATATTTTTGAGAATAAGCAGGTGGTTGCTTTAAAGGCAGAAGAAAAGGATAATAGTTTGAAAGAGGGGGGTGGGAGAAAATAAATAAAAGCTTTTCAACTGAAAAGATGTCGTCTACAATGAAGAGAAATGTCGAATAGCAGAAAAAGCATCACCTCTTAAGACAAGAATGAAAGAATTTCGGAATGACTCTTTGATGTTCAGAACTATACTTGCTTTACATTTTAATCAAAGCATTAAATTGCTCTGAATATTTTTGCCAGAAACGCTCTTGCTTTTGTCGCCAAGCAAACAGTCGCATTCGCTTTTTTTCCTAAGCCAACTTCTTTCTGTTCGTTGCTTTTAATGACTTTCATTTATAAAAGAGTTTATTAAAGAAGACGCCAAGCAACTCAAAAAATTCCTTACAAGTTACCTCCGGGCGCTTTTATTCGTTTAACAAATTTAAAACCGCACCATTCTGTGGAAAGTGTAGAAGAGGAAGAAAAGTCCCTATTTCTGGATAAGTCGAAAGAAGTTTTATCCTTTTCAGCGAAGTTTGAAAAAATTTAAAAGAAAGGGAGGTTAAAATAAGTTCGGGCAAAAAAAAGAAAGAAAGAAATTTCGCTTCGGAGGGAAATTAAAGTACCTGCTTTCGAGAATCGCCCCTGTTAAAGTCAACAGTAATTTATTTTCAAATGAGTGGGAAAACAAACCCGCTCTTGTTCTCCCGCAGAAAGAAAGTCAAGCTTCGGGACTCGTTCCGTTTACTTAGCCAGATAAGAAGCGCAAAATCCTGGACCAAGTAATCAAGTTCCGCTTTCTCTTCCGTAGGGAATTAGCATGCGCATTCCTCGCTCTCATATTTTCATGCGTCAAAATAACATGAGACAGAATGTACATTCGCCGCAAATTCCGCACTATCTCTAACAACAGTAGAAAAAAATTACGAATCAATTTCTTCAACACATTCACACGATATTTTTATGGATGCACTTTGTACACCGCCTGTTGGAATGCCTCACGGCCTGGGGTTGTTGGGAGGCATTTTATTGTCGATTACGCCTTACGGGCAAAAATGTTAGTAGTTGGCAAGGAAGAAAACCCGGAAAACTTCAAAGCAGCCGCCACTACAGACGTTCCCGTGGAAAGCGCATCATCTGCCTCTTGTTACCAAACAGAGACTAGGATTAAATCCGGAATCTTATGCTCTGAAGAGCGACATCCGACTGCCAGATCACGGTAATTCCATTTTATATGTATTTAAATGAAATATACATTTATTAGTTACAAATATTATGAAATATAGATACATATTATATTAATTATAGATATATTATTAAGATTAAAAATATATGATTTTAAAAACACAATTGAGACCATGCCAATACAGAGGGAATTACTCAATGGAATGGGGAATTTGGCTACAGGAGACTAAGTTTAGTTTTTGCTTTGACGTATAGAACAGACTTTTGCTCTTGACATCGTGTAGAGAGATTTTCATGCACGTTAGAGAAATACCTCAAAGAGGTTCTGGGAATTCTTGACCACCGAGCGGCGAATTTGCTTTATTCTAAAAATGGTTTTTAATGACCATTTGACAGAGAATTATTCACTGTGAAAAAATTTGTTTGGAATTATGTATTACTGAATCTTGGATCTCTTGTCTCGTCACGGTTCAATTTTAGTAAGCAATTTTTTTATTCTTCATTCGGTTCCATTTTCGAGATACTGATGCTAATTAGGCTATTTCTAACAGGTGGTTCCCCAATAGGGTTTATGCAACGGTGCTTGTCTATTTTACCGCTTTCATTGGGACTAGGGTACGCAAAAAGCGTTGCAATCGCTATGTCCTTTGCGATTGCATTTTTATTCATTTTGTAGTAAGGAATTCGTTGTAATAGATGATCCAAAGAATCGGACCACCAATGGATCCCTGGGGACATCCTCTTGTTTGCTCCATGCTGACTAATCCTGAGTCGCTAAGTGGCTGAAGTTTACGATGTTTTAAGAAACTAAAAAGGCAGTTATTTATGTTAGGTGGGGCAGCAGTTTTGGTAAGAGCATGCATGAGGCCAAGCTACCACAAAGAGTCAAATGCCTGCTGTATGTTCAGACTGATAAGGGCGGTAAATAATTCATAGTCCTGATTCAGTTTGATAAGTTCTATTGCTTTGGAGATGGCTTGGTCTGTTGATCTATTTGACCGGAAGCCAAATTGCCTGTCGTAAAGAAAGTTTGTCTGTAGGAGTGAGTGCTTGAGGCGGTCAAGCAAAAGCTTCTCTAGGACTTTACCAAGTGTAGGCAGCAGACAAATTGGCCAGTATGAGGTCGCTTGTTGAGGTTCTTTGTTTTTCTTTCTGAAGAATATCACCTGCCCTTCTTTAAAGGGTGTAGGGAAATGAGCATGTTCTAAGCATGTGTTGTAAAAATCAAGCAAGAATGAGCGGTTGCAGCGAAAAACCAACTTAACAATTATATTATCCAGGCCATCATTACCAGGTGCCTTTGAGTTGACCAATTTATGAACAACATGCTGGAGCTCTTGGGGTGTAAACGGTGGATTGATGACACCTGTTGGCAGAAGAACGGTGTTTCTGATACTCTTGCGATATGCTGTGTCAGTGCTTTGATCGTCTTGTGGAAAGTTGGTGTTTAATAGGTCTTGCCGTATGGTCGCTGCTGTTTGATGAGTTGTGGTGTGATTTAAGGGCTTGAATTGCGATGGAATGAAAATTTTGACCGCTGCAATTTTCTGCAGTATACCAAATTCGGTAGTGTTTGAACTACAGAATTTCTTCCAACTGGTTGATTTAGCCTTTCAAATTGATCTTTTGTACAATGCGAGATGAGATTTATAGGCTTTGTGCCATTTCTGTTTATCTGTTGAAGTGACACTGACCTTGATCCGTCTTCGGAGAGCTATGGTTTTGCTTCTAAGTTTTTTCAAAGCAGGCATCCACCATTGAATATTGTAGGTTTTATCAGGGCTTCGTTGTTTAAAAACGTTCTCTGCAGTTTCTTGAAATATTTTATTGAAGTCCCGGGTGAGATTGTCAATGTCATGTTGGGTTCGAGCGTTTTGGAGCATGGGCTGTAAGCTGTTTATTTGAGGTTTGATGGTGTCCAAAAAGTTCTTTTAGTTGCTTAAGGATGTGAATCTGCGGTTAAAAGCAACAGAGATTGGTTGGTTGAGACAGAACGTAATATAATTATGGTCGGAACAGCTTATCTCTGAACTTACTATCCATTTTTGGACAAAGTGCAATATGTTGTCAGTGGCAAGCGTGAAATCTGGCCAGCCAATACACACAGGACCTGAGAATGTTCATGATCTGTTATTGCCATTGATAATATTAAGATAATTGCTAGAAATAAAATCCTCCAGTAAAGTGCCTTTGCTGTTATTCGAGGAATATCCCCATATCAAATTTTGTGCGTTAAAATCTTCGCAAATAATTGTGGGTATATTTTATTTTTATTCAGATTATCTTTTAGCAAGGTTAAGAGGGTTTGGAGAGATTCATAGGGTGAGGCGTATAGGGAGATTATAATAAGCGATAGGTTGAGTCAATTTGTATTGCAATGAAATCTTCATGCCTTTTCAGTATAATAAGATTGAGATGTACTTTGAGGGCAATAGCTGCTCTTGGATTTATCCTAGATGACGATGAATACCTTTTCCAGGTAAGAGGAATTCCCCTAATGCTGCCAGAGGTTGCATAGGGTTCTTGGAGGCAGGCAATATCATGGCCATTGGTATTGAAAAAGGAGACAAATTGAGTTAATGCCGATCTGCTCTTTTGCAAATTTATCTGAAGTAGCTGAAGCTTAGGGAGTTGGAGAGTAGCTAGATTTGAAGTCGAGGGCGAAATAGAAGTCACAGAGTAGCTGGGTTACGTGTAAATTTCGAAGTTATTTGTGCAAGAGGGATAAAGTGAAATTAGACTGATGAGTTAAGCAAATATCTATATGTAGGACAGAGTGGTGAATATGCGTGATCAATAGCTCCATTATATCCCTTGTTGTTGGCAATGATGCAGTTAACGCATTTAAGACTGGTTGATTTGCATGTATCCTATTGATGATTGTGAGTGCATTTTGCGCAGTATTTCCTTACTTTGCAAGTCAAGCTATATGGCCAAATTCTTGACAATTAAAGCACCGTCGTATTATTTTGTATGTGCGAATAAAGGCTTTATGATAAGCCAAAGTAAATGTGCCTATTAGCCAGTAACATTTTTGCAAGAGGAAGGTCGACTTCTAGTACTATGTGTTGAAGATTAGTTAGTGTGCGGTGAGATTTAATTTTCGTGATCTTTATCTTGCAGTTGGAACTCACCTCAGGAAAATAATCCATTATTCTGTGCAAGATGTCGTCCGTGATGTTGTAGGGGCTTTTAGGACAATGATTTTCTTTTTGGGGATCGTTGGTTCTTCTAGATCGAATTTCTCTTCCCTAAGTTTCTTAATCAACTTATTTTTGGAAAGCTTGGAGCTGCCATGGATTTTGGCCGCTGATTTCCCCCATTTAATTTTATTCGGGCAAACATCACAAGCAAGAGTGGATAATTTCTCTTTTAATGATATGACATTGTTATCTTTAGTGGGTTTGACAATAATTGCTGTTTCAAAGTCTTCCGTGCTTTTTTGTAAGATAGAGCTGTACGATGGTTTTGAAATGCAAGTTGTAGCTGTCGCAGTTTCCCGGACCTGGTCTGTAGTGGCTGTCTGCAGTTGCTTTATCTGCTTCAAATTGTTATTCATTATAGTTAGCTGATTTGCGATGTAGTCATTGTTTGTGGTTGCTGATGCAAGTGTAGTAGAAAGTGTTTCTTTTACCTTAAGGTCCTGAATTAGGGTATCTGCTGCCTGGCGTAAATGCGCTGGTAGATAGTATCTAGGGCCTGTTTTCTGCCAAATAATGCTATGCAGCTTGTTCCAGAAGCTGGAAATAGTGTCCTGTATATCTATAGCACAATCTGAATGTGTTAAGTTATTTGGAGATATCGTTGTGAGACCTGTTGTTGCGTTTGAGTCTGTGTCTACAACTTGGAGAATAAGAACGGTCCCTGAGTCTTCATCGATAGAGCCATTGTTGGAGGTAATTAGATTGGAAGTTATGTAACAATTATTAGAATCATTGAATGGCAAATTTGGTGACGAGTGGAATTGTCTGTTAGGAGATGTTAGATTATTAGTGTTATCCATAATGGCAGAGAATGGAGAGGCTGCACGTTGCTGCTGAAACTAAGTGATATGATTGTTTCCAGTAAAAGTTGTAAATTGTTGAAAATACAGTTATCAGTCTGAAGTGACCCAGATGCCAAACCACCCCACCCCGCACATCAACCCACGCACCTGACATACAGATTAAAAAAGCAGATCTCTGTGATAAAAAAATGAGATAAAAATGATTCATTAAAATTCAAAAAGATAAATATAATTAATTTAATGTGTCAACGGACAGGGGGAAGTGGGTCTGCCCCTATGACAATGCTCTTTGGCATATCCAATAGGTGTAAATCCACTGGTGATTGATTTGAAGAAATTTAAGCATAGAGGTTAATAATCAAGCATAGCACTAGGTTGATAACATTATAAGAATAGCATAAAACAATTAGAGGAAAAAATAATTAATAAGAGGGGCTAACAACTGAGCATAATGCTAACAACTGCATGTCCGACACTTGATTAGTGGCTGAGACACCTTAAATTAAAAAAAAAGAAAAAAAAGGTCTGATTGTTAAGTTAACATATCGATATACATAAAAAACAGCCGAATCAATGTTCATTTGGGGTGAAAAACATAAAAATTTCAGGAATAATTTTGAGAATTAAATTATGGTTATTCCTTTCTTATAATGCCCTGCATTACCACTATAAATGAATCCGAGATATTAATTTACAAACTTTAGTTATTGAGTAAAAAGGAAACAAGAGTAAATATGCTAGAGTAATTAAAAGCAATTACGGGTGGGAATTAAGTGACCAAAGGGTTAAGAGGGAATTGAACAGGGAAACGTGCTCAATTGCAAAAAGTTAGACTTACAGAAGTTCATACAGTATATATATAGCAATGCACATACATAGGGGAGGAATGACGAACCATTGGGGGTAAATGGAGAAAAATACCGTTTCTTTAAACACTAATTAAGCTGTATCTCTTAAACTAATAATTATTTTTTCAATTGTAAAAAATATTTTAAACCACAGAAATCTGCTCCGAGTAAGTATAAAAAGATTGGAGTGGATTGATTATAAAAAAAAGTTTAAAAAGTTTCGGCAGTTTTTTTAAAGAAATTAGATATAATAGTATGCAAATATTCAAAAAAAGGCATTAAAATACAAATTTCGAAAAATTATAGAAAAAGAACCATTGTACTTACAGATACAAATTATGTATTTTTGGAATTGTTAGAATATCCACTCCTATTTAAAATTTATTCCCGGTCGATAGGATAATTAGAGCAAAGGCTATTAATGATTAATTAAAAATGGAGGAGAAATTTTAGCGCAAAATTACCGAAAAACATGGAATATTTACATTTATTAAAATCTTAATAACCTTTGATCCAATCATCCCATAGATATAATCTACATGTCAAAATGCTCAGTATCAACATACAAAACGAAGTAATAAGTCATCTAGGCACTTATTTTGTGATTTAGCCAGCCATCTTGTTGTTGAAGTCAGCAATAGTGTGCAATTCCATCAGTGAAGTGTAAAAGTTTCAAAGTTTTGGGAAAATTTTCTCAATTTCTGTCTGTCATAGATTTCTCAGAATGGTGGCGGAAGAAAGTCCAAAAAATTATCTTTCTAATGACAAAGGTTTCAATCAGTTCGGCGAGATAGATCCTGGGTCGGGACTCCAGAAAGGATATCCACAATTTTGCAAGACTGCCACTCGGACGGCGGAACAACGTTTCTTCTTCCTCGCTTATACGACTCATTTGTTCGCCATATTGAGATATTAATTAATATTCGTAGATTTTCGCTGATAAAATAACTTCTAGTAGTTGATATTACATGAAATTTGGACACTAGATGTAAAATTAGATTCCACGTCGATTGGTATAAAAATTTTGTTGTTTTGTCAAATATTTACACGACTTAGGTGGCAAAATGCAGGAGCAAGGGGAAAGCCGGTCTGATAAGATTCTCTGTAACTTAGTCTCGAGGTCTTCTTCTTGGTTCCTGGTTTTAATTCCCTAAATCCTACGATAGGTATCCCACTCTATAAAGGTTCCGTCCATTCCTCCCCTTGTACTGAAAGTTTAAAATCGGAATGGGAAAATGAAACGCGTTATTCGAGCGATGTAAAAGAGAAGAAAGTGGATCGCTTTTATGAATTCTGTTTCGAAGTTAGGACTATGACAAGAGGAGACACACAAAAAGGCGGGTGCGTGAGACTTTAATATATACAGAGGGTGATCGACACTTTCACGAAAGACTTTTGTTTTCGGACAATTGCAGTGAACACTTCTCGGCTCTCGGAGCAGGGTTACGAAATCCAATGAACCCAAAATCGTTTTTCATCTTTCTTGAGTTATTCGCTGGCCTTTTAAACTACGAAATTCTACATTGAAAAAAAATTTTCCTCTAGAATCTTTATAGCCAAAATAGATCCTCAGTTTCTGTTTTGATTTCATGTTGAGCCCCTCTTCCCACCCACGCATCACTTTGAATGACGAAAGCAGGAAGACCTCAGGGCTGAGGTCTTAGTATGGCACCCAAATCAAGTTGATGTCAGCAGAATATGGAATCTTTACAACGACAATACCATTAATCCCTTCCTGAAAAAGAGAGAAAAGCAATCGATATTGAAAATGTCCTTCAACGCCTCATAAACAAGAAATAAAAAGGACCGATTAATAGGCAAGACCATATGTATGCATTTTTTTCTAAGGAGCTTACTAATACATTATACATCTTTTTTTAATTTAATTTTTAAGGTTTCCACAACGAATGAATCGATTTTACTAAAAAAATCAATGGTAAATCGATAATCGAGTCAATTCAAATAGCAAACCTAGTCTTGTAACAGATTATGCTCATTAACAGATCACCTACTATACATACATCCATATATATATATGTATATATATATATATATATATATATATATATATATATATATATATATATATATATATATATATATATATATATATATATATATATATATATATATGTGTGTGTGTGTGTAATATATAATACATATATATATATATATATATATATATATATATGTAATATATATATGTATAATGAAACATCTTAAAGTATTAGTTGCATAAGTTATATGCCATAAACTATTGCATAAAATCCCCTCATTCTGTTTCAAAACGAGAGCATTTCTCGCTCTTAATGAAATGAGTGTCGAGGAAAGGTACCACAGAACACAATTCCCGCCTTTTAAGGAAAAAAAATGTCCAGGAATCCATGAATTAGAAAAGCATACTTCATTTGGGTGAAAGTCATTTTTCACAGCGCGAAACCGAATACGATTTGTTTTACAACTCTATTTTATCGAAACAACTTGGAACGAAAGGGAGGAGGGAGGGGAGAAGCGAAAGGAGAGGAAAGTGATAAGGAAAAGTCGTCGATTTTTCCCTTTCCTGGAAGAGAGGAGGAGAAGGGACTTGTAACTCTTATTGATTTCTCAATTGAAGAAGAGGGGTTTTTTATTTCCTGGAGAAATTTATGTCCCTTTTAAACGTTGTTTGATAGGGAATTTCTAATAGAAGAATTCGTGTTTGTTTATGCTAATCGAGTTTTTAGGGCTCTTTTAATCGCCTGCCGCCCCCGCCTCTCGATTTATTGCGAGGCATTCTCTAATGCCGTAAAACGTCTTTTGCATGGGAAGCGTCTCAGATTCTTCTGCGTTGAACGCGAGTCATTTAATTGTGCATCGCCCCCCTTCCAAAAAGTATTAAAAAAATGCGTTTTTGCTCTCCTTCATCTGAAGGGACGCGCTCCTTTTCATTGTTCTATTAAGAGAAAAATGCTTAAGCGACTTTTTAAAGCATATAAAAAGAGAGGGGATTTTGTGGTCCCGGGACAGAGCTCTGCGCGCTGAGGGGAGCGCTGCGGAGAAGCGGGCTTAAGGCACGAACAACGAGTGCTTTGCAGCATCGAGACATGACTGATCAGCCCGTGGGGGGGGGGGAGAGATGTCGCTACAGGTGAAGGCTTCTGTTCAGAACTCCAGAATCATTGGCCCGACTTCCCACTCCCTCGAATGTAACAGGGCATCTGTTACTAGATTTGCGAAGGAACAAGAAACGGCTTTTTTTATGTTTATTATTATTGAACTTTTCAACACTATTCGAATGACTAAATCGAGAAAGGCGAGAGAAATGCCACCCTGCGAACGAATTCTTAACAGGATCGGAGTAAAAAAAAGCCCTTTGAATTATTCACTGGACATGAAAACGATGTAAGAAACATTCATGAGCGGCAGCTTAAGAAAAAAGAAGAAAACAAATGTCTTCTTTTGCCACGGATTGCGCTTTTACGAGGAATTTTGAATCAAAGCGTCTCTGCTTATAATAAAATAAAATAAGAATATTTTACTTTTTTTTACTATTTAAAATGAGAGAAACTTCATCAGAGCGCACAAGAGCTAACTCTGTCTCTAATAAAATAGAGAGTGGGATTTTTCAAAGATCGCATCCTAATAAAGTTCAGTCACTCATACAAGCAAAACATCCACGTTAGCTATCATGAGTCAAAACTAAAAATTCGGTCCATGATTTTTTAACAGAAGACTGAAAGGGAGTTTTTTGTAACCAGAGATACCTGATGCTTTTCATCCGGTATTCTTGAGAAGTTTGCCACTTTGACTGCTGTGACCGCATCTCCTCTCAGGTCCCTGCTTGTGCGGTCGAGCATAGTCTTTAAAAGAGATAGAAATGGATAACGTCCACTTACCGAATTGTATCTTTCTTGGCTTGATGAGGAGCTTTTCGAATTAAAATTCAATAAGCATTTAAAAGAATCCTTTCATTTCAGTCTTTGTGAAACAACAAGCATCATAAAACTTAACTGGAATTATTTAAAGAAATTCCCCGCGTCATTTATTTCTTTTGCAGAGACCCACAATGCGTTGTCAATCACTTTCTATTTAGGAATCACGATTCACTTGGCGTTTCAAATGATTTTTCTCCTTTTCACACCTCGTCACGCCAGCGGAGGAACATTGGATCTCACGGAATGCCAACGTAAAATTTCCAAACACGGTGTTCTTTAATGGAGATTGATATCGAACCAACAACATCTAAGATGCACGCCAAAAGTGTATCGTTATCTCCAATGGCTTGAGATTAAATTGATTGCCTGCGCAAGAACTGTTAGTGCCAAGTCCTGAGGCGACGCAAACGATAATCATGTAGCATCAGAGCCCAACGGGATCTGCTTTCACAAGCGCTCCGCAGTCGCGTGGAGGTGGATGCTTTCTGCGTGCATGTCCTTCTATCGGGGTGAAAGCTTGGGAGTTTTCTTCGGAGCGCCTGAGTGTGACACTTCCTCCTGGAGTGAAGCGACGGACATTGAAATGCCTTCTTCTTGTTGTGTGCCAGCTAGGCTGGCAATATGGGGTGCGCTGCTCCACTTTTTCAACTGAGCCATATTTTGGTGACTTTTTCAGTACAGACATGCCATAGGGACCCGCTTATAAGGTAGGCAACCATTCAAACCTCACTCATACAAGTAAAGGACAAAGACAGGATAGATAGAGAGATAGCACATCCATGCCCGAACTGGGATTCGAACCCAGGACCTCCTATCCGCAGTCAGGGACTCTGACCACTAGACAGGGCGGGCGGCATTGAAGTGCCTTACAACGGCCTTAGGCCACCCACTGCGCGGCGTCGAATATTTCTAGCACACTGTTTTATATCGTCAATATTTTAACGCCACAGTTTAAAAGCAACGCTGGGCAATTTTTAAGAAATGGAAATACTTGCACAGTTATGTGACTCGCTATTAGAAGGAAATCTGAAGTGAAGGAAGGAGGTCGATACATAGGAAATTAGAAAAAAAAATGAATGCCAAAAAGTTTTTCAAATAGGAATGGCAGCGGAACGTTTCCTGGAAGAAAAGGGTAACGGAGTGATAGGGAGAAAATGTTGCCTACGCCCACGCTTTCTTGCGAGTTCAAAAGCCTGGCAAAAGATTGATCTGTCACTCGTTTAATCAGTGGAGTGGATTCGGACGGGCCAATTACCGCCCGCATTATGCTAACAGCTCCACTCGGCTGAGCGACGGCCCCGCTAATGAAAGTGCTTTTCTTTTTTCTATTGATATTGGGGCGAAGCAACAGCCCAGATTTCCAGAGGGTCCGCGCGACCCTTCCGCTCTCGCGTGCGCCGCAAAACACCGCGCGCTCTCCAATCGAGTCCCTTCCCCGTGTGAGGAAGGCGGTTGAAGGAATTGTTTAGGTGCGAGAACTATTTTTCAAAAGGGATTATTTAAATAATACTTAGAACAAAAGTAAAAAGTTGTACCAAAATTATTATTTCAAAAGGGGATATATAAATGAATAAAATTTTAGAACAACTACATCCAATAAACAGAATCCCCGAGTCACAAGCTCCGAAAATTGCTGTTTATTCTACATAGCCTTCAAAAAAAATTGTAACAGTATATATATATATATATATATATATATATATATATATATATATATATATATATATATATATATATATATATATATATATATGAATGAGAGATAATTCAGCCTCCTTTTTTTTGTTGTCGTGTATATTGTTTTCTCTAAATATGTTTTACTCATTATCTTTCTCATTTTTTAATAATATAACGTAAAATTTCTTTGGCTTTTTTATATTCTTGTGCTTCTATTAAATACATTTTTTGCACGGAGTTTTATGAATTCCTGAATTGAATTTGTTATATATATTTTTTTAAAAAAACCTCTCTTCTTTTAATTTGCGTATAAGAATTCTCATCTTAGTCATGTATTTCCCGATGATTTAGCATACATACATTTTCTGTTTGTATTTAATATGTTAAGCAATAATAGTATTGCTCTTTTACTACAGGGATCTGTGGCTCAATAATATTCGATTCCATCTTCGATTCAGATATCATTAGCTTGAACCAATAGTTACGATTCAGTATTGCAAAAAGAAAACTTTCTTCCGTCGATGGAAAAAAAATTAACAATGGAATTGGAAATATATTTTTAAAATATATATATATATATATATATATATAAGATGAAATTTTATTACAAGAATAGTGATAATAGATTTTTTAGATATGAAATAAATTATATATTTATGAACAACTATAATTCTCGCTTAATTAATAAACTTGACTTAGAAATATAGTACGAGATTTTCTTAAGAAATTTACTTTTCAAAGGATTTCGACTATTGAATTCTTTGACTTTTTAAACTTCCCGACCTATAGGAAATATTTTAAGAAACCCTTGCTAAGCTAAACATTTCAAAATCTATTTATGAATACTGTTCTAACAACTACTAAATGCATGGAAATTGATTTCTTACAATTTTACATGAATTTAATAAAAAAAACATTACTTATTTAACTTTACAGACGCAGATTTATTTTAAAAATATTTTCTCTCAAGACACAACATATGTCATGATTTTACAGAAAGATGAGGCCACTTTTTAAAGTTTTTAAAAGAATTTCACATCATGACTCACCATTTAGTTTAATGCTTTATATTCACGTATTATTTGCAATTTTAGGGTATTTAAAAACATTATGAATAAAAGAATGCATAATCATCGTATCTTAACATTGCCATGAATTCAGTTTTCACACATATTTTAATCAAAGGAAGTGTGACATCGGGAGAAGGACTGCCTCAGGGGGGGGGATGCATCGGCTCACTCGAAATACAAATCGAGTACAAGAGAATCATGCGTTCTTCTCCACTTGTATAGGATTCATTTTCATGATGGAAAATATTTCATTGACTCATTAAAATGCTTAGTATAACTTATATATACTACACTTCATTACAAAAAAATCTGTAATTTAATCTGATGACAAAAAAGCATCTTAAAATTATCAGTAATCATTTAAAAATGCCTCTCATCTTACATTTACAGTAAGTTGACAAAATTTAAGAGAGTAGAGAGAGAGAGAGTTTTAACATTTGCTTAAAAAATTGTATAGTGTTACACATCATTTTTTTTATTACATACATATATTTTCAGACTTGTATGCTTGATTCTTGAGATCCGCTTGTAAGTCTTCGTCTATAATAGGACAAATAGCACAATGACAGGTGTACAACCACAGCAGAATACATCCAGGGCCATGGTGGGAATCGAACCCACACTCCTACGCTCTCAAGCGATTATTAGCGGGGTGATACTTTGACCACTCAGCCACGGAGCGCCCTACACATCATAATAAAATATTTATTGATTCTTCTATTATTCATGTTATCAATAAAAAATAAAATTATTCGTTATTTGGGATGCAGGGCTTTCACAATGCGCATATAATTTTTTATATACGCTTTTATTAAACAATTGCTAAAACAAAAATTATTCTATACAAATGCTTATATGAATACAAAAAACTGTAAAATCATTGCAATTTTACAAATATATAGTGAACTTTATTTATTTAAAAAAAATTAAATAAATTTCTAAAATAAAAATAGAAAATCTTTAACTTAATGGTAATTAATTAAGCTTTAATAAACTTAATGGACGTAGAAATGAGCAAACTGGTCCATAAATTTAGTTAAAAATGGTTTAAAATATGCAATTTGAGAGATTTGTGAAAAAAATTCTTTGAATCTTTTATGACTGATGTGCTGTTTTGTGAATAAAAAATGTTTTAAATGTTTAATATTATTAAATATTTACAAAATCTACTAAATGGAAAAGTAATTTTCTTACAACTTACAAATAATAAACTAATTTTTCGACTCAAATCGCATAAGGCTTATGAATGAATTTTTATAACTTATTTTGACATAGGTTTACCTCGATAAAATGTGTTTTTTAATCAGATACTGAGAATTTTTTTAATAGGATGAAGAGCAAAAATTTTGGTTATATCCTTGTGTTCAACATAGGATAACTTTTCTTTTTCCCATGTTGCATTAAATAAAGTACATTTACTCTCTTAATATATGTACTTATAAAATTTCTACTATGTATGTACTTATAATTTCTAGGTATAATCTGTTGTTTTTAGGAAACTTTTTTATATATAAGTACTTCATAAGATTACAAGTAAAACCTATCACTGTTTGAATCTTACATCTTTAAATTGGAATTTTTATATTACTTTTAAACAAGCGTTTTTTTATTTTTTAATATAACTGATTTTCTTTTCATGATAAGTTGTTACGTATAATTTAGGCACTTTTTAAGAACAACATGTTTGCTTTACATGGATTAAAAAAATGAAAACTTAAAATTTTTAAATGTTTGTAAGACAGCCGCATCACAACACACACATTATTTTACCTCGATTTTAGTGCGAAGATAACTCTTGTGGGCTTAAGCAAATTAAAGTGATTGCTAGAATTTCTTAGCCTTTTAAAATGCTTTGGTTATTTATTTTACTGGATGATATACAAATTTGTATCGTGCTGAAACTTTAAAATCTATTAAAAATGAAATTTGTTTAGACACTTTGTTATGAAATCTAATCTTTTGTTTACAAATAAATCACTCAAGTGTTTGGACTCCAAATTAATATATAATTTAACAAAATTATCTCAGCAATAACAAATGCTTTGTCTTGTTATGAGCTTAACATTTTTAATTTATGACAAGAATGTTTTAACTTGTTAAATTTACATCCATATTTTTTATACACGAATAAACATAAAGAATTGTTCGATACTATTATTATGAAATCTAATAATTAAAAATATAAATGAATTTATGTTTATATTTAATTTTGTAACTACAATATGATGATGTTTAAATATTAATTGAATCATAACGTGTAAGGAATATCAGTCTTAAAACGTACTTTTTGGTTGGCGAGTCCTTCACTTTAGGAATAGATTGCCTTTAGGTACAGAATCTCAGGATTATTCTAGAGTGAAAGCTCTTCTCTGCCTGTTGATATGCTTGCACAGTAACTGATAGAAGCTTATGGGAACAGCAACTTCTTACAAGATTTTGTCATCAACTTTTTCAGTCCACGTCAATGATCACGTGATACCACTGTGAAACATTCCAAACTTAAAATAAATGAGAATCGTGAAACAAAGAGAGCTGGTTCTTCCATGTATTCAATAAATAAAAATTTTATATACCCCTTTAACATGGTGCTCTTATTACGCGGTACAACACCCCCACATAACGAATTGATTGCCCATGTTCTATTTCTGCAGTATGAAATTTATTATGATGTTCACAATCCATTTCACGTACGTTCGCACATTGTGTCAGTATATTCTTCTTATAAAATACACAATTAAATTATATTATTGACCTATGAACATTCTGCTAAAAAAATGTCAGTGGAACGTTATTTTTGATAGCTCCTATAAGTGAATAAATATGTGATAAAACTTGATTTATTCGAAATGAACTGTTTTTTAGTTACATTTGAATAAGTTTTTGCATTTAAAATGTTCTTACTTTGATTGTAGTAAAACGAACACATTTCGTTCCTAATAATTATATATTTTTATATTCGATTAGAAGGCTCTTAAACGAAAAGAGTTAAACATGATTCATTTGTACATAACACGACGCTCGTATAACATGCGTTCCTGTATCGTAAAAAATACTCTTATTTGATAAAAAAAAATATAAGTGAAATTAGTTTGATGAGAATAAATTATTATAACAAAGTATTTAAATGCTTCATACTAAAATTTTTTGTCAGAAATTATTAAATTAACAAAGATAGTTTACAAAAATATTTATATATGATTACATGGGAAAAATACTTTTTCTGAACCTAACACACTTCATTTTTTCTTATTTTAGATATTTGTAATATTACTATTTACAATATAGAATAAAAGTCATGTGTTATCTGTATAGTTAAAATCACTTCACGATTTGTTATGAAGAGGCTTTTTAACCAGTGAATGCATTGTCGCAATCTAATAAAACTGGATTCCTGCAGAAAAAAAAGCTAAATTAAATCCGCTATTTCTATCAAAAAGTATTTTTCGTAAAAGAATCCTCTTTAAAACTGAGTGTACTCCTTCAACAAAAATCTCAATCACAAACTATGTTTATTCTCAAACTTTATTTCAAAACTCTCGAAAAAGTTAAAACTGCTTTCAAAGTGCCTTCTAAAGAAATCCTCGAGTGAGGCCCGCTGTGTGTAAGGGACTCAATTAATTAAAATACCTCTCTCCATGATTAAACATTTTTTCTATGATTAAAAACAATGGGAAGAGGGGGTGGGCCTTCAGGGTGGATTTTTGAAGACGTTTGAGGAAGGTCTCCTCTGCGAAGAATTCACAGGAGTCGCGTCCTCTTTGGATAATGAGAGGAATCCGTTCGAAATAAATTCGAATCAAGGAAAACCCCCGACTTAAAATCTCATTAAAATGGAAAATTCTCGAGATTTCTGACTCTTTTCAATTACGCAGGGAACTTATTCTTCCTTTCGTTTCCTCTCTCGCCCCCTCCCTGAAAAATCGCAGGAAAGTGAAAGTGTCCCTCTTTAAGGATAGACTTCAGGAATCGAGAAGGAAGAGATGTAAAAGATAAAATGAATATCATTGTTGTTGCAATAAAAGCAATTTCAATTCGGCTAACTTGATTAAATTTTTGTTGCAAAGGCTCTTATCGAGATTCGCGGCCATTTCTTTTCTCTGCATCATTCCCCGTCCGAACGCCGGGAAAAAATTGGCTCAGAAAAGAGAAATGGAATATCAAACTGAAATTTTCACAATTGGTAATTGCGTGCATATCTTTCTATTTTATCCGTGATAAAAGAAAGACCCGCTTCGTAAACACTTCAAAATCATGAGAACATACATATCATGCTTCCTCATTTATTATTTTAAAAAGACTAATTTTTTTCGAAAGAAAAACAATTTTTCCTTCGAAAAAAATTGTTTCGCATAATGTTGAAAAGCACTGAAAACGAATGTGTAGTTGACATTATTTTTCAAGATTTTCTGAAAAAAGTTAAATTAATAATTTTATTTTTCAAATTATAATTTATTTTTAATAACTATTGCCAAATTATGGAAAAAATTTTAAACTGAAATTTTCAACTTGTTAATTGCGTATGTATTTTTTCTTCCCTTTGGTAAATAAAGAAAAATATCATTTAAAGTTGTTTAAAATGAAGAAAATATTATACCTTCTTTATTCATTATCTTAAAGACTAAAAGTGCATTTTTCTCGAAAAAAATTATTTCCCATAATTGTAGTGAAAAAGAATGCTCTATTGACATCATTGGATTTCAAGATCTTCTGTAAAAGAAATTTCATAATTCTTTAGTTAAAAGTTGCACAAATTATACTCTACTTCTCAATTAAATTTCCAGTTATACATCTATTTCAAGTTTCATTCATTTAATACAACAGCTTGGTATCATAAATGGGTTAAATTTGAGAAGAAGAATTTGAAGAGATTCAAGTGTGGTGTGCAATATCAAACTGAAAATACTATTTGCAGATTGCGTGTGTTATTTTTATTCGTGGTGAAAGGAAAGTTAGGTTCGCAGTATCTTAAAAACAGCCGACCGATGGCTGAGTGGTGTGCGTTCCTGACTCCTAGGCTGTTGGTCCCGGGTTCGAATCCCGGTGCAGGCATGGATGTTTCTTTCTCTTTGTGTTCCTTTCTGCTGAGATGATGTGTGAATGTGACCCACCCTATAAACGGGTTTGTGGTGGTATGGCGTGGGTAATGATTCGCGCCTCTGTGACTTGGTTCACATGTGCCCACCGAGTAACGATAAATGAGCAGCAGTTTCCGGTCTCGCGGTGAAGGGTTAGTCACCCATTGCCACCGCATAAAAAATAATTTAGCAGCATAAAATGCCTCACAAGGTGCTCACGTCATCAGGCAGTCACGTGTCCAAACAAATCGTTCATATACTGCATTTCATGAAATTGTTACGGTTAATGACACACTGGGGATTATAAATATTCAGGCAGAACAAACTAAGAAAAGAAATATGTTTCTAAAAAGTATATTACAGCTTGTCTAGTTTTGCGATATGAACATAGTTTATTTAATATAAATTAATATTTTAAGTAGCTGTAATTAGCATCAGATGATTCTCTTTTTCTTTAGATTAATTTCTTGACGAGCTTCTACCAACTCTCTTAAACTTTCACTCCTTGCTGAGTTTCACACTTCTTACCATCCAGTTAATATAATCGGATAATTTATATTAGGTAGTTTTTCATAATGGAAAATGCTAGATTCGTTATTGTGTTTTCATTGTAGAAACCATTAGTTTCGTCTGTTAATTTTTTTAAAAATTTTATTTAAAAGATTATGGAAAATTCCTAAGAATTCTTCTGAGGAATTTCAGTTGTAATTGGGTAGTAAATTATTTGATCCAGAAATCCATGGTACATGCTTTGAAAATTATTTTTTAATTGGAAAAATTGACTCGGGTTAAAAACAAAAAAGGGTGAATTGAGAGCTTTAAAAAAATTTCAGTTCATATTTATTAGCAATTATTGGTTTTCACTTCGGGATGTCCTTCAAGGTATAAACTTGCTTTGTTTAATAGATATTAATATTCTTCATATTGCTTTGATCTTTGTTTTCCTTTGAGCTTTTATTTTGAAATAGAGTACGGTAGCCTATACTTTCGGGTGCCACTCAGTAAATTTTTCATTTTTTACAGTACATATTTCTATAAATTCACCAATACAGTTGATGTTTTCGAAAAAAATAGATATTAATTTTACGTTTAAACACATTTGTAAGATTTGGGTAATTCTTTTAATTGTGATTTATAGCACTTTTTCGAAGCCATTTAACATCGAACACTCTCGAAAACACATTAGAAAATTTAGTTAACTTTAAAATATTGATGAAATGAAATCAAACTACCTGGTGATAAATATATTATTTCCATTTATAAAAAGTCTTATAACCGCATAGTATAAGAAGTATTTGTATAATTTGTATATTTTACCTTGATTCATGCCATTGTGTTTTCAGCGCCATCTTGTTTCTTCAAATCATGCACGAAAACACGCTTAGCGGGGTGAAAATATGTATATGCCCCCAATTTTCACCAAAGTATATTTTTTCGACCGATCCTGTGATTACATTCTATGAAATTTAAAATTTTGATTATGCTTGAAAATTACATTAATTGATTGCCAGCTTTATAAAATTTTATTCTGCGTGATCTATTTGAAATATTTAATTTTTTGAAATTAAGTACTTGTGTTCCGTTAAGCAATTCCCTTGAAAAATTTCCCAAGTAATAATTTGCCCATTACTATGCGAAGCAACCCGTTATTGAAAATTGTGAGCGTAATAACATAACGATAATGTTGATTCACGTTTGGTTAATTACAGTCCATTCTTTGCTTTTTAGCAAATTATAGTCCTCAAAATAATCTTGTAGTCAAGGATGAAATCAAATATCGCTCTATAACAAAGTTATATATACATATATAAACAAACTGTAATGAAGTTCTATTTTTTGCTGGTGTATGCATCTTAGTTTTATAAGGCTCACATTTGTTTCTCCTGTGTCTCAGCATTCTTGTGGTATGCTGCAATGATTCTTACATCGCCAGACAGTTTAGTTTTGCTTATCTAGCTTTGCAAAGCGTGGGCGTAAGCTATTTTTGTTAATGAGCACATCATATTTGCTCTTTATCAAATTTGCTCTTGAATAGAAGAAAAGGTATTAGTAATTAATGTAAACGCTGAGGTGCATAAATAAAAGTGTCCAATGATAATGATGACGTCCATGAAAGCTATTGCTTAGCACCCAGTTGCTCTATACAATTTGCTTTTAAATTAAATAATAGTAAGATAGAAAGAAGTCCGCAGTTGCTTGTAATTGCAGGTCTCCACACAGTTAATCCTGGCTGAGAAATCTCAATAAAAAGTCTTCTAATGCATAAATGTGAGTTCCCCCCTCCCCACTGCATTCAATCATAAAATCATTTGCTATTGATGAAAAAAAGTGCTTTTAAATGCAATAACGATGAATGAATATAAAGCAGTTCACATTAATAAACTTCATTCATTGCATCTTTATTGAAAGAAAAAGCTCATTTTAAATCTTATTTAAATTTAATAATTTGAAGCAAACATTATTTTGAAATTGCTTCGCTGTTTTCAGTCAAGGGATATGAATTGAAGCTCACACGTCATATCTCTGATCCATTGCGTTTCTTTGTGACAACAAGTGCATCACCCCCAGGGCAATTAATATGAAACAGCTTTCTTCTTACTGCGAGATATTTTTTTAAACAGTTCACCTGACGCTCTGATAAAAATTTCGAATTATGAAACGTTAAGTAATATACATTAAATTTTATTATGTATTGAAGTTTTTGTAAGCATTGTCTGCTCAAATAAAATTCTTTTCAGATCGAATATAACAACATGCGTTTCCTTTTAAATGTCTCACTAATAAGATGCTCTAAAGAAAATGAAATTAAAAAAGTATTTTTCTGCTAACCATCGCAGTAAAACTTGTCAATAGCGTGCTGTGTTCACGAGTATCACAGGAAGTGAAAATGAAAGCTTAGAACTCGGACAGAAATGCAAGCAGAAGAGGAAAAAAATTGTAAAACAGTGGCTAAGTTCGACATCTTGCTATAAAATGCTTAAAACTGTATCTTTAATTTAAGATTACTTGATGCTTAACCTTCATTCAATAAAGAAGACTAAGTTTATATTAAGTTTTTAATCTTTCTTTCAAAAAAGTCAACATTGCAAATGAATAAAAAATGAGTCATCACATGAATTCAGGATAATAATGTGTAGGCAATTATTATTAACTGTTACTACAACTGAAATATTCAATGTAATATTAGAAAAATGGCGCAAACAAAAACATAAGCGTAACATTTTTTAGCTTACCTATAAGAATACTAAAATTTTTCCTAATAATGAACACTAATTAAACATATTTCATTCAATAAAATTTAGAAAAAAGTGAACACAAATACAACTAAATACAAAATGTGCAGAATATTTTCATCCAATAACATTGGTTAGTTTTGTGTGGATCTCGAGTAAATTATTAATGTACATTCATAGCTTGCAGTCTAAACTTTGCTGCCAAAAATAATTTGTATTACATCTTTTTTTAATGAATTTACTGTTTAGCATTATTGTTTTTAAATTTTTAATAAATTATTTTTTATTATGCTACAACTTTCTTATTCTTTATTCAGCAATCTGTAAGTAGCTTAAGAATTTTTACACAAATCCTTATATATAATTATAAAAAATTTCTGTATGTTAAATGTATTACTCATTTTATTCCTGAATGGGGAAGGGTTGCAGCCTCCGTTAAGACTGGAGCGCCCAAAGGAGGAGGACTGACTAAGCCCCAGGCTTTAGCTGAGCAAATTGGAGTGGCCTTCACGCCTTGGGTGACCCTGCCAGGAGAAGAATCTCCCGACGTACTTCGCCCAGGAACACCCCCTCGCCGGCATCTAGTGCACACTGTGAGGCAGCCTGTGGGACTTGAGATGCCGTGGAACCACATCAATGCCTTGAGCCATCGGACGGTCTAGATGGTGTCCTTTCCATCCGGATTTTCCGGTTCATGTAAATAAACGATCTGATATTCCCGACTATCTGAGGCCCTTGAGAGAATTGGAGCAATACCGAGCGATGCCATGCAGGTTTACACGGATGTCCGTAAAGATAAATTCAATCGTACTGGCAGCGGAATTTACATCAAACAGCAATATAGTTTCTTAAGGCTGTAAAAGAGAAATCCTGATTATTGGTCGGTGTTCCGTAGTGAGCTTAGACTCCCTGAATTCACTTCCTCATGGAGCTGAGATTTGGATTTTATCTGATAATAAAAGTGCAATACAGCATTTGGCCTAATGGCAACACGTGAGGGACATGACTAGGGTTTCAATATTTCAAATGTTAAAACGGATGTCCGTATCGCATCATATTCACTTACAGTGGATTCCATTCCCACGTGGATCTCGAAAGGAATGAGACTGCGGACACTTTGGCCAAAGCTGGTGTGGCTGAGGACGGTTGCCGTCGGCACCTCGCACATTTCAGGAGATTCACTCAAAGATTAAACACGAGAATCAAACCACTTGGATTGTCTCTCCTGAGCATCATAGGTACGGCTGCGCGCGTCCAGGTGCTTCCCTGGCTACTGGTCTTAATAAACAAGAACAAACGGCTATTGCCCGTTTCAGAAGTGGCCATCTAAGTAACTTAAAGTTCTTCGAGGGTATGAAGAAATTTGAAATTTGCTTCAAGTGTTTAAATGTGTGAACAGGCCTCTCTTGAACATATTCTTCTATGCCTTGGTCTCTCCGGGAGAGATCGGATGGATCCACTTATGGTGCTGGAATTTTTGAAGGTGTACGCGCTCAAGGACCTGGTCTAGCGCTGCTGACCTCGGGGGCATGCAACAACAGCTCATTTTATGCAGTTATGCAGTAATAATTAAGGACAGTAATAGATAAACATGCGAACGGTTACTTTACTGAGTTAATCATTAATCATAGTAACAGCATAAATTATTTCATTGATGCTTTTATGTAATATACTCACAATATACTTTATGCAGAAAGATATTCAAACAATTGAAATGTGCTCTCTTCTCAACATTTGATACAAAAATCGTGCAACTGTGCTGAAATTTTAAAATTTAAATAAATTAAAACTGAAACCACAGCTAAATAGAGAATTCCACAATAAATTGTCACATAAAACTGACTCGAAATAAAACAAATACCAGCCTTGCTTTCAATAACATACTGAAGTATATCACTTGCAACAGCTCGTACTTTTACTGCCAAAAAATTTAACATATTATGTGGTTAGCATTATGTACAACCCTCATAACATGAATAAATCATTTGGCTCATTCATACAGCATATTTATCATGTTCACTATAATTAAAATTGATCCCACATCCATGCAATCCCTAAGAAAGTTACATACGTAAATAAGAACATATATGGATTCAGATTAATTAAGCTAAAATTCATCAATTATTTAACTTAATAAACATTATGAACAGAAAAATACTTGTAATTTAAGAATAATAAAATAAAAGGGTATTCATAATTAATTCCTGGACAGTATATTTTGTACCTTTCTAAATAAGCTACCTCAGTGATATTCTTTAGAATAAAGGAGAAAGGCATATAATTATGGTACTTCTTTGAATTTTTTTCAGCTAAAAAGTGCATTTTTTTAATCAATTCATAATGATTATTGATTAAAATCAATTCCAATAAGTAACACTACATTCAAGCACATATGTTTTTGATGTAAACAAATACTATGAATATGATTATTAATGGACATCATAAATAAATTGAAAAATAAAAATATTTCTTTATTAATGAAATATTCTTAAAAATACATTTCCCACAAAACCTAAAATTGTATCAGTATAATGAAATATGAATACAATGACTACAATATTGACACTCAAAATAAATTCACTATCAAAATCAGCATGGAAAAAAAACTTATAAAAGATAATTTTTTACTCGACATAAAAAGTTCATTTTTGTAAAAATTTTTGTCATTTATTAAAACTAAAATAGAAAGCAAATGAATACATATGAGTAAAATAGAAAATAACTTAAACAGCAATTACTTTGTTAAAAATCTCCTATTTTTAAATCATTAAAGAAAACTTTATCATGAATTTTAGGTTCACATTTAATGCATGAAGAAAAAATAATTTTTTTGTACAATTAAAACATTAAATTACATTGCAATAAAAGGATTGTATGATAATTATTTTAATTTTTCAAACAATATTTAAACTTCATCTTTCCAACCTAAAATAATAGAGACTAATCATGATGCAAATCAAAGTTTTAAGCATCGGTATCAAAATTTTCAATGAATGCATTAAGAAATAAATTACTACTCAATTTATCTACATTAGTCATCATTCTGTTTCTTATTTGGCTTTTAATTCAAGGAGAAATAATCAAATTTAGGTGATTAGGATTCTTTCCTCTGCTGTCCTTCAGAAGAATGTCTTTGTACAAACTCTTTGTTACATTGTTCGGAAGAGTTTTCTTTAAAAATAAAATTCATTAATACTGTATAATATTCCTAGTAAAATTCCTCAATAGTACTAATAAAGAGTGGAAAAGCGTTTTTAACAATTGCACTTTTTCCTTCTTTATTGCTCAGTCAATGAACAATTAAGAAACACTATTTTGATTCCATTCTGAGACAATTGTTATATTTATGTAAGCAAATAATTTAATTTAAATTCTAAATAAACAGAAAACAGCATACATACATAAATTTTTAACTTTCATACAATTGAAATATATCATTTATTTAAAATGGTCCAATTAGAAGTTTGCTACAATGAATTTTACATATAAAGGAAAATCATTAGACATATAACGAGAGCTAAAGATCATCTGAAATGAAGAAGGAAAATTGGAGAACATCCATTTTCACTAAATGGATAGTAAATATTATAAAAATTACATATTTTATATTTTTTACGTATGTGTAATAAAATAAACTTTTCAATTTATAAATTACTGGAATATCTGAAAATATTGAATTATCTTATAAACTGTTTAATTCTTTACATAAAACTACTTTTTAAATGACACAACTTTTAGATTTTTATCACGAGTTAAACATATATTTTAATTATTTACATTTCTCATCACATTATATTCAATTTAATACACACATGCAACCATTCATAGGATGTTATCAGACATATTTGTATATAGGAATTAATTTTATTTCCTGGGGAAATGAAAGACCTAGTTATTTTAAAATAATGCAATTTACTGAAAGAAGTTAATTTAAGAATTAAATATTTGAGTTAATTTATATAAAGATAATAGAATTCAAAATGTCAGATGTTATTCTGATAGTAACGATTTTCATTCTGCTCAAATTTTTCTTTAAAAAAACTTTAATTTAAACTGCATTTGAAGATAAATCTTTATAATGCATTTCAAATAGAGAAAACATATATTGTATATGCATATAAAAAAGGTGTAATATAAAAAGTTGTTGATATTATATTATTATTCTCTTAAATAAAATTTATAATATTATTTTCTTAGATAAACAAGGCCTTCTCTTTATTTATATAGTAATTATTAAATTTACCATCAGATAGAGGTATATAATAATTAAAACTACATTCGAATAATTGCAAGCATTTTTTTATGCTATTCATATGCTCAGACAATACTATTAGATTGTTTCTTTTAATTTTTTTACATAAGGAAATTGGAATTTTCTTTAAGAAAATTATATTTGTCTCTTATAGAGTAAAATAATTAC
Source organism: Latrodectus hesperus (assembly GCA_037975125.1). NCBI lineage: Eukaryota > Metazoa > Arthropoda > Arachnida > Araneae > Theridiidae > Latrodectus > Latrodectus hesperus. Next base: position 55,074,095 of record CM075856.1, read on the forward strand.
TTTTGCTGAAATAAAAGATTTATTTAACATTCAAAAGCAATTATAAATAAGATAAAAAAATATTATTTAAGTAAAAATATTTTTTAAAAAATTTAGGCATAAATATTTATTTCTCATTAATTAAAAACTCTTTTCAGTTATAACCAAAATATCAATATGCAAACAGAGCCTAAATCCTAATACTTAGAAAATAAATTCATTTCCACTGTTAATAGATGTATGTGATGCATTCATTTTTAATTTATTAAGAATTCTGTATTTTTTCTAAATATATTACTGTTTTCCATAGTATTTTTGTAAACCAATAATTGATTTCGAAGTTAAATACTTTAATCATCTGGTTGTTTAAAAATATGTTGCTATTCAAAATACTTATAAAACTGTGATACCTATTCCAAAGGCAAATGTTAATACACACTTCTTATCAGCTTTGAAAGTAAACAACATGAGAAATAAACAATACATTTAATTGTACTACAATAAAGTTTATATGTTCCAACAATATTTTCCTTTATTAAATTGAATTTTGAAAATTAATTAAATAATTATTTTATTAACTCTGGCTAAGAAATAAAATTTTAGAAGTCCATAATATCATAATTTTTTCAGATCCAAACATAGAATTAATACATCAAATAAGTTGAACAACCTAAATAAATATTAAATTTCTTTATAAATGATAATTTATTTTGAAAATGTAATTCATAGTTAAAAATATCATTTGCATATTTTTGTATATATATATATATACACAGTAAGACCCTACTTAACACTGTTTTGGTTTAACGCTCTTTTATTTGTATTGTGGGGATTCCCTGAAATTGCACACATTTAGCCTCCTGATATTCGGAGTAATTTATCTGTGTTTCCTCTTTCCTGCGATGTTATACGAATGTACTTTTATCGTTTAAAATATTTGTTATTGTAAGTATAAATTTATATAATATATGTTATTGTATATTATATATGTTATTGTAAGTATAAATTTATATAATATTGTAAGGACGTAAGAAAATGGAAGATAAAATAATACTAGACAAAACATTTACTACAACATTACACATGATTAAAAGAATTACAAAGAAAATACCTACTTTTATCCTATGCCCGACCTTGGTTTTTCTACCATTAGTCTCTGTCACGCAGCCCCATACAATCTTGAAGTGAATGAAAAGTCATCGTCTGCATAATTTCTAACTGTGACGTTTGAAAGTCCAGGGCAAGTGTAAAGGTGGTTATCAGTCATGTCCTCTAGTCCACAAAAAGGGCAGATTGGAGAGTCCTTCAAACCCAAATGGTGAAGGTGTTTTTGCAGATAATCATGCCCAGTTTTAAGACGAAAATATGCCACTCCCGCAGCTCTGTGGAGGTTACACGGAATAGGCTTTGTTAGTAAGGAGGCCCATGCTTTCCCCTTTATGCACATCTTGTAAACATTTCTACGATAGGAGGCTATATTTGACTTAATAAGATTTTTAACAGTATGTTACACCAAGGCTGGAGAAGGCTGTTGTAGATCTGAGCCTGCCTTTGCCAATGTGTCAGCTGCGTCATTTCCTATGATACCACGGTGGCTGGGTATCCATTGCAGCACAATTTGATGTCCCTCTTCTAGTAGAGAACTAATTGCCATTTGACAGAGATAAACAGACCTAATACTGCAAGGAGCAATTGAAGAGAGAGACCTAATGGTGGACAAAGAAAATACTTAATAATTATAATCAAGGTAATATATAAGGTTAGAATATACATTATAAATAAATAAACAAAGGTATTTATGAACCGGTCTTCCATTCCTCACATCTCTATTCTATATCTATTTCTTATTGGATATTGTAAGTTCACTGCATTGGGCAGTAACGCCATCTCTTGTCAGTAGAGTTAATATAGGTCTGTTACAATATAATGAATGGTATAGTGTCAAATGTGATTTTTAGTTTTTATCATACCCATGATAATACCCATAGTAAAAAACACGAAAAAAGCAAGAAAAAAGCATTTCACTAGAAACTAAAATGCAAGTATTAAGCAGATTAAATACAGGCAAATGTCAATGTCAAACAGATGTTACATTGTATTTATCCACTTCAACAATAAAGACCATTCTTAAGAATAAAGGAAAATACTGTCATTGGCAACTGCAACAATGACAAGCTCTGCAACTTGAATTGCTTGTTCTAGAAATACAATTGAGGAAATGGAAAATTGAGTTTGTATATGGATTGATGACGAAATTGAACACAATATCATTTAGTCAATTTATTAATATGGAAAACACAAGAGTAATTTTTAATTACATTCAAGTTGAATCCAATTTCCTTATTTTCCACATTGGTAAAGGCTGCAAAAAATATACAAAAATAACACATGAAATCATAATTCTATAACAAAAAATTAAGAAAATGAATTTAAAGGTGTAGTATTTGTTTTATATTCCATTAATTAAAATTCTGAATTTGCTTTGAAAATTGCTTATTCAATGTTTTGTGTATTGAAGAGCACTTTTTGTTTATAAATTAACAGAATCATTATTAACAAGGAAAAAAATTGCAATCACTTTTATCATTAAATGATTCAAAAACTATTATGTAGGTTAAAAATCTTATGCTTTTTTTTTATCTTTTGTACACTAATCTATTATTTTGCTGTACACATGTAGTTTTAAAGAAAAAGAGTCTTAAAATAGTGAAATCTTTTGATGTCAGTAAAATAATAATTATTAACACAAAAATTCATAATATCACATTTTCACACAGCCTATTTTTTCATAATAAATATTTTTAAGTAAATAGAGGCAAGTAACTAAGTTCATTTTAAGTAAGATTTTACTGTTAAAAAACCATAAAATGTTATGAAAAATAAAGAGATTGATTAGATAATATATAAAACAAAAGAAATAAACGGGAAAAAATGGTGAAAATGGTGACAAATTTATTAATTATTTAATAAGCTCAAATAATTAACAGAAACACACATCAATGGTTCAATAAGTCATTTTATAAGAGCTTAATTTTCAGACACAGAAATTATTTTTTGTTGAGATAATCACCTCTTTGAACCTGGGTATCAACATTAAGTTATAATAAGATGCATGGCAAGTAGTTTGACAATAAATTCCACTTTGTACTGACAATTTCTCAAAGGAAATTTTTAGGGTAAAATACTTTTAATCACTTTATTTTTGTGTACGTGCACTTTAATTTTGTACAGAAAATTTTCCAGGTGCCATTTATTTCATATTTTCAAACAATATAAATACAGCAAATTAAAAAAAAATGTATGCATTAAAAATATTTTTAACTCCTCAAATATGATCAATTTGAATCATTTTAACTGTAAATTTACAATAAAAATATTTATTTTTTAAAAAATTAAATTACTGCACAGAATTACAAAACAATTTTTGTAATTTTGAAATCAATTAACTATGTAAATGTAAAATTTCTACTAATCTAAAAGCTTTCTTTAATAAAAAAATAAAAGTATTATGAAAATAACTTTTATAAATCTCATTTTTAAAAAAATACTATATTTTATTTTTCAGAACAAAACAGCTCATCAGAACAAAAAAACTTATTGCATTTAATAGTGTTTTTTGGTAGAATCTAATTTAGGTCTCATTGAGGCAGAATTAGCTTGCATAATTTCCTGTTAAAATTATCATGACATGTTTCTACGAAGCACAAACATTTTAGCATGTAATCAATGTGAATCAAAATCAATATGAGTCTATTCAATATCAAAATTTCTAAACATTAACAAATCTGGAAAATTATAAATTTTTCAAATTTACATGGTATTATTTTTAACATGAAGAGTAGTTTCAGCAAAACTGTTAGAAACTTTCAGATTATCACAAAATCATTTGAGTCAATATATCAACAAATTATTGTTGATTATTTGAAAATTGAGTGATTTTTGGCTTTTAATTATTTTATCGGTGAAATTTTGCTGGATATATTTTTCAAAACTTCATAATATACCATTGATTTTAAAGTAAGCAGTTTTAAAAACGTTACTGGTAATATATAAATTATGGAAGTTATTTGCAACTTTATGTTTTAAGAATATTACATAATTATTACACGTACAAAGTTGACTCTAGCAAGTATATTGTTCATTGACAATGCCCATTGACCCTCCCATATTAATAACTACCAACTCAAATAGAACCACGAAATAACTTTAACACTGTAATAAATAAATACAATATTTTATGATGCATTATCAAAATTTTCTGCAACAATTCATAATCACACATACTTTAAGGAAATTTATAGTACTGTATTTTCCTGTATGTAATCTGCACATTATGTGTTTAAAAAGTTTCGAATTTCACTGTGCGTATTATACGCCACTGATAAAAAACATTCTCCATCAGAAAAGCTAACAACAAAGTTTTAAAAGAAATGCTTTATGTTTCCTAAAATAAATAACAGATGGTATCACAACTCAACTGACTTAATTTTAACAATAATTGAAGTCGTCCAATTACATTCAAGAATAAATTTGGTTCTTAGGAACGATATATCAGTTGCAATACATCATTTCGCATTCTGTCCTAACCTGATGTTTTTGCTCTGGAAACATTCAAAATCGTAAATAATCTTTTGGAAGTGAAAATATTTTAGTTACACAACAAATTTTAAACTAAAAGCTACATAATAAAAATAAAAAAAGGCGACAAACATGTTAATGTAAAGCCCCTATTACATTATTGTTGCCGATATTTCAGTTTGAGCAACTCCTGTAGACTTAACATTATGTGACATAACAGCTCAAATCTAAGCAATTCATTCTATTCATCCAATGAATGATTGAGATTTCTTTCAGGTTTGCTGTAAGAAAACTGTTTTACTAGATTTAATAATAGATCTCTTTTCTGGATACAATTTTTAAGGTTGTAATTTTAACTAGTAGATTCAAGATTTCATGATAAATTCTTATTTGGGAATTTTGTTTATAGCCAATTTTTTAAAATGCTAATTAAATCATATGAACATCTAAAATGGATTTTCTTTATTTTGTTTAAATCAATTTCACTCTTAAATTTTGATATTTTTCTTACGTCATTTATGTAAAATATTTTATCTAAATATAATAATGTATAAAAATTTTTCCTTTTCTGTAACCTTCACAATGTATTAAGAAAATAAAACAAGTTCTTCAATATATTACTGTATTTATTTACTAAATTTATAATCCTCTTTATTAGAATTTTTTGGAAATGTAAACATATGCTAGAGTTAATATTTTGTAATTGACTTTACCAATTATTTTACATTTTCTACTTCCTTTATTCATAAAGACAATATATAAAATAATGCAAAAGGAAGTAGAAGTAGACAGACAATGAAATAATGCCATGGCATTATTTCATCATCTGACAGGATACTATTATCTGAATGCACATTTTTTTTATTTTGTTTGAAAAGTATAGATGCGTTATGAAAAGTATAGATGCAATTTTTTAAATGTATGTACTTTAAGCAAATCATTTTTTTAAATTTTAAGTTCTTAAAGAGGGTAAAAAATTAAGTATTTTATAAGAATACCATTTAATGAAAATTGCAGAAGTTTAGTCAATACAATGTTTTAACTTTATTTCAGTTACACAGATATACAGATTAAATATAAACATGGTTTTAAGGTAATTCTGTTAGAAAGTATCTATTAAAACTAAAAATATCAGCAAAATCCAAAAAAATAGTATATCTTTAATAAAATGTTATTTTATACAATTTTAAATTTAAATTTTTAGGTTTCAAACTGTATAAAATTTAAATTATGTTAATTAAAAATAATATGGAATTACAAATATACAATATTTTAATAATACTAAATTTTGATATTTTCTTCTTTATATTCGATAAAGTTTTAAATTTTGCATGATATTTTTATTATATAAAAAATATCCTATTAGGAATATCTGCATAAGTATTTGGAAATACTTTCAAATTATTTAAACAAAATAATTTGAATTATAAAATATTCTTTAAAATTTAATTAATTTTAAGCAGCTAAATTCTTTTATATTGAAATTAATATGCTCATTCTAAATCTAAATTTGTTGTTTAAAAATTGACAACTTTAAAATTGTTCATTAACACTGAATTATGACAACAAAAATGAAAATAAACAACTTTTTCTTGTACTATTTCCGCTTGGCGAAATGACAATACTTGATCAATTTTTAAAATCATTGGCGATATGAATTGCCCGAGTTGCTGCTGCATGCACAAAAAAGCTGCTGATTTTCGGCAACTTACAATGCCAACAACTTTCATTTGGCATGAAACTTGGCAAAAATAAAATAAAGTACAAATTTCAACTGCGCAGCTGTTAAAAAATCTGCTATATTATCGAACGAATAGAAAGAATTGCTGAAATTTGAGCTGTGATGTCACATAATGTTAAGTCTACGGGAATTGCTCAAACTCAAATATCGGCAACTCTAATGTAATAAGGGCTTCAGGCGACAAAGCATGTATGGTACAAAAGGAAAAATATATCCAATGCGCAGTTCATAAATAATCCATTTATTTCATTAAATTATAAACAAAACAAATGTATTTTATTTTTAAAATATGTCTAGCCTTGTTTTAAAAGTTATAAAAAACTAAATATCGATACGTTGTTCTAGTATCTTCTTGGATTTTGATCTTTGTCATGCTCTCATCTCAGTTTATCATACTTTGCGTTGAGGTGAAAAACAAATCTTTTTCATAATAAATATTTTTTCTGAAGAATTTATTACATTCTTAATCATACTGTGTATTTTTTATTTTATTTGTCACCCAATTATCAGCAGTATTCAAATACTTGCCGAAAAATTGTTGCGGATTATATACAGGAAAATGTATGTGATAATTATTTTCAGATTTTAAACAATAAACTATTTGAACTGCATTTAATTGTGGTCATTTTTATTATCAGTTTTATCAATAAAATTTTTCATGTGAATGACATCTTGTTATCATTAACTAAACCAAAATTTAAACATTCAATTACCATTTTTAATATTTTTTTAATTGCTTAAACATTACTTTTGTACACAAATCTATTATTTTCCTGCACAAAAGTAATTACTTATAAAGAAAAATATCTTAAAATAGTGAATTATTTTGATAATGTCATAATAATAATTATTAATATAAAAGTTCATAATCTCAAATTTTAACATACTCTATTTTTTATAATAAAAATGTTTAAGTAAAAAAATGCAAACAACTAAAACTAATCCTATATATGCTTTTACTGTTAAAGAAACCATAAAATGTAACAAAAAATAATGAGATTGATTTCGTAATATATAAAAGAAAAGAAAATGCAAAACTGGAAAAAAATTACAATATAAATAATAATGACATTACTAAATTTAAGTTATTTTTATTTATTATATTCTAAAATAGATTAAAAATTCATATATTTTAAACTCAGTTTTATTTGCTACAAATATCTTTCAATCCAAATTCCTCACAAAATTAGTATGAAAATTACTTTTTATAGAAATGAACTTAAAATTCTATTAAAGTCAATTGTACATGAAATTTTTTCTATTGAGTGAAATTTTTTCTATTCAGAAATTTTAGACAAAAAATGTGTAGTTCCTAAAATATAAAAAGGTTTTCAAATTACTTATTAATTTAAAATAATTAACTGTAAAATATCTTCCCTTAAAATCGGCATATTTTCATGTACTAAATACAATTTTAGTAATAAAATATTTGTTGCAGTTTGCAAAAAAATTTACCATATTTTCCATTTGAATTTTTTAAAAACACATAATTTTAAAAACTTTAAATTAAAAAAAATTAATTTAAATTTATGAATTAAAAATTTATTTAAAAATTTTTTTAAAATAAAAGAATTAGCAAAGTAAGAACTAATATCACAAGAGTTGAATACCTACAGTAATTCTATGATAATAGACAAATAATTTAAGTATATAGAGAAGCTCAGGGGTGTAGTACTCGTAGTAGTGCTTCTTATTCCAACGCACAGGTTCTATTTTTGAGCTGGCCAAGCTCAACTGAGCATTCCATCTCTTCAATGAGCCGATAAAGCAGAGTACCAAACATGCCCAAACACTGGGAGTTTTGTGTTATGTTGACCACCCAACAGGGACATGTGCTTTGCACCTCTAAGGCCTTCTGTTAAGAAAACAGGCCTTGTTGATGGGCTGTTGTATTACTGAGTTTAGTTTATATACATACAGCAGTATACAATTTAAAACAGTTACTAGATATTGCAAAATACATTAATAAATTATATTGTATTCAGTTTCTTCAATGTTTTATCCAAATAAAATAAACCACTGATTAGGAAACCAGAAACATACATCAGTTATCAACAAGTCCTATTATAAGTGCTTTTTCTCTGACAAGGAGATTATTTTTTGTTAAGATAATTACCTTTTTGTCTTTGGATTTATATTAAATTATTACAAGATGCACGAGGAGCAGTTTGACTATGAATTGCACTTTGTAAGGAAAATTTCTTATAAGTATGGTATAGAGAAATATATTTTTAATCATTCTATTTTTATATATGTAAATTAAAATTTAGCACAAAAATCTTTTCAGAATAACTTACAAAAACTACACATATTAAAAAAATTTTTAATATGCCTACATAAAAATGATCGAATTGAATGGTTTTAACTGTAAGTTTATAGAAGATTTATTATAAAAATATTAATTTTTCTTAAAAAATTAAATAACTGCACAAAGTTATAAAACAATTTTTGTAATGTTGAAATCAATTAATAATGTTAAATTTAAGACTTTTACTAACATTAAAGCTTTCTTTGATAGAAAAAAACAAATGTTATAAATGTATTACAATGAAAACTAGAAAAAATTACTTTTATAAATCATTTAAAAATAATACCAACTTTTATTTTTCAGAACAAAACAGCTGATGAAGAACTTACTTTAATTTGCTTTTGATATTTTTTGGTAGAATCTAAATCAGCATACCTAATTTCTTTTCTTCTTTGTATGTATCATGACATGTTTCTAAAATATGCAAACATTTCAATAAATATTTTTAACTTTCTTTGATAAGAATGGCAATAAATTTTTATTAAAAATACTTAAATAGCATAATTAATTAAACATGAAATATATATCATGAATAAAAATCAAAACCAACATGAATCAACTAGATGACAAGTTTTTCAAACGTTATCAAAATTGAAAAATTATACTCTTTAAATTTACATGGCATCATTTTTAAAGCTGAAAGAGTATTTGCAGCAAAACTGTAAGCAACCTCAGATTATCACAAAATTTTTGAGTCAACAAATTATTATTAATGCATATTTGCCAACCATGGAGAAAACAAATCAGTATATTCTACAGACTTTTAGAGAAAAAATCGGAAGACACTACTAGTGACATTTTTGCTTCAAAAAGAATATTTAAAACGTTAGTATATCTATTTATCTATGTCTATATATTATAATATCTATATCTATTATATAATCTATATCTATATATTATATATAAAATTACAACCAAGAATTGTAATTTCCATTGTAAACAAAGACAAACTATGTCTGAAAATCTAATTTTGTTTTGGAATTTAAATAAAGGGCAATGTTCCAGATAAGTGTATAGGTTTCGATAATAGTAGATATGAGTTGCCAGTGCGAAAACTATCATGCCATATTTGTGAATACCGAGATCAATTGAGCTCTAATATTTAAAATATTAATTTATTATTCCATTACTTTTCTCTTGAGTTAAAGATTAAATAATAACCTATTTATTATTAAAAATAATATATCAAGAATAATAGACTTAGAATTAGTTTAAAATTATATTGGAGATATGTGTGTTCTGCATAGGGATACAGTCTGATCAACAGACATCCCCATGCCCTATTAAACTCTGTATGCATGCCATTGGTTAACTACTAAACTAACTCAATAGACTATTTAAAGTTATTACTAAGCTATTTTTTTCTGGCTGTTTTTGAGTTTTTCACTTTAATTGCTAAAAATCAGAATTTTTTTCTTACATTATCAGGAAATTGGAAGAAATGATGAAAAATCAGGAATTTCCTAATAAAATCAGTAGGTTGGTAGCTATGCTAATGATTTAAAAAGATTAAGAGATATTTTACTTCCATATATTTATTCTATTGAAAATGTTTTGTTTGATATATATATTTCAGAATTTCATAATATACCATCGATTTTAAAGTAAGCAGTTTCAAAAATGTTAATGGTAATACATAATTAAGACAGTTATTGGTGACTTTTAACTGTTATTGGTGGATGTTTTAAGATTATTACATAACTGTTACACTTACAAAGCTCAAGCAAGTATATTGTTCATTGATTCCCTTTCACCAAAATAATTACTAATACAAAAAGACCTAATGAATAACTTTAATCGTGTAATAACATAATGAATACTACAATAATAAATATTTTACGATTTATGATAAAAATTATCTGTGACAATACATAATCACAAATATTTTAAACAAAAAACTATTTGAACAGCATTTTATCGCTGTCATTTCTATAATCAGTTTTATGAATAAAATTATTTATAGGATTGATATCTTGTTATCAATAATTTAAATTGACATGATTAAACTAAATCTAAATATTCAATTACTGATCTTAATTTACTTCACATCTTTTACCCCAGAAAGAATATTCTTTTATTATTATATTTTCAAGACACATAGTTTATATAGTATAACATGCTGATTATTATATTTTTATCTTGAATGCAACAAATACATACATTTTGTTTTATATTAAAAATGTAAAGAAAACTATTCTTTTTATTCTTATTAGATTTGAGATAAGATTATAAGACATAAAAATAATATTAGACATGATTCATTGTAAAGGACATTATAAATATAATTAGTTTTTCTGTGTTTACAAATGTTTTATTCCCAAATTTTTTTTTATTTGCCTCTTATCATTATTAAAAAACACAAAATCTAGTTTATTACAGAACTGTATGCTCAGCAATAATATAGTAATAATTAGCATAAAATATAGCAGGAGAAATATTTGTTTTGTAAAATTAATTACTGATTTCTTGAAACATATCAAGATTTTGTATGCATATGAAAAATAAAAAAATATTATACTATACAGACAAAAAGCACTAAGTAAAAATGAAAACAAATAACAAATACTAACACAATCATTTTCATTAGAGGGTGGCACAAATGCATTATTTTTCTGCAAGTGGTATAAGTGTAGAAGCATGAAACCATTCAAAACACACAAACAGAAAATCTGAAAACAAAAGAAACTTATAACAAAATACATGCACAAAAATATTGTTAAATGTTTGAATTTCTTTAATTATATTTTGGTAATTCTAATTTAAATTTTTCAAATTAGACTACACCAAAATTTTTTTTTTGCAAATGTTACTCAATTAGCCAAAACTAGTACTTTTAAATGAAAACCATGATTTTTTTTAAGTCAATATAAAATTTTTGTACACTTTTAATTAACTAGTCCATTAAGAAAATTAAATGGACATCATGAATTATTTAGAAAACTACACTACTTGGAATTTTGTTAATCTTTTATACATTTCAAGTTTATAATAAATCAAACAGCAAATAATCCTTCCTCTTACACCTCTAATTTTATTATTTTGAAATGTTTTTACATGAAATTTTAAGGTAAATATTTGTGACCTTGCACTACACACTGATAGCAAATTATCTCTGCTTCACTAATGTGCTGATTTACTTAACAACCACTATATTAAATTATTCAGTATTTTATCTATAATACCAACAAAAACATTTTTGAAATTTTAAAGAATTAAAATTTTTTAGAGTTCTTAAAATAACATGCATTTACAGTAATTTTGTTTAAGAATGAAACAGATCTTAAAAAATTAAACAAATCTATTCGATCTTTATGGTAGCCTGCAGTATGAGGGGGCAAATTTTCAAAGCACAGCTACTGCTTTCCAATAGCACTCCTGTTCCCAAGCAACATATCACACACAGAAATGATGATAGAAAATCTCACATGCATAATAAAACAGAGAGGGTATTATTTAGATTTCTACTTTTCTGTTTCTAAGTTTGTAATTCGTCAACAATATACAATTATCATAAAAGAATATAATAACAGATCCATCATCAGACAAGGCTTTGTTGTAAATGGCCTTAGCTGAAGAATGTTTTTAATAAGAAAGAATGTTGGAATCATGGCATAGTGCTCGAAATTCTATTCATGGAACTTTCATTGTAATGAGGGAATTGTACCAGAATCTAGTGAAATATCAATCTTTTTATAGAATATTACCACAAGCTTTTGAAATTTTGAAGGATTTGCTTGGCGACAGGAAAATGGAAAAATACCGGTTGCAGAAGAGAGATTTGTGTTGAAGAGTATTTGCTAATCACTTTGAGGTAAGATAATATTTCTTTCTTGATTAAATTGATTTTTTTGTGTTTTGAATTAAATAATTTCTAAATAATCAGTTTCATTCAATAAAAGGAACTACATTAACAATATATAATACAATTTAATTTATTTTTAATGGTATTATTTGCAGTGAACTACCATTAACATAAAACAAAATCAAAAATGAATACACAAATGCTTTAAAAGATTCCAATTAAGATTGCAACATTCCTATTAAAAGCAGTATGCCAGTTGTCAGTATAACTAAAACAGATACATGTTTTGCATAGATAAAACTGCATTGTGACATTTCAATTTTGACATAAATTTTTTGAGAAACCAAAGTTAATAATATCAATACAATGTTAAATTACATTAGACACACTTTTTGAAAAATAGGTACTTTTGCTGTAATCATATTCTATTGGCAAACATATTTCATTTTTTGCAGCATACCTATTTCTTTCAAAAGAGATCTCTGAAAGATATTGCTTTGGTTTACAGTGTTCATTTACAACTGTCGTGTGGGGAAATTGAAAACTCTAGTTTTAAGAACAGAAATGGCGCTAGTCCTAGGTCGTGATTGAACAATGGAGTACCTAGTATTTTACCTATAAACGATTGCTAAGACTTCATCGACCTGTACCCTGTAAAAGGAAAACATTGACTCACCCCTCTTCAATGAAGACACTCATGAATGGCTGAATAACATTTATTTGATCAGTTTAGTGAAATCTTATCACATGCTTCCTCATAGGTAGTGATATTTAATCAAGAAGGAGTGCTGGCATACCATCTAAGTGCTGCACCCTCAAGTTTAGATTTTAAAAATAAAAGGGTAGTTTTTGAATCCCATTGATTTAACTATCTTAGGTCATTAATTTGTGATAAGAACCATTGTGTCTTATCGGATCACCATTGAAAGGTGTCACAATAATATTAAATGCTTTCTCACCAACTACTGAAACATCATCTTTATCATCAGGTTTAAACATATTTTCCTTTAATTTGGGCAATAAGTAAAATTACAAATTACCTTAACTATAGACTACAATTGTTTATAAATAGTATTTTATATAAATACAATATTGTTAATATACACTATTATTTATGAATACATGTTTAAATTTATTCACAAGAAAATACTTTAAGTATAATAAACAAAAATATGTTTAGATATACACAAAATAATATGCAAATTGCCCATTAGTAACTATAATATGTATACATTCAGGTTGTTAACACCTATTAATTAGACACTAATAATGTAATATTGATAACCAACAATAAAATAATCATACAGTTTGATCCTCCAGAAAAGCAGGATTCGATGAATAGCGATCTTTATTTTTAATCATAATAAATTATCAAACACATTTTTATCATATTGACATTAGCAGTTCATTTTTATCATATTGACATTAGCAGTTCTTAATAAACCCAAAAGTTCCAGACACAAAAAAATTCTTTTTATTTTATTTTATTTTATTTTATTAATTAAGTTTTTTTTATCAAAATTTCAAATACAATTTGAAATAATTATTATATTTTTCATATAAATTGCATTTTTATTATTCATAAAAGGTTTATTCTGGTCATGGCACCAATTTATTGTCGCGTGGGGAAACTGAAAACTCGAGTTTCAAAAAAAGAAGTCCTAGATGATCGAAAATTGGAGTACCCAGTATTATACCTATAAAAGATCGCTAAGACTTCATCGGAACCCTGTAAAAGGAAAACATTGACTCACCCCTCTTCAATGAAGACACTCATGAATGGTTGAATAACATTTATTTGATCAGCTTAGTGATCTTCCAAAAATTTTACATCATCATGTTTCTTAATTTCAAAATGGCCATGTAGACAATTTACTTTTCTTTTTTTCTTTTCCTTGTTATAAACTCAGATATTTCTGAAAAAAATAGACATAATAACAAGAAAGAATAAAAAAGAAATAAAGTTTACTGAGGCGAAGATATTGCCAAAAGTGAAAAATAGCCTGGACTAGAAAAAGTTCAACATCGCAAATCCCACGCCAGACTGCTGAAAATTCAAAAAAATCCCTTTGTAAGCCAACTTTCTGTTGCCACAACTATATCAGTAGAAAAAACTTTTGAATAAACAGAAAGTGCAATTGGAAGCAAATTATTTATAAGCTAAATGTCACATGACAACAACCTTTATATTAAATGATTGGATTGGTACATGTATATATTGTGTTAAATTCTAGCGCATAATTTTGACCTTTAGGATAACATCAAACATATCATTTTGCAATATGAAGGATTCAAAATATGGTAAGTTGTTCCATAGTTCTTTTTTTCTTTCATTATTTAGCACTTCCTAATGTTTTCTACATTTTCCATATCAACAATATTATAGTGAGATTTATTTTACACTGAATATACTCAGATTGTTCCACTTGTTTAATCCAAAATCCCTTTCCAGCAGACTTAAAAATGAATGCAAGAATATATCCCTTTAGTCGCGCACAATTTACTCCTTCAAATGAACATCAAAAAAGAGAAAACCTGTATTTCAATCACTAATTAAACTAATCATCAAACTAATCACTAATCAAAATAAGTATAATTGCTTGGTGAATATCAATGAAAATTTTTAAAAAGCATGTTTTTTTTTTAAGTATTTTGACGTTGGTACTCACGTTTCCACAACTATGTCATTTTATTTTATGAGAGTAGAAACAATAAACAAGATGGTTGAAGCAACTTGTTATAACTATGGGAAATTGTAAGATATGTTTATATGGCTCTGTGTATGAAAGAATGCACCAGAATTTTTCTAGAATTCATTGAAGATTGGCAAATACAAAACTGTGTAGGAAGGGTAGGTGGCAAACAAATTCAAATTTGGAGGTCAAACTATAACAGAATTGGAGTTTAAAATACTTGACCAATTTTTCAATTGTTCTTTTAGCTATGGTCGATGTTAAAATCCTTTTTATTCTTATCTCTGTTGGTGAATATAGGTTTTTCACTCAACGGTTATTATTTGGTTTGTCATTCAACCGTCATTTTTGCAAACAAGCACAAATAAGAGCTTAACAGTGACGAAGGAGTGACCATCTATTTAAGGTTTGGACAATTGCAGCAAAGAAATGAGCTAAATCTGAATTTACTTAAAAGCTCCACCAGAAAAATCAACATATTAGTTGGTGTCTCATTACTTTGTTGGAGATGAAGCATTTCCTTTATTAGGGAATTTAATGAGGCCTTATATGTACTGAGATTTCGACAATAGCAAAGGGAATTTTAATATTGATTGTTAATACCTCATAAAACAGTAGTTAAATCCAAGTTTAGAATATTCCACATATCTATTTGTAGTTTTGAAAGCAAAATAGACATATTTGTAAAAGTCTCTTGTATTCTTCACAATTTTGTTTCAAAGTATGAAAGGGCTATATAAAGAACTTCAATTAAAACCTTAGAAATATAATAGAAGTATGAAGATCATAAGAAAATGTTACCCCTTTTAGGGATACCCTAAAAGTCCATTTATTTAAATCACAAAACATGTTTCCAATCTAAGCACTATAATTTATATTCTACATTACAAAAAGATTTTTTCAGGGGCTATTTGATTCCACATTATTTCAGTTCTATATCAAATTTCATAAATGTTTACGATAATAGTTCTAACGTTATTGTAAATTTCATATTAGTTGCATATCCAACTTTATTAGCTATCAATTATTAATTCAATATTTATGAAATAAGTTGTAATTAAATTTCAGAGCAAATTAAGCATATTTTGAATTTTCTAAATATACTAGATTTGGGAATATATTACACAATAAATTTCAAATCAGTCAAAAATTATATCCTTTATAATTTTTATATTAATTTTGTCTTTTTTGGGTTTAATCAGCTGACCTACTATAAACTGATATTAATAGTTGACACACCTGATACATTATAACATACAATATTACATATGCAATTTTATAAATATATTAAACCATTTTATAGGCATAACATAAAAGTGTTTTATATATAAATGTACACATTTTTATATTAGTTCACAAAATATACAATATATAAATTTATACATAAAAAATCAAAATTATTTTAAGGTAATAATTACTAAGTATATAATTAATATCAAATTTTGTCTTAGAGTATATCAATTGTTTAAGCTGATTTTCAAGTAAAAATATATAATAGGTTATAAAATTCTTTATTCTTCCTCATAGAAACTATTTATAGATAGCAAAAGTTTAACAGCATACTGTCTGTTTTAAAGGCATAAATTTCTTATTAATGGTGCTAAATTAGCACAAATTCATAGAATCCATCTTAATGAGCATTTAATTTGCCAATATCAATAAAAATTTAATTTTTGATATTTCTGCCAAATCTTTGTATTTAATATGTAATACAATATTTATATACAGCAAATAGTTATTCTAGGTTTTAAGTTAGCTCAAATAATGATGACATTAATTCTAAAATAAAATTGAGATTATCATGTTTTGATAATTTTTATGGTAAATATAAATTTCTAGTTATTCTGTTAAATAAATTCATGGGATATTTTATATTACTGTTATAATACACATTGTTGTCTATCAATATTGAGAATTAATTTTCTGCATAGAAATGAAATTTTGAAATAAAATTTCCTAACACTCTACAAATGAAAATTTTATTAAATTGGAATATTACTGTTTGCTGACTGTTCTTACTTAAACACTATATTATTTTTTATATTATTTAGAATAAACCAGTATTCCTTTATTTTACAGGCTCATAATGATGAGCACTTATTAAGAGGAAAATTCAAGGTATTTCTAGTGTTTTACAATAAAAAAAGAAAGTCCAAAATCCATGTTTGTAGAACTGATTACAAACAAAAATGTACTTAATTTTTAAAATAGCTATTAAAAAATGGTAACTATTTTGAAACACATTTTCTTTGTCAATAATTCACTATCTTGAAGTTTTCTTTGATAAACTTTAGATGTTTAGAAAAGAAAAAATGGCAAAAGAGATACTTTATAATAAAATGATATTAATATGAGACTTTTATATAATAAGCACAAAATATAACTTCATGTGCCTCCCATTGGAAAGAATGAAATTATCTCAATAAACAAAACTTAAGAACATGAGTGATTACTATCTCTATACATCTATTATTAAACTGATTTCTATTGTATGATAGTCACTTTAATAATAAAGGTCTATCCTTTCAATTTATTAATATGCTAATATAAATATTAAATTTATACTATATCCCTTCAGATTCAGCCCATAACTAAAAGTTAAATACACATATTGGAATTTTTATAAAAAAAATTGCTATTTATTAAGGCAATATATTTATTGTTTGATGTAAAAATATAACTGCAATGACATTTTAATTTTTTATGCAGCATTGATTCAAACAAAATTAGAACATATACATTCTAATATTTTTCTTTGAAGTGAATAGGCTCATAACAATCATTTATTGTGACATGTTAATCTTCAATGCTAAACTATGCTAAAATTATGTTCATTAAATACCAATTGGAGAATAAAATATTTCTAAAAAGATAAAAACATTCTCTATCTATTTAACTACAAGTATTTGCTTTATACACACCATAATTTAATACCATAAAAATATAAGCAACTATCAAGCATAAAGGAACAAAACAAAACAAATAAATAATATGATTATTACTTTCAGGCCATTATGTATGGATCTAGAAACTCTAAGTGACTAGCCAAACAATACGGTCTTTTGAATACAGCCCTAGAAGCATTTGATAAATTTTTTTACTTCAACCCAATGCACAACAGATGTTTCTTTAATTCATGGACTGAAAAATTAGGAAGGAAATATTTAATTAGTTAATTTAAACATATTAATATTTATACACTTTTTAATTATTTGATATTTAAAATTTGTTATGTTATGTAAGTATAAATTAATATATATTTATGAATTATAACAAAGAAATTTAATATGAATCATTACAGAACTAAAACTAACTAATAAAATTAATTAATGGAAATTATTAAAAATTCATATTAAAATTATTTTAATTTAAAATAACTGAGCAATACAATTTGTAAATATCATATAAATATTCATGTTAGTAAAAATCAGTTTGAGCAATATTAAAATAATATACAAGATATATAAATGCTAAAAAATCCATAACAACTCATAAAGATAGAGGTTTTTGTAATAATATTTATTTATATTGATTTTACAATAGGATTATTCAAATTTGAAAACTTTTTATAAAGCTTTTGAAATTAATAATTTGGAAACATCTATGCATTTAAAACATTAAATCCATTAACTTACATAAAATTTTTAAATTTAATATTTTAAATTACATATGAGAAAACTACAAATCCTATTAAAATATAGAATATACAGTGATATTTCATTTTAATGGACATTTCTACTTATGCTTTTTCAACTTTATTACGATCAGAATAATCTTTGCTGAATACAAATATAATATTGAAAGTTTTCTGCAACATCAAGGAAATTGATACTGAATTTAGCATCACCTTTTCTTTGATAACTGCACAAACTCATTTTTGAAGAAATGAATTAAAAGAGATAAAAATTTTTGAGCAAATGACAAGCAATAAAAATAGTGCGAGTCACAAATGATACGTGTCTTGCTTTAGCAAATAATGAAGCAATAAAATTGGAATAAATATTGCTCCAATGTGTTTGTGCAGCACAAGGACTAAATACCAACTAGTAGTTAACTTTTGGGAAGAAAGTGTTGGTGAACAAAAAGATATAATCTGCCAATAAAACAAAATTCCCCACTAAAGAGTTAGAAGAGTAAAAATAGCTGCATCTACAACTAAATATATGTTGAACAGAATTTTAAAATGAATATTAAATTTATTCAATAATAACTATTTACAAAGATCAGTAGACAAAACTATAGTTTAACAAAAGCTAACATATGTAAGCCATTTAATAATAATATAAAGTCTCAAAACACTATGTCCATCTTTACAAAAATAAATAACAGGTAATATAAAACTAAAGTACTGAAAGGATGAACTAAGTTGAGAACATATATATTTTAAATACATTTTGGAGAATTACTTGTATTAAATTCACCCTGTTTCCGTATCCGTAACAAACACTATTGCTAATGAGAGGCACAAGTTGATGAGGCAAAAATTGGTAAGCATGTCGGGGAAAAAAGAGCGTTTCCGCTAAGATTTCATGATAATTCAACCGAACTGTAATTTTAGCAATATTAGGCCTATGTTCGTACCCCTGTACTAATACTTGATGAACTTACTATTGGTGAAGCACAAGATAACACCTCAATCTCTACTCTTTTGCATAACTATGTCCATTTGTCCTCCATCAGCTTGTCTGCCCTTTGGATTCTGTCTGACAGCCGAAGCTCTTTTCAGCACCTTTCTAATTGACAAAAATGCATAATAGAATAGGAAAAGCAATTATTAACAAACTGGAGCATCTTTCATCTTTTCACTTACAATGGATACCTTCCCACAGGGTTTTTTCCAGGAGTCAAATCAAAAATTTCCAGGAGGTATCGACATTCACGTTAAATAATATTTTATTTTAAAAATTGTTCTTAACCAAATATGCATATAATTATATACATGCAGAATTTTTCAATCATTTCTGTAAATAATAAAAATAAATAATTGCAAACATTGATGAGACTATTTTTCATTTGAGTTAAAATTATTAATGATTATTTCAAAAACCTTCAATGAATTTACAGCTACAACAGAAATTTTTTTATTTAAATTCTATATAATACTGGATTACACACTGTATAAAATAATGAGTAATTTTAGAGTTTTTAGACATTTCCAATAGATTCAGATAGTAAAGATTCTTTTAAAAACTTTTGCATTAAACTTTTCAACAATGCATGAAAATCTCCAGCAATAAAGGGCAACATTGGTTATCAGTTTGATAAAGTGTCAGAAAAGGTTCTACTTCCTGAGCAATAAATATAAAAAAAAATTGCATTTAGCCAAAAAAAGTATATCTTTTGTATACTTCTGCACCATCAAAAGTTTTGGTACCAGGATTAGGAAATTTTTTGTTTTGAACAAATAATATAAATGTTTTAAGATACGGTAACATTTCAAGCAATCTGTTAAAAACACATATATTTTCTAACCATCGATTTTTCAAAACTTAAAAGGAAATTTTACGCCTGGGTGAAGGCTATCAAAGTCATCCCTACGAGCAAGTGAGTCCTTAGATAGTCTGCAAATTGCACTTGCTGTTACCTCAACTTCTGGAAATGAGGAACATCCATGGCTGTAAGCACTGTGAAGAATGTGTAGGCAGCAGTTTCCAACATTTACAATATTTACTAAATAGTGAACATCATTTATGTTCACTATTTAAAAATCAGATATTTTAGTGAAACTTCTCATTCACTTTTTCAAAGAAAATATCTCCAGGTGAATAACCTAAAAAATCGGATGAGTAATACTGTTTTTAACTGTATCATTATCTCAAATCTTACATGGCCGTCCAATTGTTTCGTCTGCAGATGATTATTTAAGCTTTCATCAAAGAGAAACACATAATTAAAAACATTCTTAAATTTTTCTTTCAATAAGGTGAAAAAATAAGGTGCAATTCCAAAAACTTAAATAAGCACACTTTTTTTCAGCCCAACTGATTTGGTTTGTAATAGTACTGTCTGGAAATATTGCTTGAAAGAGGCAATTTGTATCGTTACAAGAACTGTAGCTAAATTCATTGTTTAAAACTTTAAAGGTCCATAAAATTTCAGCCTTTAAAACTTCTTTTGAAGAAAAATATGAATCTAAAATTTCAGAACTTGCTTTGTGTTTGCATTCTTTAACAAGATCAGCAGAAGTGAAAAAATCTTTTAAACGAGTAGAATTTTTTAGCACATATATATCTTGTTCTAATAAATATATATGCTGTTTCCCTTTCATACAGGATTTAATTTCCGATTCACCCATATTTGGAAAATAGACAATGGGCATGTGTTTTTCTGCACTACGCAAAAGCCAATCTTTGCATGGCTTTTCCAGAGTCCACTGGTCATTGAAAAGATACTTTCCACCAGACACATTAAATAATATATTTCAGTCTTTATTTCATTAATAAACAAATTTATCCTAAAGAAATTTCTTTAGTTTTACTAAAGAAATTTCTAAATATTAAACATATAAAATTACATAAAATACATTATTAAACAAATTTAATTCAATGACAAATACTTATAAGAATATAGAAATTACCAAATAAAATGTCCATAAAAAACATAATGCATTTCAAATTCGAATAACTCATGACAATTTACTTTTTTTATATGTTGCTGACTGCATTTTTTAGAAATGAATTGTTAAACTGCTATTCAAATTTTTTTTTCTCATTTTGAGAATATTTAGCTATAATTAAGCTTTCTACATTTTCAGCAGAAAGTGAAGATCTGAATTCATTTTTTTTTCTTTTTTATGACTTGTTTACATTCTGCATTAGAATTCGGAATAGTTAAAATTGATTTACAACTCAATAGATTTTTTCAGGGAAAATTTTAGTTGTTTTTAAGTTTTTGACTGAAATTAGCAAAAATCAGTAGATTTTCATACATTATTGGGAAATTGGGAGAAATGATGAAAAATCAGGAGTGTCCCGATAAAATCAGTAGAGTTAGCAGCTATGCATATCTGAGTCATTGACACATTTGGAGATGTTCTTGAGAGCTAAAAAAGCTCGTAATGCTTCTTGGACAATCCCATCTGTTCACCAATGTTATCAGGGAAAAAGCCCTGGGGGTGTGTTATCTCTCAAGTGTTGTAGGCAGCACCAGCAGTCATCATCAAGCTTATCAGTAAACACTTGTGTGATCATGTCCTACTCTTATAGCAGAAAGATTTTCCAAGCTTGTTTTAAATGTTTTAGATTATGATCAGAAGTGGCCTTATGGTCAATAAGGCCACATCTAATCATTATCTAGATTGACTGGAACTTTCTATAATTGATTTTTTCACAAGTCCAATTTTAGTGTTAAGATTTCATTAGAGTGACAAATTTCCTAAACCTGATTTAGCATTGCTACACACTGGAAATACACAACATCTCATTTGCATATCTAGAAAAAGAAATATTAAGATGTTGCCTTTTATGATTCAGAAATACTAGCTTCGGTTTACATCTTCACTTTGGAAAATGCACTGATGTATGAAGTGGATTGCCAATGCAATAAACTGAATGGAGAGTTAGCTCAATGGTGAAATAAAAGTCATCAATCCAAAACAGTGTATGTTTTTGCTGCCAAACCAACTATGTATGAACAAAATTTAGATTTATAGATACCAAGTGAACAGGAGGATAGCCAAGAAAACTAGGAAACAGAGAGATAGAGTAAGTTTTCAAGCTTTTGTTCATCATCAGATCTGCTACAAAGAGATGTTAAGTTCAAAACTTTAAAATAAAATTAAATTTACTTTTCCAGCAACTTCTCATTGCTAATCTTATCTTACACTTTTTTAACAAATGAAATTTACACAAATCAAAAGAAGGATATTTGCAATCTGAAGAGTGAAGCTTCACACCAATAACCTGTTAAGAAAAACTTGTCCTAAACTTTCTTGAGTTAAATATTAGAGGAGGATTTAGTGAGGCAATTTGCAATATTTCATTTTAAAGACACAAACTATAACTTGGACATCTTTTTCTTGATCAAGTCTCTAACAAAGAATAATTTTACATCAATATGTATGGAATTTGAAATTTTCATTGTTTTTGCTGAATGCTATTGTGGACTGATTGACTTCAAAAAGTATAAACTTGGTCTTATAAGAAGTAATGACTCTTTGATGACATTCATCCAACACACTTTTAAACCAGACTGCATCTTTGGCAGCCACTGCAATTACAAACAGTTTGGCTTCCATTGTGGAAAGAGTAATCACCCTCTATGTCAGGGTCTTCCACACAATAAGAGCACCTCCCATCAAAAGAATTATGCCAAGTGTCAAAGGACAGTGGTCACAGCAGAACGTGAAACAGACATCACTGAATAAAAGAGCTTCTTCATTTTTTCAACTAGATAAGTTAAACTTAAAAGTATTTATCACGCACAGATAATTTAACACATTTAATAAGCAATCCCAGTGTATTTTACCTAGGTAAGCTTGAAACTGGGACAGTAATTTAACTTGTATAATTGATATCTACAATACATATTAGAATTGGCAATACATATTAGGGATAAAATTTAAATAACTTGTGACATTCCTATATGAAACAAGTCCATTTCTTTCCATCCACAATGAACCATAAGCCTCATTCCATTTATAATAATATTATGTCCCTTTTCCATCCATAAAAATATTTAGACCCTAGGCAGGTAATACGAGTTATCCATAGATAAAGTCTTATATATTGAATCCTGCCAAAAAAAAATTTAATTTAGGTGGACATTCAAATTAAACTGACCCATCAATAGACACAGCTGATTTTATTTTATCTAACTCAACGCAGCACACAGTTATGTGCAGCTGAAGTGCGGACAACTAGTCCAAACCCTGACTAACTACCGGCAGGTAGTTAACTTTTTGGGTGAAAGTGTTAGTTGACAAAAAGATGTAATCTGCCAATAAAAATTCTGTGTAAAAATTAGCAGAATAAAAAAAAATTACTTACATTTAAAACTAAGTATATGTTGAAGTAACACTGACTCAGCTCTAGAACCAGCTACATATGCACAAAATTTAGGTTTAAAGATACTGAGAGAATAACCGAGAAAACTACGGAGATCCAAAACCAGAAAACAGTCATGAGATACAGTAGCGCCTAACACCAGAGAACTGTCCTATGAGTAAAATGCACCAAGCAGGAGATAAAGAGCAGCAAATGGGCTTAACAGTTCCAAATGCATTTGCATGACATAATTTTCGTTTTATGACGCAAGGTGATCGTTTGACATGTGCAAAATTCATTTTGTGTGCAACCTTACAAGTATTTAATAAATAGTTTTATTTGTTTACAATTTAAGAATTTGTTATGTTAATGTTCACGTTATTGTACATCAAATTTTTTTTAAGTTATATTATTTTGAACTTTTGGAAAATATATTGTTAATAATTTTTAAAATATTGTTTCGAATTTTTGAAAGGTATATTGTTTGGAATTCTTTTAAAGTTATATTATTTCGAATTTTTGTTTGGTTGGCTATTAAAAGATCTGCGTGGAGTACTAATCATGTACCTGGTCAATTTGATTCATACATCACAAAGTAAGTATGAAGGAGAAACCATAAAGAAAATACAGTAGAAGATTTTTTCAAAGCTGTTAAAACCGTTTATTCTCTGGCCAGATGCAATGATTGCCAAAGCAGTAAAGATTTGGAGAGTTATTTTGGTTTTCATTAAAATTTCCTTCATAGTAGTAATAAGAAATTCTAGTTTTTTTAAAAATGTATGCTTACATAAGCAAATACATTTTTAAGTAAACTTTATTGCATGTTTCACATTAGTGTTAGACTGTGACTTACAAAAAATTTTTTTAGGTGCCTGCCACTGCCCAGTAAATTAAAATTTGAGTTTCAATAACAAATGCAACTTGTTAACATTAGAAATTTAGCTTTAGTGTCTGGTTGTCACAGTAATAGATAGCGCTACACTGAAGTTTTTTTTTAAGGTGGGTACCACTGCCCGGTATATTAAAATTCAAGTTTAAATAAAAATTTCAATTTGCTAATCTTAGAAATTTTGTTTTATTGCTCGATTGTCACTGTTATAGGTTTTTAAAGGTGGGCGCCACTTCCCAGTTAAGAAAAATTCAAGTTTTAATAAAAATTTGTTTCTAGTTATTAGAATTTGAATACTTCTATAGTACATAATTAAAAGGAAATATTCAAAATTTTGATATTTGGAATTTGAAAAAGTGTGTGATTCCAAAGTTGAAGCTTGCGCACAATTAGTATTTGGTAGCCAGATATTGCACGTAGTGACGTAATTTAGGTTGGTAACAAAGCTGTGCAGTGCTTGGCACAAAAATTGGAAATCGCACCAAATCTGTACAATTTCCCATGGTTTCTTACCTACAGTAGTTTTTAAGCTTTGGGCTATCAAGAGAAAGCCAGTTTCTCTCGCATGATGTACTTCTTAACGGCTGTTATCTCAGTATGGGGCTTGTCCAATATGATTAAGTCTTTGGTACAATTTCAAAACCATACAAATAATTGCAGAGATTTAAACTTTTCTAGAAAGTCATTAAACATTTTACAGCAAAGTCCTATTCTGATGTAATTTTCAATAAATTTAAATAACATTGAAAGTTTTGACACTAAATTTAAGTAGTTGTGCCTTATTACAATTCAAGGGATTAAACATGAAATGTTAGTAAAATCCTAAGAGCCTACCTGAATATGGCATGATTTTCAATATTCGCAGAAATACGGCAGTTATCTCAACAACCTAAATTTCATCACTTTGCACAATATCCAGTTTCCAAATCCTGTTCTATTTTAAATTTCAAATAACAATATTAAGAATATCTGATTACATTTATTTATTTCAGATATATTAAAATACTAATAACATACCTGCCAACCTTGGAGGGAAAAAATCAGTAGATTCAACTGATTTTGAGGGAAAAAAATCAGGAGACATTAGGAACATTTTTGCTTGAAACAGAATGTTTAAAACTGTAGTACTGCAAAAAGACAATTTTACTCTTTAGATTATACATTCTGAGAATGATTTATGTTAAATATATTTTGTATTAAACTTAATGTTTTAATAAAATATTCACTATCCTCATAAAGGAACTATGAAAAATAAAAGAATATACCACATGTAAAAAATAAACATCAATGTTTATTTCTCAATATTTATTTTATAGGACCACTTTTACTACACTAGTGCAATTTATAAATATATCAAATTACATGACAACATAAAATACATTACTAAATAAATTTAATTCGGTGACAAATACTTTGTTTGCTGGAAATCTACTCCTAATTAAATTACTAATAACTAGTAATATTCTTCCTAATTAAACTGCTTATGTAAACAGATACCTGGTGCCTTCTCTGAATGTTAGTTACATGACTCCCAACTCGTAGGAATCTTGGCAGCTAAGACGTTAGAGCTTCATCCTCCCATGTTGGACTCGAAACTCAGTTTAGCCCAGAGGAACATATTTAAAAAAATAATATATAATATATATTATAATATATATAAATAATATAATGATAATATAATATATATTATCATTATATTATTTACATATGTATCTGTTGTTTTAAGGAGCCTAAAGAGCCATCTGTTAACTCTTTAAGCTCCTAAAACAACTCAATAGACTTTTATGCAGGCAAGATTTTGGCTGTTTTTACGTTTTTCACTGAAATTGTCAAAAAACAGTAGATTTTCATACATTATCCAGAAATCTGGAGAAAGGATGAAAAATCAAGAGTTTTCTAATAAAATCAGTAGAACTGGCAGCTATATAATCACAATAAACTAATTATGCAAAGATTACATATTAAAAAACAAATATCACAGTCTGCAGCGAGAACCAAAAGGGCAATATAGCTGAATCTACAATACACATTTTTATGAAAACTTGGTAATTAATTAATAAGGTAGTAACCCCCAATTTAAAAAAAGCTTAGTGTAACACTATCTACCAAGAAGACAATTGAGCAATAATGTAAATAACATAGACTTTTATGAAAATTCAGATTTTAATTAATCAGGCAGAGGCACAAACCTTAAAGAAACATCAGTATAATGCTATCTACCATGGAGATAACCGAGTAATAAAACTAAATCAATAAATAAAATATATTATGATAAAAAATCTGAATCTAAGCCTTATAATTCACAGTAAATAATGTGTCTAAATATGTGTCAAGTATTTTTACACAATACTTAATAAATTCATAAATTATTACGTATAACAGCAATTTTATTTGAATAACACATATAAAAATACCTTATCACATGCAGAATTAAAAAAAACTCAAATTCAATTTATCACTTTCCATACATTTCACTCCTATACACATATAAAAATTAAAATTTTTAATTTGATATACATACTTTTCAAACAAAATATGAATTCAAATACTTCAATATTTCATTTTGATATAGTTTGAAAACAACTTTAAAGATTTTAATTTCAAGCATAAATGTGTGAAAAATATTTCAAGGGTTACAGAAACTTTAAATGAATTCCACATATGCTCATCATAAGAATACATTCAGGCATAGTAAATCACAGTTTGGCACATTTATGTAATGAGGGAGTATAGAGATTAAGTAACGTAGAAACAGAATCACTTAATATTTAACTTAATGAATTTAATTAATTGAGACAAATAGAAAATTTAAATACAAATTTAGGTTAAATGTGAGATTAACAAATAAATGGAGGAAATAACAATTGGACATCTTAATCGTCTTCATCAACGTGTTCGTCTTTTTTCTCCCACGTCTTCTCTCTCTCTCCAAACGGCGAGGTCCCGCTTGGCCAAAGCTTAGCGCTGTTACGTCATCCGACTTCTTATTGGTGGAAGAGTTATGAGAAAACACCGGCGCTGGGAATCTCCTCTACAACGTTTCCGATCACACTCGGGCATCCTGATGGCTTTGGACCTCCAAAGCTTGCACAAAGAAAGCAAAAAAAAAAAATATCTAGAAAAGATTAAGAAAAGAATAAAATTATTCACAGGCGCCGTCTTTAGCCTGTTTCTTGTTGCCATTCGTCTTCTGTTGTGGCATGTTTCATCTTTCTTTTGCGTCATCTTGATTATGAAAACCTTCTAAAAAAAAGGAAAGAAACAATTAAAATATTTAAAATAAAATTTGGTAAAAGTATCCGTTTATCATTAGTCCATTTTCCAGAAAAAGGGTGTTAAACTGAGACTAAAATCGTCGTCGTTCATTTAGTTCCAGGGCTTCATATTTTCAGCGGCAGTCGATGTGTTATTCGGGCCTTCATGATTTCTGACTTTCACAACTTCATAACGATCTCGTTCTTTAACTGAAGTTATTTTGTACGGGCCGAAAAATTTTGGACGTAGCTTTAATCCTGTACCGAACTGGGTTCTTTGTATTGCTACTAAATCTCCGACTTTATATGTTCGAGGTGACTTCCGTTTCCGATTGAATTGGCGTTGGTTTTGTTGTTGTAGTTTCAGGATATTCTTTTTAGCTTCTTCTCGGAGTTCCTCTTTGTTTTTTATCGTGCTTGCTTCGTACTTCTCCTCGAGTAGTTTCTTTATACGATAATCTTCTTTATTTTTCATTTTCACTCCAATCATGAGTTCGAAAGGGGAATATTTTGTACTGGTAGTTGTAACACTGTTCAGAATTCGTTGGACGTCTGGGACATATTTAAACCATTTTGTGGGGTCATCTGCAGAAAGCTTGGCAAGGATAGGAATAATGATTCCATGGATGCGTTCTACTTGTCCATTACCTCGTGCAAGACCAGTAGTTATAGTTACATGCTCAATTCCTTGCTCGGAACAATAATCGGCAAAATCTTTAGAAGTGAATGCTGAACCTTTGTCAGAAATTATTCTAGATGGATTCCCAAAAGTTGTTTGAAGAATTTTCAATTTTTCTATTGCATCATTTGCTGTTGTTGATTTTACGGGATAAAACCATGTAAACTTTGTGAATGCGTCAACCACAGAAAATATGTATTGATACTTTTTATTTGAAGAGGGAAGTGTGCCAAGAAAGTCTATGTGAAAAGTGTCTAAAGGAACGTTACCTTTAGGTATTGGGTGAAGATAACCTTCAGCTTTTCCTCGTTTCTTATTATATAAAATACAGTGTACACAATTAGCTATTATATTTTCAATTTTAGGTCGCAGATTAGAAATATAAAAATCACGTTGTAAAATTGACTGTGTTTGTGCAGGAGAAAAGTGTCCATTGTTATGAGCGTGTTTAATAATATCATTTTCCATAGCTTGGGGAACAACTAAAAGCTCGTTGCCTTTTTCATATTTATATAATATGTTGTTTTTGATAATGTAGTCATTCGTATTATTTGTTTGGCATAAAGTTTTAAGAGTTTGAATGTTATCATCTGTAGATTGGGCTCGTTCAATTTTTAATGTCATTTCTGCTTGAGGTGTAATAAAGTATACTGTGTTACGACTGAGGGCATCTACATGAGGCATTTGCTTACCAGATCTATGAATTATTTCGTAATCAAAATCTTCAAGGATCATTGCCCATCTGGCAATTTTTGGAGTTAAATCTTTCTTTTCGATAGTCTGTTTAAATGCAGCACAATCTGTAACAATTTTAAATTTATTACCTAGTAAGTAAACACGGAATTTTTTTACAGCTTCTATAATCGCAAGGACTTCTAGTTCGTAGCTGGAATATTTGGATTGTTGAGGAGAAGTCTTTCGACTCATATAGTAAATGGGGTGAAATTTTTCATCACTTCCTTTTTGAAGTAGCACAGCTCCGAAACCTTGTGAGCTGGCGTCAGTATGCAATTCTAATTGTGAACCTGGTCGATAGATGTGTAAGACTGGTTTTTGAGACAAAATGTTTTTCAATTCTTGATATGCATTTATTTGTTCGGTATCAAATTTAAACTCTTGGTTGTTGCGAAGGAGGTCACTTAAGGGTTTAGCAATGCGTGAATAATTAGGAATGAATTTTCGAAAATATCCAGTTAATCCTAGGAAACTCTGAATCTGTTTTAAATTAGTAGGTTTAGGGAAATTTTGAACGGCAAGGGATTTCAATGGAGAAGGTTGAATAGTTCCATTCTGAATAACATAACCCAGAAATTCAATTTTTCGTTGAAGGAAACTGCATTTATCAAAATTAAGCTCCAAACCATACTCTGAAGCAACTTTAAGAACTCGATCTAATTTTTTAATACCTTCGGCTTCATCTCGAGATGGTATTATAACATCATCTAGGTATACTATTATTGTGCCATCTTTCAATAATTCACGAAATACATTATTAATAAATCTTTGGAAAACAGAAGGACTGTTACACAATCCAAAAGGCATTTTGAGAAACTCAAACTGTCCGTCATGCGTAACAAAAGCAGTGTATTTGCTACTAACAGGATCTACTGGAACATGAAAAAATCCGTTTTTTAAATCTAATGTTGTAAAAACTTGAGATTGTTCTAAGCGATCAAGTACATCTTCAATAAGGGGCAGAGGAAATCTATCCCGAATTACTTTTTTGTTCAATTGTCTATAATCGATACATAATCTATGTTTACCGTTTTTCTTTTTGCATAGAACCACTGGAGCTGCATAATCGGAAGTACTTTCTTTAATAATACCATCTTTTAACCATTGTTCTGTTTGTTCGTGAACGACTTTTTGTTCTGCATAGGGTAATCGGCGTGGACGCTGATTTACCGGTATTGAATCACAAAGAATTAGATTCATTGAAACATCTGTAGTCTTAGTTTTGTTTGGCTTATAGTTGTTAATTATTTTCTTAATTTGTTCTCGATAAGTTGAGTTTTTAATATGTGAAAGTTCGATTGTGTCCATCTCATCGAAAACATTAATTATATTAACAAGAAAGTTTTGATTATTGTTAACCAAATGAATACCATTTTTACCTATGTGAAATTCACCTTGGTTGATGCAATCTGTTCCAATAATTGCATTTACAGAAATACAATCATCTGGAATTACGTGAATCTTTATAGAGAATGAGGAATCCTCTATTTGAATTAAATCTGTAAAATATCCCATTGATTTAATTTTAATATTTCCTATTCCAGTAAAAACAAGAGGGGAAGAATTAAGAAGAGGGGAACCAATTTGTTTATATATTGAATATTTTATCATAGAAGCTTCGCTACCCGTATCTAATAGTGCATTTATTTTGGTATTGCATAAAATAATTGGAATGTGCATGGGTTTTATTTGAGGTGATACATCATAATCTGTCTGAATATGCTGAACAGAATTTTTGGGTACTTTTGTGGTAGTTAACTGAGTATTAGGACAGTCCATGGCCTTATGACCAAAATTATTACATTGGAAACATTTAAATCCTTTCTCTTTATGTAAACACTGTGAAGACTTATGACCTTTTTTGCCACAATTAAAACAAATTATTGGTGATACATTCGACAAATCTTGATTATTATGAGTAACTTTAATATTGCTTTTATAGAAATCACGATTGCTGTGATTGTAATTTTTTCGATCATAAAATTTAGTGGAAACATCGGAAAATATCTGTTTTTTAGAAATGTAAATTTTTTCATAAATTTTTAATTTTTCTTTAAAATCAGAAATATTTTTGGTACCATATAACAAAATTTTGTTACTTGAGTTATCAGGTATACCATTTATTATGTATTCAATTAAGGATGCTTCATCTATTGTACCTCGAGAAGCAATTTCGCGCATACATACAAAATATTCAAAAAGAGATTCACCTTTTCGTAAAGTACGTTCTTGAAGCATAGTGTGAATTTGTTTACTGTTTACTTTCGATTTAAATTCTAACAATAGAGTTTCTTTTAAAATTTTCCATGTAAACAAACCATGTATACTCTGAATAAGAGTTTTTGCAGTACCAGTTAAAGATTTTTTAGCAAAAATTATTTTTTGTTGATCACTTGTAATATTAAATAAACAAAAATTATCTTCTAAATCTTGTATATAATTTTCGACTGAATAATTGTCTGTACCATTAAAGGAGCGTAAAGTGTCAGTTAAATCTTTCATAGAAAAAGATCCGCCAAAACTAGTGTTGTGTGAAAGGAAGTTAGTACTTTGCACCTGACGTGAGGGAGAAAAAGGATTAGCAGACTGTCTTTGTGAGTCATCTTCGGCTCCGAATCGAGAAAAAGTTTTGTCTATGACTGCTGTCTGGGCGTTGTTTACTGTTTCGTTTTGAAAACCACTGACATAGCGATTCTGTGAAGAGGAATTCTTATTTAAACTCACTGGATTTCTAAGTGTATTATTAAAAGATTCTACTAATTCTGTTTCGCTTTCGGAATCGGATTCAGCATTTCGAAACAAATCGAAATTACTTAAATGTTCAAAAATCAAATCACAATTATCTTTAGCATTAGATGTAAATTCAATATGAAGCACATTACACATAGAAATAAAATCATTATCACTGAATAAAGTTATGGCTTTTGTTTTGGCTTCTTCAATAGGATAGTCAGAATCAAAACCAGTAAAATTTCGTAAATTATTTCTATTTTTTCGCCCTTCATCTGTATTAAATATTAATTTATGTAAATTTCTAATACTTTTAGTACTACTGTTTGATATTGAGATGGCAATCTTCTTAAAACCATTTAAGGAAGCCATATTTCTTATAGTCTATAAAAAAGTTTAAAGCTGACTCACCGATTTGAAGGAGTCACTCATCGCATTTGTAGTCTTGGTTGCTGAGGAAGGCCATAGATTTGCAAGTCTGAAGTCTAGGGGAATGAAATTCTCGTGATCGGCCGGGCTCCCATGTAATGAGGGAGTATAGAGATTAAGTAACGTAGAAACAGAATCACTTAATATTTAACTTAATGAATTTAATTAATTGAGACAAATAGAAAATTTAAATACAAATTTAGGTTAAATGTGAGATTAACAAATAAATGGAGGAAATAACAATTGGACATCTTAATCGTCTTCATCAACGTGTTCGTCTTTTTTCTCCCACGTCTTCTCTCTCTCTCTCCAAACGGCGAGGTCCCGCTTGGCCAAAGCTTAGCGCTATTACGTCATCCGACTTCTTATTGGTGGAAGAGTTATGAGAAAACACCGGCGCTGGGAATCTCCTCTACAACGTTTCCGATCACATTTATTACAAAGCTGGCTCCTAAGACTTAGCCAAAGCCTTCTTTGCCATGAAATAATGCAAAGACAACCCTATTAATTTCTAGTTGTTGTTATTAAAACCACATCACAGAGTAAATAAATTGTAAAGTAATACAAATTTTAAAATTTTGAAACCATGGAAATTTTCCAATCTTTCAAAGAATAAAACAATTTTGTTACTAAAAAAACAAAAAATCCACACAAATATCCCAGATAAAAAGACATTTTTATAACAAAGAGAAGATAAAACATGAACAAAAAAATCTACAAATTTACACTTCAAAAATAATTTAAAATTAACAAAAATATAATGCTTAATTTATATAAAGAATATATTAATATAAGAATATATTAATAATAAAGAATATATTAATAAAAAAAATTTGAATTTGAAAAAGTTAAAGCTACTTTCCACATATAATGAAGAAAAATTTTTTATAAAGCAATTATGGAAAATTGCTTGGTGCAGGAAAATCTTTGTCACCTGCACCAAGTGCCAAAGTCATCAGGCCTCTCCTGAGCACCTTTTGGATTGCATGGGTCTCTCTAAGGAGGATCTCTTTAGCAATCTACTCCTAGTCTTCGACTTCCTTACAGTCAACGGGCTTGTGGATCTTGTCTGACTCCGTCGGACAGTGAGGGTAAGAAACAACAAAACAGTTCACAACATAATTCAATTTCGTAGCTATATCTTCCCTGAATACTTTAAGCAAACAGGATAGCTTCAAAATGTAAGCTTTAGATTAAACACATAACATGCGCATATCATATTTTATAATTACTGATCAGAGTTAATATATTCATAACATTTATAAGCTAATTATCAATACATTGCTTCAGTCACAGTGAATAAATCTACAAAAAATCATAAATTCTTATTTTAAAGTCCATAAAATATTGAGACTTACAAAAGTTTGCAAAATGTATATTACTTTCATTTGCAAAAGGATGATTCTAATTGCAAAATTCTTGTAAAACCTTGAATTGCTATTACAACAACTTTACTTTTCAAGTGAAACTTCAAACTGCAGGATTTGTATGAGCTCTGTGTGTATGTCTAAGTCTTACACAAACAAAATTCCTGATTTCAAAGCATCTTTCAATTACAAATTGTATACAATTTCAAAGTCAAGTATGCTTTAATATTATAATTATGTCACCATTACAAAACCATTTCCATTTGGTTTTCTTATCATGTAAACTCTTAGCATTATCGTCAAATATAATTGACCTTTTTCACATCAAAAAATTGATGAAAAGTTCAACAAATAAACAGGAAGCTGGAAAATACTATTATTGCAGTTGCAAATTCCATACCTGACATTTTAAGATGCCTTAAAGAAAACAATGTTAGATCAAATTCTAACTATCAAAATAAATCTGAAAACAAGACTAATTTAACAAATGAAGTAAATAGTTATTTAATGACAAAAAATGAGCAATAGAAAACAAATGATTAAAATATACTAAATGTTATAAATAATATGAAAACAAAAAATCACATCAAAATATTTTATAATAAATCATATTCCTTCCTAAAACAATACAGTTAAAATAGTTTAGCTGAGAACGATGCAAATTATTTTTGTATTTCACCATTAAATACACTAAATGAGTGAAAAAATTCTAACTTTATAATTACAAAATTATACTTTTCAATATACAAAATACTTAAACTTCAAATTATTAAATAATGTTATGATAACTTAATTTATCAAGTATTACTTTTGTGCTCAAATTAAACTAACTAAATTCAAAAATAACCTTTGCTAAAAACATAAAAATTTATCAGCTGTTTTTAAATAAAAATTTGATGCAAAAATTAGAGTTTTGAATGGGGGAATGCATTAAAATATATAGAAAGACTTAACTCATTTGAAATAACTCAATGAAGCATATTTTCAGAAGAATTTATTACTTTGAAACAACCTAATTTTTGCAGTTCAAAATGCTCACATTTATTAAAGAACAAATTCCTTGTTTCATTACCTCTTCATGGAACTAACTTGAAAATATTTCTCCTTATTGATATATAAACTTACACAAGAAAGTTGTTAATTGAAATAACAATTTTAATGTAATGTAGAGACATAATTTAACAAAGTTTTATCAGTTAGATTTTGTAAAAATATTGCGTTAACAAGAAATGCACTATTTTTTTGCATTCAAAATTAATTAAACCTTTTAAAGAGATTTGAATATTTTACATAACTTTTTCAATTTGAGACATATAAAATACAAAATAATTCAAGAGTTTAAAAAGAAAACACAAAAATACTTTTTTCAAGAAATTTTTAAGGCAGATGTGATAGTATTTCCATAGAACGTCCACTAAATCGACATCTAATAAAAAGAACAAATAATTTTAAAATTATTCTGTTAATATTAAATCAACTTTTTTTTAACTGTAAATATTATGTAAATGTTTCACTTCTAATTAAAGCTTTTCCCAATTAAACGACATAAGCATGATAATGAAAAAGCAAAGATAGCAGATTCTAAATAAAATATAATGGATGAATATATTGGTAAGTAATTAAGTAATAGGTAAATAGCAAAACAGAAAATCTAACATGACTAGTGGATATAAATTCAAAAGGTGCATCAATTATAATTTTTATTGAACTTTTGTGCAATGTTTAAACTATTTTGGATAAATGTTCATATGTTAATGAAAATCTTCAATCAATATATTTGTTTCAGTCAGTCAGTTAATAAACATTCATAACTTGCATTATCTTATTCCAAGTTAAAATTTTTCAATTTCTATAAACCTAAATTTTTTTATTCTAACTTTGACATCAACCCCTTGTAAAAATTTGATTCTTTATATGTCCTGTGAAACCATATATTTATCCTATTCAATGAAAAATATTTTTATTTCTCAATAAAAAATTGCATAATTAACAATCAATTAATACATTCCCACTAAATGAAAACTAGAAAGAGGGTAACTGAAAATTGTTGAAATTCAATGAGAAAATTTCTTTAAAAATATAACTAAAATTATTTTAAGGATCACTTATTTTTCTTTATTTTAACAAACCACATGTGATACACCTTGATTTTCATTGCAGGTGGAATAATTTGCTACATTATGCATTTTTAAAACAGCCAAAACTGGGGAGCAAATATACACACTTTTATTTTCAGCTTGCATTCAAATCATACTGATTAGTACTATTTGTTTGCCAAGTAAATCTTTTTAAAAAATATTGGCAATTTTAGTTCTCTGAGTGATGAAATTGCCATTTCATTTCTCCAGGAAAAAGATGTACTGCTTCACAATAGAATATGCATAAATGAACACAAAGTTGAACTATAGGGACTTATGCCAACCAATAAATTGGCAAAAACAATGATGCAAAACCAAATTTAACAATAAATAGCAAAATTTATATGACATTTTATTACTTGAATTCAATTATTTTAACAAAAAATTGAATATTAAAAAAATATTTTTGGACCATTGGTTTGATATTTTGATGGCCAAAACTATTGAATACTCCTAATTAATTAAAAATTTTGACAAATAAGTCTTCTTCTTTATGAAAGTAACATTGCATAAAGTGACATAAATACAAATCT
Source organism: Latrodectus hesperus (assembly GCA_037975125.1). Taxonomy (NCBI): domain Eukaryota; kingdom Metazoa; phylum Arthropoda; class Arachnida; order Araneae; family Theridiidae; genus Latrodectus; species Latrodectus hesperus. Next base: position 55,110,934 of record CM075856.1, read on the forward strand.
AAATGGTGTCATGCAGTTCTAGGATGTTCTTTGGTTTACTATTTTACAAAATTCCATTGACATTCGATGTTCTGTGTATGTGTTCTAATATCAAAATTAACAATTAAAACCTTGAAATATTTAAAATTTGAGATTACTATTTTGTCATTTTTTATGCTTTCAAAAAGTCTGAAAATATTGTGGATCCTTCAAAGTTTTACTTTATCTTTTTCAGAATAGCATTCGTCTTTATATCAGGTGCTCAAAATAGAAAACACTTGTTATTAACCTCATCAAAATCAGCCAAAGTTTGTATGTTCTTGCACCCACCTGCCAACTTGTTCTTTCTGTTTCAAAATGAGATCTTTGTCAATTCCACAGTTTTGCAAGATCTTCCAATTTTTTTTTCTTTTTCCTGTGTTAAAGGCTATGAGCACAAATTTCTTGCATGTAATTGTTCTAGACAATCCCTGTCTTTTTCACTAAATCCAGTTGACTTCTACCCCATTCTTCCAATGATAATTCCTTCTACTAGCAGTAATGAACCTTTGTACTGTCACAAACATAATTTTTTAACCTTCAAACCATATTCCTTTATGGATTGATAATCACTTGTCACAATCTTTGATGTTATACATAATTACATACATACATACATAAGAAAATCTGCCAAAAAATCACCTAACTCAGAATTTGGCATCCTGGATTATACAGCACCTGTGCCAAGCCAAACATTTGGCAAAATTCTGTAAGTGAATGGAACAATTATATGAGGGAAGTTTTTCTCCAAATATACTTCGAAAAGCAAAAGTACAAATTAGTAACCCTAAAAAAATAGTTGAAAATGACAAAAGCTTGTTGATGCAAAAAAATAGATAAATAAATAAATATAATAAATTCTAGCAGAGTACTTACACAACAATACATGTTTGGCACATAATGCCAAGTAAGAGCAGAGAATGTTTCCTTGTTCAGATTACAAATTAAAGAGCAAGCACCCTAATATCAGCAGTTGTAGACTTTGTAGTGGAAAGACTGACAATTTATTCAGAATGTTTGCAAACCAACAAAATGGTTGAACTTGAAAAGGCTATTTATAGCCATTCAACAGTGAATCATACTTTCAATTCTGGGTACAGAGGCCATATAATCCAGGATGTGAAATTCTGAATTTTTTGACAATGTAGAAATATTGCCAAGATGACGGATTGTGACGTGAACAGTGACATAATTACTGTGGTTGCCAAAATAAATTTTCTGCATTATTTTTATAGGTCTCCATATCTAAAATGTTATAAAAATCAGGTTGACAGATACATAAGAATATCTGCCAAAAATCACCACACAAACAATTTGGCGTCTTCGGGCTGAATTAAGTATTAAGGCCTCCGTTCACCATGAGGGAAAGTCCCCAAATCAATCACCAAGAGTGATTAATTGCCAAAAGTGTCACCAAATATAGCATCAGAATGTCTCATTGCCACTCATCCCAGGAAGGCTTCCATTTTCATTTTGGATTTTATTTATCAGATTAGGACAATAATTTAAATCTTGTTTTTTCATATTTATATTTTATTTCACTTCGGATGTAGCGTCTTTTATATTAATTTTTTATTTCAGTGTGGATATAGTGCCAGAATTTCAAAATTGTCTTTTACATTAGTTTTTGTATTTCATTATGGATATTGTGCCAGAAATTAAACTTTAAATTTTATATTCATTTTGGATTTTGCTGTGCATGTAGAGCGCCGGACAAAAAACGAGGGTAAGAATTTTATTTTAATTATTTTCAGCAGGCACAGAATTCCTACAATTGTAAGTTAAATATTTAAATTTCCATTAATAAACATAATTATAGAATCTATTTTTTAAATTTTTCTAGATTTGTCTCCTTTTAGGAAGTAAGGATTTGTAGCATTCTCTCTTAAATCACCAAAATTCATTATTTTATTTTTTTAACTAGATGTTATTAAAAGTAATTATTTTTGCTACTTTATTTCCTTTAATTTTAATTCTGAAATATTTTTAAATAGAATCTCCAATCAATTCTTATTACGATTACTGTTTTCTTGTATACCTTTAGACTAAGCAATTTGAAATCGAGTGTAAACCCCGCTTTATTTACATGGCTGTTATTATTGTTTTCTGATTTAGTGTTAGGTGGGAGGAATGGAAAATAACGATTTCTTTTGCCAATTGGAGCCCATTTGGGATTGCCAATTAATTTCTAATACCAGTCACCTCTGCTTGGCGAAAAAATTTTGTAATGCTCAGCTTTACCGTGTCCTGGATTATACAGCATCTGTGCTTTTTCTGCTTAATTCTGAAATGTCTTAAAGTCTATGATATATAAAAACCAGGTTGCCATAAGAAAATTCGCAAAAAAAAATCACCAAACTCAGAATTTGGCATTTTGGATTATACTCTGCTCTGTGTCTAATTTCGTTGATCTAATAAAAGGTATTCCTAATAAAGATGTAGAAAGATTGTGGGGTTCAGTTAAGTGGCAAAACAAAAGGCAAAGAGGTGTGGTTTGTCACCATTTAGTGTTATCTTTCAGAATTCATTTAGTGCAAAATATATGAAAAAGACAATTATTAAATATAGAAAGCTTATTATTACAAGCATTTATTTCATATTAAAAGCAATCGCTAAGATAGAAAAGCTACAAATTCTCAGTGAGTGATTGTAGCTTAGTGATAAAATTGGTTTTGTTTTCATACCGACAAATTAGGAAATTCAGGTGTTTATTTATAAACATCGATGTTTATTTTATTCAACGGTAAAAGTCTACAATCAGGTACCTCTTGAATTTTTGGTGAATTTTTAATTTTCTACATGACTGGACTAAAAAAAGGTTACATGAAAAGAATTAATTTACGAATACGGCTTTTGCAATAATTTAAATTCAATTTGGAAATACTTGCCTACTGAATGTCTTTTAAGATAGTGGTTTTAGAATACAGAACAAATAATAAACAATAGAGATGGGAAGAAATACCTGTAACCAGTATCTTGTAATCAGTATTTGAATGTAACAACTTTAGTACTTTTTTGATCAAATACTAGGTACTTCCAGTAACAAATTTAGTGAAAGTTCCTGTTTCAAAGTAATCAGTCTAGTTACAATGTACTTGAGTGAATATAACAAGTATAAATAAGCCAATGACAGAGCGAGTACAGCTACAAGTAACAATGTCATCGATATATCGATGCAGACGGTTGAATTATGAGACCGTGGTAGAATTTAGACAATTGTTTCTTTTGGTAGGGAGGCGGATGGGAGAAGTGAAATGACAGTTTGTTTAGCTGGAAAATTGAAGAGGGATACTTGGGAATTGGGGAAGATTTCTTTGGGTTGGAGAGAGAGACAATGAATTTCTATTGAGAAATAAAATAAGCATGTATACTTATTTCGTTTTGGTAAATAAAATAAATGAGTTGAGAAAATAAATAATAGTGGGACATTTATTCACTGATTATCGTCCTTTTTCAAATATATAACGTTTTTTTTTTTTTTAAATATAAGAAAAGCCTAATATTCTTGTTATGTATCTAGCAATTTTATTGACTTTTAGTTCTGTTTTCATTTCTTTTAAAAATTTTATTTTATTTTATGAACTTAAGTAACATATTTATTTGAAAGTTAAGTTTATCTTATTTATACCATCATATGTTATCGTCGTATTTATTTCTTAAATTATAGATTGATCCCATACAACCACACACATCTATTAGACGTCTTTTAAAGATCCATAGAGTCCAAAAGACGTCCTGGATACCTTTTGAATGTCATAAAGACGTCCATGGTTAGATGTGAACTGGATGGTCTTCTATCGACTATATATGAACGTCGGATTGACATCCACGATGGATGAGTTTTGGATTATTAGTATTTGGATCTGTAATAGACGTAATTTATATGTCCATGATAGATGTAATTTGGACGTGCATGGTGGACGTACTTAAGACGTTCATAAAGGATGTTATCGTGACATGTATTAAAAGTAGGTAATTAACTTCAATTGTAATTATTTATGTTTATGCTTCTATAATTTTAAATTATCGTTTGCCTCACAGTCTACAGTCGTTTATTGCTACGTTAAGAAGTGTTAAACGAAGTAAGTTGAAAAATAATTGCTTTTCTTTTTAAATAACATATTTTTATTCCAAATAAGTCATAATAGAAATAAGGTTTAAAAACTGAGTAGTGTTATCTAAGTGTAGAAAACCATGTTTAAAGTGTATTTTTACTTTAAAAAATTACATTTGTAACTATTTTAAATTAACGTTAAAAGGTAAATATTGCTTTTATTTATAAATTGTGCTTGATAGCAGAATGTAATAATTTTTTTATGTCATTAAATTTTAAAATTATTTTTAGGCTAAAAATGCAAACATTGCGCTTAGGATGAAAATTGCTGGATGAAAATACCACAAAGTAATTTTCTTTAGTAAAAACCATTTTTTCTCTCCAAAATTACTTAAATTTATTATTATTTTGTCATACAAAGACTTATGTATTTATATCTTGATTTCAACAAGATAAAAATTAATTAATATTAGGATTTGATTCAAAGATTTAATGTTTAATTAAAATACTTTTTACTGTTGAATTAAAAATCTGAGTGTTTTTTTTATTGAATATCAAATTTTAAATCAATAATTCAAGATTTTGCTATTTAGCTAGAAAAAATTATATTACCCAATTATTTTAATGTATGCTGGACTAATATTTCAAATGAAGAGCTATTAAAATGTATACTTGAAAATTAATTTTTGTATTTTGTAGTTAAATGGAAGATATGTTTATTTCCTATACCAGATTTGGAATTCTTACTTTTCTAGAGAATTTACCTTGTTGTCTACTAAAGGTTCTAGAATTTGAAGTAAGCATTTTTTTTATTTTAAGGAAAATGTAGGAACAGAAATTTCATTACATCGATGTAATGTATTTCTGTTCCTACATTTTGTATTAAACATTACATTGCTCAATATTTTACATTAAAACATTTAGATTGTTGGTAAAACTGTTTTCCATTTTTTGATATTTAAAGAATTTCTATGCAACTATAAAAGTTACTCTAATATAAAATGATCATATTTACTTAAACATTAATAATACAGTTTTAATTGCAAAGCTACTTTATTTATAATAAATTGTGTAAGATTCAGGAAACTGAAACAAGATATGTAAGTTAATGCAATTTTTATTTTATAAAAATCTGGTTTATCTACTTCATAAAAATATAAATAAATAAACGTCTTTTATAAGAAAAATTATATACCAACATTTTTTACAATGATTGCCTGGTTAATGTTTAATAATAGAAAAATAAAAGAAATTTAAGTTGATTTTTTTGATTAATTGATGGATTGTTCAAAGCAAACTTAAAATAAAATCTGTAATTAATCAAATCACCCAATAAACAATTCTTCACAAATTATTTACCAGTTAATTATAAATATTTATTTATATAATTAGAAAATCTTGCTAAATACAAACAAAAAATTAAGTTGATTAGATTGAAAAATAGAACTTATATTATCTCATCTAATTTTATATTTTAACTAACATTGGAAATCTTTGAAAATTACAACTCAGTAATTTGAAAATTTACTTAGAACAGATACAAATTCTGAAAACAACTATAAATAACAAAAGGTTATGATTTTTATATTCAATGAAATTTGTTTAAGAAAATTTATAAATTCAAAATTTTTCAAAGAAAAACGTTTTGTAGAGAAATAATTCATATTTCTTTCCCTCATACTAGAAATTAAAGCATTACAGGAAAAACTAAAAAATTGCAATTAATGAAATGTTGCATAAATATTAAAATATAAAGTGAATGCTTATTTCTAAACGATAAGTATTTAAATTAATATTAATTATATTAATTAATTTTACAGAAAAATATAAAATAGTATAGAATTAATTATTTATAGTTAATTATTTATTAATTGAATTTTTTATTTAACTTTTATTCAATTTATTTATAAAATTTAAAAAACTTTGTAATTATGTTTTAATGCAATAGATGGGGCAGAGAGAGCGCGAAAGAAATTGTAACAAGTACAAAATGTAATCAGTAAAATACTTGTTACTTTAAAAGTAACTGTACTCAGTAAGTACCAAGTACAAGAAAGTTAACACACACAAGGTCCCATCTTTAATAAGCAAAATATCCCAAACTCGTTGTCAATCATAATATATGAATAAAAAATATCAATCCAAAAGCCAGGCTTTAATGTCATTTGCGATACGTTTCCAGCTACTTATATATGATTTTCACTTTCCAAACCGCTGAACGCATCCAGTTTTGAATCAACATCAAGTGATGACTTCGAAACTTGAGTTCATAACTTTCTTCCCACAAAATGACTCACTAACGGAGAAAAATTTGACACAACTAAATCTTTACTTTGTACCGGACATCTCAGCACTTTGAAATTTCATCATATTCCATTTTCCAAACCACTACCGCCCAATCACGAGAGTGTTGCATTCTCTTCTACCACGTTTCCCTTGAAATCAAAAGTATAGAATATTTTATTAAGTAAATGTATTTTAAATCGATGTTTCCATTAATCTAAAAATACAAAAATTATCAAAGTCACTCATAATGGGTTTATTAGCGGTACGTTTCCAAATACCTGTTTTAGATGATTAAAAAGCATTGATCAAATCCGGTGGAAGAAGAAAGGAGAACATTTTGGGTTAAGGCAATCAGGGAAAAAGGCTAGTGTCCGACATCTTATATCTAAAATTTGTTCCTTACATTTCGAAGAATATTTATTTGACAGATACGTGTTCTATTAAAAAAGGAGGTTGTACCTAGAATATTCCCTTGAATTTCACTATACCATCAAAATATGATTAGACATCTTTAGTGGCTGAATATAATATTTATTCCCTAAATATAAAGTAAATTTAAAAATTATTTCGGGAAAAAATTCATTTTTATTTAATAACGATAACGATAGATATCGATAAAAGCTAGGTTAAGGTTAAAAAAAAAATTAATGCATTTCAGATATTTGTATTTGTTTTATAGATTAATGTTTGTAATTGATGAGACGAGATTTTGGCATTATAAATGAATCTTTAATAATTAGCTTCATTCTAAAAATTAAAAGGCCTATATAGTACCTTTAATTAATTTATAAGCCATATTGATGTTTAAAAATTAGTAGTACGATACTTCCACAAAAGAGAAATAGATTATTATGAGAAATAGATTTATTTATTTCTAAAATTATATATTTTTTAATTCATTAGATGAAAATGTTATTTATTAATTACTGCAGAAAATTATTAATGAAATATATTAGGGGAGAGAAAAAACAAATTAATTTGTGATATAATTAATAAATCGACTTCAATTAAAGTAAATTTAAATATTTTATTTTAACTTATTTTCAGTTTAACAGCGTGGCACATATATATACATACATATAAAATATATATTTATATCAAGTATATATATGTATGTACGTATACATACTTGACATACTTGTATAAATATATATTTTATATACGTACATGATATAAAAATATATTTTGTATGTATGTTTATTGAAATTGATTAAATTTTTCTAAAACCTTATTTAAGATTTAGTAAATTATTTGATATATGTACTAAATTAAATTACTATTATTGTTAATGGAATTAATATATTTTTAGTTCAAATTATCAATGTAACAAATGATTTTGATAAAATTTTAAATAATTATCCTAATACTCTCAGACTTCCTTGCTCAGACCAAACTGGGAATCATAATGTTGTTCACCATATTGAAACTTTGAACCTGTTTTCGCTGAACCTCGTCGGTTAGCTGCGGATCATCTTAAAAATGCCAAAACAGAATTTAAACACATGCTAAAGTTGGGCCGTATGTCCCCATCAAATATGTTATGAATCATCACAATGATTCTTCACTACATATAGTTCCTCAGAAAAACAGCAAAGATTCTCATCCTGTTGGTGATTATAGAGCCCTTAACGCTAAAACCAAAAAGGACAAGTATCCCATTTCAAGCATTGGGAATTCTACTGGTGGTTTCATGGAACCAGAATATTCTCGCATATTAACCTATTTAAGGCATTCTATCAAATTCTGATTGCTCCCTAAAATGTTCATAAAATTGTCATTTGTACACCTTTCGGTCTCTTTGAGAGCACTTGGATGCATTGTATAATGCATTCAGCCTATTTCAAACGTTTATCGATGAAATTACCGAAAGTTTAAATGGTGTTTGCATCTTCATTGATGATATTTTACAAGCTTCCGGAAATAAAGAGGAGCATTTTGAACATCTTCATGGTCTGTTCACTAGATTAGATCAATATTTACTAACAGTAAAATTTTCAAAGTGCACATTTAAAGTTCCGACGTTAGAATTCTTAAGACTCAAAGTTCCCGAAGAAAGTTTATCTGCAACCCCTGAACAACTCAGTGATTTACGAAAATTCCCAAAACTCACTACTATAAGTCAGTTTTCTAGATTCTTAAGTTTTCGATAGCCATACTAATAGAAAAAAAAGTCTTCACGGCCTACAAAAAAAAAATTGGAAATACCCTCCAGTGGCCCATTTTAAGCTGAAAATACCTTTTTAGACTCCAAGAAAGCTCTTGCCGAAGCTATCCTACTTAAACATCGAATTCCTGGCGTTCCTTTAAGCCTGTAAGATGCGCCTACCTAAAATTGAATTCTACATTTCGGTGTCAATTTGACAGACAATATAGGATTTTGAATCCAATTTCAACGAAACCATATTGATAAAGATTTGATGCCGGAAGATAAATTTCAGTAGTTATTACAATGCATGGTGTCAGGAAGTCGAGCTCTTGAAGTTGGAGAAAGTTTCATTCCAATCTGAAAACTAGGAAAAAGCAATTGTAGCTTTAAAAAAGAGATTTGGAGAGAAGAATTCTTAATAGGAATTACTAGAAGTCCTTTCGCTGGTGTGGCGTGGATGTGAAGAGGAGGGTGCCAGCTCAGATGAGGCCTCGTCACCTGACCATGGTTCAAAATTACGAGGCACCTTAAAAAGAGAAAAAGTCGTACTTTCACCTTCGTGGTGCTCTGATCCAAACGAAAGACGCATTCTATTGACTTAATTCGCACTACCAACGGCACAGCGAGCTTGACTTGTCCAAGTGTCATAAGCAACAACAACAACTAGAAGAATTATTAATAGTTATAATCTCTCATTATACAGAATGCAACACTTTTGTAACAAATTTTGGTTGTTACATACCGCTTAGAATACAGTTTGGTTTAAAGAATGCGCCATATTTATTCTGTAAAATGATAACCGAACTGTTACTAGGATTGGAATCCTTTGCAGAGCCATATGTAGATGATATTGCCATATATTATAATGCTTAGGAATCCCACCTTCAGCATTTAGATGATGTTTTTCAGCGAATTGAAAGGCAAATTCAAAGATCAAAACTTCTAAATTTGTTTTTGTTGAGATATATGTCAAATATTTAGACAATATAGTTGGCCAAGGTAAAAGAACTACATCAGAATTAAAAATTGATGTCGTAAAAAATTTCCAGTTCTGACAACCAAAACAGAAATTCGGGTTTTTCTAGGTTTGTCAGGTTATGATAGAAGATATATTTCTAATTATTCCTTTATTGCAAATCTCTTGACAAGTAAATTAAAAGAAAAGCCAAGGAAAGAAAAGATCGTGTAGTTGGGGGGTAAAACGGTTTTTAAAGAACTGAATAAACTCAGTGGCAAACCAGAGTTATACGCTCTTGAGTATGAAAAAAATATAATATTGCAAACTGATTCATCAAATGAAGGAATCGGTGTAGAATTTTCTCAATTGGATGAAGAAGGAAAATAACATCCTATCTTATACCTTAGTAGGAAATTTACAGAAGCAGAAAAAAAATACTGTACAATGGAGAAAGAATGTTTAGCTGTCGTGTGTGGACAGTTAAAAAGTTACAATACTGTTTAGACGGTCAGAAATTTAAAATTGTGACTGATCATAACCCCAAACCCAAAGTTAATGTGATATGGCCATTAGCATTACAGCCTTTTAATTTTGAATTAATCAATCACAAAGATGTGTTACATAAGAATGCTGATGTTCTTAGTAGAATTTGTAAATAGAAAATTTTCAGTTATTATATTTTAAGCATTTATCTTCATTCATATTATCTTTTTTGTATCTTATTGAATAACAAAAAATGTTCTATTTTTAAAATATTATACCAAAAATAAAAGTAACAAATATTTTTTCATATTATTTTATAATTATGTGGTTGAGGTTATAATGTTTTTATAATTAATTATTAGTTTGAGTAATTAAGAGACTTTTATTCCTATAAAAGTTCTCCCGGAGAGGGAAGCCTCCGACCTCCTTTTCGATTATGTTGTTGTTTACTTTTTTATTTGAGTGAGTGTGCTTAGAGAGCAGGATTCTGGGGGTGTTCTTGTGGCGGCGCCTGCCAATGATACTGTCCTGTTTGCTAATTTGAAAATTGATTAAGAAATTATGTAAATATTAACAATTATGTATGTAGTAAAAATGTATCCTCATTAATAAATTCACTTAATTTAAATTTTCATTACTTGCCTTAGCACCTTGCTGCGCTACACCCAATTGGTTAGAGCGTCCACCCTCGTTATTGGAAGATAGTGAGTTCGAATATCGACTCAAACGATGATCCGTCATGTTCTCTTATGGCGGTCGGTACTTGTTGAATATGTCGTGGTTGCGATGTTCTCCATGTGAAATAAAACAGAGGCTGCTCAGTTGTTTGGTCTTTCTTTCTAAATTATGATGATTCACATTAGGTGTCATCCTACGTGTGGTACCATCACTTTCATCCCTTGTAGTACTGAAGGGTAGAAATTGTAGTGGTCGGACATTGTATAGTAAAAAAATCTTTCTGTACCCTGGAAGTTATAGTCAGAAAAAGTACTAGCTATTTAAAAATTTATATAAGTTTACTTAATTAATTCCTTATTTTATATTATTTATTTTAAAAATTTATTTATTCCTAAAAAAGGCTTAAACTGTGGAACTTAAAATTTTAATTTCTGTATATGACTTATGTAGCATATTGAAGAAATATGTAACTTCAATATTTTTCAATACATCCAAACACTTCTATAATTGATACATTTCTTCAGTTAATGCAAATATTTAGACAATAGCTGCTGTTTAACCAGATTGCACTAAATTCTGTAGAGATTTGTAAGAAGTTAGCTCCCATGGCATTAAATATTTCTATCATATAAAGGATTTTTCATTACTATACATGAAATCGAAGAAAAGTAATGAAGGAATTTTTACCTGTGAAAACTGAATTTATTTCATTTAGCTCGACAATTTGTGCGTCCATTTGCCGCACAGAGTCACCTTTTTCCCTCGTAAAAAGAAATTCGAAAAAAATTAATTAAATAAATGTTAATATATGATAAAAATATAAATAAATCTAAAAATACACTACTGGCCATTAAAATTGCTACACCAAGAAGGAATGCAAATAACTGAACGATATTTATTGGACACATACAGTATAGTGGAAAGAACAAGTGATTAGATTTACAGGAAATTTGGATGTATAGATCTTGAGAAATCAGTACCCAGAGCAGCCACCTCTGGCTGCAATAACAGCATTTATCCGCCTAGGCATGGAGTCAAACAGAGATTGTATGGCATGTACGGGGAGCTCAGTCCATGCAGCTTCAACACAGTTCATCGACAGTAGTGGATGGTGAGTGATGGCGTGCCAATCGCTCGGCAACCATTGACCACACGTTCTCAATTGGTGACAGATCAGGAGAACGTGCTGGCCAGGGTAACAGTCCAACCTGTTCTGTATCAAAGAAGTTTAGAACAGAACGGGCAACATGTGGTCGTGCATTATCCTGTTGAAACAAAGCATTAGGGAGGCCTCGTAGATAGGGCAGAGCCACGGGCCTTAACACATCGGAAATGTAACGTTTGCTGTTCAAAGTGCCGGTAATGCTGACAAGAGGTGATTGAGCCGTGTATCCAATGGCACCCCATACCATCACTCCAGCAGATGGGCCAGTATGGCGATGTCCAATGGCAGCTGGCAATGCGCGTTCTCCACGATGCCTCCAAACACGGATGCGGCCAACATGGTCCTGTATACAGAACCGAGATTCATCTGTAAAGATGACGTGATGCCATTCCCGCGTCCAGGTTCATCGCTGATCACACCATTGAAGGCGCTCCTGTCTGTGACGCAGCGTCAATGGTAACGAAAGCCATGGTTGCCGTGCAGACAATCCATGTTGCTGCAAACGTCATCGAACTGTTTGAGCAGAAACTTGTTGCCCTGCAAATGACTCCATTTCTCGACTCAGGGTTCGTAACGTGGCTGTACGATTCTTTGTGACCATGCGGATAAGATGTCTGTCTTCTCTGCTGTTAGTGATGGAGGGTCGCTGAGATCCTGCATGACGTTCCGTATAATTGTCCTGAACCCATCGATTCCATATTCTGCTAACAGTCATGGGGTTTCGACCGACGCGAGCAGCAATATTGCGGTACGATAAACCGCAATCCCGGTAGGCTATAATCCTTCCTCGATCAAAGTCAGACACGTGCTGATAGGCATTTCTTCTTCTTACACGAGGTATTACAACAACTTTCTATGCCGAAAACAACGTTGAAACGGAAATTGAGTATGAGAAAACTGCTGTCAAATCTCTGGTTTTATACACATTGTAGATGTCGCTACTGTCGCCTGCTTTGTGTGAATGATTTGAAAATCTAATCATTTGCATATCACAGCAAGTTCTACCTGTCATGCAAATTTCACGTGTGTGGTGTGCCGCTTTCCTGGTGTAGCAATTTTAATGGCCAGTAGTGTAGATCCGTGTCAATTACATTGAAGAGTAGCAAGTAATGATATTTCTCAAACTTGTTTTGTCTGAACACAACAGAAGTCACGTGATGAGGTTGTAGTCACGAAATAGAAGATGACTGAGAAATAATTTTATGAAGCTGAATATTTACAATTATTACTTTACATTTACTTACTACATTACATTTTATATTTTACAATTACTTGTATTTTACAAAAACCTAAACATACTTTATAATTACCACTTGATATTAGAACAAAAGTCATTCTTTTTGGTTTGGTTTGGTTAGGTTAGGTAACGGCAAATATCTGTATTGGAGCTTTATGCTCTTAGGCTTATAGATCGCATTGAGTAAGATTGAGTTTTTACTTGAAACCTCTGCTTCAATCTGTACAGTTCTTGTATTAGCCTTTTTTTGTTTGTTTATGTCTAACTCTTTATAATGTTGTCAATTAAAATTTGATAGAAAATGTAAACGATATTTTTGTGGCGTTAATTAAATGTAGTAAATTTAAATTATAGTTTTATATTATTGCTATTATAGATAAAATTGTTAATACTTAGATATCTTAGAAATAATAATATTAAATTAAACACATTTTGACTCCCATATTACGCCATCACCAGTGACTAACTACGTTTTAAAAAGGTATTACTGGTAGGAGTAAATTTTAAAAAATGATAGGAGAGTTATTTTTTCCAATAATAAAAGAGTTCAGTGCAGTCCTTAAATCTTGCTGGTATCTGGATTGTTCTGCCATCTCGAGAACGTGTAGGAGGTGCCATTTCATTATTTACTTTCCCTGCATCTTCTTTTAAGAAGGCAAATTTTCGTTGACTTTTGCCAGCATATAGGCTGGTTTTAACCTGTCAATAGTCACATTGACTCTTTTTCCTTTTATTTCCATAGTAAAATATTTTGGCATCTTTTCAGTCACTAAAAATGGCCCTTCACGTGGTGGTTCAAGTGACTTCCTTACTCGGTTTACTGTAAGGCGTTAAATACTAAAGCAGTACTGGATTCGTACCCACTGCCAAACATTAATGAAGCAATTGATAGATTAGTTGTATGAAAAATCTTTTCAACTCTCGATTTAACAAGCAGATTTTTTCAGCAGGTAGTCGCCCCAGAGGATAGACATAAATTGGCAATAACATCTCATAAGGGCTTATTCCAATTTACTCGTACGCCTTTTGGATTGAGAACCAGTGCGAACTCGTTTCAGCGTTTGATGAATGTTGTTCTATCAGGTTTAGAGCCATTTAATGTGGGTATTTACATTGATGATATAATCATTGCTGGTAGAACTGCTGAGGAACATTTTCCTAAATTACAAGCGATTTTGATCAATTACGTGAGCATAAATTAAAATTAAAGCCAAAAAAATGTAAATTTTAAACTGATACAATTAAATATTTGGGTTTTGTAGTTAGTAAAGGTAAAGTTTTCCCGGACAAGAAAAACGTTGAAAATGTTGAATCCTTCCAAATACCTCAATGCAGTAAACAAGTTCGAAGTTTTTAGGATGCATTATATAGAAAATTTATTCTAAATATAAATCAGCGGTCGATAAATTTAACTAAAGAAAAATTCAAATTCAAATGGAATAAAGAAACGGAAAAGGAGTTTTTTGAACTGAAATCGGCCCTTGTACAAGAGCCATGCTTGGAGCTCCCAAATGTGGAGAAAGACTTTCATATTTACACCGACGCTAGTAATGTGGCAATTGGCTGCCTGTTGGCCCAGTCAGACAATTCAGGTTTCCCCAAGCCAGTAACCTTCGGTAGTAGAAAATTAAATCAAACAGAAATGAAATATTCAGTAACGGAAAGAGAAGCTATAGTACATTCTACTAATATTTTATGTAGTACTTGTTAAGACGTAAATTTTACATATACACTGATCATGCCCCTTTAGCTATTTCTATGAAAGTGAAAGATTCATTCTGCCGCATTGCTCGATGGACTTTGCCAATGTCACAATTTCAGTTCGAAATAAAATCTGTCCCAGGTAAGATAAACAGTATCGCAGATTTTAAGTCTTGAAATATTTCCCATGTGGAGACAGTAGAGGGGCAGCTATTTTTCCATGACAACCCACTTGAGACGTATGTAGGTATATCTAATATCACTCCTGATCAACTAAGAAAAGAGCAAGAAACAGATACCAAGTGTCAACGAATAAGAGAAGCCCTGTTAAAGAAAAAACCTGTTCATCCTCTTAAACTAAATGTTTTTGAAAAAAAAAATGGAATATTATTGTTTGCAGAAGGAAATAAACCCAAACCGGAAAAACAGAAGTATGTTATTCCTCAAACGTTAATAAAAAATGTATTTTAAATTTACCATGATGCCCTCTTAGCGTGTCACCCAGGGATTAAGAAAACTCTAATGAAAATAAGAGAACGATTTTATTGGCCAAAGCTCCTGATACGCACAATCAATTGGGTTAAATCATGTACCAGCTGTCTAGAAAGAGCCCATAAGCCAAAAATTGCAGCACCCTTACAGTGCATACCCATTCCTTCCGGTCCGTTCGAAAAAGTTGCAAATGATATTGTTGGTCCTCTGCCGATTACAGAAAAAGGAAACAGATTTTTAATCTCTTTCTCAGGTTATTTTACAAGATGGGTTGATGCATTTCCAGTATCAGCTACTAGTAGTGAAATCGTAGCGGACGTTTCAATGCAGTTCACTTGTAGCTACGGTACTCTTGTTTCTGACAGAGAGATTAATTTAATAAGTGAAGGAATGAAAAGGGTTTATAGCGCGTTAAATATACAGAAAATTGATACGGTGGATTGGCGGCCACAATCTAACGGATGCATAGAAAGAGCTCACGCTACTATAGGTAATACAGTGAATCACATAGTAAATAGCGCGCACTCTGACTGGGACAGAAAAGTTCCTTTTGCTTTGTTGTCACATACAACAGTTCATGAGTCTACCAATTTTTCTCCTGCCTTTTTAGACTTTGGGAGAGAGTTTTCCTTACCGTACCAGTTTTTAAGAGATGGAAATCAATTTTCTTAAGCTGATAATTATGACTATGCCAATTCACTCTTATCGGAATTATACTCGTCATACCATCAGGTGAAAGACAATTTAGAGGCAGCGGCCAATAAAAGAGAAATGCGTAGAGATAATGTCATTAAATTTAAAGACATAAAGGATGGTGTCTTAGTTTACTGGTTAAATCCTGCAATTAAACCGAGCCGTTGTTGGAAATTCTATAAGCATAATGAAGGCCCTTGCAAAGTTATGAGGTTACACTCACGGGTGGTTGTACAGATCCAACATACAAGAAATGCGAAATGTGTACGAGTAGCTCATATCGAAAATTTATCACCAATGACCATTAGGCAAAATTGTTTAATAGACAATGCAGCCGGAAACGAGGCTGGAGAACGAGAAACAGTAGAGGCACAAGATGAGAAACCAAATTCCAAACCTTACTCTTCTGAGTGTGAACCTTCGAGACAAGTATCCAATATGGAAGGTATCGAAGGTTATTTACAACCAAATAATATTCTAAGGTATAACCTCAGGAGACGTGTTAATGGTGTAGTACCACGCCGCTAAATGAGTATTGGTAATATGTTGCTTGTGTCCTGGTGCTATATTAAGTTTGAGATGAAAATTTAAAAACAGAATTTGTAGAAACTATATGTTCATAGGCATACAATATATTTGATCATATTTTTGTGATAAACATGTATAAACGATTATATTTTTGTATATATCTTTGTCTCAGTCTTGTGTGTGAATTTGAACTCCACTCCTCCGTGTAGTTTGTCATAAAGGTTAAATGAAATAAAATAAAAAATTAAAATTTTTTTCCTGAGAGGACGGGAGTATTTGTGCTGGCGACAAATGAATGTAATTTAGTTTTCCTGTGGTTGGCAACGAGACTTATTTGTGAGGGGGCGCCGGGTGTGTTCATGTGGAGAGCGCATGGCGAAGTGAAGTAAGGAGATGGCCAGGAACCGGTTTTGGCACCAGCAGGGGAGGAAGAAAGGTTGATTTTTTGATGAGAGACAGACCAGGGTCGAGCGCATAGAGCTTCCAGGGAGAAGATCCGAGACTGGAACGGTGCGAGTCCAGTGCCGGACACGTGGAGTTGCCGGGGAGAAAACCGGAACTGGAGCAGTGCGAGGGGAGTTCCTTGAAAAATACGGGAGATTTACTTCAGGAGTGAACCATGTGATATTATACTTCTGTGGCTGCTGTGACATTTCTGCAAGGTCTCTAGAAACTGAAAAGAAGGCAGCAGAGTAACCCCGATTAGCATTATAAGGAGGTTTCCCGGTTATCCGGTGCGACATTAAGCCTTGCCCACGTGGGCTAATATGGCGTTCTCACTCTACTTCGTAAGTTTCATTTGTGTAAGCTATTACTTATGCTATCCCAAATTAATCTGTAAATTAGTATTTGTCAGTCCAAGTTAGTCTAAAAATTACTATTTGTGTTATTCTAAATTAATATGTAAATTATAATATAGTAGTGTTATTCCAAATCAATCTGTAATAAACTTAATTAACTAAATATGAACCTGGTGTCTTATTAAGTGTCTGTGAATAATATAATTCAACAAATAATTCGCCGCATAAAAAAACTATATAATAAAACACTTAGTACAAGTAGAAGAGATTAGCTCCAAAAAAAGCCAAACTAGATTGGGAACATCAAAAGTGGACCCAATCTCCTCTCCCAGTTGTCTCCGAGCGGGAGAGTATTGTGCACTGCAAACAATGATGGCTGCTCTCATTGAACTTGTATTATATTAAAATCTGTAAGTCTTCTTAGTAGGAAACATATAAACCTTAAGTTATTCCATATACTTAATTTAATTTAAAAAAGTAAATTTTGGTTTATAAAACTCCCATAATTCCTGTTTCACCCATGCTACATGGGACTGTGAACGCATGTGAAAATTCTCATCTTTAAGACTGCGTTTTGTACAACACTCACCAAAGGATTTTAATGTACTTCGGATATTCCTTCAGGTGTTATAATTTAATTTCCCAGACGTATAAATTCCAAAGAACTGTGCTTGCATGAATATAATGGGTAAAAACAATGATTCTACGGAATTTCAGTCCAAACGAAATGTCTTCTTTTTACCGAATAATCTGTGAACGAATCTCTAAAGGCCAGAAAATAAGTTTTACGCATGTTCTTGAATAAGCTTTCCTGAATGAGGAGATGGCATACGAAACATACAGGCCAGGACAACAGCACTGTTCACACGTGATTCGAGCAAGACATAAGGGCCATTTTCTACAAAAAATAATTTTTATAATAAAATAAACTTGAATAACTTTTACACTTGATGCACCAAATAATTTTTATATGAACTAAATATTTGTTTAAGAGTTGTTTGAATTTTTCAGACGCGCTCATTTCATACAAGCGTGCTTAGCTGCGTATGATGGCGAAAAATGCAAGCAATTTATCGATTTTCTGTCCAAGAGAGATGCCCATTTTTGGAATATGTGTCTTTGGTAGTACCTCTACAGGCTATAAGTTTTGTATTTTAATAAGCCTTCCAGGCAGACGATTTCACATATGCCTTTACAATAGTATTAGGAACACAGATTTCGACCAAGACATACTGGCAATTTTTTCCAAAAATTTAATTTCAGTAATGAAATAAATATCTTCAATAGCTTTGGGGGTGAGTATTACACTAATTACAAGATTTTAATATTAATATAATAAGAATGTATAGGTATTATCAATTGTTTTAATTTCACAGATGTACACATTTGAGAGAACCGTGTTTCTGTGCATATAAAGAGGAAAGCAACAGCTTGAACACGATGGAATGTTTGTCCATTAGATATATCCTTTTTTTAAAATGAGTCTCTTTTGTTAGTATCTAAAGATAACGTTACAAATTTAGAAATGTTCTTTTATAAACTTGCTTGGCCCAAGGTTTTAAATACGACGCATAAAAAAATCAATAAAACAGCACTATGCAGGATTTTAGATGTTAATTTTTAGACTAAAAATCTAGAAATAGATTTTTAGGAAATTTTCTCCAAAGATTTATTTTTATAATAAAATTACTTCATTTCAGACATTAAACCTCTAAAGTATTTTATACTAAATTAAACAATTATTTCTTTTAAAATAGATTTAATAATTTTCTTAGAAGTAATTGCTTAAATTTCTCAGAAAGGCAAATCTAAAAATGCAGTGCTCTGTGAAGGTTGCGGAGCTCTCAGCACTTCTGTGCGCGTGCTGCAGTCGACACACCCGATGGATGGACGCAGCAGCTACAGACAAGGCTCCATGAAGACACAGCCAAGTTTTCATCCTTCGTAACATTTGGTGAAGTAGAAATGAAGGCGTTTTTGCCTGTTATTTACTTATGTGGAATACATTTGACCTTCATTTTATGCTAAATATAAGCCCAATTATTTAAATACTAAAAAATATTCAAAGTTATGACCACACTATAGAATTTTCTAAGGCGCGAACAATTCAGTTACATATAGCATAATGCAAAACAGAATTTATGAGATTTTTCTCCAAAAATTAATTTTTTATAATAAATAACTGGTATAGCTTTAGCGGTGCATTTTGGCGTTTTTCTTAAAAAATTAATTTTTATTATAAATACATACTTGGACTAAATTAAGACGATTTTCTAATTTTCGATAATTAAAATATATTGAATGTGTTAAATGAAGCCACAATGACTTTAATGCAGCATGAATAATAATTGAGTTGCGGTCAAACTTTAGATTTTTTACAGGCGCGCAAATTCCCAGGCAGCATAAAGGAAGGCAAAAACCAAATCGCGAATATCTTTCCCAACATTCTGCAGCGGGTGCGATTCTTTTCATTTTGTATTCTTGGACATGCAGCAAGAAACAAGATTTGATTTCAGAAATATTTACATAAAAAATGCAATAAATGTAGAAATTGCTTTCGTCTCATTTCTTTTGAAACGCGACGATCCTGAAGCTCAAAAATGTTCGAAATTCTGCTAATGAGCAAGAAAAGTGACGTCTGGATAAAAATATTCGAATCCATGACGTTCAAAAATCTTGTGTAGTAAATGCCCTTGGCGAAATAAGGATGGAGGATGAAAAAGAAAACTCTTGGGGAGAGTAAATCCCCGAAGCTCTTAACGCGCATCTCTCATCACGCACAACATCTCCTTAGCAACCCACCACCCCTTCCTCGCCGTGTGGCCCACTCATGCCTCGGGTTGCCGGGACGAGCATTTATCGCCCATCTTGGCGGCCATCACCCTTCTGGTATTTTTAACACTGAAAATTGTAAAGAAAAAAAAGGCGTAGAATAAATCATGAGATTAAAAATCCACATGAGATTAAAAATCTGTTCAGCTACGAACACAGCAAAGACTCTTAAAAACAGTTGTACAGCTGAAATTATATCTTAACTTCATTTACGTGAATTATACTTAGTATTATATTACGTCTACATGATACTAAGTATATTATATAGACGTAATATTATTACTTTGACACAGCAAAAATTTTATATCAATCAGACAACTTGTATCTTGACAACAATAGATATATAAATTATTATCTGCACAAAATTGCTTTTTCGGCACACACACACATATGTGTGTGTGTCTGTGAGTGTGTATTATTATAAATTTACAGATAAAAAAAATTGTAGATGTTTTTATTCTAGATTATTTGAATTTCAGCTGAAAAGTTAATGAGTAATTTAGAAACCATGTGTCACGTCAAAATATAAAAATTTAAAATAGGCAAAATATATAAAAAAAATTGGTTTAATTTGATCGGAAATGTAATTTTTATTTTAATTCTAAAATAATTTTTTATATATATCTTCTGTGAAATAAACTAAAATAACTTCTGGACTCGTACATAAAAAGTAATGTAAATTAATTAGAATAATGGTTAAAAAATTACTTGCTTGGCAGCGGTAATGGATGAGAAATTCGCGTGATAAGAAAGTTTATCTGCGATTAAGCCGAAAACGCGAGTACAAGATTTACTCCAAAATTTCTTTTTAGAAATCAATTACCTTATTTTTAACTTGATATTGTTCCTTTTGTACCCGCATTTGTTTATTAGCTTTCGGAATTTATATTAAGATTCAAGTAGCGTCTCTATTTAACATTTTCTTTTCTTCATTTTCGTTATCTCTATCTACACTACTGGCCGTTAAAATTGCTACACCAGGAAAGCGGCACACCACACACGTGAAATTTGCATGACAGGTAGAACTTGCTGTGATATGCAAATGATTAGATTTTTAGCGCATTCATACAAAGCAGGCGACAGTAGTGACATCTTCAATGTGTATAACACCAGAGATTTGACAGCAGTTTTCTCACATTCAATTTCCGTTTCAACATTGTTTTCGGCAAAGGAAGTTGTTGAAATGCCTCGTGTAAGAAGAAATGCCTATCAGCACGTGTCTGACTTTGATCGAGGAAGGATTATAGCCTACCGGGACTGCGGTTTATCGTACCGCAATATTGCTGCTCGCGTCGGTCGAGACCCCATGACTGTTAGCAGAATATGGAATCCATGGGTTCAGGACAATCATATGGAACGAAATGCAGGATCTCAGCGACCCCCCATCACTAACAGCAGAGAAGACAGTCATCTTATCCGCATGGTCACAAGGGATCGTACAGCCACTCACGAACCCTGAGTCGAGAAATGGAGTCATTTGCAAGGCAACAAGTTTCTGCTCGAACAGTTCGACGACGTTTGCAGCAGCATGGATTGTCTGCACGGCGACCATGGCTTTGACTACCATTGACGCTGCGTCACAGACAGGAGCGCCTTCAATGGTGTTATCAGCGACGAACATGGACGCGGGAATGGCGTCACGTCTTCTTTACAGATGAATTTCGGTTCTGTATACAGGACCATGATGGTCACATCCGTGTTAAGAGGCATCGTAGAGAACGCGCATTGCCAACTTGCATTGGACATCTTAATGCTGGGCCATCTGCTGGAGTGATGGTATGGGGTGCCATTGGATACACGTCTCGATCACCTCTTGTTCGCATTACCGGCACTTTGAACAGCAATCGTTACATGTCCGATGTGTTAAGGCCCGTGGCTCTGTCCTATCTGCGAGGCCTCCCTAATGCTTTGTTTCAACAGGATAATGCATGACTGCATGTTCCCCGTACTGTTCTGAACTTCCTTGATACAGAACAGGTTCGAGTGTTACCCTGGCCAGCACGTTCTCCTGATCTGTCACCAATTGAGAACGTGTGGTCAATGGTTGCCGAGCGATTGGCACGCCATCAGTCACCATCCCCTACTGTCGATGAACTGTGGCATAGTGTTGAAGCTGCATGGGCTGAGATCCCCGTACATGCCATACAATCTGTGTTTGACTCCATGCCTAGGCGGATAAATGCTGTTATTGCAGGCAGAGGTGGCTGCTCTGGGTACTGATTTCTCAAGATCTATACATTCTAATTTCCTTTATATCTAATCACTTGTTCTTTCCACTATAATGTATGTGTCCAATAAATATCGTTCTGTTATTTGCATTCCTTCTTGGTGTAGCAATTTTAATGGCCAGTAGTGTATTATTCTGGAATCAATTATTTCTTGAAATAGAATAAAATTCTACATCACTTTCACTTTCATTGCATTTTACTTTCCTTGACTTTTATGTGTCAGATTTCAAGTCTTAACCAATGTTTTAAATGAAATTAAAGTATGTACGTAAAATAATCGGAAAATGTTATAAATAAAAATAATGATCGATTATTAAATTATTATTCAACCTGCTTAAAAGCAACTAAAGAAAAGCTGTTTGACCAAAAAAAAATCAAAGTATCCTTTTGTAAGTAACATCGTTTATTCCATTAAAATATTTTTTCAAAATTCAGAAAGTTTGAAAACATGATTTAACCTAATTAACTCTTTAAGATTAAGACTTTATATATATGTCCAAATAATAATTCACATATTTCATTACAATATTATGCTACTGAAATAGCTAATTCACATAGAAGTTACTTTTTACGCTAATAGAGCAAACAACCAAATTTTATTAGGAAACGCATTGCGCAATATATTCGACAGTTTCAGCGCGTAAAGGTAGTGTTTTCTTTGTGTTTTTTTTTTTTTTTTTTTTTTGCGAGGTACAGTTTTGAAAAACGAATGGGAAAGAGGTTTATGCAAAATATTTACTGCAATTGCTTTTATAAATAATAAAAAGAATAACTGATTAGGTTAGTAATGACTCCAGATTTACAAATTTGTAGCTCGCATAACTGAATGCTCATGAGATTAATATTATATAATTTAAGAAAAAACACATCTTTCAAATGATCCAAATGGAGCTCAGTTATTTCAAAAAAATAAAAAGTATAAAACTACCATTTTCTAATTTTGGAATACACCCGAATATTTTCTTTAAATAATGTACACAAATATAGAATATGAATACACTTACGTGAATTTCGAACTTTAAGAATGTCCATAGCTTCCGTAGAAAGTAGGCACTTAGCTTTAGAGGGAAAAATTATGATTTGAAAAATAAAAAATATTTATTATTAATTTATTTTGCCACAAAAGCACTGCTCCACAAAACCATGTACAGATCAACTAAAGAAAATCTAATGAAGTGTTCAACAATTGGGTGCAAATTCCTATCATTAAGTTGTCATTAAATATTCAAGTAGGGATTTACTACATCTACGTTCTTAACTTCATCCTTCACGTAAAAATAAGTTCTAAAAGAGGAAAAGAACTGAACTCCTTCGTTCTAAAAACGAGAAGAGTTTTGAAATTGAAAGCTAAGGAACTATACAGCGTGTTCACATCAGCGTTAATTATTTAAATTATTTACAAACGATATCATCCAATAAAAAATGAAGCAGCTTTCATTTTAAACTAGCGAGAAACCAACATTTGGATGAAAGCTTCTTTCTGTTCTTCTCGTTTCAATTCGTTCTCAGTTGAAGCCCCGTATAAAAATTCAGTGACAAATATAATACAGATATTATATTACACATTACAATTTCATTTTCCGTCACTGAATCTGCCATGAATTATAAGCATCACTTTCTGCTTTTGAATTCATAAATTTAACATTTTTTCGAAGTTTAAATTTTTATCTTCATTATAATTGAAAATTTTAGTGAGCAATGGGTCTGTAACTGCAGAAGAAATGTAAATGTTATTCAGAGTGTGCCTTTAAAAATTTTGAGTGAAATATATATATATATATATATATATATATATATATATATATATATATATATATATATATATATATATATATATGATATGAATTAGACTAAGCATTTTTACTAACCTCTTGTTTATGATGGTAAGTAAACATAGAAATTATAAAGGATGAAAATGAATCCTAATTCATTCTATTATATAAATGTAAAATTTCAATCAAAAGAAATTATCAAAATTATAATCTTAAATAAATTCTGAGTTTATATTTTACAATTTATATTATATTGTTAGTACATTTCATTTTAGTGTATACACCCATCATAATACACACACTCTCTCTCACACACATACTATATATATATATATATATATATATATATATATATATATATATATATATATATATATATATATATATATAATCAATAAACTCCGTAAATGTGTTAATTTCTGATTATTTTATAGAGAAATGATATTTTAATTTGAAAAAATAAATATTTTCAAGCAATATTGAAACTTTGTGTTCTTAATAATTTGAAGAACATCATAATGGTTAGAATAAAACTTACAACAATTTTATTAATTTGTTGTTGTTGTCGTGTGCCAGCTACACTGACATTATGGTTTTGCGCTGTTCCACTTTTCCAAATGAACCATATTTAGGTGTGGAGTCCGACTTCCTCAGTACACACATGCCATAGGAACCCTTTTATAGGGTAGGGAACCATTCACAACCTATTCATAACAGGAAAAGATAAAAACAGGATAGGTAGAGATAGAAAGTACACCCATGCCCGAACCGATATTTGAAAATAGTACCTTCCCATCCGTCAGACACGCTGATCTTTTAATTTGAAAATTTAAATAACATTGACTTTTTTGTACATTCATTTCAGAATAAATTTAAAGATAGATGTATTCAATAATAGATTTAGTTATATATCTTGCATAAAAGGTATTGGGAAAAACGCAAAACTGTCTAAAAAGATTTTATTAGTTTTTCAGGCTTATGATTTAATTATTTAGATTATTAGAATTTATAAAATATAATAATTTTTGTCAAACCAAACTCTATCTATGATCTAAAAAAGATTTTATTAATATTTATTAGGTTGTTCGGAAAATCACATTTCGTTTTTCATAAAAATGAAAAACGTGCAGCAAATAAATATTGTATTGCATTGCACATTGTTCATTTTAGTCCAATAGCTTTTACCATCTTTCTGGTAGTAGCACAATTCCACAGTCATAAAGTGTTTGGTTTTTACTAAAAAAGCTGATCGATGTTGAAAAAACGAATTTACTTTCCAAACAACACTTGCAAGTTTACCTATTCAGATAAATTAAACACTTTCACAATAACACAATTTTCTTGATTTTTTTCCATCAGATTTGCACTCTGTCTTGCAAAGACATCGTATCACAAAAGTAGGATTTTTCTAAGAAAGGTTAATGCTTAATCAGGAAAATCTTCAAGCAAAATAATTTTTTCTTCGCAAATTGTGAACTTATTTCTGGTATACCACAAAGAAAAATTTCCTTGTTTTGTTTCTAAAATATACATGTACCGTTTTGAATTTTTAATATGATCACTGATAAATTTCGTGGATCACTTCTTGCTCTGTGTTTATATCTGCTACTCGCAATTTCCATGAGTTCCTAGTATTATCAGAAGAAAATTTGAAACTTTCAACAACCTTTCTGCCTGCGATTTATAACTTGCTCTTTTTTTCTATATTTTCTTACTTGCCTAGTTAAAATATCTGTCTGATTAAAGTGGACCAATTCCCCATTCTCAATGTAAATCGCCAAATGAATTGCTGGTATTTAGCAACGGATCATTAGTTTTCACATTAGAATCATCTTCTTTTTCACTATAATTTTATCAGAAGCGTTGTAAAATATTTCTAGTAAAACCTGGATTTCTTCTTTGGTTCTAAGGTATTTGTTGAATTCATTTTGCAAAGAAAAACGTTTTCGCATCCGCTTATAAAGGTATCCCAAATATTGCTTTGTGAGGAGTGCAGGTGACCTTAGTGCCGGAGGAACACAATACGATTTTATAAAATAACTGGAAAATGTAATAAATATTAAATAATGTATTATACTTTTACCGAGCTCACTGGTTTGGATTCAGGGGATTAGGATTAATCCCCCGGAAATAACATACTCATTTTAAATAAACTAAAACATGCTCCTGATGAAGCAAACGTTGAGATGTCTTTTAAAGCAGGACCATCAAATCTCTTGGAGCCGAAGGAGAAATCCAGTCCTTGATAGAAATAGTTTAATAGCGCTTTTCGTAAAACCAGTAGCGAAATTCAAGTGTGGAAATTGAAGATCCATCGCTAAATAATTGCTTACCTGCAATTAATTTTGTGATTTAGAACGAGAATGATTAAGTGATATATTTTAAAGAGACAGATATATTAACTAGGCAAGAAAAAGTAAAAAAAAAATGTAAAAAAGTGCTATAGATTGTTAAAAATCAGTGGAAAAAAAGATGTTGAAAGTTTCAAATCTTAAATTTTCTTCTGGTAATATTGGTGACACACAATCACTACGACTGATTCTCAATATTTGTTAGCGATGATATTAGAAATTCAAAGCGGAGACATTTCTCTTTCAGGAATAAAACGAGGAAAGTTTTCATAGTGGTATGCCTGAAACTAGTTCACAACTGGTGAAGAAAAATTCATTTTGTTTGAAGATTTTCCAAATACAGCCATACCGCATCGAGATGGTGTCAGAGAATCATCTTTCTGAAAGGATGAGTTCGCAATGGACAGCGGAAATCCGATGGATGGAAATGTTAAAAAGCTGATAATTCTAAATGCCATAGTTATGTAATGTATTTAAATATGTAAACTAATAAACCGTAGGTTGGGGACGTGTCTACGTTAATCTGTGACGTCCAAAGTCCTTCCGCTGGTGTGGCGTGGATGTGGAGAGGAGGGTGCCAGCTCAGGTGTGGCCTCGTCACCTGACCTTGGTTCAAAATGACGAGGCACCTTATTTAGAGCAAAAGACGTACTTTCACCTTCGTGGTGCTCTGTTCCAAACGAAAGACGCACCCGTTTGACTTAATTCGCACTGCCAACGGCATAGCGAGCTTGGCTTGTCCAAGTGTCATAAGTAACAACAACAACAATAAATAGAGTAGATTATGATCATAAATTAATTTCGATATTAATGCATAAAGAATAAATTAAAAAAAATCAAATAAAAATTTTAAGGTTATTCAAAATTTTATTAACTGCAGTAAAGTGTAATATGATGATTCTACTATATTATTTTTCACTTAATAAGGGTCTTTACATAATAAGTTTTACATGGAAAACAAACAAAATAAATAGGGTGAAGATGCTATTGTCGTGTATGAAGGGTAACGAGTTCGATGCTTAGATAAGTGCAGCGATTACAACTGAAGACAACTGTGTTGAATAAAGTTGTAAATGTAAAACATTTATAAAATGCCGTTTCGTTGATCTTGGTATGGAAGATGACGCCGTTATAAAGTCTCGTCATAATCATTCGATAGTAGTTCGAAATTACGAAATTGAATTAGAAAAATTCAGTCGCCAAAAGTAAATTGAAAACTCAATGCAAAAAAAAAAAAAAAAAAAAAAAATACAACGGGACAATATTGCTGTTGACATACTTTTTAATATCAAATTGATGATTACTTATTATAATATAATTACATTAGTTATAAGAATTTTTTTGTGATACAAATCTCATAAAATCTTTTTGGTTTGTACGAGTATTTTGGAGAATTTCCTTCCCTTAAACTGGTCGAGAAAATAGAAAATATATTTGCATCATTTCTGTTGATTTAATCATCTTTTTGTAATAGATTATTTTGTGATTATAAATCGAGGTTAAATAAAGAATAAATACAAATGTTTTCTTTATATCCAAATAATTATTTTAAAAATGTAAATTTATTGCTCCAAATTTATATCAATATGTATTTATTTTCAGGAGTTCTTTTAAATTTAGTTTTTTCTTATTCTTTTCTATATAAACTTTAATAGTTTCATTATTAACCGGAATTATTTAATTTATTCAGTTATTTATAACATTTTTAAATAAAATTGTTTTTGTTACATAAAGTTGTGTATTCGGCGACTTTTGCTTTAAGCATTTTTAAGCCAAATAAATTTATATTCAATGAACTTTGCATCAAACTTTTCTCTACAAATAAAACTCACCAAAAAAATCATGCTTCTAAATCGAGATGACGTTTGATGCGAGACACGTTTTGCTTACATCGGTGGCAACAATTCCCATTCCTTTTTAACCTCAGTAAAATTTTGTATACCTGATTTTGTGTGTACTTTCTTATCACTAATATAAAAATACCCGCAATTTCAAATCTTAGTACGAGGGTTACTCTGAAATTTTTGAGATACGCACAGACGAGAATTTACAAAATAAAATTAACGGTTTAATTTCAAAGTACAAAGTATTTAAACACTGAAGACCATTTTTACTGACTTACTTCAACTTGTTTAGCGTGGAATAAATTTTAAACAGAAGAGAAAATGGAGTTGACGCGAGAACATTTTCGCGCTATGATTTTCTACGATTTCAAAGCAGGATTAAATCAAGACGAAAGCGTTCAACGGTTGCAATTAGCATTGGGTGATGAATCTCTAGCTCGTGCTACTGTATTCAGATGGCTTAGAGAATTTAGAAGAGGTCGTGGTTTTCTTCAGGATCAAGAACACACAGGAAGGCCACCGCGTCGGCAGTGATCACGGATAATGTGTCTGCCATACGAAAAATGTTAATGGATGATAATCGCTGTACCTATCCAATGATACAGAAGGAACTTAACATTAGATCCGCAGACATACACAAAATCATTCATGAAGAATTACATATGAAAAAAGTAGTTTGCCGTTGGGTTCCCCATAATCTAACTGAGCATCAAAAAGAGGAGCGTGTCAGAATCAGTAAAGAAACTCTTAATATGCTGAATGATGATGGCCACCGCTTCATTTCTAAAATTGTATAAGGAGATGAAACGTACATACCGTTTTTTGAAGTTCCAACACGTCAAGAAAGCAAAGTATGGGTCTTTGAAGAGGATCCCACGCCGACAATGGTGAAAAAAACAACGCGCCCTGGAAAAAGTGATGTATACCGTTTTCTTCAGAAGTACGGGATGGGTCAAAGCCATCTAGTTGGAAGGACAGAAGACAGTAACAGCAAACTGGTATGCCACTTAATGTCTTCCAGAAATTCTACAAGAGCTGAATGTTAGGGGACTCATGCTTCACCATGACAATGCATCTTCACATACAGCTGGATTAACAGTTGAGTTTCTTAAAGCAAAAACAAATTAAAGTGATCGAACATCCGCCGTATTCACCTGATCTAGCTATGTGCGACTTTTGGTTATTCTTTAATCTAAAAAAGAACTTACGTGGACGTCGTTTTCATTCAGAAGAAGAGATTGATGTGGCTATCAATGCCTTTTTTTCATCTATTCGAAGAAATGAATGGCTTGAGGCATTTAATCTGTGGAAAATTCGTCTACAAAAGTGCATTGATGCTGGAGGAGACTACTTTGAACACACCTAAAATTTTGTAAGTATAACTTTAAAAACCTAGTTGTATCTCAAAAATTTCAGAGTGACCCTCGTAAAAGCTCCCCGATTAATGGTTTTGATTTTTGATATCATTTCAGTCATATCTACGCTTCTGGCTACCGTAAATGCAGCACCCTGACATGCAAATGACATGAAATTTGCAACATGCATAAATGGAGGTGAGATACGCACAAGTAATTAGAATCTGAGCGCAAAAGGGCATTGTGCTCACCTGGGTGCCATTTTAAAGGGCTATTTAATGCTTGGAGATTTCAACGATTTCAAGATCGGAAACTGTGTTTTTATTATGGTTTTTTCAAAAAAATAAAAAAAAACGATCAATTATGTCTCGTAGAGAACAGCGATCATTTGTTGATCAAATATCCGAGTTCGACAGAGGAAGAGTAGTGACCTACTGAGATTGTGGATTATCTTTCAGGGAAATCGTTAGTCGTGTTGAGTGAAACTAAACAATGTATGTGATCTTCGGATGCCGGAGGGTACGATGGACCGACGTGTTCTATCGCCTCCACCTCAGTGCACCACTTCACGTGATGATAGGCAAATTGTGTGCATGGCAGTGACGGATCGCTCAGCTATATCACGAACAACACAGCTGCGTTATTCACAGCACATTCTGTCTGTAACGCATCAACCAGTGTCTACGCGTACTATTCGAAACCGCTTACAGCAGAGTGGTCTGTCCACAAGACGTCCATTGCTTCGTCTACTCTTATTGCAGAACCACAGACGGCTCCGCTGTCAATGGTGCGATGAAAGATGGATGGGGAAGGCAGAATGGAATGAAATTGTCTTTGCTGACGAGTCTCGCTTCTGTCTGCAACATCACGATGGTCGCCTTCGAGTCTGGAGGCACCGTGGAGAGAGGACGCTGAACAGCTGCGTTATGCACCACCTCACTGGTCCTGCACCGGGTATTACGGTATGGGGTGGTATTGGATAACACTCTATTATTCCCCTCTAGTACAAATTGCCGGTACTTTTAAGAGCCTGTTAAAATATGGCTTGCCCCCATAGCCATATTTCAACAAGATAATGTGAGACCAGACGACTCACCGAGGGTTCTTCGTCAATCGCAAGATCGAATTGTTTCCCAGGCCGGTTCTCTCTACAGATCTTTCTCCGGTAGAAATCATCAAACTTTGGCAATGTGCCACACCAGATCAACTTTGGCAATATATATATATATATATATATATATATATATATATATATATATATATATATATATATATATATACTGCTCAACGATTGACACAGATTACATCCCCAGCTGCCACACCAGATCAACTTTGGCAATGTGTGGAAGCTGCTTGGTCAGCTGTACCCCAAGAACACTTCTAAAGTCTCTTTTAATCAATGCCGAGGCGTGTGGGGGCGGTGATCTCCAACAATGGCGGCTACTCTGGCTACTGGTTTTGTCAGGAAGCACACTTCACAGAAGTCTATAAAGTTAATTATTTTATACTTGGTCAATAGGTTGCCCAGAAAATAAATTTTGTTGTGATGTCTCTTGTCTTTCTTGGTGCAGTATGGGTGGCCAGCAGTTTATTTACACATACAAGAGATCGTCGAAACTAAAAGCATTTATGAGATGTATTATTGCTAAATAAAGTGGAAATTCAAAATTAATTTAAATAAACGTAATATATATATATATATATATATATATATATATATATATATATATATATATATATATATATATATATATATACAAAGACACGCACAAAGATGTTTCTTTGCTAAAGTCAGAAATTAAATTTCATGAATATAGTGAAAATGTCTGTATGAAACTTTCACAAGGGTTATCAATATTCAGTGAAACTATCTATTAAGAAAATCTGAATAAAATTTTCTCAGTTGTGAATTTGTATTTAAATGAATCCAGTGTAGTTGGAGTTTCTCGTGCAACTGAGTTGGAAAATTCATTGCTCATCTTCATTAATCTGAACGATATGCAATTTTCTGTCTCTTACGTACTTGTATGCTCTTTCTGTTTTCACGGAAAATAAAGTACATACCAATGCATATCTAAGATTATATAAAAGATTATGTATACATAATCTATTAAAAATGTATTTTTTAATTTAAGCATTTAAAGATTTTATTCTTAAGAAAATTTAAATGTAAATTTTCAAAATCTTTTGAATATAAGTTTTAAATAAATTAATTTGAAATAGTTAAAATAAAATATAAGAAGCACAAGAAAAAGAAAACACTAAAATGGGTGTATCATGTTCTTTCGTAAATCATTGGATAGGAAAATATCTATGTAAAGATGATCCAAAAGATAGAAGGAAACTTAAAAAATCTGTAACCGATCGTTTAACAGTGAGTAAAGTAAAATAAAATGTCAAAGAAAAATTTGTAAAATACATGGAATAAAATCATTGAAATGAACTGTAATTGAAACCTTTTAAATGTTGGAAACGAACACAATTATTTTTATTTCATTTTAGTAAGAATATTCAACGAGGCAGTTAGAGCAAAGAACGAAAGCTGCATAATATGAACTTTCTCCGCAGTTAAGAATAACCGCAAGAATTTTAAAGCAACTGCTTTTTTTTTTTTTTTTTTTTATCTAGGATGAAAATAAAGAAACCTATTTACTAGAATTTATTTCATTTTATATTAGCGGTTAAAGACATTTATATTTGTTTGCATTTTATATTATTGGATTAAAAACGTTAGACTTTCTTATAATAAGAAAATGATTCTATTTAGTTCCTCTAAAAACGTTTTAAATGTTTGCATCAATTATTTTCATTCCATTTCATTTGTTGTTTGAACAGTGCAGTCAAATAATGTTGTGAATTATTATCCACAAGAAGTAACCGCATAGCGAATTCTAAATGGTAATCCCTTTTAATCTAATGGTAATCCCATTTGTTCCATAACCGAAAGCTACAGCAATTAAAGCTCGAAAAAAATCAAAATACTTTATTTCATATATTAGGGAAATTTAAAATGATTCATTAAAACATTTACTACATTTAATGAGGATGAAAACGAATCATCATTGCAGTCGGGCACCCAACTTGGTACTAAGTTTACGATCATAAAAATGACATTTCAACATTTGAAGGGATCCTTTCCGGATATTCCCTCAATATCTCCCTCACTTGATATTCATTATAAATGACGGGGAATTCCGTGACCCACCTCTGGCATTCTCCCTCGATAGGGGATTATTTAGTTACGAGGACCGATAGGGAAATAAGTGCATTTTTAATGTTGGGACTCCCAAAAGCACTGTGAAGAGTGTTGGCACGATAAAATGAAGGAAGCGTTCTGCAGAAAAGAGTTGTGTTCAATCCATCGGATCCAGCTTTTTAAGTCGGATTCTTACATTTTTGTACTGTTGAATGTTGTATTTAACTTAAACTTCAAGCCCAATGGGTTTCACATTGAAGGAATAATTTAAGGATTAACTAGATTTTATTTATCGTTTGGGATTATTTAAGCATCATTTAAATTAAATCATGTATATAAACATTTATTACTTTATAAATTAAGTACTTTGTCAAATCTCAGAAATTTACGTATGAAAGTTTTACTGGTGCAGTTAAAATATAATAATAAATCAGAAATCAAAAACAATTAAAACATGACCATAAATCTTAATATTGGAAGCTCCTTGTCACATTTAAAACGTCACTCTTAAATCTGCTGTCATGGCTTCATGAAATAATACCGCCATGTACAATCTTCTTTCAATAATGCTCACATTTAAATTTTGAAAAAAGAGAAGCACGTGTTCAAAATCGTAATGAAAATATACCATGAGAAAGATTATTTTTCAACTTATGTACGTAAATAACTTTTGCTCATCAAATGGAAGAATAAGATATTTTTCAAGTTGAAGTATGGAAGTAAATTAGTTTCCATGAAAACATATTTATTGCTTGTTGTGAACTTTTTTAATATTTCTTACTTTCGCAATATAAAAATAAAATTATAGAAGTAAATGCTAAATTGGACTTTTCACGCACATTATGAATTTTCTTATCTTATTTTCTTTTTAATCTTTGCTCAGCAATTATCATATATTTTCTTCATTCATGTCTCAATTTTAAGCAGGAAGATTACATTCATAATACCATATTACGTAATCGAATTCTTACGAAATTTGCGCTATGATAGCTGGTATTGTTTTGCTGTAAAATTCATTGACATCTCATCCTTTCAAGTTTATCCTTATTCAACTATGCTTAAGTTCTTAGTATAGTTGCAGCTAATAATATAACATATGCCAATTTTCTTGCATTTACTTTCTATTTGCTTACATTGCATCAACAAAAAACCATCTTAACATATAATTGCATTCAATAAAATGACAGGGCCCTTATGGTAACGAAGAAAACAGTGTAAATGTTTTTAAATTGAAAGAATAAGGGTAAATAGGATTGATTCGAATACTATATTAATTTTCTTTCCCCCTGTGTGATAATTTTGAAGTATTGAGAATAGAAATTAATAAATGAAACGCAAACGACTTTTTGTGAAGAACTTTTAAAGCTGATTAGTTTTATAATTTTCAACTGCTTTGAAAAACTCCTTTAATACGCATTCACTCATAAATACACACTTAAGCAAAAATGTAAATTTTAAGTAGACAGACATGAAATTGTAGAAAAAGTGCTCTTGCGATTATTATAAGGAACACGCACAGTTTAACATAAAAATAATCAAAAATAACTAAAGTCAGTGGCGATGTGAGTAAATCGCGTTTAGTCCCCACACAGTTCAAGACTATAATAAATGGAAGATCAGAGACGCAATCAACGATATTCACTGCAAGTGTGGATTCTTTCATGAATTATGGCAAGAAGTAACCACCTGGGAGATTTCACAAGTGGAAGAAAGTTAAAGGAGCGGAAGAGTTCGGAATCAACAAAAGTGTCATTTCGCCCTCTTGAAAAGCTTTCAAATTCACTGTCAGGAAGACTGGTGGTGGTTGCTTCTGGAAGAAAACGGTGTGGGAGGACCAATATCTCATCTTGCAGGCGAAAAGAGCTCGAAACCAACCAGCAAGCGCCATTCCTCAGCAACCGAGTGCAGCAAATGAGGCGACAAGTGTCGCAATTTATTGTGTCCAGACGCCTTCACAGAAGTAGCCTTTTCACCCTCTGACCGAAAAAACCATGTTCGTATAGTTTGAAAGTGGGTCGTTGGAGCCACCATTTAGAATGGTGCAATTAGCAAAAAAACTGGATGTCTCCTCTATGGATGTCCGTCCTATTTTGTGTGTCACAAGCGATTTTCAACACCTGTTGATTTGGAGAGAGGTCGAGACACGGATTTATCTCTGTAACATCAGGGAAAGAGACGGTTCTGGTTGTTATCAGACTGAGTTCCGCGTTCTGCAACTGGAGGTCACTATTGTGAGGAGGCGGTCCTTCCCTTCTTGCGCCTGTTCTGTTCGTTGACCGCCACTCGAGGAAAGCATCATTTGTATGGACAGGCCAGCGAACTCTCCTGATTCAAATCCCATTGAACTCGCGTGCGATGCTTTGGAGAGATGCACTGCGGCAAAGTTGCATACTCCAAGGAACATCCCCCAAATGAAACAGATGTTGATCGAGCACTCAAGAATTGTTGAACAATCTGGTGTCGAGATGGCAATTAATTTAAGCAATTAATTTAAATTAATTAAAAAGAAAAAAAGCAATTAATTTAAATTGCTTTTTAATTTCCAAAAATATAATGTTTCCAAATTTTTTGAAGTCTATACGTTTTAGTCACTTTATTTAAAAAGTACTCAGTTTTATTATTTAATTTAAGGCCAATTAGTTACCATTTTACTTGTTGCATTTACCCCATTGCTTTTTAGTTTGAGTAATTTATTATGAAAAATACATTTTTGGTGATAAATTCCACAATGCCTGTTTCTCTACATGGGACTTTAAAATGTGGGCGTTAATGAAATTCCATTGTTTAGCTATAACTAAATACAAATCGTATCAATATTAGAAATGATGGTCAGTTCTTATTTCATGCAGCAAGTCTTAGTAGAATTAGAAAGTGAGATGAGGCCAATTTATTAAATTTATTAATGTGACTTTTCTTGTATAACATTTCTCTTCGCCAAGGGTGGCATTTCATATTTTCATTTGGGCCACCTGGCGAGATTTCGTTCCTGCTGCCAGGGTCTGCATTGGTTTCAAAACAAGCGACTTTGAACTGAAATTTAAAGAGAAAAAGTGTCCTCCATTCTCCAAAGAATCACAAAAATTAAGCTGTGGCTGAGCCTTATTTCCGTTTTCTATAGCTATTTTATTTTTGAATCGGAAAATAATTTGAAATGAAACGAAGCTTTAATTGGCTTCGAAAATATTGACACGTTATTCAATGCCTTTTTACTGAAAAAAATTCTCATCTACTCCTACACCTCCTACACCCTCGTATATTTTAAAAAATGCTATCTAAAAACAATTTATTAAATAAAAAATTTTTTATTTTGCATTTGTATAAAATTAATAATTTATTTAAATAATTTTCGTCGCGACTGAGGCGCTGGAATCCCCTTATCCTGACGCTCAGCAGCCCTTCACAGCCCTACTGCTTACGCACTCGTCATTCGGATTGAATTCAATTTTTTTTAAATTTTACTAATGTTTATGTTAAAGTTTTCTAATAAACGACATTTGTTGGAAAAAAAGATAATTCCTAGTTTGAGTGTAAGGGCTTTCAAAATATATAATCATAAATCATTTCAAAGTCAGTAAATGATCTTATAACATGTTTCTCATACGTGAATCATTTTTAGAAGAGTGAATGAATACCCCACGAAATTTGTTAATCGCTTGAGGACATTTATTTAATTAGTTATTAAAATATTGCTATACACCTAAATCCATGCTTCTCAATGATTCATTGTAGTGCAACGTTTGTGAAAGATGCTCGGTAGTGTTTGACCATAAACATACACATGCATCGCCATTGTCGGAACCTACACCAAAATATTATAAAAAATACATTAATTATTAAATGATTTATACAGGAATCATATTCATATAAAAACAAGTTTCCGTCTGGTTACATGATTACTTTCAAGATGTTTTGCTTTATTGTTTTCAAAAGAAGACATTTTGAGATCTAAAAGCTCATGACTAGTGCAAGGCTACAGCGTTTGGTTCTTCTAGAAAACCTCTGAAAGACAGATATATTAACTATTTCTTAAGTAGTAATTTACTTAATGACATTTTCTTACTCATGAAGACTAATCCAGCTTGTCTTTTGATGAAAATCCTAAGTAGTTTCAATCTTCACCTTCGGAATGGCATTCAACCCAAGCAATTGTTGATTTGAAAGCCCGTTCAATTTCCAAGCTCTCAAATGGAAAAAATTCTTAAATACTCTTAGCTTAACAAAGCAGGTGTGCATGTGCAAAACAGAAATGCAACACGTATTTGTTTTCATTAAACAGGTTTAAATTTGGAATGGTTTGCAATTATGAAATATACTCTTATATTATTTTGCCATTCATACTACATCAATTATGTATACATGTATAAACATTATCATGTTATATAATCCTCAATATTTTTGAAAAAATGTTTCAATTTTATATTGGAATAAGATGTCTAAAATAAATTAAAATCTTGAAATAATAACAAAAATATTCAATTGGTCATTTAAGATTCTTTAGAAAAATGCTTGATATTATTAAATAAAGAGAATACATTAAGTAAATTTTATTCTAAAGAAAGCCTGCGAACAAAGATTTACTGTGTAACTTGTGGTGGTGTCGTGATGTAAGTCCCTAGCGTGGCCACCGATGCACGTGCGAGTTTCCCTGAGCAGTGTCGGCAAGAGCAGGTAATCATCCTGCAGCCACCGAGGATCGTCACCGCAGCCACGGAATGTCCTAACTCCAGCTACCTGGTACTCCTACCAAGACAAGATCCTACCTTCTCTCCTACAAGGGCAGTGCCATCCATCATTTGAGTATTCAACTTTCAAATATTTGCTCATTCTACATACTCAAAGAGTCAGATCATTTTGATCCGATGAAACAAAAGACTTATCGTTAGAAAAAGCACCTTTTTTTAAGGAAAAAATAGGAAATTCTTATTTTATTGGATTTTGATTTAATGCGAACATTTTTTACCAAAAATAAAATAGGGCTTTCTAAGGCTTTATTGCATTGAAATTTTATTTACCTTTATAGTGGAGTTACGCAACTGAAAAAATTTTAAGAATTCAGTAAACTAATGTATGTATTTCAGAAGGAAAAAAAGAGACAAACTTAGGTAATGATTTAATGTGAATTTACGGAAATTTTGGGGAAATAAGTAGTTTGTTAATTGAGGAAAAGATGAAAATTTTATTTCAATTAATAATATAGGAATTTTGCAATGCTTTGAAAAATGAAATAAGGTTTGAAAATATAAAATATGTAGTTCGATCACCTTTTACACGAATCTTTCTAATAATTATTCTAATGCTAAACGGAGTCATTGCTGTCAAAACACTATA
The DNA here is from genome assembly GCA_037975125.1 of Latrodectus hesperus. Taxonomy (NCBI): domain Eukaryota; kingdom Metazoa; phylum Arthropoda; class Arachnida; order Araneae; family Theridiidae; genus Latrodectus; species Latrodectus hesperus. The sequence goes on from CM075856.1 coordinate 55,149,079, forward strand.
GTTGCGTTCCGCTATTTATTTTTAAATACTATTTGCATAAAGGGTGAAATTTTGAAACTATCCTGCATGATTTTTGGCCCCATGGAATCCAAAGTTGCTTTTGCGATTCGAGCAAAGATACTGTCGCAACTTACTTGACAGAGAGGACTTGGATGATAAAATGAATTGCTAAATGATCTGAAAGGGAAATGGACGAGATGAATACTTGAAGTTCAAGAACTGAAAAACATTATCCTACCTCGCTAGCACTTTTACCAAGTCTACTAGCGGAAACTTCAATTTCTAAATACATGTTTTCTGTGATACCAGTGAGTTTACTTTTGTAACTACAGCCTAACTCAGATAGGTCAATTAGTTAAAACAATATGAAGTTAGTTTGGTGCTCACAAAGGCTCGAGTTGTACCTGTTAAAAAAATAACTTTACCAAGACCTGAGTTTTTACCTGATGTCTTTGGTGCACAAGAGAGCTTGACTGCTTAAAAAATGTTTTGCACATAATGAACAACTATTCTTTGTGAGTGATTCCATGCTGATTTGACGTTGGGCCAGAGGGTGTGTTAGCATTTGGGAACCATTTGCATCGAACAGAGTATATCAGAATTCTAAAGACAACGTTGTGATATCAAAAATCTAGCTGATTTGTTGACACGTGGATGGAAAGCAAGTGAATTAAACTAAGGAGATTTATCATGGCATGGATTTCCGTAATTGAACTTTGAAGATTCAGAATGGAATCAAGTAAAAGTAGTGATTACTTGGACCATAAGGAATAATCAATTGGGCCTCTGAATAGCGATTACTTGGGCCATAAAATTCTTACTGAGAAACGAATTAAGCCCACGAACAAATATTTGAATGCTTGTAAACAATAAGATATTATCAACATCATAGTTAAAATTTCATCGTGGAATACATTTCAAAGACTGTTTGCCTGGTGTAGAAGATTTATTAAAAATTTGAAGCTCGCAGCAGTTATACATTAAAAGGCTATTTAACCATTACAAAGGTAAAAAATTCTCTAGTGTAAATTGTTCAAGGGCGCTTCGTGGCTGAGTGGTCAAAGCATCACTCCGCTAATCGCTTGAGAGCGTAGGAGTGTGGGTTTGATTCCCACCGTGGGCCTGAGTGTTTTCTTCGTTATCTTCTGTGGGTGTACATCTGTCATGGTGCTATTTGTCCTATTATCGACGAAGACTTACAAGCGGATCTCAAGAATCAAGCATACAAGTCTGAATATATGTAATGTAATAAATAAAATAAATTGTTCAAGAAAATATTTTTAGTTCTTATATAGTATGTCTGCAAAAGGAGAAGATACTTTCAAAGAACAACAACCCATTGCCTTTGGCACCTTTTCTTGACTCATAGGGATTGCGCCGAATTGGAGAAAAGTGAAGAACTCCAATGTTTCTGACCCTCGAAAATATTCAATACTTCTCCCGAAAGACCATATCAACGGTAATTGCGAGAAGCTTTCCTGAAATCCATCTACATGGAACTCATCAACTGACTTTAACAGCATTAACTGAAGAATGCTGGATATTTGTTGCTAAGAATCTAGTGAGAAAGATTATCTCCAATTGTGTAACAATCAATAAAATGTGCCAGATCTTTGATACAAACTACATCAATTTGAGTTTTTCCATTGTTGGAACTGATTATACTGTACTTTTTCAAGTAAAATCCAGAAAGGGAGAGATGTGAAGACTATGTAGATGCCATGCTTGCTAATTTGTGTGCCTCCACTAAAGCTGTTCAATTAGAATTAGTAAGTGATCTTCGTTTTGTAATGTCTGCCTTGCCTCTCTAAGAAGATTTTTATCCCGTCTTGCTTGTGCATACAGAGTGCTTTATCAGATCATATTGATTGCGAGATATTATGTTGGTACTCAAAGATAATTAAAACGGTTCATTGCATATAAATTTTTTTAAATTTACATCTGCACATAAAATTTTGTAAGACTATTTCGCACAAGGAAATGTCATGGAAACTCATTTCTTCTTTTGCTCATCATTATGGTGGATTATGGGAAGCAGCGGATAAATATTTGAAGACCCACCAGAAAAAAAATCTGTCAGTGATAAAATTCGTTTCTATGAAGAATTCCTAACTTTGATTGCAGAAATTGAAGCTTGCTTTCATTCACGGCCATTTACTTCTCTGTCAGACGATCCTGCCTTTTGTGGAGCATTGACACCTGGTCATTTTCTTATGAATACTTCTTTGACTTTAGTACCAGTTTTTAATACTTCCAAGGAAATAGTTACACCTTTACAGCGATAGAAGCAAGAGCCACAAATGGTTCAAGAGTTTTGGTAAAAGTGGTACAGTGATTCCTTGACTCCTCTGAAAGTGATTTACTCTTCAAAGACGACTCAAATGACTTCGTGGAAGGAAAAATCTTGCTGTTAATTAAAGATGATGGGCTACTAACACTCAAATGGAAGCTATGAAGTGTGATAGAGATGTTTCCTAGAGCAGACGGTAAAATCCGAGTGTGGTAAGAGTGAAAATTGCAAATGCTGACTTAAAAGACCTGTTATTAACTTTGTCCTCCACCTATCAACTACAAACTTTGAACTCATTCAAAATTTGAACTTTTTATTTTGAATCTATTTTTTTTCAAATTTAAAATTAGCATATGTTTGAAATTGAAATTTTGTGTTAGCGGATATTTGTATTAAAGTACATTTTCATTTTATTTATTGATAAAATATAGTTATAAATATTTATTATTAGTTTGTTATTCATATATATTTCATTCAAAATTTATAGATATAATTGTATAATTTTTTTTAAAACTTAAAATTTCTGTCATTAATGTGTCTTATCTTTGAAATTAATGTGTGAATAAACGTAAAAACATTTTATGAGCCCCTTAAGGGGGGTCGCAGATGTTTCTGCTTGAAATATTTATCTCCTTAATGGAACAAAGATTGCAGAATAATTCTAATCGTGTAATTTGTGATGATTGTTTTGATTGTTAGTAGTTTTTTTTTCCAAGTGAATTTATAAATAAAGATCTTGTGTTAAATCAGGCATCGTTATTCATTGATTTTGATTGGATTATTCCCGAGGAAGAATTTCCTACACCTCAAATACCTCCTTTATCCCCCTTTATTCGTTCTGTCAACTCCATTGGGTGACTTCCTGTATTTTGTGTAATACAAGGATAATTTTCCTAGACGTGTTATAATCCCGCAGGTGAAATTACATTGAAATGCATTTTCGTTTGATTTGGAATTTTTTACAATTTATAAACATGAAGGTGTTTAGTAAATAATTGGCATGAAATTAAAATATCTGATAATGTTTTAATGTTAGGAATTCTTGGAAATGAGATGGCCGACACAAGAAGAAAGAATTGTATTGCGACTCATCTTACTGAAATTACCAACATTTTGTGTTTTCTATTTCCCAATTACTTTGATTTATTCTGAATCGTTGAATAGCAAATTACATTGCTCAATGAACCGCCATACGTGACACTGCTAGTACACCTGTTGTTTAAATCTAACAAAACAGTAGATTCAAAATACTATTGAATTAAATTCATAATTTTTTTGGTCTGTTCTTAGATAAAAAATTAGTCTTGATTCCCTTGATGTAAACTTGAGAGCGTAAGAAAAGAAGATAAATCTTTCTTTGAAGTAAGATAAATGAATTGAAATATACGTGGGAAAGCATCTTACTTATAATTGTGAAATATTTTTATAAAAAATATTAACATGAATAACACAGCAATGTAATATCCCATCTTCGAGTAGAACGAGGTGATGAAACGCGAGTTTTCAACGAAAACAGAGGAGAATCAGAATATGATTACTTATCTTATCATTAAATCTAAATTATGTTCTAAATACGTGAGCAAAAATCTACAATTGGAATTATTTTTAGGCAAAATGGAGTTATTTTCAAAATGGAGTTATTTTTAGGCAAAGTTTTACATAGGTTTCAAGTAATATTTCTCGCACAAATATTTCAAGGAAAACGGGTGAAGCTTAATTTTTTTATGTAATTTGGATTGACAGAAAATTAACTGCTTAAATTTGGGAATCATTTTCGCGTGAACAGAAATAAATGTCTGAATTTGTGTCAATGCATATATTTCTAGTTTATTACTTGAAATATTTTGAAATCTCAAATTGCACAATGATTTATTATTTTCCTATTTAATATAATTACGATAAATATTTTTTCTTAAAAGTAAATTCAGCTGCTATTTATATTACTTAATAACCTGCGATGCTCTTTCCTTTGATTCTCACATGCGTAACAAACATTTTATTAAGCTTAAAAAAATTTATTACCAGAAACTTAATAAATTTCTTTATTTTTAATAGAATTTCTAAAATTATTAAGTTTGTCATTGGAGTTCTCTTTAATTTCTCGAAATTGCTTTATTTCAAAGATTAGGAACTGCTTTAAAAATATATATGCTGACTGATAACTTACTCAGATATGAATAATTTTACTAAATCACTTCATAGACTCCACCCCTTTTTTAAATACTTTTCCTTTGTTTCAACGCCGACATAAATACATTTTACAAAGATGAAGAAAAACTTATTGAAAAATTTCCTAGTAAAATCGAAATAAATTTTATAACCTGAATTTGGTGTGGAATCCGATTTCACCAGTACAAACACATGCCATAGCTACCCGATTACAGGCTATACAACTATTAATAAAAAGAAAGGACGAAGACAGGGTAGATAAAGAGTACATCCATGCCCGAACTAGGGTTCGAAGCCAGGACTTCCCTATCCGTAGTCAGACATTCGGACCACTAGACAGGGTGGCTGGTTATAATATGTGTTAAAATATATGTACACACAGTGAATGAAAAATATCTTAATTCTTTTAACACAAATTTGTTTTACGTAATTTAAACTTTTATAAAAGAAAAAAATAATGAAATCCACACACTTTTACTTTTCTCAATTGTCAGTAAAGATTTTGATGCGATTAATGTATATTGGCATATCACTTGTTGTTGTTGTTACTAATGACAGTTGGACAAGCCAAGCTCGCTTTGTCTTGGCTATGCGAATTTAAGTCAATTGGGAGCGTCTTTCGTTTTAATCAGAGCACCATGAAGGTGAAAGTACGACTTTGCTCTACACACATGCCATAGGTAACCGTTTATAGGGTAGGCAACCATTCACACCTCATTCATACAAGGAAAGGACAAAGACAGGATAGATAGAGAGAGAAAAAGCACATCCATGTCCGAACCGGTATTCGAACCCAGGACCTCCTTATCCGCAGTCAGGCACGCTGACCACTAGACAAGTTGGACGACTTATTACTTGTTGATTGCAGTATTCAGCATTACACTATATGTTGAACTCAATAGATTATTTTGTTGTTTGTTTTGGGCATGAAAAATGCACAAAATGTTGCGAAGGTCATTCTTATTTGGTTTTCTTTATTTTAAGACATTTTTAGTATTTTTCTTTATTTAAAACATTTTATGAATATTTTTAACTTTTCAACAAAGTCAAAATACCTTAAGGCATATTTTGAGCCATACTTAGCTGGAAAATGCTTATAACCCGAGAAATGTGTTATTAAGGTCACAACATTAAAACTGAATTTTTAATCTTCAAATATTACCTAAATATTAAACATGGTTTCTGCATAAGTAGCATGTTGCTTTAAAATCAGTAAAAGAAATATGTGATTATCGTGTAGAAACAGACGATGTTTTGATAAACATCGGCTTTATCAGTGTCTCAATTATTTTGAATTTTTTAAAAAATATTGCCTTATAACTCAGTACTGTTTTTATCTTTATTATAGACATTTTTGTTTATTTTTGTCACGTCGCAACTTCCCCTCCCCCACAAATATTTTCCATTAGATTTACACGTGTTCTTTGGACTTTATACAGGAATACAATTGCAGTATTCCTGATATTGTGTATCCGCTCTTTTGCTTCACAACTTTTGAGAACGGGTGCACTATTACCCTAACGAAATTCACGTTTTAAAGACATACCAGAGAAAAGTTCGTAAGAAAGTGTATTGACGAACCTAAATAGAAACAGTAGGAAATCCGACTTTCACTGCGTGAAAGTTGTTTTAATTACTTTCCATGCCGGTAATCATGTTCGTTTTTCAATCATCAATAGATCCCTTGACTGTCATAATGATGACATCAATGTGAACCATTTACAGAAACTGTCAATTAACAAACGTTTCAAGCGTGCCTGTTTGTCTGAAAACACACATTTATATAATTTTCCATTTCAGAGATATTTTTAGAGGTGTTTAATTTGCCACGCTTGTCTTTGAGTCCGTTGTTTTAACTCATTTATCTTAGTGCAATGCCAAAATCCTTTCCCTCTTCAAGAATCCTTCTTGATTAAAAAAAATTCCAGTATCACACATTTTTTATTTTTGGGTCTCATGCTAAAAAGGAAGTTTCTGCTTTAAATTCTTAAATGTACATTCAAAGAAAAGGAAATGCTTTAACCTATTCTTCATCAATTTTAATAAACACATAATGGAGTTTCCTTTTATTATAAGTTTCTAAGAACCTGTATTGTTGTCATCAAAATGTGCTGTTTTTGAATAATTTTACATTTTGAAGTCAATAATTGGTGCTACTAAACTTCACACACAAACTTGGAGAAGCAAAAGCATAAATAGGAATTCGCTTGAGAGCGTAGGAGTGTGGGTTCGATTCCCACCGTGGTCCTGGGTGTTTTCTTCGTTATTTTTCTGTGGTTGTACATCTGTCATTGTGCTATTTATCCTAATATCGACGAAGACTTACAAGCGAATCTCAAGAATCAAGCATACAAGTCTGAATATATGTAATGTAATAAATAAAAATAAGTAGGAGTCACATGGGAAAGTCTGGCCACAGAATAAAAGGATAGAGAAATTTAAATCAAGAATTCCTAATATACAGTACTTTAAAATGAATTTAACAATAACAAAGCGCAAATAAATTTGGACTGATGTTCACACAAATAGTAAATAATCAAGCATGACCTTTTCCATCAAGAGCTTCCAGTGATACTTTTCTGGGAATCCACTACTAAACCCCAAAATTACAGCTTTAAAATGCCAATTTTTGTTTTTACACAAGCAAATTCATTTATAATAAATACACGGATTTGGGAATAAAAGCTATATTTGTGTACAAAGTATATTTTTGAGTTGATATTTTTACAAAGAATATTCTTGATGATAAAACCCTAGGATATTGAGAATTCCTTCTGGTCGGTAAATTGTCAAAAAAATGTCTTTATCTGGATTTGTCCATAAATTAAAATTTTAAGTCGAAAGTCATTTTTATTTTTCTAATTATAGTGAAATATAAGTATGATTAAAATTCACATTTTCCTTCATTCAAAATAGAACTTTAAATCACAGCAACCCATTGAATACAAATGCTTCTATTCGTTGCCTTTACATTCAAAGATTTAAAAGGATCTGTGATTGGGCATGTGTATAGAATGCAAGTATTGTTAGCTAACCTTTGTCTCAGAAGCCAAAAAAGAACGACCTTCTGATTTTTTCATGATTTCCGTCTTAGAAAGGAATTCAATTTTATGGATAATATTTGATGTAACGGATTAGTGATGCATAATGTATACTTTAACAGGGAATCCGAAATCCACACTTTAATGTCTGAAATCATTTTTCCCCCGACAAAGTAAACGTTATATGTTAAATCTTTTAAAACTGAATGGCTAAGATTTCTGGAAATAGTGAAGTCCTTGTAGAAATGTTAATGATGTGGGAGTACTTATTACAACATGAAAATGCATAAAATTTTCATAATTATTAACACTTAAAAATATAGCTAAACATAAGAAGTGTACAAATAGTACTGAAAAAATGAAACTCGCGTGCAATTCATGCGATAGGCGCAGTCTTACTTTCATACACAATGAAAAGGGCATTACTCAGGCATGTTTGTATGCATCTATGAAAATGCAAATCAGTTTTAGTTCTATTCTTTTTTTCGTCTCCAGATGAAACAGAAAAGACTTCTAAAGGAAAACGGGGGCTCCTCGGGCACCTGAGAGCGTTGAATAAATTCTCCATGTTGACTGACTCAGTCATGAAGAATGTTTAGGAAAGGATTGTGAAGTTATTGGTATAAGACTAAACAGTATTTATAAGAAAAAACTCAATTTGCTTCTCAGAATCTATCGATCAGATTGTAATTTTAATTCGTAAACATTCTTTCTGAAGTTCGAGGAAGTTAGGAGGTTTAACTAGAGGACACTTTCGCTCCCTCACACATAAGGAATGCAAAATAATGAAAATTGTGAATAGATAAAATTTTGAAATAACCAAACTCCTCATTTAAAAATGAAGATGATGGATTCATCAGTCTTAGGAATGTGTCATGGGTCGGCCAACTGAGCAAGGAGAGGGGGAAAGCCCTCCCTCCCTCACGACGGTTGGCATCCGATGTGACATGCCAGTCGGAGCGAAAGGGTTATCTTCTTAGAACGCATTGGTCAGTACAAAAGATTGTCAGGCTCTTTGGAGACGTGTTCAACGGAAATTTTGTGAAACTGAATTAGTGTAGTTCATTAAATGCTCTCAGTGATTCAAGTTGCATATCAGATTGCATACTCTAAGAGATTCATATTACATAGTATTTATAATCTGTACAGACTTTGTAAACATTTTGAGTGTCAATATTTCTGTTCCTAATAAGCTGTATTTTCATGCAGCAGAGCTATTCGTGCACTCTAGAAACAAGTATGATTTATACGCTGCCTATCAGTGCATAGAAAAATAACAGCCTATGCAAAAGGAATTCAATATTGATTTTCTGTTGCGTGGCACTTATAAGGCTCTTGTATTGGATTTTCACTGAAATACTAAGAATTGTTAGCTTGAGAAATCCTGGCAACTACTCTTATATATATATAATAGCCTTATTTTTTTAGATCAATCACACATTACATTACACCAACATATCACATTTTCTAGGGAAAGAATTAGCTGCAGCATTTTATTATTTTTAACTGCGTAATAAACGCATATCAGTGAAAGAATAAGCAATCAGCAAATGTTTGCTAATTCTGCTTAGTTATGAAATAGCAAAAAAAAAGTGACTTTCATTCACAAACACTAGAAAAAATATCTCATTTTCCAATGAAAAGCAATTAAAAGCATTAAAGTAATTTGAAGATTTTATTATAAGAACAAGCATGTGCAATTATAGGAAAAGTTAAAACGCACTGGGGGAAAAAATGGGATCCATTAAAAAAAAACTTCAAGGACTTAAAAAACAAAAGAGTCGGTAAAGTTTAATGGGGATGCTTTCCCACATTACATCCATAAAAGTTGGATTGCTGCCCCCTCCCCTTCCACATCTCGAGAGAAAACGAAACCTAGTTAAAGATGCTGAAGCCTTCCGCTTCAGTCTCCGGTCATTTGGCGATATCTCTCTAAGCTTTGGCGGCTTGTCTGCGTTGGCGGGTTTTAAGCATCCTCCTCTGATCTTGAATCAAAGCAGCCGAGCTCTCGATAAGCGGCCGGCGGTCGCGTCTCCCCGTGCGAAAAGGTCTTCCCGCTCTGAAGACAGTTATTTCTGTCTCCAAATATAAGAGGAACGCAATAGACTGTCAAAATGTAATACATTTCAATAGAGGAAATCTCTGTAATCGCTTAATCCTATTGATCATTACTGGCTCCAGACATACTATAAAGACAGCTGGCTTTTGCCATGAGTGAAATCGTATACCAAAATTAAAGTAAGCTATTTTTTAAATATAAATTTTTAATATGTGTTTGATTATACAGAATGCTTTATCAATATTTCTTTAGGAATACAGTCCAACAAATCATGGAATTAGTACATAATATAAATAATTCACAATAATTTGTTAATTTGCTATATCAGTTATTTTTCTCAAGAGAAATAAGTGTTGAGATTTTTCTATTAATTTTATGGAATTAAATTGTGCGTAAAGTGTAATTCACAGTAATAAGAATTTTAGATGCTGAAAATTTAATTAATTGCCTATAAAATTAAAAATAGCATGAAATCCTCAATCTTAAAATACTATTTTTTTTAATGAACTCCTCTTAATTCAGCAAAAATTCAAGCATTTCTTTGTTTAAAAAGCAGAAAGACTGCTATTGAAATAAAGAAAAAAAATCAAGAAATTTTTTTTGTACATCTACTAAGAGCTTCTTAATGACTGCATTTGTCACCAGAAGATATTTTTGTGGGAAGAGATTGGATTTTTTTCAAAGGCATTGGCTCTGTTTGTAGCACTAAAATGATGTTTGGAGAGAAGGAAACACCAAATGTTTTATTTTCGGATAGGATAAGTAGCTTACAAAATTCGCCATTGACACAGAGGTTTGTGTGAGTAGTAAAAAAAAAAAAAATAAATGACATCATTTTTATATCAACTGTTGAATAATTTATAAAAATTTTATTCAAACATAAAATAATTTAAGTTTATTTGTTTCTTATATATTTTTTAAAATTTTATACTGGTCTTCAATAGTATCCCTAAAGTAATTTGCTTTGAAAATAGGAGTACAAGCATTTCAATCTGAAGAGTTAAAAATAATTATAATTTTGCAAACTACTGGCGTATGTAGTTTATAAACTCCTGGCGTATGAAGATTTGTAAACTTTAGAGCTTTTTTGAAAAGGAAATAGTAATAAAACGACCGAGACATTCATTTATGTAATCCAGAAATATAAATTGCAAATTGTAATTTTAAATTAACTTAAAAATAAACATTATATTTGAAACAGATTATTATAAATTATATTTTAAGTAATTTGATGCTTTTTTAAAATTCTTTTTACTTTGGAAGATTTGTTAGCCTTCAAAATATTCTCTGGTCACCAGCAACAGGTTATAAATCAGGTTTACATAAGTTAATAAATTAAACTTCCAATGGAGCAATTTTTGTTAGTCACAAAATACGGGAAAGCTGTATTTTTTACCACCTAAGCAATTCCTGTGAAAGTCCATATTTTAAAAAAAATTTCGCTCGAACGACAGTATCACTGATTCGCCATCACTTAAAGAAAGTTCTGATCTAAGCACTTCGAAGTATCATTTCAAAAAATGCTTAAATAAATATATTATAAATGAAACTTATCACAACTTACTGTGGTCATTTTCGACTTAGCACATCTTTAAATGTGATATAAGATTTTCTTTATGTCTTTTTCTGAATAAGTTTATAAATACTTAAAGTTCTGATCAGTAGTATTAAACATGAAAAATTATTATAAAGAGGGAAAAGTCATTACAAAAGCAGTTAAAGTGTTTTCAAATTACAAAGCAGAAATTGTCTAAAGCACGCTATTTTTAAAATAAACAAAAAATAGCATGTTCTATCAACTCTAAAAGACGTGCAAAAATAATGTTCGGCATTTAAAAATCATTAGTAAAATACACACACAGGTTATAGCAATATTTAAATTATCCTACAAAACATTTAATCCTTTTTCCGAAAAACATTCATTACATAAAAAAATATAATTGCAAATATGGATGTGTGCAACTTCCCATAATAATTATAAGAAATAATCAACGTTTACGGTTATCACAAACCCTCGTTCTTTTCTGTAGATAGAAGATATTTAAACATATGAATATAAAGCGTTTAACATGAATATTTAACACATAATAATATAAACGTGAATATTTAATCAAGAATATACTTAAACATAAAAAAAGATAGATATTCAAACATGAATATCAATGCAAATTAAAAATTATGAAACCTAAACCTCCCACGATGTTTTACGAATTGTATTTTGTATAAAATTTTCTTAATAGCTATATAATACCTTTTTCTGAAAAAACAAGCAGAATAATATGAAATTTTAAAGCATCATTTAGCTATGTAAAAATTATATTAATATAAAATTATTCTTAAAAAAGAGAACTTTTATTCTTGAATTTGTATGTTACATTAAGAAAATTATATAACAATATCAGGGTGGACAAAACTTTTAGGCCATTTGGCTTCTCCCCAATTTGGCGACGGGTTGGGTGATGTTGAATATATTTCTAAAAATATTTGTTTCTTTGAAAAAAATCTTTTTAAAAGTTTAATAATGTGTAAATTGTGTTCAATTTTTAAATTGTGTAATTATTACATAGTAATTTCAGCTCCATTTTGTTTGGTCTTACACGTAAGAAAATACGTTTGGTGACAAAATATTGCTAATTTTCGCCAAGAAGCAATCTGAAATATATTTTTCTCCAACATCCATGTACATTGATTAATGAAATCTAATGTAATTGCTAATTTTGAAACCTATTACTTTTATTTTTATTTGACCTGTAATTAGTCTGATTTTACGAAAACTTATATGCAGATTTCAAGAATGTCATAAATAAAAACGAGTCATTTAAAAACTTTCATGGATTTTCTTTCTGAAGAATTTTTTAGGTGTTTTACACTGTTTTGATGTCATTAATTGTGGTATTTAATTATTAAATTATTTGTCTGAATTCTAATTCTATAGTGTAAGTATATTCTGTATGGCTTTATTTAGAAGCTATGAATAAATGCATTCTTAATTAATATTCGGATGATTCCAAGATATTTTGAATTTCTTCAGAAACTCGTGATTAAAAAATTAGAGTGAATACAATTTAAAGATTATATTATTAGATGAAAATATTAGAAAAGTACATCTTTATAAAAAATATTTCTTAACAGATATAGAAGCGAGATTTTTGGAGTAAATTTATCATTCATTCTGTTACAAAGCGGATTGAAATTTAATTATTAAGTCTAAAATGCGGCAAAATTTTTCAACAGTCTATTTATATTAAGAGTGACATTTTACAGTGGATTTGAACCAATTCTTAGTTTTGAGAGATTCTTTAATATATTTATGAAATCTTGGTTTTTTATGTAAAATAAAAATGTTATATATTTTTTTTATGTAATCCCAGTAATACTTGGTTTAATATCCAGAAATATATCAAGAATGTGTTTGACCTATGAGATCATTCAAAAATGAATTGAATGCCGATTTTTGCTCGTTCAATCAACAATTGCTATGCGAGTTTGCTAAAATATATATTAAGGTTTATTTGTTTCTTTCTGAAGTACACATGAAGTTTCACAGAAATAGTGTTTCAGTACTTTTACTGATGAGTAAAAATGTGTTGACAATTAAATTAATATTACCAAGATCCGTCTTCGAAACTAACGAAGTTAACTTATCTGTCAAAGAAATTGCTTTAAGCTTTACATATTTATGATAAAAGGATTTTTGGTGCATTTTTCTTTAAATATGCATACTATGTATTTAAAACTTGTATTCTTTAGTTTGCATATCAGCAAGAAAATAATGAAAAAAAAAACTGTATATTTATTTTTCATTCTTTACTTTAGTTAAGAACTTTTAAATGCTATTTTTATTCTTATATTCAAGGAATTGGAACATAAAGGCATATTTGAGAATTGTTTAAAATCTAAATGTGATATAGATTTATATAAAATCAAAAAAATTCTTGAAAGTTCAGCTTTATAGACATTAATTAAAAAACAATGTCAGTCCCAGAGTATTTTGAAATTTTGAGGATTTTGAGAAAAGAAAATTGAGAGTGCAATATATGAATTAAAGATTAATCCCGCGTACTAATATACATTCAATTTCAGTTATAGAATAAAATAACGCTTTAGTAGTCAAATGCGAAGATAGGCTGCCAACTAACGTAGTTTTGTGACTTATTGTGAATAATTACCTTCAAAGCAAAAGCACCCTATAACGGAAATAAATTTTTAACACAATTTCGTTTGCTTGATTTTAAAACTATCAAATGTGGTGAGTATATATTTACACTCTTTTGTTACTGATTCAAAGCATGTGATGCTTTGATTTACTTAAGTAGAGATAACTATTACTTATAATGCATTACATGTGTTTGACCATCACGTTATTTAAATCACTCTTTTCATCACAACTAATAGCTTCATGTTAATGACAAAGTTTATGAAATACTAAATTCAACTGAATATAAAAAGTAAATTGTAATTATTAAATGACAGCCTAGTTTCTATTCTTTTTAATCATAATTTCTATGATGTATTTTAAGCATTTTAAGATGGTAATTAAGTATTATCCAAATACATAATTAACATTAAGTGATAATGTTTCATATATTCAAGGGCATGTTTAAATAAAATTTTAATTTAACACATGTAAGATATTTCGACAACCATTTTTTAGAACATCCACATACTTATAATCACTTTTTCTGCATGATCTTATCTTTGACCTCCGCTTATTTAGTCCGAAGAAAAGCCACCTGAGCAATAACTGGTTAGAAATGTAATTACAGACATTTGTTTCCTTGCTAAAAATCAGAATACGAAAACGAATGTCTGTTTAATATTTGACGTCAATTCAACGTCGCCTGGAGACATAACAATTGACCTAGCCAAAATCAAACAGTACAGATTTTCGCTGACTCTGTTTTCCGAAATAGTTACATAATTTAATCTAAATTAGAAAAATCATTTCAAGTTTCATCTATGACGCTTATTTGGAATTTAGAAAAAAATGATATAGTAAAATAACAATGCTTTTTGTAGCAAAACGGGCTCAGTTATCAATACAATTCTTTCAAGATGTAAATGCATTCTATTATTAAACGGTTTTAACGACAGCTTTTGTAGCATCTTTGATTTATTATTGAAACATAGAACAAAAACTGAAAGAAGTATCTTATTAAAGTACAATGTGTGTATTTGAGAGAGATCGAAATATCCTGAATTGTATTTTTGAATCATTATTGTTATCAAATACTTTTTAATTAAAATATTCTGTTCTTTATTGGATGAATCTGAATTTATTTTGTATCTTGTTGTCATCATACGATACAACAATTATATTTATTTCTGTTGCGAACTCGGGAATATGTTAAACAAAGAATATGAAAAATTATTTCTTGCCAGGAACGTGTGAGCAAACTCCAAAATCGTGTGATGATTTGAAATGATAAGAAAATCAGTGGAATTAAGTTAATAAGTTCATAATATATACATTTTTAACGCATGAAATTTCATAATATAGGAATATTTGTCTGAGGAATTCTCAGCAACTTTATAAAATCAAAAAATTAAATGTATGCTAGTAAAAAAGACATCTTTTCTACAAAGAATTATAGATAAGATGTTTCACCAAATAATGTGATTCAAGTTTGTTAACTGTGTAAACGGAAAGTTAAAATTTATATGTTGTATTTACAACTATGAAAATAAGCATATCACTTGCGATCGAGTTTCCGAAAATGTCTCCTATCAATGGAAGGATATTAAAATTCCTCCCACATCGAAAGCGACCGATGGCTATGCCATTTTTGCTCAATATTGGAGCCGAATATGATAGAATTTCCAAGTCTATTTTTCAAAAGCTTCCTAAAAAATTCAAATAATTCCAATATTTTTATCAATATAAAAATGAATTCCGAGAAATAATAAAATTAACTTGAAAATTCTTAAATATATTTCGCGAAAGGTGAAAATTTCATTTTCAACAAATCCTCTGCATAATGAATTGTTAAATCTGTTTATAAATTTTGACATGATTTATTATCAAATTAAATACTAGTTGAACGTTAAAACTTTTCAAAATTTATTGAATGGTTGATTTTAATAAAGCAATTTTGTGAGTTTTTATTGCTACACTTTATTTAATTTATTTATAAATTTAATTTTAATCCTGGAGTTTTAACAAGATAAGTTGTTTTATTAAAAATGTTTCATAAGCAATCAATTTTTACATTACTTAACTTACTTAACATTTCATTTTAAAATTTCATCACAATTTATTAATCTTTATAAGAAAATATTCTCTTTATCTTTCTGTCTTATTCCATTTCAATTTATTCTCCTCTTCTATTAATAATGATTCATAATACTCTAAATCCATGAGATTCAAGATGTTCTCGAACTTTTGTGTCACAGTTCAAGTTCATAAAAGCGCAGGATTTACTTCCCACAATCATTTATTTACTTACTGGTCTTTTATATTTCATTTGTACTAAATTCAAAAAATATCTATTTAACTCTAGAAATGTACATTTAAATTGTATAATTTATAAGAACTTTAGGCATAAGAATCTTTTTAAATATAGTTTCATTTTTTTAAATAAATGAAAACTTCTTGTCAGAAATAAAAGGATTATATGTGAAAAATTTAGAACATACATTTTTCAAAATGGCATTTATAAATTATAATTTCTTTGAAAGTTAAACAAATTATATATTTTGCATTATGAAAGTATAAACTTGGTTGCAAATTTAGGGTTTTATATATCTCATGATAATTGTTAAAAATTTAAATTTTTTGTCATAAAAATAAATCATGATTTACATAAAAGTAAGATTCAATAAAATATAAAAAATTGTTTTTGATCTGAGTTTTATTTAAATTTGATATTTTGTCTACAATAAATTTTATCTTTTGTTCAATTCATTTATATAGAGATTGTTTTCACATAAAAATGACAATGATTACAATTACAATGCGAATCCAGTTTTTTTTTTGTTACTGATAGAGCCAAGAGCAATGATAGGAACATTTATCGAATCTCTCGTAGTCTAATACCACGTTATTTACAGTTCCAAGAGTACTGGTACCCTTGGCAGTGTCATGGAATGGCAGAAGAGCGCGCACCTCCTTTCTTACACTGAAGAGTTTTACAGGTAACCCTCCTATAACACGGTAGTTAGGTTCCTAGAAAATGCCGTGTTGTGTGAAATCGTGTTGTGTGAGACCCAGAACTAGTACAAAAAGGGGGGTTACGTTCCAAAAACTTATTAAAAACAAATACTTTTTTTTAATTCGACATAAACAACTTAATTTTTATTAAATAATAAATGTATATCCAACACAAAGTAAGAAAAAATATTTTAATCTAACGCAACCCTAATTTAATGAATTTATTCGTCGTCACTGCTCAGTACAATCAACCGAGAACGTTTTTTGGGTGGAACGATATCGCCTTCACTTTCAGAACTTTTTTCTCTATTTAAAGTTTTTGTATGTTTTCCCCTCTTAAAAAAATCTGTAATCGAACTTTGCTGACTAGTTCTTACTAGGTCATTGTAAATTTCGCGGTATGGAGTTAAACAGTTTTGCAGCTCCCTTTTGAATTTTCGACTTCTTTCCGTGGAAGGGTCTGTTTTCAAGAAAAATGACTCGAGATTTTCCGCTAAGCATAGGCCTTCTTGTAATTCTTTTAATGTTAAATTCTTAACTGCACAATCTTCATCAGAGCTAGCGTCCTCAAAATCTATTTGATTTGCATCCAGGGATGCCGCCGACCGATAACAAGCTCTAACATTGGAACAAAACCGTGTTATAGGATGGCGTGTTGTAGGAATTTTTCCGCAAATTACGAATCGTGTTATAGCGAAACCGTGTTATAGGAGGGTTACCTGTATATGAAAAGTGCGAGCTGGCGAATGTCAAATAGATCAGTGTTTTCTTCAGGAAAAGCTAAAAGTATTTACATTGTTTATATGTATCAGGAAAGTCAAAAACTAGCGGTCGATTTCTGGAAATAGAGACTTCTGAAGAAGATCAAGACTCACAAATGCTGCTGATGATGATATCTATCAGGAAGTTTTTTTTTAAAATATATATTGATTAATATAGTCCACCGACTTTGTTATTGTTTAATGCGACACTGAGTTTTCAGCTATTTTTGTATCACTGATTTGGTTTGCCATTCTGATGGCTCAGTGTTTAATAAGCACAACATCACTAAAATGCTTGTTCTCTTCTCAATTTCCAGCACTACTTCGTAAGAAGCGGCAATGCTGCACTTGTTATCAACGTAGTTTTTTAAAGAATGTTGTTTATTGTTTTATTTTCTTCTACTAATCTATATAGCCTTCTTCACACCCTGTATACTTCTGAAACGTTTTCTCGAGTACCGAGGTATTATGTTTTTTTTTATTAGATTCTTCGGGAACCGATAGTACTTGTGTACAAATAATGTACTGCAGTTTATATTATTGCTGCTGTGATTAAATAATCTGATTACCAACGATCGTTAACTCTCAATGTTTGCTCGTTACTTTTCTGTGAAAAGATGTTTACAGTTAAAAAAAAAGTTCTAGAATTGGTGATTACCACTCATTAGAGCAATTATGAACTAACTCTGCCCGATTCACTCAACCTTCTTATACACTGAAACATGGTTTCTTGAATAAAGCACTGTGCATGTTTCGTTGTTAAGGGTCACTGAAACATTTGGAAGCCCGATACCCTGAGGTAAGGTGTTGCAGGCACATATCATGTTGTGATGAGATCTAAACAGGCACGTTCCTTTCAGGCAGTGCGCGAAACCATGCGAATGCTTAACTAACACGAACCGTTTCCAAAGGGTCTTACCTAACGAGATAAAAGGAAACTAAGAGAGGCTTGTTTCATCACCAACAAAACTCAATTCACAAAAAGTGACACCAACTTGACTTTGTCACTCTTCTGGGGGCAAAGGACTCAAACTATTGGTAAATAAAATATAGAATAAAAACAGCTTATGATAATATGATGTGTAATAAAAGATAACTTAAAGAACCATCACACACACTAAGGAAACAAGATAAAAATAGATGAGCTCACATTTTTAGCAGCCCCGTGAGCTGCAGCAGATATTATAAAGTTTATTGCATATAAAACTGGTTAAAGATTTGTGGATATTTAAGCAACGATTTCAATCTGCGGATAATTTTTAAAAAATCCTCTTTGCTATAATGTTTATATAGGATTCTTTTAGTTTGCAGTCAATTTCTTGTACATTTTCAAAATAAAATGTTGAATGTTTCGATGATACAGATATAATTATTAAAAATAACTTGAATTTACAATATTTTCGCTGTGATTGATACTAATTTATCTCATTCATTCAATAAGCTGTGTTTAATCATGGAAGAGAATATTGGATTGCTAATTTCATAAATTCTTGAACGCATTTACCTTTAACTTTTGAAAATCATACATGTTTTTTTCTTTTCTATTAGATGATATTCTCATTATAAACTGAAATATTTTGTATTTAATTATTATATACTTTTGTAAAGTATTGTAAAAACTTGAGATATTCACTGTTCTTGATAAACCTTTGAAATTTGGACTTGAAAAGTATTTTAGATTCATCCCTTCTACATTGCGGTGCTACGAAAGACATTTGTTTACAGCCCACCTTAAAATTAAATAAATATTGTTAACTATACATGATTAAATAGTGTTACTACATGATTCATTTATTTAATTTTTAGAGGGGCTTAAGGGATTTTAAGTGAAATTGTCTTAATTATTAAATACTCTCTTTAACATATGAAAATCTTCTCTGTGCCTAAAATTAGTGATTCTTTGTGAAGATTGAAAAAAATACATTTTTTATTTATAAAACCTATTTTGCATTGTTGAATTTTTTACAATGAAACAGTTTACATTTCTTTTGAATGGTTTCTTTTATATTTCCGCTTATAAGAATTTTGAAAATATTTTTGTGTTGTATGTCCCCCACAATTTTGCATTTGGCAGTAACAATTAATGGAATTCTAAATTTAGGTTTAGAAAATTATTCTTTGTAAAATCGCCTAACATTTTAAGCTTTCAATGAAATTGTTGCGGAGGTGTTTAAACCTCTTATTGTATTAAAATGCTTTTTCATGTCACAAAATTTCTTTAAAACTTCTGCTTTGTTGAAGACCATTTCATCTCACGAAACTCGAAGCGTTCCCTTAACACGTTTTCCATTATTGTTTGATTTTCATTTTATATTTCTTCGTTTCTTAAAGATGTTAAAACATTTTGATACTGAACTGTATTTGTTCAAATTTTTGTCCGCATTTTTGATTTTGATATTGATGAACGCATGTATATATGATAGTATAAATAGTAAAATTATAAATAAAGTGATTCGATTGTTTTAAATTATTCAAAATAATTTATTTATAAATTATTATAAAAATGATTTTAATTGTTTTATAAAGCTTAGTTTTTATTATTGTTAACATTAAAAGAATAAAACGAGACATCAAATAAATTTTATCATTTAGGAATATTTTCACTGGTCCTTGTGACTCATTCTTATGGCGTTATTTTCACCTAATTTTTCAGAATCATTATAAAAATTAAGGACGAATCGCTTCATAAGCGCCAAGTACTGCTTATGAGTTTACAGATTTCATTTTATCAGAGCTCTCTGGCGATCATCCCGCTATTGTATATACTTTTACATTACATTTTTATTTATCCTTGTAAGTTTGATGAAAAAAATATTTTTCTATCTATAATGAAAGTACATTTAGAATATCTACTTGGTCTTTGAAATTAAAGTTAGATTTGCGAGTAGAAATGTTCAAACTGGCAAGAAATTAGCTTACAAGAGGACAGGGATTTTATTTTCTATAAGAAAAGCACAAGAAATTCTTCATTGCTCAGTTTCTGTAAATGTAATATTATTGAACCAAAAGGAATAAAAATATGCTGAATAAAATATTTTTAACTATTTCTGGAACATATTCCAAAGTATCTTGAATGGGGTGTCCATAGTGCTTCAAAAGCAATTTCATTTTTACCTTTTATGTGCATCATAAATAGTAATAAAATGATTATTCAAATAAACATTTTTTCATTTGAAAAGCAAAAAATAAACTTCTTATTAAATAATTACTATAAAAGCTCTTAAAAACGATTATCGGTCATAAACTAAACATTTATTGGAATCTTTAATTGTATTCAATTTATTAATACTTTTTATTAGCTTTCTATTTTAATTTCGAGCTTTTTAAGAACCCGGAAGAAAACCTTTTACTTTCAAATTATTTTCCTATTGAAATTTGGGAATTATTACTTCTCTAAAAAGTTTATTTTGAAAACAAAGAGTTGTCAGATGTGTTATTGCGCTCGAAGCAGATTCGGTGCTTTTCTGGAGTCCTTGTCAAAGAAACTGAATGTTGTCAAATTGTGCGACTTGCTGTTATATCACTGTTGATACAACTGCAAGTCGCACAAAAAGCTCTGCAGTGTTACCTCAGAAATAATTCACTTCAGATATACACATTAGACGCTCATTTTGCGAATATTGAAGATTTCAGAAACAAGTTGCAGCAAACATTCTGCCTCAGATATTCTTTCAACTTCTGTACATTTACGAACTAAAATATTTAAGCAACTTTTTTTGTGAACTCATTTTCATGAATCTTTTGTTTGGGTTTTCTTTTGTTGCGTGTTTTTTATTTAATTTTATAATCATATTTTCCAGATAATAGGGCTTACGAGCTATATGAAAAGAATGAATTTGGTTTTCTTAATTTATGACATTCACACACAAACTAAAAGTTCCAATTCTATCGATTGAATTGATGATAATCAATTACTTGTTTATAATAATATTAACAACGGAAATTGTATTAAAGATATTTGAAAAATTGTTAAAGTTCTTTTAATTTTAGTGTTTTATTTTATTTATATCTCTTAATTTATTTTTACTTCCTATCTAATTCAAAGTTACAAAGTTCCCTTAAAAATTACATAGTCTCCCAGGAACCGGGCTCTGGCTATTAAAAATGTTCAAAGCTCCAAAGTAGATGAATCCACCCCCGGCCACAAGAAAGGTGCACAAGGTGTCATCAGATGGAAAAAGATACTTTTCGATATTTTTTTTAATTTTGGACAGCCAGTAAACACCCTAATACAATTAGAAATTTTCTTACTGATATTCGTAAATTGTTTTTTAATTTTTGTACAAATGTCTAAATTTTCTGTGTAACATCGAGAGTCCAAACCATATTTTATAACTACTGTACTTAAATAGACTGACAATAACAATGATATCACGCAGCAGCAATAAGTCACTGTATGGTATTTGAATAGCTGCTGTGTATCACCATCTTGAAATATTTATCATGTGCCGCAGGACAAGAAGCAGGGAAGCACATAACATACGCTGATGTCCATACAAGGAACGCAATCTGTCCTTGCAATTGATACAATGTATTTATACTGTTAGACAATGGAAAAATATAGTGTCAATAAAATGTTTCATGGAATAATGATATCAGCAAAATTATTTCATTCATGCAAAGAATAATTCATATTTTTTTCTTTTGTGGAAAACAAACCATCTGAAATTTCCTTTTTCCATTTGATATCTCTTTTCTTTTATCATTTGCTCATATTATTAATTTTACATTTTCTCTTTCCTTTTGTAATTAAATTGTAATTCCTTTTGTAACCTTTATTTCTGGCAAAGAATCGAACTCAAGTTATATTTATGTTTGATGCGTTCGTTTGATGCTTTATTCTATGTGAGGCTTCATTTAATCGGAAAATGAAAAGAAAGAAAACACCAAATGGTTTAAAATGGTTTGTAATTCTTTGAATGACAATTTTCCAAGAAAATGGATTGGGTGAAGTGGTCCAATTCGTTGACCCTCCAGATCACTTTATATAACGCCTTTAAGATTGTTCGTAAAGAATATAATTTACTGGAGCAATAGCCTCTGTGGTTGCCGACATGCTGCCCGTATCTCACTCAAAGTGAAAGACGGATCTCCATTGGCAAAGGCCATAAAATTTCTTGAATCTATCCAACTATTAGTGACTTTAAATTTATCTTCATTACTTTATGTATTTCTTAGCATTAAAACGTGTCCAATATTTTAGAGATAAAGTTTCTCTTGCCATAAAATTACTCTAAATAATTGAATATAATAAAAATTCACGCTCACACTTGTATTACATTTTATTTTAAATGATGTTTCCAAAGCACAACCTGTCCCGCAGCGCGATTGATAAGTCAATCACTGATGCATGACGGTAGGTTTACTCTTTTTAAACATAACATACTCAATTGCTTTTGTTACTTTAAAATGCAATTTTAAAACAAAAACTTATTTCGTATGCAGAAATAATGATTGGTACAGACAAACGCTTTTTTTCAAAATTATATTATGTTCATTCCGAGTTTTCCAAATTTTTAGTATTCGCGGGCCCAATATGAATCATTAATTTAATTCTGCCTTCCCCCATACTCTTAATTTTATATAATAATAACCGTTTTGAGTACTTTGGCATTAAACCTACACTAAGACTTTAATTTTAAACTTCACAAATTACCAAAAATACGGAAATTTATTGACATTCAATAACACCGATCCTTTGCATCGACACATTAAGAATATGGCGCCTTTTTATTGCTCACCATAATGAACATTCTCGCGCGAAGTTTCCACTTCCCATGGTTTGTCTCCAATATTCTAGAATGTCGTCAAGATGCTGTCACGAGTATGCGCAGATAGGAACAAAAGTCATGAGCATTTTCTCATAAAGGGAAAGTTCGATAAGGTCAGTTTAAATTTCAGCCAGTCTCTTTGGAGTCAATTCTTCTATCGCTATCAAACCGAACGTGAATGCTTATAATACATACTTTTTCATGTTAGTTGCAATCCACCGTATTCACTATTCATGGCAGCAGATTTATGTAGAATCATGCATAAATTGTTAAGCGGTTGAAAGCGAGCATTAGACGATTGTAAAATATGTCAACAAATACTCAGTCGTGCGTGATTCCGAAAATTAAATCAAGAAAATATTCTCAAGAATACTTAAATTTTGGATTTACTAGTACTGAAATTATTGAAGAAGAAAGTCCCTGGGTGTATCTTTTGCTCAAAACTGTTGGCGGCAGATAGCATGACATCTAATAAACTTAACTGACATTTGGACATTCTTCGTAGTGGGTGTGTCAACAAACTTAGAAAATTTTTCAAATCAAATCATATGAAAAGCAAAAATCATCTCTTAAAAACAATTCATGAAGGAAAATTCCCTCGCGCTAAGTTTCATAGAAAATTGCCAGATGTAAAAACTCTCATACCGTTGTGAAGTGCTAATTTTGCCTGAGATTGTAGAATCTATATTTGGCGGTAATTTTGCAAAACAATTGAGGTCCATACCTCTTTCAATTGAAACTGTTGCCTGTTAAGTTGGTGATATAGCCGTAGATGTAGAGCGTCAATTTTTGTCGAAGTTAGGTATCAATTTGTTTTCAGTTGCTTATAATGAGGCTTCAGATGGTGATAACGATGCTCATTTCATAACCGATATGTCAACAGAAGTAAAACAACTTTTCAGGAAATGAATAGAACTCCAAGTAACAACACTTGCAATATTTGCTATCTTAAATAACCTTATGAACGAGGCAAACACATAAAAGGAAAACATTGCATCAGAATAGGCGCTGATGGTGCTCTTTTAATGTTAGGAAGATTATAAAGTATACAAGCTCTTGTAAAACAAAAATTGCCACAGTTCGCTTGAACACTTTGCATGAACCATAGAGATTGAATATTGTGTTAACTACGATTGTAACCGTAGTAAATTATATAAAAATGAAGCCTTTAAAATCAAGAATCTTTTCTACACTTTGCAGGGACGTGGTTGCACCACATTTGGCGTTCCCATCTGATGGAGAGTCGAGACGCTCATCACATGGGAAATTTTTGCAATGTTTTACCGCCATTTTCCGACGAGAGTAAAAGACCGGGCGCCGACACTTTTCGCGATGGTTTATTTATGATGAAATTGTGCTGCGTGGTGGACATATTAGAGAAACTAAATAACTTGAATCTTCAACTCCAAGGATTCCTATATTTCATATGAGTGAGGAAATAAATGCTTTTTGTGGATAACTGGAATTGTGCAGTAGTAATTTAAAGCAAAATAATAATTATAAATCAATAAAAGCCTGACAAAATGTCAGCAAATGTGGATGATTATGAAGTTAACAAGACTGAAACACAATATGCAAAAGCTGTTTCTGTAACCAAAAAGCCATGGTGTCAAAGAATTTTAAAAAGTGTTTTTTCTTAATGAGGACAAACTGATAGAGTAGTTTCATTTCATAATACTCCCGATGGGGTCTTAATTGCCGTGGAA
This sequence comes from Latrodectus hesperus, assembly GCA_037975125.1. Lineage (NCBI taxonomy): Eukaryota > Metazoa > Arthropoda > Arachnida > Araneae > Theridiidae > Latrodectus > Latrodectus hesperus. The sequence goes on from CM075856.1 coordinate 55,174,026, forward strand.
GAACCCTGCATAGACTTCAAGAAAAGGCGGTGAAATCACAATACAATTTAGTAATAAATTATTCTTTGAATTTTGGGCATGAATGGAGGATGAGTTGGCTGCTCTGAAACAACGACGTTTCCCGTTCTATTACCATTCTTAACATCCCACTTTTATGAAACTGGATTGGTGTAAGTGTGATATTCCTGCCTCTCTACTCGCCAAATGTGGCGACCTCTGTTTCGACGCAAGTGTTGCCAATTTGAGTTTTTATTTTTATTATAGTGTTGCCAAATTCTGCTTTTGCTAATTTCCAGATATTTTTGTTGCCATATTTTGTTTTTCACATTTTTTACATCATTTTTATGTCATATATGCTTATTTTCAGTGGCTACAGAATTTTTAGTTTTCAATTTGCTTGTCGCTGTATAAATTCATTTTTTTTGGGGATGTGAAGAGCGGCAATTTAAATCCTATTTTTTATATCTATTTTTTATTTTTCTTCGGATGTAGTGCAGAATATAAATTTTGCTTTTATATTCACATATTTTATTTCGCTGTGGATATAGTGCCAGAAATTTAATTCAGTCTTTTATATTCGTTTTGTATTTCGCTATGCATGTAGCGCCGGAATCTCAATCCTGTTTTTATGTTCGTTTTGTAGTTCATTATGGATATCGAGCCAGATTTTAAACTCTGACTTTTATATTCATTTTGGATTTTGCTGTGCATAAAGCGCGCCGGACGAAAAACGAAAGTAAGAAATTTATTTTAATTATTTTCTGCAGGCATAGAATTCCTAGAATTGTATGTCAAGTACATAAATTTCCAATAATAAACGAAATTAGAGAATCATTCTATTTTTTGGAATTATTCTAGATTTGTCTACTTCTATGTAGTAATGATTTGTAATACTCTATCTTAAATCACTGAATTCATTATTTTATTTATTTTTAGCTAGATGTTATTAAGTGTAATTATTTTTGTTACTATAGTTCCTTTAATATTAATTTTAAATATGATCTTTACTCAATTCTTATTACGATTGATGCTTTTTTATATACTGTTAAGTTAAACAATTTGAAATCGAGGAGGAAGGGGGTTTTATTTACAGTTGTTATTGTTTTCTTATGTAGTGTTAGGCCTAGAGTAATTGGAAATCGGGGTAAGCCCCGGTTTCTTCCGCCGATTGGCCAACAGAGGGCGATACCCTACTACTTTCACTGGATTTTCTGTGGCGGTTTCTTTTAAGACAAAACATAAAGCTCAGCTTAATATAGGAAAGGAAATGTCTGTTTCTATATTAAGCCTTCCTTGGAAAAACTTTGTTGTGTGATACAGACCCAAGGAAATCACTAATAATCTTTGAGTTTGTTTTAAATTAGTAAGTTCTTTTAATTAACAGGAAGCTAATTATAAATATTATGTCAAAATGTGTTTTGAATTGAATGTGCTTGTGCCTTCTTTTCACTCAATCAATTTTTATTCAATAATAGTTTCTATTGGAAATGCTGGAGTCCCTCTTTTAAAGTATTGTAAAACAACCACCAGGGGGAGCGCGCGAGAGGCTGCGTAATTCCTTCCGAAGCGGCTCTAAAAGTCAAAGGCGAAAAAGCATCAGATTTTTACCAGTCTATGCCCTAATCCTTAACCACCCAACCTTTTGAGCTGATCGAATGTTTTACTCTATAAGAAGGGAAAGTAATGAATAATTAAAAATTCAGATTATTTTGATATAAAATAAGAATAAGATGTGTTAAGAGCTATAAGTTCTGCTCTGATAAAGTAAAAAAGAAAGCTATAAATGCATATGTTGAAAAGCAAATGAATTTTAAAATCTTTCATTAGGAAACTAATTTACTGTTCTTAGGTGTGGCAGTTTTTTCCCTCATCTGATAAGTATTTAAACATAAAGTTTCTGGAATAAAATTTTCGATGAGATTGTTTTTTTAACAAATATTTATAGTTGTAATTTGAATGAACAAGTTTGTGGGGTAAGGTTCTCGCAAATTTAAATAATATTTTCAAGATATTGTATTGAAAAGTATGAATTCAAATTTCCGTAGAGATTTTTCAAATGATTAGTTTCGTAAATGAGCGTTATAATTCCAGGCGTTTTACTGGACTCGATCATTTAAAGAATATCCACTGTCTAGGAATGTTTTATTGTTTAAATATTGTATTCAAAACAGAAACTCAGTAGATTATTCCAGCTAAGCTGTTAAGAGAGGTTTCGTTTAAACAGTTCCTTGGTTCATGCTTATAATAGTTGAATCAGAACGAAATCAGAAAACTGAAACTTCGCCCCATGCCTGCATATCAAAGTCTTGCGTCAAGGAAAGTCTCCATGGAATGCCATTCTTAACTGAACATTGTGTAGAGAGCATTCATTCTGGATTTATTCTGTGTTTTAGTAGTAAGACCTAGTTCACTGGAACGGAAGGCTCTGGACTCGATCCTGGCCATTACTAAACAGCGGGAAGAAAATGTTCCGCTTCTGCATTAATTAAAATTTAAGTGCTAAAAAATAAATTTTGTAAAATGTAATCCAAAAGATTGCTTTGTCTATTTTTAATGTAATTCAATAATTTTCACAGTTTACTACACATACTGAAATATTTTTTATTGTTTAATCAGTGTGATATAATTGAACTGTCTCTGCCATTCAGTGCGCATCGAAAATTTCTCCTTTTAGAACTTTTCATCTTTAATCCATCGTTTCCTATGTAAGGAGGCTCGATTGCAGATATAACATGAGCGTTAAGAATAAACTGTCATCACACACCCTTCCAGTGAACACTGTGCGCTCCCTCCGAAGCACTCGGACACACTGTACGGAAAGGAGAGTCGTCGCATTGCAACACTCCTCCTCCCCACAGACTAAAAAATGAAAAAAAAATAAATAAAATAAAAAACTGAGGAAAAAACCGATTACCACAATCGCCCACTCTTTCACGGTAAGAACTTTTATTAAAAGATCCTTCAATTTTGCATCGCGAGGCAAATCAGGAAGTGAAAGTGTAGGAGGACGCTTGTCATTCATTAATTCGTTGTACTAGGGAGGACCCGGTGCTCATTCAAATTTAGAATAGAGTAATTTCTATTTTTAGATTTCCTTCTATTTCTATTCATCAGTGTGAACATTTAGCCTCAATGAGTTGACAATCCAAATTGATATCTTATCTCAATTAAATGCGTAAATCAGTCTGCTTTTAAATTATACGACACTTAAGGATATTTTAAAAATTTTGAATATTTTATTGAAATGATAAGCATTTAAAATTAAATTCATTCGTATTCACTTTTACTCCCGCTTACAGGTAAGGTTTAAAAAAAATTGTATTTCAAAATAGATGTATCTTTGCGTGAAATAAATGTCATTACACTGTAGATCTGCAGAATTTTGAAACAGCACTTTTATTTAACAGAAATACAAAGCATTTATTTATTCTACATTAAAAAAAACTAATTTAAAAAATATATTTTGTTTTCTGCTCACCGTCTTTTTATCTTAGAACTACATCTTCAAAAATCAGCGCATCACAAAACAAAACTGAGGAAAGAACACGGATCATTTTGCAGTAGACGGTGCTTCTCTCGCCCTCTCAAAGTACTTTTAGGACAGATTATTTCTCTTGCATATATTTAGAGAAAATTGCTGGAAACAATGTTATGGGAAAAATGAAAATAACTCTCTGTCTCTCCCTCTCTACAATAAAATCATTGCATGCATATATCTATAGTGTATGTATGTATGTATGTATGTATTGAGTGTGTGTGTGTGACACAGTAAAATATATATGCATATAAATTATTTCTAACTCTTATTTGAGACAAATGTTATTTTAAGCAAATATTTTCATGTATAATACAAGTTCAAGCCCGGTGGCTTACTGGCAGTGTTTCACGCTCCCATGACTCAGGTCCGAGGTTCGATCCTCGGGCTGGGCGAGGTCGACTTAGCCTTTCATCCCTTCAGTGGGTCGATGAACTGAGTACCAAGCATGCTTGGGAGCTAAACACTGGAGGTCACACGTTAGGCTGACCACCTAACTGGGACATATGCTTCGCACCTCAGGGCCCTCGGTCATGAAAACAGTTATGGGCACTGTAGGCCTTAGCCCACATGGGCTGTCGTGCCATGGAGTTTAGTTTAGTATAATAGAAGTTCTAAATAACTTTGAGATAGTTTTAGAATAATATTTGGTACTGCCATTGCTCTTCTGTGTGAAGTCACAATAACAGTTAAAACAAAGTGTAAAGGTTAAAAAAATTTTACAAATTTTCATTTTAAACTTGTTTCTTGTGATAGAAGTTCAGCTTAAAATCTAGTACACTTGAAACGTCATAATTTTAATTCATTAAACCAGGGGATTTAACTGTAAAAAATATAAATATAAAAAAGATTGCTCAAATTATCATTAAAATTAATATTGTTTATTAATTTTATTTGCGCTCATGCACCTCACTGCTGACCTGGGGGCATGCAACAACAACAAAAATTGAGGCTGCGTGTGGCAATTGATGAGATAAAAATCCTTGTTATATCTTCCCTGCCAGGATTCTTTAAACTTTGTCCAGTTAACAAAAGGATAAGAATTGTAATTATATATTGGTCATAACTAGAAACAATGTACAAGAAACGATATTTTCGATAACAGTTCCCACAACATTCTATCATAATTTTAACACTATGTTCTTCATAAGGGATTTATAAATACTTGATACAATAGCAAACCGAACATTGTGTTAACACAGCGTTTTATTGACATTGAAATATTTATTAATGTATAAATATTTCCTAGCCAGACTTGTGTTGTCGATAGAAAAAATAGAGGAATATGTTAAGAGCGAAGAAATAGCAAGACATATTGGGATATTTGGCACAGGTTTTATGATAACTGACTTGAACGAAGTGATCATTCCATCTCCAGAATCGGTTCCACATACCGAGCGATGACTGTAATGGTTGAGTGACACCTGTTATTGATTGAATCACACTCTTGTCTGCTTTCTACGAGAATATTTCGACTTGCGGTGACATTCTGGGCCCGCAGCCGATTCCGCGACACAGGAAGGGTTGGCTGCTTTCACGCATTGCGATGGAGCGCCGACATAGGTGGAAGCAAAAAAATATGAATGAGCATGTGACTGGGATCGAACTTTCGACCTTTTATTTCAAAAAAAGTCAGTTCTGTTAAGGGACAACTATAAGCTCTTTCGTTATGGTCATGGGTAATGGTTCTCATTCGTGTCAAGAGCTCCACGAGAGTGATGCGACAGTCGAACGGGAAGCCCAAGAATTCTTCAGATTGCTCTTTACGCGAACTTATTTTTTCATGTGCAAAATGTGATGCCTCTTTTTCATGGACGATTTAAGTGAATCAGTTTAATTTTCTTTTGTAATTAACTATGACAGGCCACAATTCCTTGTTGTTTATATCTCATAGATGACAATAAGATTCGATAATGAAAAAGGATCTCTAACAAAATTCTAAAAGTCTCTTGATTAAACCTGACCTCCCGAACTAATATTTACAAGATTTGCAAATCTTGTTAACCAATTAACTTTAAAACACATTTGAAATTTTTTAAATGGATGATGACTCACCAATTCAACTGGGAAGCATTAAAAAGACCAACAAAGAAATATCTTAAATTGTTTATTTTCAAGTTTCATGGAAGTTTTGCGCTGTCGCAAAATTTAATGAACAAACTCAAATGCTAACACCAAAATTTAACAGCCGAAAGCTCTTTATAAGCGATTTCTGCTCAAACAAAATTGTATTTTAAATGCTAGACTACAGAATAAATTTCGGTCTTCGTTGTCTGAAAAGGCTTATTCGTCTCATTCTTAAATATAGTGTACAGGTCTATCAGGTCGCTTCTTCTAGCAATCTTGATAGACTAAAAACGGTCCAACTCTGCTGCCAGAATCATCACTGGTCTCCATAATAGTTGCCCCAGGCATACTGTATTGCATAAAGATGACTTGGAACCTCTCACACTAAGTAGCTAATACATCTTGGATAAATATTTTGCCAAACTGATCAGTTACGGTGACCAGCACCGAACGTCTAGTTATGTTCGCAGTTGGAGCAATAATCGTCGCCTCACGAAAGAAAGTCCGCTTAGCCAAGCTAAAATTGAGTGTTGACTGCATAATGAAGTAGAATACGTCTCACTAGCTTGTGGTATGGATATTGATTTTATGTTTGCGTCTTTTTGAAGACTGATTTAAGCTCATATGCTAACAAGAACATACATTACCCAGAATATCTTAAACAGCTTGCTTTGGAGGCTATCGATATAACTTCTTGTGATGCATTACAGATCTACACTGACGGTAGCACGAGTGAAAGTGCTATTTCGTTAAAAATTCGCTGTTAAAAAGAAGAACGGCATTGTATTTTGGCTAAGGAAACCCGAGAATTGCTCGGTGTTCCGTGCAGATATAATACCTATTGAGGACTCTCGTGTACAACGTCACGTGACAGACCACAAAGTTTATTCACTGTGTCCAAAATGCAACGCAACTTAAGCTGCTCCTGTCCACATTTTGGCCTTGCATTAGTGTAATTAAATGCCTGTTATTGTCGAGCCCTGAGATTGTGCTACACTTTTTGAAGGCATTCGGGCTCATGGACCTGGTTTGATGTGGCTGTCAACCAGCAGTAATAAGCCACAACAACAGCACGGAAATAAGCGTATCAGATCAGAAGAGCAAAAGGCGAGTAATTTTTACACTGCATGTGGATTGCAGCGAAACTTCGCTTCTGAGATTGAATGAAAATACAATGGAACGTTACAATTGCAACACTAGGAAGGGACCCCAAATGAAGATGAGATTGAAATGACTCACATTTTAGATGACAAGAGGAAAACGGCTTAGAAGGAAAGTTGTTCTCCTTTAGAAATTGATGTCCAGTGTTTCCCTCCAGTTACCTATCGAATCAGAAGAACCACCGAGACATAGAATTGAATTGCTTATTGAGAGTGGGATTTCCACGATGTTACCACACTTGTCGGGGTTCAACAGATGTCATGTGAAAGTGGAATCAATGGCTTGTAAAACTGTCATACTGAACGGCATGCAGGATCTCAACGACCCGCCATGATTAACACCCAAGATTATAGATATGGTGTGAGGCTGACACAACGAATCATTAAATTGGAAGTGAGATTTTTCCTTGCATGCTTCATACCTGCTCGTGGAATGGAACGAAGTTTTGAGCAATGCGCTGACTTCCAACCCCACATCATGTCAAGACTTGTCTGGAGTCTCCAAGAAGAATGCTCGTAACTTCTCTTCTTAGAGTTGGGTTTATATGTCATTGGGCACCTCTGCTTTTATCAGCATTTTGTACTATTAACTCCAAACCCAATGTTTCCTAGTTCCAGTTGATTGGGTCACCCACTTTATTAATAAAGTCCGATAACCCTTTAATGGAGTCTAGGAACTCTCTAGTATGGATGATGCCTAAAGAAGTTAATCTAGGGAGAGGGGGCAAGAGACTCGCATTCGTAAATGATATGCTTGGCCGTTTCCTCTTGCATATGACATTTCCAGCAGATAAGGTCTTGCTGAAACAGTCCCATTTTATGGAGGTGTTTTATGAAATAGTAGTGCCCAGTTATGAAGCCTACGATTAAACGTATCTTCTGCCTAGAGCATCTTAGAATTTTTTAGAATTTCAAAGGCTATCCTCACTGATGATCCACAGATCATACTTTTAGCGTGGGTTTGACCAGGAGTGTTGAGCCAAGCTTCATACATCTTCCGTTTTTTCCATCTATGAACATTGGTTTTTGCGGTCTTCAAACTGATCCCACAAAAAGGTTTTGCACCAATGGGAGCAAAAGACGATCCTTGTTTAGCAAGTTCATCAGCCCTTTCATTACCTTCGATACCTTTGTGCCTTGGCACTCATACAAGGATCATCTTGTTTTGCTCGTAACTTGGTTCCACTTGATATCGTGATAAGGGCCCTGCTGCACCTAGCTTAATGATATGGGTGGCCAGTGGGTACGCGATACGTACATTTCTAGCTCGCATCAACGATAATTTGTACAGAAATGGGTACATTTCTGCCATCTTAAGCACTGGTCATGCTCTCAGAGAAGTAATAAGGAAAACTGCTGATGACTATAGATCCAAAAGGAAAAAAAATGACTTGATTTTTGAAAAAAATTAATGTGTCATAGATATAGCGAAGATAGCTCTATCTGTCAAAATATTTACTGCTTGTCTTTACAGCATATTGCATCTTGTGAAATAATATTTTCAAATTAAGTATAAAACGATAAATTAATTTAAATAGCGTTTTCTTTTCATTGAAAAACATTTGCTTTTTTAATGCACATCAAAATTATAAAATATATAAACTATAGCAAACTTAAAAAATTGAGAATACAATATTAATAAAACCTACTGAATACTGTATACTTTTATAATGAATGAAGCTAATGAAATTGACATCATAAATTTTATCATTTATAGCATATTATAGAGAAAAACAAACTCACACAAAGTACAAGATCATGGAGTGACATTTTAGATTTAAAAAAAATACACTTCATATATAGCTGCGATTTTTATAAGGGTTGAATAATTATTCATTTTTACAATTAAAATTTTAAAATGTATTATTATGACAATATATAATTTACTCATCGCTAAATCTTAAACATAATCAATCGAGTAAATCGACGCATTTGTAATACGAGTGTTTAACAAATCAAACATTTAGTATTTAAATAAATAATTAACAGTATTACTAATTTTAAAAGCAATAATAGAGATGAATACAATTGTTCTGAGTCTCAAAATTTTAACCTCATTTAAAATTTTGTCTGTTTTTTATATGTATACAAGGATTATTGAGTTATTTACAAAAATAATTTCAAATGACCAAAAAGTCTGTATTTCGTAATGATCAGTTACATTCAATATATTTAAAATGTAAATATTTTTAAATTCATTGAAATGCAACTTAATGAGAATATTAATTTTCTGGTCACAACATTCTGAAAGTAAACAGGTTGTCATATTCATAGTTGAAACAAAATTGAAGAATGAAGAATTAAAATATATAAATAGATGCAAGTAAATATATAGCATGCTTGATAATATGAATGCCACCAACAGCTCTTATCTTTTTAATCAAAGTCTTCGCATTGCTCTTGTTAAAAATTATTGAATCTGGATCATATGCTTGGTGAGATAAAAATAACAACTTTATTTTTTAAATTGTTATTTTAAAAATACCAATTCAAAAGTTACATAAAAATCTGATTAGTCTGATTAGATTGAATCGGTTGTCTCTGTAACAGCACTCGCGAAACCACAATACAAGCGCCCAAGAGGACGAATATAAAATAGAATAAATAATTAAATTAAGGCATAACCAGAATGCAAAAAAAAAAAAATAGAACTAGTTCTTGCTTAGGAATTGGAAGACTTTATAAATATTTGTTTGCAGTGTTATTCTAGGTATAGGAGACCCCATCTTTCAACAGTTTAATGCAAGATCATACGTCATATTTCGAAGAAGGTATGCAATTGCGCCCAGGGTTACAGCTGCTAACCGATGCTTTTTCGGCTTAAAAAAATATCTAAAATCTACTTCAGTCGGAAAACAAAAATTTTGATGTACAAATGCTTGATTCGGCCTATTTTCACTTATTCATCTGAAACGTGGACATTGATTGAGAAAGACAAAGAAACTATCTCCATTTTCGAAAGAAAACTTTAAGAAGCATCTTTGGTGGAATAAAATGTGAGAATACAACGAAGAAGAACTCATTCTGAGCTCTATAAACTATATAAAGAACCAGATGTTAAATTTATCACAATACAGAGATTAAAATGGGCAGGACATTTTAGCCGGATGAACGACAATCGGGTGACAAAAAAAATTTTTCTTGGCTCGCCCCATGAGCAACAGAAGAAGAGGACGACCGAAACTCCGATGGCGTGACTGCCTTGAAAACGACCTAAAAACACTGGATGTTACAAACTGGATGACCTTGTTCAAAAATAGGGGGTCCTGGTATGCACTTCTGAGGAAGGCAAAGGCCCACCCTGGGCTGTCAGGCCAATGAAGAAGAATGCAATTGCGTCACGGCCCTCTGATGTCACGGACTGCTGTCCCACCGCTGCCACCGTGGGAGTCGTCCGTTTCTGTATTCCAATTCTACTCTGTGGCTAACCTGGCAGTTTCACTTGCTTGGGATGGCAATGTTTCTATTAATTTCTTATCCTAAAATTTCCTAACATAATTAATTAACTGTTATTTCCTAAATTAGTCATTTTTCTTCCTGGTTTAATGTTTACGCGATAATAAATATCTTCTTGTTATTTGTTTTCTTTCATGGTACTTTACTTTTTAATGCCGACAGTATGTATTATAAAAAAATTGAAATTATCTTTATATAGGATGCTTGGTGTTTGTTGATCTGCTTTTATTTTAGTGCGTTTTATGTTATGACGGATAAATGGCTGCTCATGTATTCCTTCTTTGCTGTAACCAATCACAGATGACTTCATCCATTTAACAAGAATTACGAGTCCTGTCTTTCAGCTCATTGCCGCACTTCTTTACGCAAGAGGCTTAAAGCGACATTTTCTCGCTCTACATTCCTTACTTTTCTTTTTGTACATGTTTTTTTGCCAAATTAAGTTACCAAATTATATTGATGTGCAAATACAATTCAACGGTAAGAAGATGAGAAATTTTATTGTTTCCATTTGTTGAAATCAAAGAATAAGAAGGAAATTATTTTTGAAATGTATAATGATATTTACATTCTATTGATTTTATTGTAAAATACTTAAAAAATGAAGTTACTACTTAAAATGTTATTAAATATAGATTGAAAAATAAAAGATTATTAGATATTTTAGGAGAGGCTCGCTTCTGCAAAATCCGATGAAATGGTGCTGGAAATCGAAAGTTCATAAAATAGAAAAACAAGTATCTGATATTAAAACTAATTTTTTTTAACAAACTCCCTTAGCTTTATGAGTAAAATGCTGTTAGAAAATATTTAGTTCACAGAGCATAATAAACACACATGTAAAATTTATATTTAAAATTACTGTTATTGACTAAAATTCATGCAAAGCAATCATTTATATTTCTGTTTTAAAACTGCATTTTTATAACACATTTTTTTTCATTTTTTTAAATATAAATTAGCATTTTACTGTTGTTTTACTCTTAAAAGTACTTCAGTCTTGTTAGACGTATATCAGCGTATTTTACAGACAGTCGCAGCCCACATTTTCTCCCTTGGAAATTCATTTTTATGTTTCCTCTGTCATTCAATACCTACAAATGACATCCAAGTTCTCCTTTAATGAGTCTGACGAAATTCATGGTGAAGCGATGGTCACGCTTTATTCAATGATGGAGATTTCTTTAATAAATTTGTCAAAATGATCCATGCATCACGTTTTATTACTATTCTGTTGTTACAGATGAGATTCTGAGTATGCCACTTTATTACGATTTTCACTGGTTAAAATATCCATGACGTCAGATAACGTTTCATTTACGTCACATCGTATTGAGACGGCGTCGTAAATCCAACATGTCGACCAATTAGCTGCCTGGCTTTAATATCACATTCC